>CM032436.1:9674565-10874565 GCA_019049465.1 Dryas iulia moderata
ATCGAAATATACAGAAACTAGCCATAAACTAGACGGAGTGTCTTATTTACGTTTCTTTTGTCTTCTTTTGCTTACCCTGCTAAATGCTTGTACTTATAAATTAAAATATTTTCGACAAAGGTAATATAGCTTTTATTATACTAAAATAACTAGCACATTTTTATATAAAAAATCTCTTTTTCAAGAAGTCCATTAGAATGCTAAATACATTATTATTGTTCTACTTTACATTGTATGCTTTTAATATTTAATATCAAGTAAGTTGCTATACAAAAATATTTTTTGTGAAAAATTTTAGTGAACAATGATGTTTTTTTCTAAATATTTTAACCCTATCAATTAAAATTGTAGATTCAAATAACATGAGTAAGTAAAGATGTTATAAAATAAAAAAAAAAAAAACAAAGTAATTTTTAGCTCAACTGACAATGCTGAATTTACCTAATTTACCAAAAGAATCTAACTTACAAAGAATCTAATAAAAATGTAATCCATGTTTTTGCATAGCAGAACAAACAGAGAGATACTCCTGTCAAAACATGCTACTATCTTATTTCCAGCCAAATTCGATACATTTTGTTAAGTGGCAGTACTTAACGCCGCACTTTATTTTGATCTTACTTGAAAGTAAGCGGATAAATATAAGTAATGAAAAAATACAATCATTCACGTATATGGGACAGTCAGAGTGGACCAGTAGTGTCAAGACACTTGGTTTTCTGCTCGGCGGAATTCCACGCCGCGCCTTGTCTTAGGTACCAAAGCAGAGAAACAAAAAATTATATCAATGTAACTCGTTACCAATCGCGTTCTATTTGTTACATTCAAACTGTGCCACTGTACTCATTCCGATTCTAAAATAAACTTTTCTCATCTCATATTAGTATCACAAAAAATTATAACATAAAAAGTTAGCCATATTTCTTATCACAAGGCCGTAATAAAACTAGACATAGACAGCATATGAGCATAAAACTAAAGCAACGTAGGAGTTTGAGGGCATTTTTACGATGCACTTATTTTGTACCGACTTTACGGTTTATTAGCCCTGTAGTGTTAAGATTGATGTTGTTATACATATGAATTGACTTGACTTCTCTTGAGTTTTGATTCCTTATTTATTTAGCATCACGCTTTATTTTTATATATCTATATCCCGCACACAGCAAAGTAGGCCAAAGGTACCTAATGTTAGACATTCCATCCCTATTTTCTGTCAAATTCTGAAGGCATAAACTGTGAAGTGTTGAAACTTTTCGCCGCTCTTTACCACGCTACCAGAGCGAAAAAAATCAAATATTAAATATTTCCCCGAGTGGGAATCGAACCCACACACATTCGTATTTATAGTCACACTTTGAGCGGGAAAAAACGAATATAATTTGAGTACAATCATTCTTTCCTGTGAAAATTGAACCTACAACCACCGTGTATCGAGTCACAAACACTCCCACTGAACCACAACTATGTGAAAATTGTATTAAGCAAAGAAAAGTACACATTACGAATTAAGTTCTACAGTAGAAAGTTAAATTCCTGAAATATACACAAGCGTGATTTAACTTCACTAATTAGCGGATTGCAAACTAAGTGTTTTAACTTTTCCACTTACAATCAAATGATTGAAAAATCCTTTGTGTTCTTGTATGTATATGCATATTTGGATTCAGCTTCACGCTTTTTATCACATAGGAACCCTCCTATTTGCTTTGTAATGTTTGCAATGTGGTCTTGGGTTCAATTAACAATGAATTAATTGTTAAATATGATTTTCGTACAAATAAATGATCAATTGTTTTTATTTAATTGTTAATTGCAATTAAATTTTGACCAATACTTCCTGCTATACGGGAACAAGCGTAACGCGTGGCGTTACGCTTTATGTTCATTCCTCCGATTGGAAATCGAACCCAATACCAGTGAATTTAATACCCACTGCATCATAATAACCGCTAACAGTCAAATAAAACTATGAAATATAACAAAACTTATGTACTTTTTTATATCATTTTGAGTGCCGAAACCCGAAAATACCATGCATTTTTGATGAAGCTTTTAGGACTAAAGCACTTAAAGTGTGATGTAAGCGTAGTTACATTTGAAAACTTTTTGGCACACATGCTTTCTACTTTACTATTATAATTAGTTGAGTTTAACCCAAATAACACGAGGATATGCTGAATTTTGAATATCTACTTTATGCTAGCTTATCTATTGGGTGGTTCAGATTGACAGGTCAGGGAGTGTGGGTTCGATTTTTATTTGGAGTAAATATTTGGCTGTATGTTTGGAAAGTGTGATGCTAGATAAAATGTGTGGTGATCTGATGATTAATTAACATATCGTAGCTTTTGCCTGCTTTGGGGTTAGCTACTATTTAAAATATAATTGCAAAAATTTATAAAAGACACAAGAATATATATGATTGAGTAATGATATAAAAAAATAAAAGCGAAGAAATCGAATTCGTGTCTCTTGGAAGCTTTTCTATAGCTGGCTACTTCATGTGGTCTACATCCGGCTATGTCGTAATACTTATTATATTATACGCATGGCTTACGCCTAATATTAAAAATCGGTCCTAATCCTAAAACTGCAACCTTAAATTGATGTAGCATTAATTTTTTTGAGTTAAAGTTGAGTAAAGTTATTCTTATATTATACTTATATATATATTTATTACGAGGTCATTGTAATGAAGTGTGACAGCGTTTGGCTGCAAATGCAACGTTTGTTTGGTAGTACGTTCAATTTCCACTGCGAGTAATATTTATATTTAAATTATTTAACTTCTCATCTCCAGCACATATGACAAACCGCAGCGTTTAGTTCCGTCGACGGAGAACGAAATGCCTACACTATATTTTCTCTGCCTACATTGCCCTGCGGGATAAAGCGTGAAGTCTCATAATATGCAAAGCTCAATTCAGTTATTTAATCAAACAGATTGATTTCGCTCTGGAAGGGGTAGATTATCTCCAAAATTATTAAATGCGATGAAAGAGAACAATTTTAGCAACAAGTAACGATTTATCAGATTAATAGACAATGATTTGTTATTTTTATCTGAAATTTGAATTTTGAATAATTACATTCACGACTTGTCGCTTTAATCTTTGTTTCCGTGGACTTCATCAAAAATAAAGTCTGGTTTTTTATATTCTCGTTGAAATGAAGTATGTTTCGTGTTGCGTGGCGGAACGACTACGATTTCGTGTACAATCATGTGATAGCGTCCTGTTTCACCATAATTTTAAATTGCCTAATCAAACATCGGCCACAAAATACAAAAAAAATGTATATTACCTATGTATTTTCAATTATGGCTAAAATATTTGGTTTTTGTGATTTTGTAGATATTTTAAGTATTTGTTTCTATTCACACAATTAAACTATTTTTTATATGATTTTTAAAAATGGTTTTCTGATATAAAATATCAGTAACGTATATTATTAGTATTTAAAAATATATTTAGAAAGCCCGATATTTCGAATACCTTACAGTAATTTGAGCTCACAAGTAGATCGATATGGCATCAATTATTCATCAAATATATACGCAATTAATCACATTACAATAGGTTACAATAGTTTCATTTTAAATATGTAATATATTTTATACAGCTTCATTAGTTTTTACATATAGTTAAGAGTTTTTTACAGTTTTATGTGTTGTCTTACATAGTAAATAGAGAATGTAGTGTCAAGACACTCCATTCTCTACTTTCCGCCTGAAAATAAACACATTTATTTACAATTTAAATACAATCATTCCCTCTAGAGGAATTCGAATCCACAAACACAGCATTTACGTTATACATTGTACCACTGCGCCACGGTAACCTCAATAATATACTTACTTTCAAATATAAAAATATTTAAATAAAAGCCATAACAGTATGAAAGTGTCCTTCCTAGTAAGCACTAAGAAAATTTCCCGTTGAAAATGCTTCATATTATGATCAAATTTCAACTTTGTTAATTAACAAACTTGGATTCAGTTACAATGTGATATGAATTCTTGCATAACTTGAAGAAGGCAATTACCGGATTTTTGAAAATTAAATATACTTTTTATCTAAACGTTCTCCTTGTTTTATAGATTAGTTAGTATGTTAACAAATCTCCAGTGATAGGTCACTGCCGTCTACGTGTTTTTTTTCTTTTAGTTAGAGCTGGTGATGTATAATACTACATACACTTTATTCAGACATGTGACACGAAAGTAACCTTACGCTTTCGCCTGCATAGCAGTTAAAGAGAACTTAGTGTAAAGAAGTTTTCCGTTTACTGTACAAATTTGAGATACTACGAGTTGAGCGGCAGAAATGGACGGAGCGCTTAGTGAAGCAGCGAAATAAAAAAGTAAAATATAATAAACTCCCCCGAGTTGACGTCGAACTCACAACTTATCGTTTACAGTCACACTTTGTGTCTCCAAGCCACGACTGGCCACAAATTATATTAAAATTTCAAAGAGAAAAGTACCTAAAACTACAAAAATAAAAGTAATTTCCACAAGTACATACAAACAACATACAATATTAATAAGTAAGTGGCTATCTCAGAATAACGAGGTGTCGGACGGAGCTTAAGAGAAATGAGCTTGCAACTTTGCGGAGGCATTCCGTTTAATACCCTGCGAAGTTGCGAGGTCAATTTAGATACATACAGCGATTTATTGTTAACAAGATTGTAAACTTTAATTGTGGTCTGACTCATAGTATCGTATAGTATACTTATCATATATCATCATATAGTGAACTTATTAGATTATTCTTATACTAGTGGTCCGCTTGCGGCTTCGCCGCGTGAACTACGCAGTTATAGCTGTTTCGATATATTGCAACTCTTTGTAGAGGATTTTTGAAAAATAAAGTAGCCTATGTTTAATCCTGAATTATATTTACGCCAAAATTCATTACAATCGGTCAAGCTTAGATATTATATACACATTTTATCATCTATTTCAAACCTTTAAAATTGATTTCATCTGAACGGTTTGCGCAACTTTGACCAGCTTGGCGACTGGCTTCCCTCAAGGCGGCGGATCCCTCAAATCGATCGGAAAGCAGCAAATATTTACAAACAACTTGCGCGCGCAGCGAGGGTGACGTGGGGCCTTAATCCAGAAGTCACAAGAACCATCTACGTGGCAGTTGTGGAACCCATAATGACTTACGCAGCAAGCGTTTGGTCTCATTCAACTGATAAGCAGATGATACGAGACCAGTTAAACACGCTCCAGCGAGGTTTTGCTCAAAAAATCTGCAGAGCATACAGGACGGTGTCTCTTACATCTGCGTTGGCAATCTCTGGTCTACTACCGCTGGACATTAGAATTAAAGAGCATGCGAGTCTCTACAGGGCGAAAAAAGGTTACTGTAAAAATTACCTTCCACCAGGAAAGGAACTTGAAACGAATAGTAATTATCTTAACCAACCACATCCATCAATGCAGATTACTACAGACTTTGAGTTGCTGGAAGACTTGAATCCTGAGACCATCACCACACACAACATCAAGGGCCCTCAGATCTTTACTGATGGTAGCAGGATCGAGGGGAAAGTAGGTGCTGCCCTATCTATATGGGAAGGAGGAAAAGAAACTACCAACGAAAAGTTTAGCCTAAACCCAAACTGCACGGTTTTTCAGTCGGAGCTTTATGCCCTATTCAGGGCTACTCAAATTGTGGCAGATAGTGATGAACTAATAGTCAACATCTTTAGTGACTCTAGGTCATCATTAGAACTCCTAAAGAACCCAACTTCTAGCCATCCTCTAGTTATGGAAGTTAAGGAGAACATACGAAAAATTAGGGCACAAGGGAGAGAACTTAGACTTTTTTGGCTACGAGCACACGTGGGTACTGCAGGGAATGAGCGTGCCGATGAACTGGCCAAAAACGCAGCATTCACGAACACTGCCCAAGACTATGATAAAATACCCCTGTCGTATATTAAAAGAGCGATAAGGGAGGAGTCTGTCAGCATATGGCAAGGCAGATATGAAACATCACAGACAGGTTCAGTCACCAAAAAATTCTTCCCAGATATAGAAGTAGCCTATAAAATAATAAGGACAACGAAGCTTACTCCATTACAAGTTCAAATGCTAACAGGACATGGTGGAATAGCAGGATACTTGCATAGATTTAAGCTAAAAGATTCCCCGGGGTGCGAATGCGATAGCAATATAGTGGAATCAGTATGGCATATACTACTGGAATGTCCGAGATTCGCTGCTGACCGCTTTCAACTTGAAGCAAAGATCGAGAAGTGCCTGTCCCAAGTTGAACTGCCAATTATAATGACAGATCCATACTCTAGGAAGGCACTTCTCGACTACGCTGAAAGGGCTTTCCGCATAGCTTTTATTAGAAACAGTACATTGGATCCAACAAAATCGCGTGCTCTCTACGCAAATTCAATGCGACCTTTACAGTCTGGCAGCTACATACACGCTGATGACCTAAAGCCCTCCACATGCATACATAAAAATCAAGCCAGAAATACAGACGCCATGATCCCGTTACTGCTACAGGCAGAAATAGGTCAGACGGGATTGAGAACTAAGGGAGTGGCGCTATTTATGGACGATAGCATTGAAAGGTTGGGTATAAGCTTTTGTATGCCCAGAAACAATAAGTTTATTGCAGTTTCACCTGGTCTTGCTGGTCTATTGAACGGGAGCACAAACAGAACGGCAGTACGACGCAAACTGTATGACGCGCTCCCCATTAAGACGGTCGGAAATATCACTTGCCGAGTAGTGCTATCAAAGAATAAGTCTATCATACTACTCGACAGTGATACACGAACGCCATTCCAGCGGGCTCGCGAGATGCTTACGGAAATGGGGCGTTAATTTCGCCACAAGCACACAAGATCAATGAATCAAAGCGCAAAATGGGGAGCAAGTGGTTTTAACTTAGTTTTAACTAGTGTTTACAGAACACAAGGTACAGTCACCAAAAAGTTCTTCCCCGATATAGAAGTAGCCTATAAAATACTAAATGACAAACGACGCTTACTCCATTCATTCAAATGCTAACAGACATGTTGGATAGCATGATACTTGCATAGATTTAAGCTAAAAGATTCCCCGGGTGCGAATGCGATAGCAATATAGTGGAATCAGTATGGCATATACTACTGGAATGTCCGAGATTCGCTGCTGACCGCTTTCAACTGGAAGCCAAAGATCGAGAAGTGCCTGTCCCAAGTTGAAACTGCCAATTATAACATGACAGATCTACTCTAGGAAGGCACTTCTGACTACGCTGAAGGGCTTTCCGCATAGCTTTTTTTTTAGAAACAGTACATTGGATCCACAAACTCCCGTGCTCCTCTACGCAAATTCATGCACCTGCTACAATACACGCTGATGACCTAAAGCCCTCCACATGCATCAAAAAATTCAAGACCAGAATACAGACGCCCATGATCCCGTTACTGCTAATGCAGAAATAGGTCAGAACGGGATTGAGAAATCAGGGAGTGGCTCTAATTGTTTACGATAGCATTGAAAGTTGGGTATAAGCTTTTTTGTCTGCCCAGAACATACGTTTTATTGCTTTTCCCCCTGGTTTGCTGGTCTATTGACCGGGATCCCAAACAGAACGGCAGTAACGACGCAAACTGTATGACGCGCTCCCCATTAAGACGGTCGGAAATATCACTTGCCGAGTAGTGCTATCAAAGATAGTCTCATCATACTAACCGACAGTGATACCGACGCATTCCAGCGGGCTCGCGAGTGCTTACGGAAATTGGCAAATCGTGGGAATGGGTACTTGTGATTATATAGACGCTATGGTGGTCGACTACAACAAAGGTGAAGTAGCGGACCGACTGGGATGTATAAAAGCCTCAGAACAGCATGAGGTATTAGTTTATGAGAACAGAGGCGAAGATCTTAGTTATCTTAAACTCAAGAACTCAGAAATTCCAGCGGAACAACTACAAACAACTCCCACGGCCACAGAAAGTAGCTCAGAGCGGCTTCAGCGTAAGGTCGCAGAGGATCAGGTCAAACTTAAAGAAATAGTACATTTACAGCCTTCCACCGCGAAATCAGCGTGCAGCGCCATTATGTCAGCTATAGGAAATGTGCTACGAAAGAAGAAAATTTCACCAGAGGACAGGCAGGCTGCGTCTGTAGAGAAATTCACAAGGACTTGTGCCAAGAATCCTTCTGTCCCCGCTCGGTCCAGGCCCACTAGAGCGTCAATGAACCAGGTGAGCCCACCTATCTTAATACCTATCTCGGGGCTCCAAGACCACTACAGAAACGCATTCCTCGAATTTCTCGCAGTTTTAAAGGCTACCAAACAAGTGAAGCTTAGAACTTGTGAGGAAATAATGCGTGCCTTTCAAGGCGGATTTTCAATCTTGGATATAAAGCTAAAAGAGGCAGAAGCTGCCATATATAACAATTATACAGCCCAAACCATCAGAGGTACCAAGAAAGATAAATACATGGCGGCTTACAATGCTGCAGTTGGTTTTGTGGAATTGAATGAAGAGGAAACCAGACGAACGGGCAACCTTAAATTCAATACACCCACTAACGATCATATTGTAGTCATAGCTAAATGTACGCAGGTGATGTTGGAAGATAGAATTCTTGAGAAAGCAAAAACTTTTGACAGTATTCTAGACCCCACGTCATCGGCAGCATGGCATATACCCAGGATACAGTGGATCAACGGGGTCCCCGGATGTGGCAAAACAACCTGGATCATAAAACACTTCGACACAGATAGAGACACAATTATCACTACTACAACAGAAGCAGCAAATGAACTTCGGGAGAAGCTTTCGGTACGTATAGGGAGTTTGGTTAAAAGTAGGATTCGCACTATGGCATCAATGTCGGTTAATGGGATGAGACAATCAGAAACGTACAGACGCCTGATTGTGGATGAGGCCCTAATGAACCACTTTGGAGCGATAGTGACGGCTGCTAGAATGACCCAAGCAGACGAAATAATATTGATCGGTGATGTAAACCAACTTCCCTATATTGACCGAGAGAATCTTTTCGATATTTTCTACCGTGCTCCATACCAAATAGCCAATATAACTCAGGATCTAATGTGCACCCATAGAAGCCCCATGGATGTTGCGTACGCCCTACAAGCGATATATACTGGTATATACTCATCCAAGGAGGCAGTACGCTCACTCCGAATTGAAAACATCAAGGTAACACCCGTTCCACGAGACTTAAAAGACACCCTCTACCTCACATTCACTCAAGAGGAGAAGGAATACTTGATGAGTCAGGGATACGGCTTAGAAATGGGTTCAAAAGTGCTGACGATTCATGAGGCCCAGGGTCTAACCACTAGCACAGTTGTAGTAGTAAACACAAAATCATCGAAAATACAGCTTCACGATAGTGTCTCACACGCAATCGTTGCGATAACGCGCCACACCAGCACCTGTTCCTACTACTGTGGTGGTGAGGACGACGCGGTTAAAAGGCTGATAAGAAATGCAACTGGGGCAACGACTAAAGGTATTATGGAATATAATTTAAAGATGGCCATTAAAGATAGAAACGAAGCGGTCATATCCTCTACAATAGCGATAATGCCTTCATTTCCCATTATTTGAATAAGAAATTGTAATATTAATAAAATATATTAAAAGAAATATAATATCAATTAATATTAAGAAATATGTAAAAGATAGTCATGGTAATACTTTGTAATAGATGTAAGTTACATTTAATAACTAAGAAAACTGGACTCTCTTATGGCATATTTAATAAACTTAGTTTTAAGCTCTGATATTGTAATCAAATAAGGAATTTATATATAAAAAGAAAAAGATTATTTTAAAAAAAGGTACAGACCTTATGTCCGTAGTGATGTTAATTAAATTGTTAAAAAAAAAAAAAAAAAAAAAAAAAAACCTTTAAAATTGATTTTTAAAAAAAGTAGCCAAGTTTTGACTTGTATTGTATTTTCAAACTATATTCATTATAAGTTTCATCCAAATCTGGCCGATACGTTAGCCCCGAAAGCGTAACAGATAGATAGACAATCTTTTGCATTTATAACACTAGTATGTATTTATATAGTCAAGTCAAAGTCAAATTTCAAAAATTCCACCGTGTAGGGATCAAACTTACAACCTAAAGCGTTTATAGTCACACTAGGTCCCCACTAGGCTTGACGGCTTCCATATTGTACGAGTATTATAACTTAATGATGATAGTTTAATTATTTCTCCGCCGCAGTCGTGGTGGACATAACATAAACGTTGACTTCTGCCACTAAACGCACAATGTTTTAATTATCAGGCTGGAAGTGGACAACGAAGTGTCTTAGCACAAGACTATATTTGACTACCCTGATATGCAGGAAGTGCAGAACTGAGTGTCTCGACTCAGTTCTGCACTTCCTGCAGTTCTCTCTAACTACTCTGTTAAGCATGAAGCGGTTTTTTTTTATACTTAAGGGACTCATATAGTAACTTATAATGTAAGTAATAACTACATACAAAACAACGAAACTGTATTAATATAAAATACCTAATAAAAGATAGCAAAAACTTCTTAATATTAGTTTAGCGGGCAAAGTTAAATATTCAAACTTTCTGGCACGCATGTGGTCGTCAAACTTCGTTAATTAGCCGGGTTCAGGCCAAATATCAGGCGGGATACGTAAAAGAGTAATTATCCACGTGTAGCATATATTAATTTTTGTTCATACCTTTGTATATAATTACTAAGCTTTTTAGCCTGTATTTTAGGCGTTGAGTATCGCATTTCAACGCGCAATGACTTGAGTTCAGCCGAAAAGTGGAGAACAGAGTGTCTTGTCACTAAATACTTTCGGGCTGGGTATCTAAAAGAGTCATTACCCCAGTGTAGCATATAATATTTTTTGTTGATATGTAATTTCTTTTTATTTGAGGATACTTTTAGATAGATAAGGAAGAATTTAACTGGACACTTTGTTCCGCGTAGCGGAGTAGTCAGGATGAGCCTAGTGTTAAGACATTCAGTTTTTCTACTTTTTGGTCGAATCCGAGACATGACGTAGGTCTCGCTATATTGTACTAGAACGGTGAAATGATAATCATTTTAATAAAAACGGGAATCGAACCTATCTCCAATCGCATTTACACTTATACGCTGTCTCACTGTGCCATGTAGCATCTAAATATATAGTACATAGATCTATGTGTAAATATGTTCTTTGTTGACTGTTGACGTTGGTTGTGTAACGTCGTGTGTCGAATGGCGGAATTAAACGCCGCATTTTAGCTTTTCTGACAACAATTATCATCGAAAGTTATAAACATTAAAGACACGTCAGAGACTAATCGTGGCTTGAAGGCACAAAGTGTGAATGTAAACACGACTAGTTGTGGGTACGATTCCCATTCGAGGTGTGTAAATATTTAATATTTCCATTTTCTTCGTTCTGACGCCAATGCAAAGCGCCGCGTTAAGTTCCCCCACTTGACGCGCAATGCCTACAGGATTGGGTGGAGAGTGGGGAAGTGTCTTTACATTAGGTTCTCTGCCTACTGTGCTATGTGCGGGATACAGCATGAAGCTAAAAAAAGAATATAAAAACATACGTCTTACTGAACTAGGAAAATTCAAATAATTCAATCTTTCCCAGAAATAAAATCGAACCTACATTTATCGCATATAAATATATACCACACACTCTGTTTAACATAAAATCCACATTTTATTACATTTCCGTGTAATGAATGTTGTTTTCGTAATAAAGTAATAATGACGTGCTCTACGCTGCGAAAGTATCTCGTAGTAAATCATTATACCCCTCAAAGCGGTGTCCTCTTGAGCTTTGTCATATACACGAGTATAAATATTACTATGTTATATATACTTTACAGTACTAACGCTATGGTGCAGTTGAGAAATGACTGACTTACTGACTGACTAGTTTTAGGTTTAATTCTATTTTGAACTTCAAAGGCTTTCCCCCATAATGATGTCCACTTTCTACCCGTATACTAAACATTGCGTGTGGTGTAATTCAGCGCCACTTTTTATTTTATTATCAGCAAAAATATCTAAAAAAATAATTCACCGGGTGGGAATCGAACCCACAACTATTACGTTTACGGCCAGACTGCTAGAACACGATACTAAAATAATAATAAAATACAATTCTAAAATTACAATAAAAAAAAAAAGTTTCTAATCTATTCTAGGAAGACCCAGAATTCCAACCAGTTATTTGATGCTTAATACATTTGTCTCATAAATAGAAAATACTAAGTAATATCGTAGTGGAACAAAACACCAACCTACCAGTTACTAAAAGCTTTTAAAAGCAGAAAGACTATTGTCACATCACACAAATTGTGACATATTTTTTTACTGCAGGTTTTTCTTTATATTTTGCAGGTAATAAATATATTCAGTTTGGTTACGGATACTAACGCTGTCCTTTGTTTTTGGATAGAATGACATTTAGGCATATATAATGTTTACAAATGGGGGACCCTAAATCTTAAAAAAAACTATTGTATTCAATTCTGAATTTAACCTTCTGAATTTGCTAATCGATCGCTAATTGATCTCTAATTTCTTATATTACGTGAAAATTTCATAAAAATTGTGTTTTACAGCCTCATAGTGGTATATTTAGACGACGTGGGTTTGTAAACGCGATTATTGTGGGTTCAATTCTTACTCGGGTAAATCACTATATTTTGAGACATTTTGTTTTGACTTTGAAAAAAAAAGGTAAAAATAATTTAAATATAATTTTTTTATTGTTTCGAGTGGAAATTGAACCCACAGCCTATCGCGTTTACAATACACTGCTATATGCTTACTAATATATGTAATTTTAGAGTATTTCTATATCTGATCTCATAAACCTGTAATTTTATTCATACAAAAAATGCCATGGTGAACAAAAAAGATGCTTAATATAATAAATAATTTCTTAGTCTCCATAATTCTGTTGATATTTTTATATAACTTTCTTTTGAAAGGAAATAAGTACTTAAGCGTAACTCAGTTCACTTCATCTATTAAAATCACACGGGGAAAGTTAATACAGTATTATAAAAGGTAGTAAAGTTCTTTTCTTCGACGTTTATTAACGAGTTCAATGAAATAAAGGCTAAATTACGAAATGTTATAAAAATAAGCCTATGCAATAAATAGGAAAAGATATAATAAATAGCTTTACGCTATTTCCCGTAGCAGGAAAGTCAGGGAGATGGTATTGTTAAGACACTCCGTCCTCCACTTACCACCGAAATCGAGACATTGCGTGTTGCGTGGCGGAATTCAACGCCGCGATATGTCTTAGGTACTAGAGCGAAGGAATGAAAATTCAAATAAGATCATTCCCCCGTTCACGCAGAGAAAACCTAGTATCAAATCTCTAGTAGATTAGTAGAAATCGAGCTACAACTAATCACGATTGCAGCTACTACGCTACGATAGCCTTTCCCCTCAATTTCCAAAATAATATTTAAAATGCCTTTAAAATCTAACTGAATAGAAAACATTAATGAATGCTACTAAAACAATAGACAGCCCATATAGTTGTTTAAAGCTTCAACAACAGAAGAAAAAATAATACTACTGTCGATAAAATAATAACAAAAACATCGCGTTATTCCGTAGTTGCTCAGAAACAAGAACAATCGTTTGAGAACTTTCTTCCTATCGACACGCGCACGCACACGGCGCGCATCCGAAGCACTAAACACTTGGAAAATATTTATCTATTTTTAAAGAAATACAGCTTCATTCTATAGTTTTTCAACTGTTTGTATACTTTGTACATTGTTTAGATTGTAATTAGCACTAAAATTCTATTTTTTGTTGAATTGTAATTCGAATTTCATTATCGTAGGCAGAATTTATAAATATATGTACGTATTACCAAATAGATCCACTATTTGGTAATACGAACCCATGTCTCTTGATAACCGTCCAGGAACTCTGAACGTACAGCTTAACTTTATGAGCCGCACATTAAAATATTTTATAAGTTTTTTAAAAATGTTTAAGACTAAAGTCTAAAACTATTTTGCTATACTGGATTTTAATTAATACATTAAATTGTCTTTAATAAGTGTTAATAGAATTCTTGAAATAAGTGGAATAGCAATAACTTAACTTAAACATCACTTAGCTTTAGTCTTGAGTATTAATATAGTTCATCCTAATTCAATAGTATTAAAGAAAAAGCATACGACACCTACAAGTGCTTAAATATTTAAAAAAAAAACCCATTACATTATTCTGAAATATAACTAGGTACATTAATTTTCTTTCTCTAAACAACAAAAAAGGTAAATTTAAATTTCACACGTATTCCACTCGTATTAGGCAAACAATCCTCTATTTTATGTAAAAGAGGTAAAATTTCTATTTGCAAGCGTTTCAGAATCCTTTGTCTCATTATCTAATCTAAAATGACTCGCGTACCTTCCAAATACTAACCCTAAATAACTCACATTGCTAAGGCTCTTTGGAATTGATTTAATGAAATTCAAAACGTTGACTTACCCTTACTTGGGTTCAGTCTTTGTTTGTTTAGATCTACGAACCGTATTTATAGTTATATAATATGTATGAAATTGTATAAGTAAATTAGTTTTCTATCTATTACTGTAATAAAAGAGTAAAAGCTGAGTGCCTCCCGAACAGAGGCTTTGAATGATTTTTGTTTTATAGCTTTTAAGCTAGGGCAGGACTTAGGATTAATTGATTTTGAGAAGTGGAACACCTGATGTGGTGCAATAATGGACCTACTATACTATAAGATATAAGGAAATTGCGTCTTGATAAAAGTTGTCAACGTAAACTAAGTTTCGGATAGCTATTAGTACCAAATACGTATAGAGAATATTGAATGATATAAGAATGTTTGTTTTAAATATACATTTAATATGTTCCAAGATCTGCAACTGAATTATTGTAAAATTGTTGAATTTTTCCTTAATATAGAATTATAACCATATTAATTGACTGTTTAAAAGTGCTTACAATAACCTTATTTTCAAATTGTCAGTATATACAAGTAAAGTTATACACAATTTAGTTTTGTCAGTCATACAACAAGCTGACAGTACTACTAAGGAGTTACTACTAGACTTATTTAACTTGCAATGTACATATGTATACTTATTTTAACATTTATATAGAGTGTTATTCGCGAAAATATATATTTTTTTATATTTTTAAGAAATTGAACGCAACGAAATTCAAACCGCGCCTCTTGAAACCCGCGTTCTCTGACCGCTAAGCTTGCGTTCTACTACCGGCTGCGTTGAAATTCTCATAAGCTTTTCACAACATTTTTTTTTGTTAATTGTTAATAGACCAGTCGTGGCTTGTGGGCACAAGTTGTGACTGTAAACACGGCTGGTTGTGGTTTCGATTCTCACTGTTCCAATGTCTCCAAAATTCGGTGGTGTCAGGAGAACGGGGTGTTTTAACACTAGGTTCCCTTTGCCTACCCTTAAGTGAGCTGGATACACAGTAAAGCTAAAAAAAACCTATTTAAAAGTACTTTTAATTAAAATCAATCCTTTCTTTCTTAAGTAAACATGCATTATACATATATACTGTTTGTATCAGAATTTAATCTATATACATTATACTAATAACATTCTCAAATTGTCCAACACAGTAGCTCAGTATAATAGGACACTGAAAATATCTAGGACAACCTTACAATCAATTCACACCTCAAAGCGCCTCGTTAGTCCGAAATGTATGGAGCAAGGTAGCTCTTATTTAAATTCCTTTGGTTTAGACTAGCTCTTATTTAAATTCCTTTGGTTTTATTTGACCAATCACTGAGGATTATCTCGTTTGTAAGGAAAAATATAAAGTCTTTAATAAATTTTCAAGTGTGGAAATCTGACTAATGTACACGATGGTCGTAGGTTCGATCCTTGTTTAGTGTAATTTTTTTTTATTCGGTTTGATTTTCGAAAAAATATGGCGTTTCATTTTATCTAACTATGATTTTACGGGTACTTTAGCATAGAGTAGATAAACAGATAAATTTGTTTTAAACTATAAAAACGACAGATCAAACCTAGTGTCAAGACTCTACGTACTCCACTTTTCACCTGAAATCGATTGAAAATGATTATAATATAATCATTACTACGAGTAAATCGAACCTATAACAGTCCGACTGCGCCAGAACCTATAACAGTCCGACTGCGCCACAACGGCCTTGTGACTGTCTCGTACACGTCTTATGATTGTCTCGTATCACGTTGATAATTTTCTTTGGATTTCAATAGACTTTACATGGTGTAACTCAACACCGCGCTTCACCTTATCTTAACAAGGAAGCCAGACAGTGTCCACAGAACTACAACAGCAAAACTGCTACTTTTATTCAAATTCCACCGGTTTTATTCAACCAATCACGGTGGATTGTCTCGTTTGTAGAGGGAAATGCAAAAACTGAAATAAATCTCGCGCCAAGACGTTGCCGATTTGCACTCGCTGGCTCCCATTTAAATTCCAACTCGCTTTTACTCTGCACTTCTGATATAACCAAATGTTGTTATCGAGTTTTCAGTGAGAATTATGCAGCTCTTTGTAATGATACTGCATTTTGTTTTAATTTGAGTTAGTGAGAGTGACTATGAGGTAGGTTTTCAATACTTTTTTGCTTTAAGAAAATTATGTTAATAAAATTATATTATGTGCATTAATTAATAATATATTTATGTAAGGTGAAGGAGCCGCCTTTTTTCTTGAGGTAAAGCGGGCGGTTAAGTTTCCGCACTTAACACGCATGCCCGAATTCGGCGGAAAGTGGGGAACGGAGTATCTTAATACCTATTCCCTCTGCCTGCCCTGCTGTGTGGCGATACAGCGTGAAGCTGAAAAAAAACGTGTTATACCTGAGTGAAATAAAAAACCTTCAAATATTATATATTTACACATGGCAGGGAACTTTTTTAAATAACCTTCCATGGGAGTCGTCATTAAGAAAGTATACAGTTATTATGATGTCGACCGCGTATCACATCAGAACAAATTGTGAAGCTTTTATTATTATGTTAATAATTATAAAATTACTGTAATAATATATAATGGGGTGCAGTGGAACAGCGTCTCACTGTAAAATGCGAAGGTGTGGGTTCTATTCCTCAATCGAGGAAGATTATATTTAACTTTTTGGTGGGGGGGTGATTTTCCAACAATCTTGTCTCTCATCCTCAAATAAGTAAATTTCATCAACACCATGCTCAATACACATGACTTAATTTTAGGCGGAATGGAAAGGCGTGTTTGACAATAGGTTTCTTCTGCCTTCCCCTGTTTATGCGAGAAAAAGCGTGAAGCTCTCAAAAGCTAACAAGATTTAAACCTAGCAAGGAAACCTTACAAGTGCACTTCAACACTAAGATTCTTAGGAAAGCAGACTTACATCCTGTTTCTTTGAACCTTCTATATATAATTTCAAATTGATGTAAGCAAATATTTTTTAAGCTTTACTTTTTCTCACATAGTAGTAAGGTAGGCAGAGTGAACTTAATGTCAAGACATTCCACTCTTCACTCACTGATCAAAGTCTAAAAATTGCGTGTTGAGAATTTAATGTTGTGCTCTTTGTCTTGTTTTAAATATATAGTGTTACCACCGAAATGGAATCAACAGATAGTTCAGTTTGAAATATCATATCTATCCTATATTTCAAAGACTCGACGAGAATGTATAGCATAGTTGGTTAGAGCTGTTGGTTTGACCAAAGAGACGCGGGTGCAAATCCGGCTACGCTAAAATATTAGTACATGTCTAAGCAATTATAAAATTTGTAAACCAGATATTTTCTAACAAACAAATTGTAACTTTTTACAGTAGAATGTTAATAAATTTTCAATTTAATGATACTTATATTTTAAAATTAACTGAAATTAATAAGTCGAAAGCTTTCCGCTTTATGTTACAAAAGTGATGTTCTATCGTGTTTCTGAAATAACAATATTGAATTTATAATTAAATATGAAGTAAGATAAAGGAGGTAACGAGGGATGTAAGCTCTTTTATTTAATCACTTGCCTTTATGTGAATCGACAGAGAAGCATGTTCCTCTAGTCTTCTACTTTCCATTTTGAAAATTAGTACTATCGAGGCCATCATGACGTAATCGCACAATCTGATTGTAATCGCGATTGGTAGTGGGTTCGATTCGCATTTGAAGTAATAATCATATTGTACTATTTTCGTTTCTCCGCTCAAGAATAAGAAAAAGCGCGGCTTTAAGGCTTGCCGCTCTACACATAATATTGGTTAGACATTACATTTTTTTCTCTAGCGTATTATGCGGGAGAAAGCCTAAAGGCGAAATAATGATTCTTTTATAATCTCTAATAAATAAATAAGTAGGTATAAAGTACAGTGACAAAACACTCCGTAATCCAATTAAAAAGAAATAAACTTCTCTGTATTGCATTTTGAACTCGTTAATCTTTTCCTTTTTGCTAACTTTCTAACATAATTTGAAGAGACTTTGTAAACTAAACTACTTAAAACTTAAAACAACTTCCGAATCGAATTAAAATTGGAGGTTCCAAACAACTACAAAGAACGTTCGAATATTTTAGATTTCTTTTTTATTGTATTTGTTGTTAAAGTGAAGAATAGAAACAATCTTGGCACAGTGGAACACTGTCTGACTGTTAAATGTGGTTGGTTGTGGGTTCGATTCCCAATCTGGGAAATGATTATATGTTAGGTGGTATGTCTGGCAGGTGGTATGTCTAGTATAAAAAAAAAATATACTTGAACTTAGGATGTTTTTTTAGTAAAATACAAAAGATTTGTGCTCATGCTATTAACTTTTAAAATATTTTTATTCAGTCCCTCATGTATTTTACCAGATAATCAGAGAGAGCGAGAGAGAGAGAGAGAAAGTCTAATCAAAACACTCCGTTCTCAACTTTTTGCTAGAAATTCGAACACTGCGTATTGAGTTACGAAACTTAACGACGCAATAGAACCATGTAATAAAAAAAATAAAAAATAAAACCACAAAAAAAAACGAACGTCCATAATTTTCCTCGTATCAGAGTAGTCAGAGATAACTAAGCGTCTCGACTCTCACACAACACTCTCCGTATTGCACCTCATAAAACGAACGACCATAAATAGCCCCTCTAAATTATAATAGTTGTCTTTTCCCCTTTAGCAAAGTAGTCAAAGAGAATCATGGCACTTCATTCTGCACCTTCCGCACAAATTCACAAACACTATGTAGGTATTGAATGGCACTCAACACCGCAACAACAACACACCTTACCAAAAAAAATGTCAACCTACAAAAAATGACATTAAAAAAGTTTATATAAATATTTAAAATAAAGCCCATAATGACTCTAGAGTATCCATCTGTCTTTAATTAGTAGTATAAGGGCACATTCAGTATCATCTAGCGTTGGATTTAGATTAAAGGCAGTAAAATCTCCAATTCAAATAGCGAGACCGAATTCAAATGAGCTACCCTTACTACAACAATTCATTGTTTGTGCAAACTTTTCAATTTACTAGGGGTTTGTTTTTAAACTAAATATATATGTATGTTATGTATGTAGGGTATAATGGTGTAGTGGGATAGTGTATGAATGTAAATGGATTGGTTGTGGGTTCGATTCCCATTTGAGGGTATAATTATTTTTAAAAAAATAATTATTTATCATTCAGGTAAAAAAAGCGGTTATGTCTTTCTTAATATGCAATGTCTCGATTAGGAACGGAAAACGGAGAACGGAGTATTTTGTTATTAGGTTGTCTAGGATTACGCGGGGAATAAGCATGAATCATATACAATGTGAACAAAATTCGTAATAATAGTAAGCAGTATATTTTTTGAAATCAATACTTATATTATAAATGTGAAAGTCTGTGTGTTTGTCTGTCACGCTTTCACGGCTAGTCTACCGGTCCAATTGGGATGAAATTTAGAATGAAAATAGTAAATAACCATGGCTCTAACATAGGCTACTTATTTTTTCAAAAATTATCAGATAAAGGGTTGAAATAGGGGATGAAAGTTTATATGAAAAAGCTAAAAAAAGCTTGACCGATTGTAATGAATTTTGGAATAAATATAATTGATAATCGAAGGTCAAACATAGGTCAAACATATACTTTATTTTTCAAATATCCACCCCCGAGGGTTGCAACATAACGGAACAATTAGGCAGTCCACGCGGTGAAGCCGCGAGCGGGCCACTAGTTGTCATATAAAATACACCACCTCCTTGACCTTACAAATATTATATATGTTAATGCACATAATATTAATTTAAATGTACATATTTTTAATGCATTATTATGAAAAAATACAATTGTCTAGTTATTCACTTTTTAACTTTAACTATTCCAAATTCCAAACTACTACCCTACTACCTACATAATTTTATTAAAGCAAAAAAATAATTGAAAGCTTTTTATATATACTTATTAATATACCTACCTCATAGTCACTCTCACTAACTAAAATAAAAACAAAATGCAGTATCATTACAAAGAACTGCATAATTCTCACTGAAAACTCGATAACAACATTTGGTTATATCAGAAGTGCAGAGTAAAAGCGAGTTGTATTTAAATGGGAGCCAGCGAGTGCAAATCGGCAACGTCTTGGTGCGAGATTTATTTCAGTTTTTGCATTTCCCTCTACAAACGAGACAATCCACAGTGATTGGTTGAATAAAACCGGTGGAATTTGAATATAAGTTATAGTTTTGCTACGGCAGTTCTGTGAACATTGTCTGACTAATCTAATAGTTTTAGGTTCGATTTGACTTAAGAAAAATACTATAATTAAATTATTTTTATTTATCTTTGGTGGTAAAATAAATTGTGATAGACGGTGTCCTACTAGTGGTAAAGGTAATCGAATTTCTTTTAGAATTAGAGTCATTGTGTGTTGAATGGTGGAACTTAACACCGTGGTTTATCTATTTCAAATGTCCTACCAAAGAATAGAAGTAAAAATGATTAAATTGTATATATTCCTTATGATTAGCAATCGTTCCAAAAACCAGTTACGTTTAAATTTAGATGCTGTCATTACGCCACTACAGTATCCTCAGCGATTGGTCGAATAAAACCAAAGGAATTTAAATAAGATCTAGTATCTTGCTCTATCCATTTCGGTCTAACGAGGCGCTTTGAGGTGTGAATTGATTGCAAGATTGTCCTAGATATCTTCAGTGTCCTATTATACTTAGATACTATGTTAGACAACTTGAGAATGTTATTATTATATAGTTTCCAATTCTGATACAAACAGTGTCTATGTATAATGCACGTTTATTTAGAAAGCTAAAAATATTTTTTAATTACAAATATATTTTTTAACAGCCTTTTTTTAGCTCCCGCACATAGCAGAGTAGGCAATGGAAACCCAGTGTTAAGACACTCTGTTCCCAATTTTACGCCAAATTTTAGAGACAGGTGGACAGTAGGAATTGAATCCACTACCAGTCGAGCTTACAGTCACACTTAGTGTCAGTGTCACAAGACACAACTGGCCTCTTTGAACTTTAATCACGCTGAGAGAACAAATATAACAAAAAAAAAGTTGTAAAAAACGTATAAGAACTTGTACTTTAGTACAGACGGTAGTAGAACGATTGGCTTAGCAGTCAGGGAGCTTGGACGTTTTTGTGAAGCACAGGTTCGTTCGTTCATTTTCTCTATTTTTTTTCTATTATATTTGATACTAATAACTGCCCGAAACTTCGTCTACGTTGACAACTTTTTCAAGGCGCAATTTTCATATATCTTACAGTAAAGCAGGTCCAGTATGGTTCTACATCATTTATGCTACTTTTCAAAATCAATTATACTCAAGTCCTGCTTATGCTTAAAAGTTGTAAAACAAATAACCCTTGAAGCCGTCTGTTCTGAGGATATGTATAAACATTTTATTTTTCTGTTTCATTATACTAGTAGATAGAAGATTAGTTTACTTATACATGTTCATACATATTATATAACTATGAATACGGTTCTTCGATCTAAGCAAAGAAAGCCTTAACCCAAGTAAGGGAAAGTCAACGTTTTGAATTTCATTAAATCAATTCCAAAGAGCCTTAGCAATGTGAGTTATTTAGGGTTAGTATTTGGAAGGTACGCGAGTAATTTTAGATTAGATAATGAGACAAAGGATTCTGAAACGCTTGCAAATAGAAATTTTACCTCTTTTACATAAAAATAGAGGATTGTTTGTCTAATCCGAGTGGAATACGTGTGAGGTTTAAATTTACCTTTTTTGTTTTGTAGAGAAAGAAAATTAATGTACCTAGTTATATTTCAGAATAATGTAATGGGGTTTTTTATTTAACCCTGCAGTGGTCGCTCACCGAAATGAGACATGAGTGGTCGCGTGGACTACATACGTAGTCCATTTTCAAATTGAAATAACTTTTGTTATCTATATACTTTTTTTACTTTACTTGTGGAATTATAGTCAGTACAGTATGCTTAACTATATAAAATCAGCATAACATAGTTATAACCTCTTTTATATAACTATTAAACAAAAACAAAAATACTTCTCTAAATTGGCATTAAAATAACAGGTTTCGTATTGATTGTGATGACAGTCAAATATAGTTAGGTTTCATCCAACCTCATCTGATCGTCAACGAAAAGTGGCACACAGTTTTGAATGGCAGTCTTTTGCCTCGCTATTCCGTTCGGACTAGGAGGAAAAAACACTATAGTATGCCTAAGGATTCTTCCTCTGACCTGAAGAATTGTCTTAGACCACATCGTGTCATCAACTCTGGTGTAATAATCATCACGATGTGATATTCGCTAAGGTGGTTCCTCATTTTCAGAGCTTTCGCTGTCCCTTGACTCTAATATCTTGCTCCTGTTCTAATTCTTATTCGTGATTTTGCTCTTCTAAGTAATCTACTTCCTCATCCGAGCTAGACTTAGCTTGAGAACCGTCGATGTCGGCTTCAGCTTCTCTCAACCACACCTCTATCGGTGCAGCTTGTCAATCACCCATTTTTATCCAAAAATTTAATGTTAGATGAATCTCCAATAAGATAACATAACAAAATCATATTTATATTACATATTTATGACAATTTTAATACAAAATAAATGAAAGCAAAAAAAATACTAACAGGAAAAACACTTACGTAAGTGGTCGCGTGGACTACATACGTAGTCCAGGAACTTTGCAAAGCTACTAATAATGCGCCTACGCATGATAGGCGCTTCCGATGCACTGAGTACATCCCTGGATTAGTCATTTGAAAGTACCTAGCGCCACAAAAAACTAGCGCTTGGCGTTTGCAAAATAAAACGGATTTTGTATCAGTGGACTACATATGTAGTCCGCGCGACCACTGCAGGGTTAAATATTTAAGCATTTGTATGTGTCGTAAGCTTTTTTCTTTAATACTATAGAATTACGTTCAAGTATATTATTACTCAGCTAAGTGATGTTTAAGTTAAGTTATTTCTATTTCACTTGTTTCTACAATTCTATTAACACTTATTAAAGACAATTTAATGTATTAAAAAAACCCGTATAGCAAAATAGTCTTAGACTTTAATAAACATTATTAAAAAACTTATAAAAGCCGTACGTTCAGAGTTCCTGGACGGTTATCAAGAGACATGGGTTCGTATTACCAAATAGTGGATCTATTTGGTAATACGTACATATATTTATATGTATTTAAAAAAAACATTTTAAAAGTAAAAGTAATTTAAAAACATAATGTTGAAAATAAAGAAATTCTGCCTACGATAATGAAATTCGAATTACAATTCAACAAAAAATAGAATTCTATTATTTAATTACAAACTAAACACTTTACAGAGTATACAAACAGTTGAAAAACTATAGAACGAAGCTGTATTTCTTTAAAAATAGATAAATACTTTCCAAGTGTTTAGTACTTCGGACGCGCGCCGTGTGCGTGCGCGTGTCGATAGAAAGAAAGTTCTCAAACGATTGTTCTTGTTTCTGAACAACTACGGAATAACCCGATGTTTTTGTTATTCTTTTATCAACAGTGGTATTTTTTTTACTCTGTTGCTGAAGCTTTAAACAACTACCCCATATAGTTGTTTCAGTAGCTGTCTTTTGTTTTAGTAGAATTAATTAATGTTTTCTATTGAGTTAGAATTTAAAGAATATATATATATATATATATATATAATATAGATATATATATATATATATATATATATATATATATATATATATATAGATATATATATATATATATATATATATATATATATATATATATTATATATTATATATATATATATTATATATATATATATATATATTCCCCCATTCACACAAAGAAAAGCTAGTATCAAATCGCTAGTAAATCAGTAGAAATCGAACCAACAACACTACCAATCAAGATTACAGTTTCCATTCCAATCCATTCGGTTTGCATTTTTTTTATTTAAAATATATATATATATATATATATAGATATATATATATATATAGATATATAGTATAGGATATATATATAATTATATAGATATAGATATATAGATATATATATATATATATATATATATATATTCATATATAATATATATATATATCTAATAATATATATTAATAATATATATATATAATATATATATATATATATTATATATCTATATATATATCTATATATATATATATATTAAATAAAAAAAAATGGAAATTGAATGGATTGGAATAGAAACTGTAGTCTTGATTGGTTGTGTTGTAGGTTCGATTTCTACTGATTTACTAGAGATTTGATACTAGCTTTTCTTTGTGTGAATGGGGGAATGATCTTATTTGAATTTTTATGCCTTCTCTCTAGTACCTAAGACAAACCGCGGTGTTGAGTTCCGCCACTCAACACGCAATGTCTCGATTTCGGCGGTAAGTGGAGGACGGAATGTCTAGGACAATGGGATCTCTCTGACTTTACTGCTAGGCGGGAAATAGAGTAAATCTATTTATTATATTTCACCCTAATTATTGCATAAGCTTATTTTTATAACATTTCATAATGTAGCCTTTTTCTCATTAAAATCGTTGATAAACGTCGAAGAAAAGAACTTTACTACCTTTTATAATACTATATTTAGTTTATCTGTGAGATTTTAATAGACGAAGTGAACTTAGTTAGGCTGAAGTATTTATTTCCTTTCTTTTAAATAAACAGAAGTCTGAAGACTAAGAAACTGTTATAATATCATTAAGTATCTCTTTGTACATTATGACATTTTTGTATTAATAAAATAACAGGTTTATGAAATAAAGAATAGAATATGAGATATCAGATACAGAAAAGTTTTAAAATTAAAAATATCTTGGCATGTAGCAGTATATTATAAACGCGATTGGCTGTGGGTTCAAATTTCACTCGAAACAACGATTATATTTCAATTATTTTTACCTTTTTTTTATTTTTTAAAGTCAAAACAAAATATCTCTAATTGGGGCAGAAATAGAAGAACAGAAAGTCTTGACACTAAGTTCTCCCTTACTACCTGCAAAAAGCATGAAGCTCCTAAAAATATTCTTTATGTATTATGTTGCTAAAAATATTTTAAAAAATTATATTGCTAAAAATATTCTTTATGGTTAATACATTTCTTTGATAATAGTGTCACTCTAGACACTCTATTCTCCGCTCTCTACTTGAATTAAACATATTCATGTGGGATACTCAATTAATCGTTTTCCAATATCAGAGCGGGAATTTAAATTATTTAGAATATAGTGATTTATCCGAGTAAGAATTGAACCCACAATAATCGCGTTTACAAACCCACGTCGTGTAAATATACCACTATGGGGCTGTAAAAAGCTATTTCTATGAAATTTTCACGTAATATAAGAAACTAGAGATCACTATAGCAAATTCAGAAGGTGCTTAATTGAATACAATAGTTTTTTTTACAATTTGGGTTCCCCCATTTGTAAACATTATATATGCCTAAATCTCATTCTACCCAAAAACAAAAGACAGAGTTAGTATCTGTAACCAAACTGAATTTATTTGTTACCTGCAAAATATAAAGAAAAACCTGCAGTAAGAAAATAGGTCTGTTTGTGTGATGTGACAATAGTCTTTCTACTTTTAAATGCTTTTAGTAGCTGGTAGGTTGGTGTTTTGTTCCACTAATATTACTTAGTATTTTCTATCATTTAACATCGAATAACTGGTTTGAACTCCGTATCATCCTAGAATAGATTACAGAGACTTTTTTTAAATTGAAATTTTAGTATTAAGCCACTGATGGTTCAGCAGTCTGGCCGTAAACGTAATCGTTGTGAGTTCGATTCCCCCTCGAAGAAATATTTTTTTAGATTTTTTAGCTCTTTTCAAATAAAAAGTGGCGCTCAATGAGAGAGTGTCTGGACACTAATTTCTCCCTGCCTATCTTAATACAGGGGAAAGTCTTTGAAGTTGATAGTCCCCCAAAATAGAATTAAACCAAAAACTAGTCAGTCAGTAAGTCAGTCATTTCTCAACTGCACCATAGCATTAGTACTGTAAAGTACATATAAAACAGTAATATTTTTACTCGTGTATATGACAAAGCTCAAGAGGACACCGCTTTGAGAGGTATAATAATTTACTATGAGATACTTTCGCAGCGTAGAGCACGTCATTATTACTTTATTACGAAAACAACATTAATTACACGTAAATGTAAAAAAATGTGGATTTTATGTTAAACAGAGTCTGTGGTAAATATTTATATGCGATAAATGTAGGATCGATTTTATTTCTGGTAAAGATTGAATTATTTGAGTTTTCCTAGTGCAGTATGACACATGTTTTTTTTTTCTTTTTTTTAGCTTCATGCTGTATCCCACACATAGCACAGTAGGCAGAGAATCTAATGTAAAGACACTTCCCCACTTTCCACCCAATCCTGGAGGTATTGCGCGTTAAGTGGCGAAAGGGTGTCAGGGCGAAGAAAATGGAAATATTAAATAATTAAATATCTCGAATGGGAATCAAACCCCCAACTAGTCGTGCTTCCAGTCACACTTTGTGCCCACAAGTCACGATTGGCCTCTGACATGTATTTAAAGTTTTTAATATTCGACTATATGACTATGCCATGATGTCTACGCCATGTCTGAGATTCGGCCAAAAAGTACAAAACACTAGGTTTATTCTGACTACCCCATTGCACGGAAAAAAGTATCAAGTTAAGTTTTTCCTTATCTATGTAAAATAGTTATTACATTAAAATAAACAAGAAATGACAGAGTACAAAGTCTAGAAATTACATACCAACAAAAAATAATATATGCTTCACTGGAGTAATTACTCTTGTACGTAGCCAACCTAAAAGTATAATGTCAAGACACTCTGCTCTCCACTTCAGCTGAAGTCGTAAGTTGAAATGCGAAACTCAACGCCGAAAATACAGGCTACAAAGCCTAGTAATGACATACAAAGGTATGAACAAAAATTAATATATGCTACACGTGGATAATTACTCTTTTACGTATCCCGCCTGATATTTGGCCTGAACTCGGCTAATTAACGAACTTTGACGACCACATGCGTGCCAGAAAGTTTGAATATTTAACTTTGCCCGCTAAGCTGATATTAAGAAGTTTTTGCTATCTTTTATTAGGTATTTTATATTAATACTGTTTCGTTGTTTTGTATGTAATTAGATTATAATTCACGATTGAACCCCTTGAGAAAAAAAACAGCTTCATGCTTAACAGGGTAGTCAGAGAGAACTTAGAGTCGAGACACTCCGTTCTCCACTTCCTGCATATCAGGGTAGTCAAAGATAACCTTGTGTTAAGACACTTCGTTGTCCACATTCAGCCTGATAATTGAAACTTTGCGTGTTTAGTTGCAGTAAAGTCAACGCCTTTGTTAGATTCACCACGGTGGTGAAGTAATTAAATTATAATGATAAAGTTATTTTACAATATTTCATAGAAGCCGTCATGGCCCAGTGAGACTGCGTCTGACTATAAACGTTTTTGGTTGTGCGTTTGATCCGCACTCGGGTATGCTCTTGTATTAAAATAAATCGTGGCGAGGAGTACTGTCACTTAATTTGCTCTGGATTTTTAGCAAAAAGTGGTAAACAGAGTATTTTAACACTATACAATACTAAGAATCAGATAACAATTAAAGTTTAGAATCTTGTTAATAGCAAATCGTTACATACACACATATTACATACATATCACTAAAACTAATTAACCTCGCAACGTCATTGGATATTAGACGGAATGCCTTCACAAAGTTGCAAACTCATTTCTCTTAAGCTCCGTCTGACACCTCGTTATACTGAGATAGCCACTTACTTATTAATACTGTGTGTTGTTTGTAAGTAGGAGTGAAAACTATTTTTATTTTTGTAGTTCTACATTCTATTCTCGTTGATAGTTTTATTTTTTTTTTTTGCATTACATTGTTTTTTTTCTGCTAGTTTATGTGTAACTGTAGATTATTAATTACTGTAAATAGTCTGTATGTAACTGTACATATATTATTAATTAGAGAGAGCTATTAAGATATTAAGTTTTTCATTATACAATTTTGGAGACTTTGACGTTGTGGGTTGGATTCCCACTCGAAGAAATAAAAATAATTTATAGCCAAGTTATTTCAACCCACGTTTTGCCGACTTTTCAGCTTGAAAATATGCACACATGTAGGATACCTACAGATGATATACCTAGAGAGATGTTATCGAAAAGAATACAATTTTCATAGCATTATTTTGAAATTCTTGCTAGGATGACCATAATAACAGACAGTTATTTAAACGTAACGTTTTACTTTGTTTTTAAGCTTATTTGTTTACATTTACATAAGAGGTGTTTTATTTCTTGCCATTGAATTGCAATGGGAAAGCGTCTGACTGTAAACGTACTTGGAAAAAAAACATTTTAATTTCTTTTAATTTTTCTGTTTTAATAAGACAAAGCGTTATCTTTATTTCTTCCACTCAATATGAATCTCTAATTGGGATGGAAAATGAAAAAAAGTGTATCTTTACACTAGGTTCCCTTAAGTAGTCTGCTACGCGGGAAAAAGCGTGAAGTTGTTTTTAAGTATTTGCGTATTTTACGTCTGACTGAAGTATTGTATTTGGTAAAATACCAGGCATGTTCATGTCATATTCAAAAAGAGAAAACATAGTAGAGAGTGACCTATCACTGTATTCTCTAAACTACTTTACAAAATAAGGAAATACGCTTGGATAAAAAAATATGTATCATTTTCAAAAATCCGGACCGGTAATTGCCTTTCTCAAGTTATGCAAGAATTCATGCCACCTTGTAACTGAATCCAAGTTTGTTAATTAACAAAGTTGAAATTTGATCTTAATATGAAACATTTTTAACGGAAAATGTTCTTAGGGCATGCTAGAAAAGACACTTTAATGCTGCTGAGGCTTTTAATTAAGAATTTTCATACTTTAAAGTATATCAAGGGTATTGTGTTGTAAATATCGTGGTTTTTGAAATGTATTTCCAAAAATTTATAATATACGCTACTGGTCAAAATAGATAAATGTTATTAATAAACGTCTAAAATTGGAGTAAAAACATCGGTTTCCAAGAGTTGTTAATTTTTAATACGTATTCTAAAATGTTTTTCTATTTCATAAGCGTGTGAATTAAGTATGTTTTAAACAGGACGCTATCTTGTTATTTTACACAAAATTCGAAAAACCAGAATATCAAGAATAGAATTTTAATTTAGTTGGGGCCAGTCGTGGCTCAGGGGCACAAGCGTGTAACTGTAAACGACTGGATGTGGGTTCGATTTCCACAGGGAGGAATATTTATAATTAATTTAGCTCGACACGAGAGCGAAAAAAATGGAAATAATAAATATTTCCATTCCTCGAGTGCGAATCGAACCCACAACTAGTCGTAATTACAGTCATACTTATGTGCTCACAAGCCATGACAATTTCGAGAAAATCGATTTCTCAACCTTAAATCTACCCATCAGAACCACTAACCAAGAGATAACAAGTTAGTGTAAGGTAGTAATTCAAAATTCAGTATATCCTCCTGTTATTTGGTTTAAACTCATCTAATTAGTAAAGTAGAAAGCATGTGTGCCAAAAAGTTTTCAAATGTAACTACACTTACATCACACTTTAAGTGCTTTAGTCCTAAAAGCTTCATCAAAAATGTATGGTGTTTTAGTGTTTCGTACTCAAAATGATATAAAAAGTACATAAGTTTTATTATATTTCATAGTTTTATTAGATAGCGGTTATTATGATTCAGTGGATAATAAATTCAATGGTATTGGGTTCGATTTTCAATCGGAGGAACAAACATAAAGCGTAACGCCATTTGCGTTACGCTTTTTCGCACAGCAGGCAGTGTTGGACAAAATTTAATTGCAATTAACAATTAAGTAAAAACAATTGATCATTTGTTTGTGCGAAAATCATAAATTACAATAATTTCATTGTTAATTGTAGTTTTAACATTACTAACAAGTTAATTATCACTGAATTGTGATTGTATGTGATTTGCCCACAAACAATTAATGAATTGTGAATGTGAACTTGGTGTCTTAAGAATAAATGAACTTAGTCTTAAGACAGTCCATTTTCTATTTTCCGCCTAAAATCGAGACATTGTGAGTTAAAAGGCGGAACTCAACACCGCGCTTCGTCTTAGGTACCAGAGCAGGGAGATGAAAATAATTTAAATCTAATTATTTCCACGAGTGGGAATCGAACCCACAGCCAATTGTGTTTACAATCAGACGCTGTCCCACTGCACCACGGTGGCCTTAGCAATGCAATGCTTTTATTTCTATTATTTTTATTTTCCTGTTCTAGTTAGTTAGTTAAACGACCCTCGCGTTGTGTTTCGCCAATACGCAACATCTTGTATTAATATTGAAAGCGGAAAGTGGTATGTTTTGACACTAGATTGCCTTTGCTATGTAGAAAAAGCGTGAATCTAAAAAGTCATACAAAACGTTAAATGAAGAATATTTGACATGAACCTCGTATATGTAATACCAATTATCTAGAAACATAGATTCGGCGCTCTCAGTAAATTGATAGCCTAAAGCGTAATTTGACCGTAAACCGATTTCCTTACATAATTGATGAAAATATTATTTCTCCAAGCTGAAGATATTATTACTATATAAATAAACAAATATGTATAAGCTTTATGTATTCACGTACGAGATATTCGAGACAATATGGGAGATACTCATATGCATGGTGAGTTGCGGAACTTAACGCCGCGCTTTGTCTTAGAGTAATAATGTAAATTATTCATTCTAATATTATAAATGCAAAAAGTGTCTGTCATCTGTTACGCTTTCACAGCTCTGAACTCTGAATCTCGCTCAACACTAAATTCTATCTGACTGAGTCTGCTAGGCGGGAGAAGCGTGAAAATGAGATAAAATATAAAAAAATACACATCAACTAACGAATTTTAATTATATACTGTAATAGGGAAACTCAATACGAAATACAGAATACAATAGTGGATTAACTTGAATTATTTATAACGTGTTACGAATATATTCGGAACTAACTGGACACTAAAATTGAATCGGCCTATATGTACTCGTAATTCAGAAGCTATTGTTACGTAGTCAGTAAGTATGACTGTAAATCCGATTGGTTGTGGGGTCGATTCCTACTCAGAGAAATAATCATATTTACATTGTTATTAGCGTTGATATGACGTCTTGATATCAGGCGAAAAGTGGAGATTGGAGTATCTTGACACTAGGCTCTCTCTGGCTACTTTTTTCAATAGTAACAGTCTACGCGTGAAATGAGTGAATTAAAAAAAATATATATAATAATAGTAGTCTATTGTACATCGAGTTTTAGACATAGTAGTAGTAAGATTTGATGATTTATATACATAAATACATATGTATTAAGGCTATCGTGTCGCAGTGGGACAGCCACTGGCCATAAACGCATTTGGTTCTAATTTTGATTCTCACTCAGGGAAATCGAGAGATTGTATTTTTTTATAGCTCCACGCGCTTATTTACGTATAGCAGGGTAGTCACAGAATACCCAGAGTTACGACAATTTTCGACAGAAATCGAGACATTGCGCGTTGTTATGGACAATAATTTGATGAGTTTTTTTTAAATACAACTTTACAGTTACTTACTCAACAAAAGTGCAATGCTATAGTTTAAAATATTATAATATTTTGTTAAAAACTTGCAGATTTTTTATATGAGTCTTTAAATCTGTTTCAAGAAGTCTATTAGAACGATAAATACATGTTTTATAATTTTTTATATCAAATTAGACTATACGTAAGCTTTATATTGAAAAGCATACGTAAGCTTTATATTGAAAATATGTAATGATTTCATGAAAAGAATGAAATTATTAACGCCATCATGGCACAAAGAGACAGCGTCTCTCTGTAAACACGATTGCGGGTTCGATTTCCACTTGGGAGAATAAATTATATTTAAATTATTAAATTTCCCCGTTCTATGGTGCCTAAGACATACCAAGCGCGGGGTTGTATCCACCACTCGATATAAAGTCATCAAATTTAAACAGAAAGTGGAAAACAGATTGACGTAACACTACGTTTACTCTAGCTACTCTAACATGCGGGAAGAATATAAACATACAAGCAATATTTTTATTTAGCCGCTCTGGTGAACATTTTTTTTATTAATGTCGTATGTTTTTTTTATTAATACGTAATGTCTAGAATTCAGACCGAAAATGGAGAACGGAGACATTACACTAGGTTCTCTTTGACTACCCTCCGATGCGATAAAAAGCGTGAAGCTGAAACCAAATATGCATATACATATAAGAACACAAAGGATTTTTCAATCATTTGATTATAAGTGGAAAAGTTAAAGCACTTAGTTTGCAATCCGCTAATTAGTGAAGTTAAATCACGTTTGTGTAAAGTTCAGGAATTAACTTTCTACTGTAGAACTTAATTCGTAATGTGTACTTTTCTTTGCATAATAAAAACATAGTTTTGGTTCAGTGGGACTGTTTCTGACTGGATACACGATGGTTGTAGGTTCAATTTTCACACGAGAGAATGATTATACTCAAATTATATTCGTTTTTTCACGCACAAAGTGTGACTGTAAATCAGACTGTGTGTGGGTTCGATTACCACTCGGGGAAATATTTAATATTTGATTTGCTTCGCTCTGGTAGCGTGGTAAAGAACGGTGATAAGTTTCAACAGTTCTCACTTTATGCCTCCAGAATTCGACATAAAATGGGGATGGAATTTCTAACATTGGGTACCTCCTGCCTACCCTGCTGTGCGCGGGATGTAGCTTTACGCCAAAAAAAATAAAGCGTGACGCAAAATAAATAAAGAATCAAAGTCAAGAGAAGTCAAGTCAATTCATATGTATAACAACATCAATCTTAACACTACAACGCTAATAAATCGTAAATTCGGTACAAAGTAAGTGCATCGTAAAAATGCCCTCAAACTCCGAGGTAACTTTAGTTTTATGCTTATATGCTATGTCTATGTCTAGTTTTATTACGGCCTTGTGATAAGAAATATGGCTAACTTTTTATGTTACAATTTTTTTGTGATACTAATATGAGATGAGAAAAGTTTAATGTTATGGGTGAATTGATGTGTAATTGTGATTGGTTGTGGGTCCGATGTCCCCTCAGGGGAAAGATTATACTTAAATTATTTTTGTTTCACCATTCTCCTGAATTCCACAAAGTGGAAAAGTTGAAGATACGCAACTGATTTTGGGTTCGATTCTCACTGGAGGAATGGCTATTTTTAACATTTTCATTTTCTTCGCGCTGGTGCAGAGGTAAAGTGCAGTGTTAAGTTCCGCCATTTGACACGCAATGCCTCTAGTGTTAGTAGAAAACGGAGAACGGGGTGTTTTAACACTAGGTTGCCTCTGCCTACCTTTCTGTGTGCGGGATACAACGAAGCTAAAAAAAGTATCTTGACACTACGTTATCTCTATTTCCTATGCGGGAATGATTATACGCATTTTAACTATTTATATTATATTATACCTTCACTCGCTCTCTAGTAAGACTAAAACGAAGTCTCTTTGAAAGGGTTTTTTTTAGTAAAATACGAAAATATTAACATTATCATTTGGGCTAGAAGTCACTCTTTTTTTTAATTCTATAACATTTTTATTGACTAATGTTATTTTAATCTATGACTGATAGGCTTAAATTATCAAGAAAACAACACCACTAACCATCACTATTTTTATGAAATCATAACAATTTTTCATAAAAAATATTTTTGTATAGCAACTTACCTGATATTATATGTTAAAAACCATATAAAGTAGAATGGTAATAATGTATATGAAGGTCGAACTCCGTGTAAAGAAAAATAGGTAACATTATTTATGTTTTCATGGCATAGTAATACAAAGCTCAGCGTTGAGTACAGTCATGTCACACTCAATGTCTCAATTTCAGGCGGAAAGTGGAGAATATCTTTCCATTAGTTTTATCTACCTGTTCTGAGAGAAAAAAAAAGTGAAGCTTTGTGGCATCTTTTTTTACAAAATAATTTTTAATAAAAAATAATTTTACTAACACCACTCTTTATATCCATCGAAGCGAAGTAAAGTAAAAGAAACCCTCCACAATTAAAGTGTTGAAGCGAAAACCGCGTTTCTTTACACAAAAAATACACACAAAAAAAGTAAAGACAAAAGGGCGAAAATCGATCAGTCTCGCGTTAATTTTTAATACACGGACGCATGGAAAAACAAGTTTGTATTTTTTTGTATGCAACAAAAAACCGCCTCCAAACATTTGTGATTAATATCTGTTATGCGTTTCCATACGAATGAGTATTTTGTATGGAAAAAACTATGCATGAACGCGCTATTAATTTTTTTGAGTACTGACGGCGTATGGCGACGGCTGTCATCTACTTATAAGGGATTCATTGAAATTGAATTTAAAATCTACTTTTTTGTTATTTTTTTCGACTAATAAATTAATATGTTTAAGTGATGTGGCTTATAGGTAAGTTATGGGGCCATCAGATTGTTTTTTTTTTCATTGTTACCTTTTTCTCGTATAGCAGGATAGTTAGAAATAAATTATTGTTAATGTTTTTCCTACATATGACGCATTAGTTAGTACACGTTCTGCCGATTTAAAAATCATTGCATGTTAAGATTCAGCGATTGCAATACTGTACCAGAGCGGTGAATTATTTTTCTTTTAGCTTCACACCTTTTCCGTGTAGCAGAGTAATCAGAGAGGAAATAGTCCGACCTCCACTTTTTGCCCGAAATCTAGACATTGCGTGTTGAATAGCGGAATTTAACTCCTCGTTTTGGTTAAATTCATAATTGCGGAGAAATTAAAATAATTTAACATAATTACTTTCCCAAGTGAGAATCGAATTCACAACTAAATGCTTTGAAACTATGCCATAACAGTCTCAACCTACATAGTTCCTTTTATATAAAGTTATTATTGTAAATTAGGCTAGCGGCTGTTTGAATAAGATTAATTGGTATTATCGATAAACGCGTCATTTCCAATCGACCGGTGACGCGTGTGATGTGGCGCTATCAGTCTATGACGGTAATACCCTTATATGAGGGATATGGAAATTCTATATAATTAACTTAGTATATAACTGAAGGAGGATCAGATGAAATTGCTAGATTGTGGCGCAGTGGAATAGCGTCTAACTAAACGTAAAGATTGTGGGTTCGGTTTCACTTTGAGAATTATTATTTATGTTGTAGCTTCACAGTATAAAGATTCATTCCTCGCGGTTTGTTTCTGGGAGTTTTTAATTTGATTTCTTTTTTATTTTCATTACTCTGGTCTGATAAGACAAAGCGTCAAAATTCAATGTCTCGAATTCAGATTCAATACTTTATTCGAATATACTTTATACGTATTTTCGTATAAAGTATAAGGTTTTCATATTTTCGTATAAACCTCTTAACCATTTTCTTTATTAATTAATATATAAATAATATACTAGGTCACATATAGATAATCTTGTGGGTTTTTAAGCCTTCTTCGCTTTTTCCAGTATGGCAAAGTAGATAGGGAAAACCTAGAGTCAAGACACTGTTTTACACTTTCCAATTGATCCCGAGATATTGAGTGTGAGCTATGACCTATTATGGTATAGATTTAGGTATAATTATTAAATAATTAGAGGAATAGAGAATATCGGCATCACATGGGCCGGTGGCCGCTTAGTGCAATGACGAGGTTATTGATGACTTGCCAATTAATCTTACTTTACTGACAACATCCGCCACTTACAGCTAAATAATTTGTATATGCTCGTATAAGATGTTAGTTTCCAAAATCTATAGTAATATTATAAATGTGAAAGTCTGTCTGTACGTCTGTTATGCTGTCACGGCGAGTATACTGGCCTGATTTGTATAAAATCCGGAATGAAAATAGTTGAAGTTCCAGAATATACCACAAAACTTTATAATAAATTCAACTAAATCTACATCTAAATTTAAGAATTTTATTTAATCAGCGTTCTACTATATTTTCACAAGTTTATTGCTATATGTTTTAAGTATATCATGTCAAAGGAAGGGTCTCACTCGAGTGCACGTTTCCGTTCTAAGTACCGTCTTTTTAAGTCTTAAAATGTTTGTTTACTTTGCGACTTAGCGTTTCCTTTGAGGGATTCTTGGGAGTTAGGTACATAACTTAATCCTGGTCCAAAGGTACGTTATTACTCTAAGTTTTTAATTTTTTTCCTGATTTTCATTTAGTTCTATTACATAGGTTATTAACTCGCAATATGCCATAGTGCATGAACAGAGAAGAGGAGTGATATAAGACAATGGTTTTAAAAGCCACTCGATAAAAAAACATAAAAATATGTTATTTAATACATTTTTAAACTCATAACACTTCCATTTCTATTGTATACTCGTTAGTATGTCTAAAATAAAAAGGAAAAAAAAGGAATATTGTGTAACTAGGATTGCTTCTGTACTTCTTGACTGTCTTGTGGATTACTAAGTGAAGACAGCCATCACGCTTTTTCCACGTATCAGGGTCGATAGAGAATTTAGAGTCAAAACACTCCGTTTCCTATTTTATGCCTTAATACATTGAGTGTTGAGTGGCGAAACTCAATGCAGCAAGAGAAAATATATTTTAATTTTAGTTTAATAATACTTTTCTGATTATTATATTTGAAAATGAAACCTAGCTATAAAAAAACTCCGAATCTTATAATTTTTAAATTCAAGGAATAACAACATAATCAATCAATATATTTTTATATATTCTAAAGCCAATTCACAATTCACACAAAACACTAAAAAGCCTAAAAAGTTATAGAATATTTCAGCATTTTAAAAAATTAAAACTACACAATGTGAATGAAAAAAATAATTTCCATACATTGATTGGTACAAAAAAAAATATACATACTTTTATCAATATTTTATTCATTTGTTACAGAAAATTGAAAAACCAATCAAAATGATGGGAAGGGCCCTCATTCTATTGGCGTCTATATCAGCACTGAACATCGGTAAGTAATTTTGATATTCAAGCACCATTGTATGGATTGATATTGTAATATAGGACAATTATTTTGGCAATTTCATAGTAATTGGACGGCGAATTGTAGCTTTCTTTTATCTTCACGCAATTCCGGCATTGCAGAGAGTAGACAGAGGCAATATAGTGTTACGACACTCTGTTTATTACTTTTTGGCAAACTTCGAGAAGCAGTATGTTGTTGGTGAACGTCAAGGTTACGCATTGTCTTACAGAGTGGGGAAATAAAAATAATATAAATACAATTATTCTCCAATGTGAGACTCGAACCCACAACCATCGGAGTCGTTATATATAAAATTAGTTTACCATATGTAAATTAATAACAACTCTGTTTTATTATAATGGTGATACACCTTCACACTTTTTCTCGCATGGTAAAATTATTCAAACAGAACCTAGTTCTAGTTAGTTAACCCTCACTCCGTTCTCCTCTCTCCACCATAAAGGGAGACATTACTTGTATATATATAGCGTGGAAATTAATAATTTAAATATAATTAATTTACCGGAGTGCGAACCGAAGCCCAAACCAATCGCATTAAAGCCAGACGTTGTCCTTCTGCACCACTATGGCCTTAAACTAAAATCATGAATGAATCTTAATAAAACTTAGTTTTTATATGTGCTCAAGCTGCCGTAGCGTTTGGTCGCTCCGTTCTCTCTGACTACCCCGCAAGGCTCAAAATGCATACATTACTAAATATCGAACCTACTACCATCACACTTAATCGCTACACGAACTAAGCCATAACGGTGTAAATACCTGTTATTTACAACTACTTTCAAATAAAACATCAATACGCTAAGTTCAGAAGTAAGGATAGAAACGTCGTGAATCCCATTTACGTTACTTCAAGCCTAAGAGGAGAGATAAAAACAGCGGGGTCAATGACCTCGCAGTACTTTACCGTATTGTCTCTGCTATAGAGACGGTTGAAATATTTTGTTGTAGTGTGATGATTATTTTTTGGTAAAAGAACGGTTTGAAGAAACGCGGTTTTTGTTAAGGATTAAAATTTTAAGTCATTATTCTCTGGTATATTGAAATTTGCGGGACGTTTGTAGGAAGGCAAAGAGAAACTAGTGCACTACCTTCGCCACTTTCCGCCTAACATCGAGACATTATATTGTAATAGGCGGTACTTAACACTGTTCTGTTTAAAGTGGAGAAATAAAAATAAATTAAATATAACCATTCTTTCCAGGGGAATAGAATACATAACTAATCACGGCAACGGTCAGACATTGCAGCATTATGCTACAATGGTTGCTTTTATATTACAATTTTACGATTAATAGATAAAGCAACAATACATGCATTATCTGAATTATTTTAATTGAGAGTAATAACCACGCTAGGAAAATAAAAACATAAATTTCCCCGAGTTGGAATTGAACCCGTAAACAACGATTGTGTAATCGAACATTTACACACAAATCATTACAAAGCAGTTTATGTGTATAGTGTTATAAGTTTTATTTTCATTTCTTCAGTGTAAGACAAATACCTACTTGAAATGAAAATTTGCAATATACAATCATATATGCTTATACATATACCATCTATAAAATGACCAAAATATGGAGAACGGAGTGTTTTAACACTAAATTTTCGCTTATTACAGCTAAAAATATATTACAATGAATATCACAATAATAACTTTTGAAAACACTATTCGTGTAGATCAAAATATAAATTGCAAAAGTTAATCTCAAATTAATTTCGTCACGTAATTAAAACTTTGCGCATTCTAAATTGAATGGCATTGTGGCTTTTGAATCTAACAGCTAGTGTATTAAAATATATTGAATTGTTAATACAACTATAGCGTATGATTTAAAAAAAATGGACAAAATATAGTTAAATCACTATACTCTCTGTCTATTTTAGTTAAATACAGTATTGTACCGTTGAAACCGTCTTAGCGTAGTTAGCTACATTTAGATGTAAGACTATAAAAATAATTTTCTTACACATAAATTTTGTGAACGGCCTCAGCTAGCTGCCTATTCTTTCACGTTATCAGCAACGTATTGTTTCAACTATTTTATTGCATTCTTCGAATTACATAATTCCTTAGATTAGCGTATGACGCATTGGTTATGGGCTTGATTCTTACTTGGGGAATGATTGATGATGTTTTCGCTATGGTACCTAAGATAAAATGCGGTGTTGAGTTCCACCACTTAACAAGCAAGATCTCGATTGTGGGTGGGAAATTTTTTTTTTTTTATTTATTACTATCTAATTTATTTGACAATATAGTTAACAAAAAAAAGGACACTACAAAAAACAATTAAGGTTTTTCTAGAGTGCCGTATTCGTCTTATTTACTAGCTTATCTAATACTTAAATAATATTGTTTTAATTTATATTTATAGTTTTGTCACAAATTTGCGACCTTATATTATTATCTAAGTCATTTATTAAGCGAGGAATTATGTAAGCCCTGGTGCGCTTGCCGTATTTATTATTAGCTGGTATCGTTATTAAATGATTATTTGTCACCTTGCGAGTCGTAATGTTATGTGAAACTTTATTGTAAACAACTAAATTATGATAATTTTCTTTTAATAATACATATTTAATTTTGTCGTAAATACAAATAACGTTACAGTGTTTAAAAAGTATTCTTTCATTGGAACCCGCTTTCCGTCTGATATTTACAGGAACAATGTGTTTTAGTATTCTACTTTGCAACTGGTGTATATGACGCAAGTGCGTTTGGTCCGTCCTGCCGTAGCTACTTAGTCCATAAGATATAATTGAGTCAGCCAATGCGTTATATAGCATGAGTTTAGTTTTGTAAGTTATAGTGTTTTTTATGACAAAAATGGAGGCCAAGAACGCCCTTAATTTATTACACACATAATTAATATGTAGATGCCAGTTAAATTTATTATCAATTATTAATCCTAAATATTTGTGACTTAACACAACATAAATAACTGCACAATCACCGTGAGCACTAGGGTTGTGCAAACAGCTGTGAGTATGGGATGTAAGATTATATTTAATTTGGCTATTTAATTTTAAATTCGGAGAATGTATATGGATCATTTTCGTTTTGAGCGGATTAATTACTAAATTAGAATCATGACACCATTTGTTTAACGTATTAAAATCCTCTTGCAACAAAATTAATCCTTTATTCACATCTTTCGCTGCTACAGCAATACAAGTGTCATCAGCGTATTGGTAAACTGTGCAGTGATTAAATATGTTGCTCATATTGTTCATATAGGCTATGAAGTGCAGAGGCCCTAAGACCGATCCTTGTGCCGTGCCTTCCGTCACTTTCACGCTTGCGCTAAGGCTATCCCCTACTTTCACGCAGTAACTTCTATCTTGCAGGTAATTCTCACACCATTTTAACAGTGGACCACGTATGCCAGTATTTTCTAATCTGTTTTTGAGTTCGCTGTGGTCCAATGTGTCAAATGCACGAGAGAAATCAATGAATAATGCCAAGACATGAAGTTTCTGATCTAGCCATGAATTTATTTGATCTGTGAAGTTTGACAACAACATGGTGGTATTTTTACCTGGTCGAAATCCATATTGCGTATCGTTTAAGATATTATTTTTTTCATAAAAGGAGTGAATTTGATTGCAGATAAATTTTTCAGTAATTTTATTTAACGCAGAAGTTAGTGTTATCGGCCTATAATTATTAACATCATCCTGTTTCCCTTTTTTATGAATGGGTCTTACACACCCAGTTTTTAGTTCATCCGGGTAGGTTCCCGTTTCAATACTAGTATTAATGAACTTGGCAAGCGGCTTACAGATTTGTTTCGCGATGACCTTAATTTCGGATCCTCTAATGCCATCACTACCCGGGGCTTTGTTAGGATTTAAGTTATTAATTAATTTAAAAATGTCATTCCCAGATGCTTTTTTAAATTTCATACTACAAATAGCTGAGTTATTTTTATTATCTTTACAATTCAATACGTTGAGTTTGCAGTTTGGTACAATATTTTTTACCGCTTGAGAAAACCCGTGTGCAAATATTTCTACAATTTTTTTCGGTGACATATTATTAGAGCTAAACGCCGATAAAACTACTTCGTCCACTGATTTACATATTCTGCCAGAGATTTTATTTAGAATATTCCAAAGTTTTTTAGTATTTTTATAATTTATATTTATTTTATTTTTATAATATAGATTTTTATAATATTCAATTACTTTATGTACTTTGTTTCTCGTTTTATTGTATTGTAGTCTTAAAAGAGCATTATTTGGGTCACGTCTCCATTTATTAAATAGTCGATCTCTTTTTTTAGACAAATTCATAATTTTTTTATTAATCCAGGGGGCTACACGACGGTTATTTTTAGTTTTAGGTATATGTTTTTTAGATTTAGAATAGGCAATTTGAAATAGAGAACAGAGTATTGATACTAGAGATTCCCTTTGACTATATGCCTGGTTTGCAGGAAAGACCTGAAATCTTCTGTGTATACCTAACTTTATAACATACAATATTGCATTGCAATACTACAAAATACGTAATGTCTTGGGCAGAACGGATTGCTTTGACATTAGTAGAAAAAATAATTTCTATAGGGTAAAACTTGGTAATACGCTCCACTTTTTTTTGATCTTCAATAAAACCCAAATAATCATAGATTTAATTGTTTCTTTTATTCCTGGACGTTAATTGGTTCGTTAACAATAATTTTACAAAAGCTTAATGTAATTGGAACGATGGTTAAAGATCTATTTCAATTTTTGTGTAGACATGGAGTGGGGCGTTTTATCAGGTACATGTTACCTAATACGCCTCGTTTTGTATTATAAAATGCCTCATGCAATTTAAAATGTCCTCATATATGTCCATACCTAAATTTTATCCAAAACGTAAAAAAACACAATATATCAATAGTTTAATAACTTACAAACATAACACAAAGGTAAGGCAAGACTTAAAAGTCCTTAAAATGTCTAAATAAAAAAAAACATTTGCATTTGTAAGTAATTAATTAAAAGAATAGTTGTACCAATGAAAAACATTAGTCTTCTAAATTAATGATCAACATAATAATAGTCTTTTCAATTAACTTTGACATAAACCAAATTAAAATCATCATAAAATAGTTAAATAGAATAAAATCAAATCTTGCTGCTTTTAACAGCTTCTCTCTCAGCTTTCTGCCCATAGTTGTTACACAAACGTGGTACCCTGAACGTGTCAAACTTGAATCCAGTCTTCAGGAGACTTTGTTATGTAGTAATTTTCTGTACATTCAACGCTTTTATTTATGTCCATATCCGAACAGTTTTAAGGTGCTTCTCAAAGATGGAACTTTGAAGTGCTTTGAAGCTTCATTCTTTCCCATTTTTTTACTTCATACAGATCGCATTGCCTCCAAGAAGCTCGAAGAGTCTTGCGTTTATATTTAAGAGACATACTCTGTAGTTAAAATACAATATAAATTGGTATCTATGTAATTTCGGTACGGGGGCATTTTAAAAAACATGCGGTGGGGCGTATTGCAAATTTTGCTTTTAAAAACGCCCTATCAAGAAAAAAGCCTCAATTTCAAAGTTATCACGTTTAACGAACATTTATAATAAAGTGTATTTATGTGTATTTTCAACAGTTAATATCAATTTAACTTAAATTTAATGAGTATTAAAATATAAAAAAATGTTTGCAACTTACCACAAATTGTAACTTCACTGAAACACTAAATTTATTAATATTTTTTAAGGGAGCGTAATAAACCACACGTGCACATTAGCTATGTTGTTTATCAACTTATGGCTATTCTCCGTGCAATACGTGTATCATCTAGCTTTCTTAATGTGCCTGCTATGGCTGTGGGGCGTTTTACCCTAGAACTTAAATAGAAGTGCTATAGAAATTATTTTTCGTTGTAACGTAATATAAATGCTTACTATAAATGCAATAGTTGTGGATTCGATATTTACTAAGCAATTGATATATTTAAATATCTTTAAATGTTCTGTTCTGACGAGTAAAGACTACATTTATAATAATATCATTTCCCAACTCTGATAAGACGAAACATGGCGTTGAATAACGATATTTAATTGTTTTTTGCAACTTTTTCACATAGCAAATTTTCAGAGAGTATCGAGACACTCCGTTCAGCACGCACTAAACGAAACCGAGGCGTTACGTGTTGACTTGCGAAACTCAACGCGGTGATTTGTGTAAGAATCAGATATTTTGCCTTAAGTGAAACACAGCGATACATATCACTGTGAATGGATATCATTATAATATGGTAACAGGCAAAAAGTGCTATCGAATGTTCTATAATTATAATATACCTCCTGAACTCTAATATCTCGTAAATATTTGTTTTTGAATATGCGATATTGTTCTGCTTATACAAAGGTGAATATAAATATGGAGAATTACTTCGCTATACATTTTATTATCATTAAAATTTTGTAAGGTAATTGAAAGTCTTTCAGCCGAGATAAAGGAAAACACAATATTTCATTCAAATAGAATTTTAACTTACTATGAATTACATCAACACTAAAATATTATAAATTATAAAAAAAGCTCTGTTACATCAGACAAAACCACGTGTAGCACTTAGTGTATATACAATATGTTATAACCTTCGTTTGATGTTACGAATTCCAATTGAGCTGGTAAGCCTGTAAGTCTACAAAGAGTTCCCACATTCAATGACAACTTTATGCCATCATTTGCAAAAAAAATGAGGATCAAAAGGCTATAGCGAAAACATTGTTATATTTTGAAGCCCTATTTACGTCCGAAAGTCGCTCCCGAATGTTATAATATAAAAATTTACCTTAAACACATGGTGAATAGAGCGTTTTTGCTTTGAAAATAAGATCTAAATTGGTTAAAATGGCGCTCGTATAAAAATCCTTTGACTATTCAGGCATTCTGATATAATTTTTCTGGTGAAAAAATGTCTAGATATAAAATTCTGAACGTAGGTGGACTCATTAAAATGTATACGATCCCATGCGTTCCGAAGTGAAGTTGTAAACCAAAGCTAAGGTGTTTGTCGTCTGCTCCGGCAAGGAAGAGGAACAAGGAAGTTTGCGGTTTTCAAGCATCCGCAGAATGAGAACCAATATTTATCTTGTATGATCGTACTCTGTAGTTACGTGCGGGGCTTGACTTTTTGTTTTCATTTTATTCTTTACAAATTATTTGTGTTTTGTAGAGAAAAAGACCAATTTGAAGCAAGCATGGAAGTTAGGAGGACGTCGGGTCAAGACACTCTGTTATCCCCTTCTGCTCAACTTTTGGGCGTGTTAAGGGATGTTTGTTTTATCACCAGAAATGAAAATAAAAGACGCGATAAACATACTTAGTAAAAAACTAAAATTTAAAAGAGCGGACTCAAACGGCCATTTTCAAACCGTTTGCCGGTGCTGAGTGCGCTCTGGCGATCAGAGCCATACCGTTCTAGATAGGTAGATAACTTCGAAATTATTCGCTTCTGGAAGAAATAAATGTACTTATTATATGTATGTGTATATATTATTAGCCTTCATACAATTTGTATAGGTTTCGCTTACGTTAACTTATGAATTTTATTTTTGTTTCTTTTATGATAAAGAATACCTTGTTATAAATAATTCTATTTTGCATTTCCTGTTGTTATTGACTTAAATGTTAAGTAAAAATAAAAATATTACGAAAATAATTTTACAATCTATGACGACGCAGTAGGATAACTTCTGAGTTTAAACGTTGTAGGTAATTATTTTCCAGAGATGACCTATTGTCGAGATACTCCGTTCTCCTCTTTCCGCCTAAAATGGGGTGCCAGGAATGGAGAATCTCAGTGCCGCGTTTTATTATTCACCAGAGCATAGATATGAAAATGATCATGAACTTTCTTCAGTTTGGAATTCGAATCTACAACTGAACACGATTACTGTTAGACATTGTCTCTTAAATATTAAGTATTTATTACGATAAATGCTATAACTTAACTTAGTATATGTAGATAGTATATGTAGATTTACTTGCAAGTTTTCATTTCAGTCCCACCGTGCTGTCGAAGAATTTAAATCTAGACTCTTTTAGCCCCTTTCAAAATTGTTGACCTCCATAAGTTCTCTTCTATTATAAAAACTTGGTCTGAAATAATGACATTATGCCAAAGCTTAAGTTCAGTTTTTAAGGGTAAGAATGATTTTCTTTTAAAAACTATTACTGCAACTTTTTAAAGTATGAAGTAAAAAAACATAATGTTCCATATTAACATTATAAATAAGATAATCTGTTTGCTGTGTGTCTATTACGTATTTACGGATAAAACCAGCCCAATTTCCATGCAAATAAAATTCGAAAATAAAATAATTAAAGGTCCAAGGTCGACCCTTTAATGGTTCACAAATAGGGTATAGTTGTATGAAATATCTAAATTGATGAACTTTCGATGAACTTTCTCAGGAACATAGCTAATGGCGCATAGGTTATTTATTTTTTTCAAAAAGTAACCTATATATATATAACCTATATAAATATTAGAAATGAAAGTTAATATTAGAAATAAAAGACTGCGTCTGACTTTACAGCGATGGTTATAGGTTCGATTCCTACTTTATCAATCCCCCGATTGATTATATTTAAATGTTTATTTCTCTGCTCTGGTACCAAAGCCAAAGCGCGGCGTTGAGCCTCTGCCACACAACACGCAATGACACACAACACGATTTTAGGCGGAAAGTTGGGAACGGAGTGTCTTGACACTATGTCCTCTAAGAAGAAAAGTGGGAAGCGGAGTGTCTTGTCACTAGGCTCCTGACTGCTACACGGTAAAGAGGTGAATCTAAAAGTATATTTCTTATCCTAAACATGTGATTCATTTTAAAAATACTAAACAAAAAGTAAAATTAAAACTTATAATTTAATTTAATTTCTACGACTCACACGAGAATAAAACCAGCGACTTACAAAGACATATGACAGATAAACATTTCGTTCAACGTTTGAATATAATTTAGCATACATTTCTACCTTTTAATGCGCTGAAGTAAGTTCAAGAGGAAATAAAAAGAAGAGACGACGTCTTGCAGTTATTTACCTAGATACAAATCTGTATGTCATAAACATATGTACATATAAACGAGTGACAATTTTACAGCTTCGCGTTTTATTCCGCATCGCAGTCGGCAGAGGGTCCTAATTTTCCGGAGAGTGGAGGATTTAATATAAGAAAAAATATGTTGGAAACGAGCCATTTCTTTGTTTTTCTTCTCTACTGGTTTTTATTTTTCAAGGTTTTTATTATATAGGTACTATGACCTCTAAAAATTTTATCGAACTGTTACAACGCTAATTTTGAGTGCGTTTTTAAAAAAATAGATCATATTTATTTAAAGTCTATTTATTTGAAATAGAAAACATAGTAAGTTAAACATTGATATAGAAGCTTGAACTTGAATTATCTTTGGGCAACCTTTGCCTAAGAGGATGAGACGAGGACTGACTTTTCTATGGTTCAAAGATGGGACTCAGGGCAAAAATGCTGATGTGGAAGCGTCAGCCTAGAGGTGTGCAATAATACTTACAGGGCTCGGGTGTAACAGAACGTATGTTTTTCGCGTCGTCTTTATTTTCATGTTTGGTGATAAAACAAAACATAAGGAATTATGTTTCACCACGTAAAGTTGGGCGGAAAGTGGATAACGGAGTGTCTTGACACTACATGCTCCTACCCTGCCATGCATGCGTAAATCTGTCTTTCTCCACAAAACACAAAACGTGTAAACATTAAAAATAAAAATAAAAAGTCGAAACGCCGCGAGTAACAATATACAGAATGCTATGCAGTACAAGATTAAATATTGTTCTCATTCTGCTGATGCTTGAACCGCAAACTTCCTTGCCGGAGCAGGACTACAAAAACCGTAGCTTTGTTTACAACTACACTTCGGAACGCATTGGATCGTATAAATTTTAATGAGTCCACCTACAGCTCAGAATTTTTTATCTAGACATTTTTTCACCAGAAAAATTATATCAGAATGCCTGGATAGTCAAAGGATTTCTATACGAGCGCCAGTTCGAGCAATTTGGATCTTATTTTCAAAGCAAAAAAGCTCCACTCTTCATGTGTTTATGGTATTTTTTTTATATAATAACATTGAGGAGCGATTTTCGGACGTAAATAGGGCTTCAAAATATGACAATGTATTCGCTATAGCCTTTTAATCCTCATTTTTTTGCAAATGATGGCATAAAGTTGTCATTGAATATGGGAACTCTTTGTAGACTTACAGGCTTACCAGTTCAATTGGAATTCGTAACATCAAACGAGGGTTATATATTGTATGTAATACATTAAGTGTTACACATGGGTTTGTCTGATTTAACAAACTATTTATTATTATTAATTTGTAATTTTTATTAATTTAAGTGTTGATGTTATTGGTAGTGAGTTAAAATTTCATATGATTGATTCATATACTGATATATGATACTGCATAGGTATTCAATAAATCGTACATCCACCATTGCAAATGCATGACAATCTCGCGTATTTTAAGCGAATTATGGAATTAGAAGTACACAATAAAAGAGTTGAAACAATACGTCGCTTGGGCTGACAAAGTGAAAGAATAGGCTGCTAGTTGAAGCCGTTCACAAGATTTATCTCAGAAAAACGATTTCAGTATGCCATGAGGATTCGGATTCTACTATTCAACAGCTATTGTCTCTAAAAATCGATTATTTTCATAAATTCCTGTTGACATTAATTCTTTTCAATTACTTTGCGAAGTATGAAACTACCTTAGGTATTTAGCAATGAACTAGCTAAGTGCTGGTTTATTTTTTTATGTAAGTGTTATTTCTACAAATAAATGAAATCGGAACTTTTCTTTACAAATCCTAATTAAAATGAATCCATGGTATCATCATAACATACCCTAAAAAGATATTTTTTGTATTGTACTTTCTGTTTGGCCTGTCTGTCTATCTGTTTGTTCCGATTTATCTCTTTAGTGTGTTCTTACTAAGTTACTCCTGTAACTTAGACTGTTATTATTTCTGAATTTTTGACGCGGACAGAGATAAAACCATTTTGAAAGTAGGTTGAAATGATTCTATTACTAATTATAATATAAGTTTATCTCCGTTTTCTGGTTTATTAACATATTATAAAATCTGGCTTGGGATCTCATATTGATAAAGAATTAAGTTACACTTTTCGCTTCAGTTACACAAAGCGCGGCGTTGACTTATCATAAATACATAATGCCTCGGTTTTGGGCGGAACAGATTGCTTTGCCGTTAGATTTTTACCGAATATCCTGTTATGCGGGAAAAAACGTCGAGGCTCTATAAGTTATATGTAATGCTTACACGTTACTTTTTATAAAACAAAATGAAAGATTCAGCTTTTAAAAGAAAAATCTTTAACATAGCATAGTTGAAATTTTTAAATCTTTTCAAAATATCAAACTGGTTCAATTATAGTACTGTAGTAAGTAAATATACAATACATATTATATACAATACACAGCAATAAAAAACAATATGCCAAATAATTGCTTACCTCATATTTATAATGGTAATTCTGCACCAAAATGATTTATAATATGGGTTTTATTGTTGCATCATAATTGTTATAGTGATGCAGTATAAAAGGTACCTATCTAAATTATGAATATAGACGCGATGGTTGCGGGTTCGGTCCTTGTTTGTTATTAGTTAATACATTAACTCATTATAGTCCACAACTTTGTCTACTTGGATATTTTGTTCTTTTTCTAGTTTTATACTTTTCTTTTATATTATTCAGAGAGGACCATAGTGTAAACATACCCCTTTGACTACTTTTTCCCAAATCCGAGACGTAGTATATTTAGTAGCGAAGTTTCGCTGACCGAGTGGGAATCGAGCCCTCAACTATCCCGTTTACAGTCAGACACTGTCACGTTGCTTCACAAGCAGGAACATTGTTAGCTATATGTAATACTTACTTACTTTAGCTACGCTAAATGCAGAGTTACCTTCAGCAGCACAACACTTAATATCGCTAAAATAAACGGAGAGAACAGTGATTTACTAATTTTCTCTCCATTTTTTAAAATCATATACCATAGTTATATTAACTATTCTATTCATAGAAACACACTAGCTGTTAGATTCAAAAGTCACAATGCCATTCAATTTAGAATGCGCAAAGTTTTAATTACGTGACGAAATTAATTTGAGATTGACTTCTGCAATTTATGTTTTGGCGTACACGAATAGTGTTGTCAAAAGTAATTATTGTGATAAACGTACTGTTATTAAATATTTAAACTACAAAAAACGAATTTACTCTTTTCCCAACATAGTAGCGTAATCAGAGAGAAATAAGTGTCCAAGACTCAGTGTTTTCCATTTTCCGCCTGAAATTAGGACATTGTATGTTAGATATTTATATCATTTGCTTAGTAGTAGTAAGGGAGACTTGCTACTTACTTTAACGTCACTGTAGACTTTGTAGAGATTAAAAGATTGCGTTCTCAGGAAAGAAAATTATGAACAATGAGAACTTAGTGTTAATACACTCCATTCTCCATTTTAGTAAATGATTGTATATTACAAATTTGTAACTCAAGTATTTGTGTTAGACTGAAATATTACTAATTAAAATTAGTATAGTAATATACAATCGTTTATTATAAAAATAAATAGTTTTTATTCTTTGCTTACTTGTAGGTACTTGTTAATTTGTTTACTTGTATATATGTACGATTGCACAATCGTTGGTTGTGGGTTCGACTCCCACTTGGGGGAATTTATATTTTTCTTTTCCCACTTTGTTATTTCTGTCAAATAAAATAATGCAGGTAATAGATTTATCATCTTTATACGGATTGACCTTAAAAAGTAAATATCTGGCTTATACTGATCGTTATTTCCATGACGTTGTGGGTTCGAATCCCACTCGAAAAAATGATTAATTTTATTTATTGTCTACCTACAAATCATCATATTTCAATATAATATAGCGTAAAGACAAAAGAAATATTCTTAAAATTTTAATCCTTAACGAAAATTGGGTTTTTTTCAAACCTTTCTTTTACCAAAAATAATCATCACACTACAACAAAATATTTCAACCGTCTCTATAGCAGAGACAATACGGTAAAGTACTGCGAGGTCATTGACCCCGCTATGTTCTCTCCTCTTAAGCTTGACGTAATGACGTGAATGGGATTCCAGTGTTTTTATGCTAAGTTTCTTCATTACTTGTAAACTTAGCATATTGATGTTTTATTTGAAAGTAGTAGCAAAGAACAGTTATTTACACGATAGGCTTAGTTCGTATACCTATTGATAGGTGTGATGGTTCTGGGTTCGATATCAACTTGATGATATTTTTTAATTATGATGAAGCGAAGGACTGTGATTGAGTAACGAAAGTATTTAAGCATAAAATTTATTTCTTTAACACTAAGTTTTATGAAGATTTATAATGATAATAATTTGAAACCTTAATTGTGTAGTAGAACAGGGGAGAACGGAGTGTCTTGAGAATAGGTTCTGTCTGACCGGGATGTGGGAAAAATGTGATGTTGTATGGTAATACAACATCACATTTTATATTATGGTAATGATATAAAACAGATTTTTTATTCTCTATTCATATATATCATATACTTTAATTTGTTGTACGTCTTCAGTGGTTGTGAGTTTAATTCTTACTTGGAAGAATTTAAACTGATTGTATTTAAATTATTGTCATTTCCCCATTCGACTCCCGCCAATCAACACGCAGCTTCTAAATATTTGTCAAATAGTAAAATATAGAGTGTCGTAACACTACATTCTCTCCATCTACTCAGTTCTATACGAGATTTGCGTGAAGATAAAAGAAAGCTACCATCCATCGTCCAATTAGCATGAAATTGCCAAAATAATTGTCATATATTACAATATCAATCCATACAATGGTGCTTGAATTTCAAAATGACTTACCGATGTTCAGTGCTGATATAGACGCCAATAGAACGAGGGCCCTTCCCATCATTTTGATTGGTTTTTTCAATTTTCTGTAACAAATGAATAAAATATTGATAAAAGTATGTATATTTTTTTGTTGTACCAATCAATGTATGGAAATTATTATTTCGCTCACATTGTGTAGTTTTAATTTTTGAAAATGCTGAAATATTCTATGAGTTTTCAGGCTTTTTAGTGCTTTGTGCGAATTGTGAAATGGTTTTAGAATATATTAAAATATATTGATTGATTGTATTGTTATTCCGCTATTGAATTTGAATATTATGTTAATGAATAGGGACTGGGATAATTTTTTTATGCTAGGTCTGATTTTCAGATATAATAAACAGAAAAGAGTTAATGAACTAAAATTATAATATTTTTCCCTAGCAGCGTTGAGTTTCAGGTTGAGTTCGACAAGTAAAGTCTTGGATTTGGGTAGAAAATGGAGAACGTAGTGTCTTGACACTAGCTTTTTTATCGCCCCCGACATTGCCAGAAAAACCGTGACGCTAATTTGCACTAAGTAACTCACTAGACGGCCAACAGAAGCAATCCTAGTGACACAGTATTCCTTTTTTACATTTTATGTCAGAGACATTCACGAGTGTTTCGAAATAATAAGAGATTTACGACTTTAAACATTTGTCAAATATTTTATATCTTTTTTTTATATTGCGTGGCTTCTAAAAGCATGGTGTTATATGACTCCTATTCACCGTTCATGTACAATGACATATTGCGCGTTAATCTATACTAATAAATAAAATTGAAGTATCTGTTTGTAATATTAAAATAACAACTTTTTAATGATTGCATATATATATATATATATATATATATATATATATATATATATATATATATATATATATATATATATATATATATATATATATATATATATATATATATATATATATATACACGATACATTCACCAAAATAAGCTTTTTTAAAATTTTTGTCTGTCTGTCTGTCGGTTTGTTTTAGGTAATCTCTGGAACGGCTGGACCGATTTTAGCAGAATTGACAATCATTATATTTATTTGTATAGATATATATATCCATACTAATATTATAAACGTGAAAGTGGGTTAGTTTGTTTGTTCATGTTTCACAGCAAAGAAGCAATGTAATGTCACAGTTTTCTTAGTGGAACAAAGGCTAATTTATACTGTGAGTTACTTAATTATGAAGTTATCGAGAACATAAGCTTATAACGCCCGATATTGACTATTACTTACTTTATTGATATTTTAATATATTGATTTGTAATATTGCATTGTTTTTTAAAGATATATTTCAACACATAAACTTTGAAAAAAAGCTTTTTAAATAACAGAATATAAACATATGATGAAAACATATTCTGTTAAGTATAAAAAAAAACTATCATGGCACAGTGGGATAGCGTAAAAGTGATTGGTTGTGAGGTCGATCTTCACTTGAAGTTGAAGATATTATGTTTGAATTACTTTCTTTCCCTTGCTGATAAAACTGGACTGGATAAAACGACACGTCATTAAGTCCCGCTACTTAGAACGCAATGATTCGATTACAGGCTGAAATGTACTAGATGACCCTAGGTTTTCTTGGACTGTTTTGCTATAGGGGGAAAAGTGTGAAGAAGTAGAAAAATAAGAAAGAAATCCAAATCCTGTCGTTAATTTTAAATACAAGCTTACTAAAGACACGTATTCAAATGTCGAAGAAACCCTTCAGTAATCTATAGGTTCACTATTCGAGTACTGGCCTGATCTGTTGCATTACAGAGAGAGGAGCTCGGAGAAGTGCTTGGAATTTGACACAAAAGTATAGGCTTCAGTAGCCCATTTAAAATGCTTATTAACGTTTGCCTACACTGCCCGAGCTGTATGTGCCTAATTAAATTGAAAAAATCGTGGTGTACAAAAATATAAGGTTATTAGCGAATTAAAGTATCCTAATATTATAAATAGAAAAAATTGTCCGTTTGTTTGCTTATCTATTTGCTTTTTTAATCTATTTTTATTTAAGGATTTTTTAAGTAAATATACAAAATTGTCAGCCCCATAGTTGCCCAAAACAAAATTAAAGCACACTAACATAACATTTCCTCTTAAGTCTCACTATTTACACTTAAATTTAGACATCATTTTAGCCTCTACAGAATTAGATTCAAACAATAAACAGTGAAAAATACCGACATCTAATAAATTCAAATTATAACGACGGATTAGTTTCCGACGAGCCTCGGAATTTCGGACACATTCCACCTAGAAATGGTGAATATCATCATCCACTCCACATATTTCACGCTTTGGAGTAGACCCTTTTAATAAGAAAACCAAACTTCTTTAGAGGAACATGTCCAGAACGCAACCTAAGCCAATTACCAATAGCAATTTGTTGCCGTGTAAGTTCCTTCTCAGTAAACCACGTAATATGAGGAAGCTCATTTTGAATAACTCTGTACTATATTTCCTTCAATTAAGATCTTTCTTTCAAATAAGGAGTATTTCTAACTTCCTTTTCCTTCTTCCAAATGTTTCTAACTTCCTTTCTGTACTTTACGAAAACTTCCGAAAATATATATACCTCTCTCCCTTCTATCAAAGCCCGCTTTGCCAAATTGTCAGCTTCCTCATTTCCCCTCTGTCCAAGGTGAGAAGGAACCGATTGAAGTTTTACAGTTTTATTTCTGGCATATAACTTAATAATTTCATTTAATATCATATACGCCACTGATACTCCTCTTGCTGTCACATAAGATAACAATTCTATTCCAATTAAGAGTGGAAACATATACAATTTCCATAAATATTTTTAGAACCTATACAGATATAGATTGCAAACCACCTAACATAATTCTGATTAATTTTGTGAATAAGTTCATATTTGATACGTCAATGTCTAATTTTTTTTTTGTGAATTTATACGATTCAAATCAGTACTGCAGATGTTTAGGGGCTGGAGAGTGAGAACAAAATTATGATGCGTATGGGATACATATCCATACTAAAAGTAACAATGTTTTAGTCTCTCTTAAACTTCGTGTTTTACGAAGTCTATAGATTAATATATTTTTTATTCCCACTTATTACGGGGAGAAGTAAATAATACGCAATTAATTTAATTGCAAATTTCTACCAAAAAAAAATACTTAATAAATAGCATTCCCTCTTGCCAAACGACTGTTCGTAGGATAATCTTTGGGTAATAGAAATTTGTATTTTTTTTTACAAAAATGCTAATTGTTGGCAAAATAAATTGTAATCCAAGCGTATAAGAATTTCGACGCAGCTGGTAGTAGAACGCATGGCTAAGCGGTCGGAGCGCTAGAATAACCATTTTAGCGCTCCGACCGCTCTAAAAAGCACGGGTTTCAAATCCCGCTGCGTTCAAAATTTTTATATGTTTTCTAAACATGTCTTGAACAGAGTATTTGTACATTGTATACACAATCACAGTTATAGACATAGAACAGAGCACTTCATATATGTCGTTGAGTTTCTAAACACAGTTGAGCTGCCAGATCTACCCTGTATCCCAGTTAAAATTATTTGAAATTTAATACCCCTCGATTATGTAACGACACGGGACTGCATCACGCAACTTGGATAGAACATAATTAATGCCAGCATCTTAACAGGAGTAGAAAAAGGTGAAAATTTCACTAATGTCTAAACGACTACTACTATTACTACTACTATGCTACTGATCTATAATTTCAATTTAAATTATGTTATTATGTAATTTGCTATTAAGCTAAGTGTAATATTTGGACCATTAACAAAGCGCAAGGGTAAATATTAAAGATAGTGGGGATGAACTTAGAGACATTATGCTTCTTTCAATTCCCCGAATCTTCTGTTTCTATTCCCAGTAGAAAGACATATAATATATTACAATACCGTATTAAATCTATTCTGCGTCCAGAGCGGTATATATATAAAAATATAACACCAATGTGGAAGATGAAACACTTATATACGCTCTCGGTATTAAAGGTATATAAGGTAGGCCTGTATGCGCTGTAAATATCCACCAGCCATTAAGGTTTGAGGTTAGCTTAAAGCACAAGCGTGTCGCATGTACGTACACTTTGCGATTAATGTTACCTGGAGTTGTTTTTAGTACATTTAAATTGATGATATGTTACTTATCCATCCTTACAACGTGTAGGCATTACTCATGTATCAGGTAGAAAGAAATTATTTTATTTTCTATAGGCAAAGCGGGCGAAGCCGAGGGAAACGGCTAGTTATTTAATAAAAAAAATTAAAAAATAATATAATTCAAGAGAACTTCCTTCATTTCAACAATGAAATTAGTAGCTAAATAAAAAATCTTTCTATCTCAGCCCTATCAAAAGAAACTTAGAGTATTAGCGTACCCTTGGACCACGACTAAGTTCTGTAATATCGCGTTAATCCCTCAAAGGGCTCTTCAGTAACGCTAAGGCGCAAAGTAAACAAACATTTTAAGACTTAAAAAGACGGTACTTACAACGGGAACGTGCACTCGAGTGAGACCTCCCTTTGATATGATATAGTTAAAGAATATGTGTAATAAGAATGTTGTTTAAATAAAATTCTTAAACATATACGTAGATTTAGTTGAGTTTATTATGAAGTTTTGTGGTATATTCTGGGAAATTCAACTATTTTCATACCGAATTTCATACAAATCGGGCTAGCATACCTATTATCCGTGATAGCCGGACTAGTATAACAGACATACAGATAAACTTTCACGTTTATAATATTACTATAGATTTTAGAAACCAACATCTTATACGAGCATATACAAATTGTTTAGCTGTAAGTGGCGCAAGTTGTCAGTAAAGTAAGATTAATTGGCAAGTCATCAATAACCCCGTCGTTTCACTAAGCGACCACCGGCCCATGTGATGCCGATCTCCTCTATGCCTAGAGCCATCATTTAATAATTACCTAAATCTATATCTAATAGGATCTGGATGTTTGTGCTGATCTGTTAGAAATATAAAGAAAATGATATTTTATATTTGTTGTTTTCCCCAAGAGTTGAGAAAAGAGTATCTTGACTTTAGATACTCTCTGGCTACCCTTCCATGTAGGAAAAATCATGAAGCTCACCCTTAGAGACCCAAAAGAGTCTATATTTCTGCTGATCTGATAAATTAATGCTTAAAAAAGAAACTTATGCGCAGAGTGCATTAAAGGTGTAGGTACCTACCTATATCATGTACGTCTATTGTACACATTTATACCTATATTATAATATGAAGATATTCTGTTGTTTAAAAAATATAATATATCAGTAAGATCACTGTGTTTTAACACCCTATTGTAATATCATTTTCCATGAAGAGAAGTAAGAAGAATAAAAAAACAGCTTTCCCTTATTGCGCACATCAGAGAATTCAGAGGAGAGAAATGAAAGTAATTAAAACATGTTTATTCCACCGAATGGAAATCGAACCCACTACCATCGCGCTTACAGTAACTTCCTGTCGCACTGCGTCACAATCTGGAAATTTGATCTGAACCCCGAGAAGTTATATATTAAATTTATAATACAGAATTACAATATCCCTTATATAAGGGTATTACTGTCATAGACTGATAGGGGCCACATCACACGGTCGCTTAGAAATGTGTATATCGATAATACCAATTAATCTTATTCAAACAGCCGCTAGCCTAATTTACTATAATAACTTTATATAAAAGAAACTATATAGGTTGAGCAATCGTGGCGCAGCGTATGAGCGTTTAATTCGATTCGATTCCTATTTGGAAAAGTCATTATATTTAAATTATTTTCATTTCTCCGCAATGTGAAGTTAACCAACCGGGCGTCAAGTTCCGCTACTCAACAACAAATGTCCGATTCGGGCAGAAAGTGGAGAATGGAATGTCTTATAATATTTCCTTCGATTACCCTGTTTTGCTACGCTGGAAAAGCCGTGAAGGCCGAAAAAATACTTTAATAACCCGCTCTGGCACAGTATTGCATTGCTGAATCTTAACATGGCAATTTTATGTAAAGAACGAACGTTTACTAACTACTGGGTCCAATTAGAAAAACATGAAATTATATATAAATACTCACTTTGGTCGTTTTTAAGATATAATTAATATATTTTTTAGCATTTTAAGTTTTCATATCTGATCCGTGTGATAATACTTAAAATTGAAATTTTTTGGGACATAATGTAATTATGCAAAAAACAACACTCTGAAGTGTCATGGCTTACTTACGATCATAAGCCAGAAAAACAAAGAATACATTTAAATTCACTTTCATGATCCTTTTTTAGCAGATGGCAACCGTCAACACCGCAGTACTCAAAAAAATAATAGCGCGTTCATGCATAGATATTTTCCATACACAATACCATTCGTATGGAAACGCATAACAGAGCTTAATCACAATGTTTGGAGTCGGTTTTGTTGTATAAAAACAATCCAAACATGTTTTCCATGCGTTCGTACGTAGTAAATTAACGCGAGACTGGGATTTGATTTTCGCCCTTTTTTGTCTTTATTTTTGTTTTGTGTATTGTTTGTGTAAGAACGCGGTTTTCCGCTTCAACACTTTAATTTTGGAGGGGTGTTTCTTTAACTTCACTTCACTTCGATGGATATAAAGAGTGGTTAGTGAATTAGGTTTTGTTAAAAGCACTTTTTTTGTAGCTTCCTGTTTTTCAGGCGACACAGGCAAAGAATTAAACGTCAAGAATCTTCTCCCTTTCTGCCTGTAATCGGACTTTGCGTGAAACGGTGGTATTACGCGGAAGCTATGTTTCCTAGCCAGGAAAATATAAATAATTTAATCAATTAATTTAAAAAACTACTAATTAAAAAATCCGAACCGACGAAAACTACTAATTAAAAGATTCGAACCTTCAACCATCACGATTGCAGCCAGATATTATATTAAAATATTCGCATAAATTAATATGTATATTGTGTACCTTGCTTTGCAAACATCTTCTTTTAGAGTTACTCAACGAGAAATATGCAGAAACTAGCCATAAACTTGGACGGAGTGTCTTATCATTACGTTTTCTTTGCTTACCCTGCTAAACGCTTGTATTTATATATTAAAACATTTTCGACAAAGCTTTTATTATAGTAAAATAACTATAACACTTTATTTGAAAATCTCTTTTTCAAGAAGTCCATCAGAATGCATTATTACCGTTCTACTTTACATTGTATGCTTTGAATATTTAATATCAGGTAAGTTGCTATACAAAAATATTTTTTGTAAAGAATTGTGATGATGTTTTGTCTAAATACTTTAACCCTATCAAATTAATTTGTAGATTCTAACAACATGAGTCGGTAAAGATGTTATAAAAAAAAAATTAATTTGTAGCTCAACTGACAATGCTGAATTTACCTAATTTACCAAAAAACCTTACTTACAAAGATTTTAATAAAAATATAATCCACGTTTTTTTGCATAGCAGAAGAAAAAGAGAGAATCTAATGTCAAGATATGCTACTATCTAATTTCCAACCGAATTTGAAACATTTTGTTAAGTGGCAGTACTTAACGCTGCGTTTTGTTTTGATCTTACTTGAAAGTGAACAGATAAATATAAACGCGCCTTGCCTTAGGTACACAGCAGAGAAACAAAAATAATTTAAAAATAATAAAAATAAATTTAAAAATTTAAATAAACAAAAATCTTTCTCCCGAGTTACAATCGAAGCCGTTACCAATCGCGTTCACATTCAAACTGTGCCACTGTACTCATTTCGATTCTAATATAAACTTTCCTCATCTCATATTAGTATCACAAAAAAATTGTAACATAAAAAGTTAGCCATATTTCTTATCATAAGGCCGTAATAAAACTAGACATAGACATAGCATATAAGCATAAAACTAAAGTTACGTCGGAGTTTGGGGACATTTTTACGATGCACTTACTTTGTACCGAATTTACGATATATTAGCGTTGTAGTGTTAAGATTGATGTTGTTATACATATGAATTGACTTGACATCTCTTGACTTTTGATTCTTTATTTATTTTGCGTCACGCTATATCCCGCACACAGCAGGGTAGACAAAGGGTACCTAATGTTAGACATTCCATCCCCACTTTCTGTCCAATTATGAAGGCATAAACTGTGATACTTATCGCCGCGCTTTGCCACGCTACCAGAGCGAAAAAAATGAAATATTAAATATTTCCCCAAGTGGGAATCGAACCCACACACAGTCGTATTTACAGTCACAATTTGTGCCTGAAGAAACGAATATAATTTGAGTATAATCATTCTCTCGTGTGAAAATTGAACCTACAACCATCGTGTATCCAGTCAGTAACAATCCCACTGAACCACAACTATGTTTTTATTATGCAAAGAAAAGTACACATTACGAATTAAGTTCTACAGTAGAAAGTTAAATTCGTGAACTTTACTTACACAAACGTGATTTAACTTCACTAATTAGCGGATTGCCAACTAAGTGCATTAACTATTCCTCTTACAATCAAATGATTGAAAAATCCTTTGTGTTCTTGTATGTATATTTGGTTTCAGCTTCACGTTTTTTGTCGCATGTCGCAAAAACTGTTAGTTTTGTTACGTTATAATATAATATTTTAAAGTATAATATCACACTTTTATCAAAATGATTTTAGAAAATAGCGTGTTGATTGGCGCACCTCAACGCTTTATTCGTAGTCTACAAAAATAAATTTATAAATATTAAATTATGACCATTCCTCCTAATGAAACTCGAACCCACAACCAGTTGTAATTACAGACGATATCCCATTGCGTCACGATAGCCTTAATTAATATGCCCACAAGTACGTTTTTACGTATAGTAGTATAAATTGCATACACATTTGTGTGTGACTGAAAGCGGATTTGGATTAGTATAAGAAAATATTTATTTTTAACACGCTTTTATTAGCACCTGGCATCTTTCTATCAATTTAAGATAACCAAGAATCTATACTGCTGTAGTGGAAATGAATATAATAACGAAAAGTTAACTTACCTTTAGACGTTATTTCTGATTCAACACCGTTTTATAATTGTACATACTCGTATAACACAAATAGAAATATATATAAAACTTATTACACGAGATTGTTATTAAAATAGTCCACCACTAATATATAATATTAGCGACCCGCTCGCGGCTTCGCCACCATCACCACTACCATTTTCATCCTCTATTGCCTCTTTGGGATTGGTTTTTTTTTTGTAAAAGGAGGGTAGTCTATATTTGACTTTCGTCGCTAATTATGTTCATGAGAAAATCATCGATACATTTAGTGCAATGTCTATATTATTTGATAACATATAGCGATAACTGTTCTAGTAAGAAAACGTACGAAATCTGCTATCATATGATAGTAGATTTCGTACATATATATCATCTGGTATATAGTATTATAAACCGGTCATAATATCTTAAATAAACTTTACACTTTTTATTTTACAATTGTGTTACTTATTGATATTAAAAAATAGCTTTACTTGCAAATATTAATGCAATTTGACTTTGCCAGTTTATTACTTTTCTGCGGGAACTGTTTTGAATACCAGGGTAATTTTAAAAAAAAGACAGATAGCCTATGTTTGACCTTGCCTCATTAACTATTTTCCTGAGAAAATTTATTCATTTCAGTCAAGGAGTTTATTTAGATCTTTCATTCTCACTATATACTAAACATACATAAGTTTCATCCACTATTTCAACCTTCAAGGGTTTGATTTTTTAAAAAGTAGCCTATATGACCCTGCATCTTCAACAATCTTCTTTACGAATTCCCGTCAAAACATAACAAATAGAAGAGATACAGATTTTTGCATTTTTATAATAATAATTTTAATGAGTGCGGATATGTCTAATACAATGTCAACTATATAATAACAAATGGCGCTACCCGTTGCAGAAAACGTAGTGACATCTGTTGTCATATAGATTATATAAATATATAGATTATATAAAGTTTTATAGACCGGTCAAATGTATATTTAATAAATGTTATGCTTATTTTATTTTATAATTAATTAGTTATATTGAAACAAATTTAGCTTCACTCGTGAACTATCGACATAATTTGAATGTTTTTTTTTTTTAATTTTATTTTTCCGCGGGAGTTGTATGGAATACCGGGATGAAAACTATCCCATATGTTGCTCTAACCTCTTAGCTAACTCCATACAAAAATCATTAAATTCTACCTGGTAGATATCAGTATACAAATAATGTACTTATATCGGTTTTTTATTTTTTCCAAAAAAACTACATGGAAATCCGGGATAAAAACTATCCTATATGTACCTTTGGACTATAAGCTATCACTATACCAAAATTCATTCATTTCTATCCAGTAGTTTTTGCGTGATTGACGAACAAATTAACAGACAGACAGACAGACAGACAGACAAAAATTCTACTGAGTGGATTTTTGGCCTCTGTTATTGATATATTAACGCACCCAATTAAAATTTTTCTAAAATTTTTCATGTACAGAATTGACTTTTCTACTCTTTTATTATATATAGAGATAGAGAGATTATAACACAAACGGTAAATAATACAACTGAAATTAAACAACGTAAACAAAGGAAAGGTACAGCAGCGCATAATAATAATAATAAATTGTATCATTTAATATTATTTTCAATTCAACACACATTTCACGCGTAGACTGCTGCGCGTGAAATGTGTGAAGTGAAAAAAAAGTAGTCAGAGAGAACCTAGTGTCAAGATACTCCACTCTCCACTTTTCGCCTGATATCAAGACAATTTAAATATAATTATTTCTCTGAGTGGGAATCGAACCCACAATCAATCGAATTTACAGTCAGACTCACTGACTACGCCATAATAGCTTCTGAATTACATATAGGCTGATACATTTTTAACATCCGATTAGTTCCGAATACATTTCGTAACATGCTATGAATAATTCAAGTTTAATCCACTACTGTATTCTGTATTTAGTATTGGGTTTCTATTAAATATTGTTAGTTGATGTGTAATTTTTTATATTTTGTCCCATTTTCACGCTTTTTCCCGCCTAACAGAGTCAGTCAGAGAGAATTTACTGTCAAGACACTCCGTGCTTTGTCTTACCAGATGATAGGTTCTATGCGTTGTGTCTTTATATAGTTTCGTTTCATTGTTGTTTCAGAATATCAAATTAAATTGCAATATGTATTATTGAATATTAATACAAAACATAGGTTACGTTAACGTTTAATACGTTACAATTATACTCCGTCCCACTGCGCCACGACGGTGTCTGTACATAAAAGTTACTTATAATTGATGTCATTGTGGTGCAGTGGGATAGACATAAATACAATGATCGTGGGTACGATTTCCACCCAGGGTTTTGTGATGATGTGGTGATTGCACCCAGGGTGATTGCATTTAAACTAGCGACTTGCTCGCGTTTGCATCCGTCTTCATACAACATTTTATCCTCAATTTTAGCCAATTCTGATATTTTTTTTTTCTAGATAAGTAATAACCTATGCCTGACCTTGTTTCATTAACTATTTTCCTGAGAATTTCATCTAAATCAGGCCGGTAGATTAACCGTGAAAGCGTAACAGATGGCAGACACTTTTTGCATTTATAATATTAGAATGAATAATTTACATCGTTACTCTGGTAAGACAAAGCGCGGCGTTAAGTTCCGCAACTCACCATGCATATCTTCCATATTGTCTCGTGTATCTCGTACATGAATACATAAAGCTTATACATATTTGTTTATTTATATAGTAATAATATTTTGAGCTTGGAGAAATAATATTTTCATCAATTATGTAACGAAATCGGTTTACCGGCCAAATTACGCTTTAGCCTATCAATTTACTGAGAGCGCCGAATCTATGTTTCTATTGTTTGTTTCTATACGTTTCTATATTGGTACTACATATACGGGGTTCATGTCAAATACTCTTCATTAGTGTCCGACCGAAGGTTCGGTTTCGGTTTCGGTTTCGGCAAGTTTCGGCAAAAAAATGTAGTTTCGGCCGTAGTTTCGGTTTCGGCAAAAAAGCTGCCGAATCTTCGGCAATGCCGAAACTCTGTACTCATAAATTTTCACACGTCGTTTAGCTACATTTGAGTGTTTTTTTAGCTTGTGTGTTAAGATATGGTAAACGATTTTAATGAATTATAAATGTATGTTAAGAATAATATGTGTGACATTGTGTGAATGGCTCCTTCCAGGGGCTGACTATTAATTTTGGGGGACCCTGGGCTAATTATTACATTGGAGTCCAGCCTAATTAGTTGTTATTTAAATAACTATACAATTGTTATACAGGACTTCTATAAAATATACAGAATATAGTCTAATTATATATGAATAAATCTTATCACAAACTACCACATAAATTTACCTGCAAGAAAGACACAGTTGCCACAATATAAACATATTGTGGCAATAAAATACCAATTTACCAAATGCCTAATAAATTTACCATATCCTTAATGAGGACTGAGGGTCTTGAAAACTCACAGGTCCCTGCACTACAGCTCAAAAAGCCTCTATGTAAATCCACCCCAGGTGCCTGGGCAAAGAGAACTGGCGTAGACCTGTAGTACTTACTATCTTTTTATTATTTCTAAAAAGGCGCCAAACGAACAGAAGGACCATCTATCTGATCGTAAGAGCTAAGGTTTTGTTCCCTCATGGACATCTACAAATCTAAAATATTAGAGGAATTGTGGATGTGTAGCCGGCCTTGACGGTTAAGAAGAAACAAGGATGGGCAGAGAGAGTTGGCTAACATGTCATCGAACCATATTATGTCATATTTGGTAGTTCATTTTTGACGTAATTGTTGCGAGCTATATGAATAGACGCAAACAAGTAGCTAAAATTATACGTATATACTAAAAGTTGCTCTTGGAAAAGGCAGATTGTGGACATGAAGCTAGAGGACAAAGCTATGCCTTGCTGTCGTGGGATCGCTCGATTATCATAGGTGGCAATTGATCTGATATACCACTAGGTATTAAAAACCCCTAAAAATTTAGTGAGCTGTGCTGTAATCATGGACATCGTATATCTACATAATGATAAAGCATCTTGTGAAAACAATAAAAAAATATTAATTAAAACTTAACCTACCACTACCAAACCGGGGAAATTGAAAAGGCCAATGGCGGGTTTGAACATTACAAGAAGATACTTTTGTATTTGTTTTATATTTTTTAGCCGTCACTCAACACGCAACGTCTCCATTTTGGGCTGAAAGTGGTGAACGGAATGTCTTTCCCTAGTCTCTCTCTGACTAGCCTGCTATGCGGGTAAAAGCAGAGCCCTTAAAAGCGGAGCGTGAAACTATGAAAATGTATAGTATTAAATATAATTGAAAATGTAAAAAAATACTGTAATAAATTCCATATAATCACAATAAAACGTAAAAAATGTACTATTTTTTTACATGTTATACTAATTTTATGACGTCATCAGCAGTTTCGGTTTCGGTTTCGGTTTCGGCCGAAACTGAAGCCATTGCCGAAGGTTCGTTTTCGGTTTCGGTTTCGGCTGAAAACCCAGTTTCGGTCGGACACTAATATTCTGATAAAATTTCGTATGATTTTTTAGATTCACGCTTTTTCTATACCGCAAAGACAATCTAGTGTCAAAATATTCCACTTTTCGCTTTCAATATTAATACAAGATGTTGTGTATTGGTGGAACTCAACGCCCCGCTTTAACTAATTAGGACAGGAAAATGAAAATAATACAAATAAAAGCACTGCATTGCTAAAGCCACCGGCGTGCAGTAGGACAGCGTCTGGTTGGAAACACAATTGGCCGTGGGTTCGATTCCCACTCGTGGAAATGATTAGATTTAAATTATTTTCATCTTCCTGCTCTGGTACTTAAGACGAAGCCCGGTGTTGAGTTCCGCCTTTTAACTCACAATGTCTCGATTTCAGACGGAAAATAGAAAATGGAGTGTCTTAGAGTAATATTCATTTAGTGTCTTACATTTCTCTATCAGTGTTAGGCAAAATTTATTGCAATTAAATATTAACAATTCATTCATTGTTTATGGGCAAATCACATTAAAATTACAATTCACTGAAAATTAATCAGTTCTTAATGTTAACACTACAATTAACTATGAATTAATTGTAATTTATGATTTTCACACAAACAAATAATCAATTGTTTTTAATTGTTAATTGCAATTAAATTTTACCAACACTGCCTACTATACGGGAAAAAGCGTAACGCAAGTAACGGAGGTGGCGTTACGCTTTACGCTTATTCCTCCTATTGAAAATCGAACCCAATACCATTGAATTTAATATCCACTGCATCATAATAACCGCTAATAATCAAATAAAACTTACTAATTTTTAATGTACTTTTTTATATCATTTTGAGTACGTAACCCTAAAGCACCATACATTTTTGCTTTTAGGACTAAAACACTTAAAGTGTGATGTAAGCGTAGTTACATTTGAAAACTTTTTGGCACACATGCTTTCTACTTTACTAATAAGTTGAGTTTAACCTAAATAACAGGAGGATATACTGAATTTTGAATTACTACCTTACACTAACTTGTTATCTCTTCTTGGTTAGTGTTTTAATTGGTAAATTTAAGGTTCAGATTTCGATTTTTATTTAGGGGAAATATTTGGCAGTATATTAAGTCATGGCTTGTGAGCACATAAGTAAGACTGTAATCACGACTAATTGTGGGTTCGATTTGCACTCGAGGAATGGAAATATTTATTATTTCCATTTTTTTCGCTCTCGTGTCGAGGCTAAGCACGGCGTGGAGTTCCGCAACTTAATACACAATGCCTCCAGAATTTAGCGGAAAGTGGGGAACGGAGTGTCTTTACACTAGGTTCCCTCTCCCTGGGCTGCTATGTGCGTTGTACAGCTTGAACTTAAAAAAAGCTTACGCCACGGCTTAGTTCCGCAACGCAACGATCGGCAAATGTTGTGTGTACAATAACGTTGTAGCGTCCTGTTTCACTATGAACATGAACTGTCTCCTTTTTGGTTCCACCACTAAACACACGAATTTATATATTACTTACATATTTTAAATATGATTTTTTGTGATTTTAAAATTATGTAAAATAAAACTACTTTAACAATTATCTATATTTAAAAGTGTAATTCACACCCTTATGAAACAGAAAAACATTTTAGAACACGTATGAAAAATTAAATGCAGCGGGATACGATAACTCTTGGAAATCGATTTTTTTCCTCCAATTTTTAGACGAAAAAAGTAACATTTATCTATTTTGACCGGTAGCGTATATTATAAATTTTAGGAAATACATTTCAAAAACACGATATTTCGAATTCCGCCTGAAAATTGAGATGTTGTGATATAAGTTGGAACTAGGTCTAAGTACCAAAGAAAAGAAATTAAAATAGTATAAATTCATTCCCCCGAGTAGGAAGCCACAACCAACGCGCTTACAGTCAGATATTGTCCAACTGCGCCACAATACCGCCTACTTTTTTGTTTCAAACACTAAACAATTTTAAATATGATTACTTACAATTAAATATTGATTTTTTGTGGTTTTAAAAATTACGTAAAATAAACTACTTTAAACAATTATCTATATTTAAAGTGTAATCACACCCTTATGAAACAGAAAAACCTTTAGAACACGTATGAAAAAAATTAAATGCAGCGGATACGATAACTCTTGGAAATCGATTTTTTTCCTCCAATTTTTAGACGAAAAACGTAACATTTATCTTTTTATTATTTTTAACATAAAAAGTAACTTTTGGACCGGTAGCGTATATTACAAAATTTAAGGAACTTACATTCAAAAACATGATATTTCGGAATCCGCCATGCAAATTGAGATGTTGTGATAAGTTGGACTAGGTCTAAGTACCACAAGAAAAGAAATTAAAATAGTATTTAAATTCATCCCACGAGAGGAAGCACCAACCAACGCGCTTACAGCAGAATTGTTCCAAATGCGCCACAATACCTTGATATATACTCTAAAATAAAAATTCTTAAATAAAAGCCACAACAGTATTAAAGTGTCTTTTCTAGTATGCACTAAGAACATTTCCCGTTGAAAATGCTTCATATTAAGATCAAATTTCAACTTTGTTAATTAACAAACTTGAATTCAGTTACAAGGTGACATGAATTCTTGCATAACTTGAGAAAGGCAATTACCGGTCCGGATTTTTGATAATTATATATATTTTTTATCCAAGCGTATTTCCTTATTTTGTAAATTAGTTTAGAGAATACAATGATAGATCACTCTCTATTATGTTTTCTCTTTTTGAACGTGACACCTGGTGGTTTACCAAATACAATACTTTAGTCAGATGTAAAATACGAAAATACTACCTACTTAAGGGAACCTAGAGTAAAGACACTGCTTTTTTGTGGCATATTGAGTGGAAGAAATAAACACAACGCTTCGTCTTAATCAAACAGAAAAATTAAAAGACAAAATGTTTTTTTCCCGTAAACTCTCCGATTGGACATCGAATCTACAAACAACGGCGCGTTTACAGTCAGACGCTGTTCCATTGCAATTCAATGGCAAGAAGTTAAACGCCTTTTATGTAAATGTAAACAAATAAGCTTACAAAACAAAGTAAAGTGTTACGTTTAAATAACTTTCTGTTAATGTGATCATCCTAGCAAGAATTTTAAAATTATGCTATGAAATTGTATTTTTTTCTTTAAGATCTGTACCTACATGTATGCATATTATCAAACTGAAAAATCGGCAAACAGTGGGTTGAAATAATTTGGCTGTAAATTATATTTATTTCTTCGAATGGGAATCCCACAACGTCGAAGTCTCCAAAATTGTAAAATGAAAAACCTAATATCTTAATAATAAGCTATACATTTACTTACATACAAAAAAAATAAAAACTATAAGAAAAAAAATCATTGTAATGCAAAAAAAATGTATTAAGATTTCAACGAGAATAGAACCTAAAACTACAAAATTAAAAATAATTTCCACACCTACGTACAAACAGCACACAGTATTAATAAGTAAGTGGCTATCTCAGTATAACGAGGTGTCGGACGGAGCTTAAGAGAAATGAGTTTGCAACTTTGCGGAGGCATTCCGTCTAATAATACCCTGTGAAGTTGTGAGGTCAATTAGTTGTAGAGATATGGAGCGATTTATTACTAACAAGATTGTAGACTTTAATTGTTATCTGTTAAATCCAAATACTGTATATTGAGTGGCAGAATTTAAGTCTACGTTTTTTCTTCATACATATACAATATCACAGCAATAAAAATCATTCAAATACAATCATTCCCCCTAGTAGGGATCCAACCTACAACCAAAAATATATAATATTGTATAACAATATCTTAATGATTGTAATTTAATTATTACTTCACTATGGTGAACGTGAAGAACGCAGGGTTTTCTTTCACTGAACACGCAGTTTCAATTATGGCTGGAAAGTGGAGAACGGAGGGTTTTGATATTAAGCTTCCAGTGACTACCAGCTATACGGAAAGTGGAGAATGGAGTCTCTCGACTTAAGGTTATCTCTGACTACCCTGTTAATCATGAAGCTATTGTTTTCTTCAAAGGATTCAAATTGTAACTTTTAATCTAACTAGATACAAAACAACGAAACAGTATTAATATAAAATATCTCATAAATGATAGCAAAAACTTCTTAATATCAGTTTAGTGGGCAAAGTTATGTAATGTGGTCGTCAAACTTCGTTAATTAGCCGAGTTCAGGCCAAATATCAGACGGGATACGTAAAAGAGTAATTATCCCCGTATAGCATATATTCATTTTTGTTCGTACCTTCGTATGTAATTGCTAGGTTTTGTAGCCTGTATTTTGGCGTTGAGTTTCGCATTTCAACACGCAATGAGTCGAACTCAACCGAAAAGTGGAAAACAGAGTGTCTTGACACGAAACACTTTCAGGTTGGATGCGAAAAAGTGTAGTTAAATTTTAGAACGTGCTAAGACGTATAAAGGATTCGTAATCCGTCTTACTAAACTAGGAAAAACAAATAATTCAATCCTCCCCAGAAAAAAAAACTGAGCCCACATCTATCGCATATCAATATACGACACATTCTGTTCATCATACAATGCACATTTTTTTACATTTTCGTGCAATTAATGTTGTTTTCGTTATAAAGTAATAATGACGTGCTCCACGCTGCGAAAGTAACTCATAGTAAATTATTATACCTCTCAAAGCGGTGTCCTCTTGAGCTTTATCATATACACGAGTATAAATATTACTGTTTTATATATACTTTACAGTACCAACGCCATGGTGCAGTTGAGAAATGACTGGCTTACTGACTGACTAGTTTTAGGTTTAATTCTATTTTGGCCGAGCATCAACTTCAAAGGCTTTTCCACATAGTAAGATAGGCAGGGAGATATTAGTGTCCAGACACTCTGTTGTCCACTTTCTACCCGTATACTAAGTGCGTGTGGTGAAATTCAACGTCACTTTTTATACTCCCACAACAAAAAAATCTAAAAAAATAATTTCTTCAAATCGAACTCACAACTATTACGTTTACGGCCAGACTGCTGGAACAGGATACTAAAATAATAATAAAATATAATACTAAAATTTCAATTTAAAAAAAAATTCTAGGAAGCCCCAGAGTTCAAATGAGTTATATGATGTTCAATATATTTGTCTCATAAATAGAAAATACTAAGTAATATTAGTGAAACAAAACACCAACCTACCAGCTACTAAAAGCTTTTAAAAAGCAGATAGACTGTTGTCACATCACACAAATTGAGACATATTCTCTTACTGAAGGTTTTCTTTATATTTTGCAGGTAATAAATATGTTCAGTTTGGTTACGGAACCTAGCGCTGTCTTTTTTTGTATAGAATGATATTTAGGCATATATAATGTTTACAAATGGGGGCTCCTAAATTGTGAAAAACTATTGTATTCAATTATGCACCTTCCAAATTTACTGTAGTGATCTCTAGTTTATTATATTACGTGAAAATTTAATAAAAATATTTTTTTACAACCCCATAGTGGTACATTTAGACGACGTGGGCTTGTAAACGCGGTTATTGTGGGTTCAATTCTTACTCGGGTAAATCTATATATTTTAAATAATTTAAATTCCCGCTCTGATATTGGAAAACGAATCATTGAGTACTCCACATGCAATATGTTGAATTCAAGTAGAGAGCGGAGAATAGAGTGCCTAGAGTGACAGTATTATAAATAAATGTATTTAAATAAAAAATACGTATTTAGAAAGAGAACTTTGTGTCAAGACACTTTGTTCTTCTATTTCTACCCTAATTTGAGACATTTCGTTTTGACTTTAAAAAAGAAAAAAAAGGTAAAAATAATTTAAATATAATCGTTGTTTCGAGTGAAAATTGAACCTACAGCCAATCGCGTTTACAATGTACTGCTATATGCCGGGATATATTTGTAATTTTAAAGTATTTCTATATCTGATCTCATAAACCTGTAACTTTATTCATACGAAAAATGCTCCGATTTACAATAAATATACTTAATGAAATTACAATGGTTTCTTAGTCTCCATAATTCCGTTCTTTTAAAAGAAAGCAAATAAGTACATTAGCGTAACTAAGTTTACTTTGTGTATTAAAATCTCGCGGGGAAACTTAATACAGGAAAAAGGCTAGATTGCGGAATGTTATAAAAATAAGCTTATGCAATAAATAGGAAGAGATATAATAAATAGATTTACGCTATTTCCCGGGAAATATAGCGGGAAAGTCAGAGAGATGGCATTGTCAAGGCACTCCTCCACTCACCGCCAAAATCGAGACATTGTGTGTGGAATGGCGGAACTCAACACCGCGGTTTGTTCTAGGTATTAGAGCGAAAGAATGAAAATTCAAATAGGATCATTCCCCCGTTAACGCAGAGAAAACCTAGTATCAAATCTCTAGTAGATCAGTAGAAATCGAATCCACAACCAATCACGATTGTAGATACTACGCTACGATAGTCTTTCCTCTCAATTTCCAAAATAATATTTAAAACGCATTTAAAATCTAACTCAATAGAAAACATTAATTAATGCTACTAAAACAAAAGATAGCCCATATAGTTGTTTAAAGCTTCAACAACAGAGAAAAAAATAATACCACTGTTGATAAAAGAAAAACGAAAACATCGCGTTATTCCGTAGTTGTTCAGAAACAAGAACAATCGTTTGAAGACTTTCTTTCTATTGACACGACGCGCATCCGAAGTACTAAGCACTTGGAAAATATTTATCTATTTTTAAAGAAATACAGCTTCATTCTATAGTTTTTCAGCCGTTTCTATTCTTTGTACAGTGTTAGGATTGTAATTAAATAATATAATTCTGGTTTTAGTTTAATTGTAATTGGGATTACATTATTGTCGTAGGCAGAATTTATTTATTTTTAACACTTGGCGTGTTTAAGTCGTACGTAGCAAGATTCAAACCCATGCCTCTTGGACACCGTCCAGGAACTTTGACCGCTAAACCGTACGTTCAAAGATATTATACGTTTTATAAAAATATTTTCCAAAACTTTAAAAATGTTGAAAAGTATGTAACTCGATCTATTAAGTGTTATTTAATGTTAAATGTTAATTAGTTAATGTAGCTATTAATGTAAGATTTATTTTTAAGTCAAATTGTGGCGTTGAATTCTGCTGCTAATAGTACAACATTACGATATCGTTCCGAAAGTGGCGAAAACAGGGTGTCTCGACAAAAGTTTTTCTAAGACTGTCTGGTTATACGGGAAAAATCATGAAAAAGTTCATCTAGAAAATCATCATATTAAGCATTGATATTACATCTAAGCTTAGACATGGATATTTTATAACATCATTAATTTTGTCAAATATTCATAAAAACATTTTTTATAGCATGACGCTGTATCCCGCACACAGCAGGGTAGGCAGAGGGAACCTAGTGTTAAGACTCTCTGTTACCCACTTTCCGCCGAATTCGGAGGCATTGTTTGTTAAGTAGCAAAACTTAACGCCGCAATTCGCACCGACACCAGAGCGAAGAAAATGGAAACATTAAATATTTTCATTCCCCGAGTGGGAATCGAACTCCCAACCAGTCGCTTTACAGTCACACTTTGTGCCACATGTAATAATAATATACCTACAGATGATTACGTTTAGATTATATTATCTTTAATAAGTGTTAATAGAATTGTAAAAATAAGTAGAATAGAAAGAACTCGCTTAACTTAACTAAAACATCACTTAGGTGTAGTCCTGAGTAATAGTATATTTCAATGTAATTACGTTAAATTTATCGGCAAAAAATTCAATAGTATTAAGGAAAGAAGCATACAAAACCTAGAAGTGCTTAAATATTTAAATTACAAAAAACCTACTACATTATTCTGTAATATAACTAGCTAAATAAATTTTCCTTTCTCTACACACACACACAATAAAAAAGGTAAATATAAACTTCACACGTATTCCACTCGGATTTGGCAAACAGACCTCCATTTTTATGTAAAAGAGGTATAATTTCTATTTGCAAGCGTTTCAGAATCCTTTGTCTCATTATCTAATCTAAAATTACTCGCGTACCTTCCAAATACTAACCCTAAATAACTCACATTGCTAAAAGGCTCTTTGGAATTGATTTAATGAAGTTCAAAACGTTGACTTACCCTTACTTGGGTTAAGGCTTTCTTTGTTAAAGTCTAACCGTATTCATAGTTATATAATATGTATGAACATTATAATTAAACTAATCTTCATTCAATTAGTATAATGAAACAGTAAAAATAGAATGTATATACATATCTTCAGAACAGACGACTTCGAGGTTTTTTGTTTTATAACTTTTAAGCGTATACAGGACTTCAATATAATTATTTTTGAAAAGTGGTACACCTGATGTAGAACCATACTGGACCTGCTGTACTGTAAGATATAAGAAAATTGCGCCCTAAAAAAGTGGTCAACTTAAACGGACTTTTGGGCAGCTTTACTATAAATATAATAGAAAAAAACAAAGAGAAAATCGAGTAATATAAGAATTTTATCATAAACTACTTTAAGTACTACTGTACTAAATTGCTACTAGATCTGCAACTCAATTGTTGTAAAATTGTAGAGTGTTGATAATAATATAAATATTTTACAGTTTCCCACTTTTTCCTTAATAGGCAACCATAACCATATAAATTGATAATTTAAAAGTGCATGTAATAACGTTATTGAAAGCACTTTCAAATTGTCAGTTGATATATACAGGTCAGTTTTGTCCGTCATATAACAAGCTGACAGTATCTCGGAAGGCAGTTCTACTAATGAGAGTAGGGGTTCAATAGTTTACTAACAAAATATAATTTTTAAAATAAATATACTACAATTTTTAAGTTGTTTAATTAACTTGCATTATACATATGTATATTTGTTTTTACATTTACATAATGTTATTCGAACATTTGGGAAATAAAAAAAATATTTTGTTTTAAAACGAACGTAACGAGGATTCGAACCTGCGCTTCTTGAAAAACTCTCTGCTACCGATTGCGGTAAAATTCTTATACGATTTTAAACTACAAAACTAAGAAGTTTTGTTTTGTTTTGTTGTTATATTTGTTTTTCAGGTCTGTTTAAAAAAATACTAAGAATCATTAGCTTTCCAAGTAAACGTACACTGTTTATATCAGAATTTGTCACTATATTATGATAATAACATTCTCAAGTTGTCTAACACAGTATCTAGTATAATAGGACACTGAAGATATCTAGGACAATCTTGCAATCAGTTCGCACCTCAAAGCGTCTCGTTAATCCGAAATGGATGGAGCAAGGTACTAGCTATTATTTAAATTACTTTGGTTTTATTCTACCAATTGTGGAAAAGGTCATCGTGGTGTAGTGGCAACGTCTGATTGTAAACGATTGGTTGTGGGTTCAATAATCTCTACTCGAAGGAATGACGATATTTATATTTCTCGCGCGTCATGACAAGCGCACGTATGACATCCGCGCATTGTTAAATTCCGTTTACTCAACTTTATAAACTCGAATTCAAAAGAAACTGGAGTATTTTGCATTGGAACAGTGTTTGACTGTAAGTGTTATTAGTAGTGGTTTCGATCTCTACTCGAAGAAAGACATATATATTTATATTCTTTAATTCCTCTCTTTGTCAAGACAGAGTCCGTGTTGACTTCCTCCACTCATAACATAATGTCTAGAATTTTAACAAAAAATTAATACCATACCTTGCATGATAGAAAAACGTAATTTTTTGCCTTTAAACACATCCATTATTGATTCCGATTTTAATTATTGCGTACATGCGTATTGAGTACCGGAACTCAACGCCGTCTTTTGTTTTACGACTAGAAATGAGATGTGAAAATAATTAATTACTATCGTTACTCCTAGTAAATCTAACCTGTACTGTCCGACTGCACCACGACGGGCTTGTGATGAATACATGATATCCACCATTTAAGATTACATTGAGACGTTCGTGATAATTTCCTCAGCATTTCAATAGACATTAATACTGGCATAACTCAATGCCGCGCTTCCCCTTATCGAAATAAGGAGCATAAAATCCTTAAATATAATAATTATCTTACGTTCACACTCGAAACCTTGAAATATTGACCTTGAAAATAAACCTAAAACTATTAGAACAGTCAGTACCAGAACTACTACATAGCAAAAAAACTACAACTTTTATTCAAACTCCCCGTTTTTATTCACTAATCACGGTGGTTGTCTCGTTTGTAGAGGGAAATGCAAAAACTGAATAAATCTCGCACCAAGACTTTACCGATTTTGCACTCGCTGGCTCCCATTTACATTGGACAACTCGCTTTACTTTGTACTTCTTGAAACCAAATGTTGCTACGAGTTTTCAGTGAAATTATCAGTTCTTTGGAATATATTTGCATCTTGGTTTTTACTTTAAGAGAGTGACTAATGAGATAGTATATTAATAAGTAAATAAAAAGATTTCAATACGTTTTGTTTTTTTGCCCTCTAAGATTAGTATGTAGACGAGCTTAAAATTTGGAATAATAAAGTTTATAAAAGGGAATAACTACAGACAATCACATTTTTTACAATAATGGATTAGAAATATGTACAATTAATTAATAATAAAATATTATGTGCATGTAACTAATATAACATATTTGACGGTGTATTTTACTTTTAATGGTTTTGTTCTTATGGAATATTGGTTTAAAAAATATACTGCAAATGTTTTATGACATCGAAAAATAGAAGTGTAAAACTTAATTTTTAAAACTAATTTTTTAAAATATTTTTAGTTGTAACATATATCTACTTAAATTCGACCTTCCTATCGTATACAACTGCCCACTATTATAAACGAATTTTAATACACATTGAAATAACATTATTACTCAGGACTAAACCTAGTGATGTTTTAGTTTAAGCTAGTTCATCTATTCCCTTATTTCTACATTCTATTAACACTTATTAAAGATAATATAATCTAAACGTACTGATCTTTAGGTATAGTTATTATTACTGTGGCCCAAAGTGTGTACTCAAAGCGACTGGTTGGATTCGATTCCACTCTTGGATTGAAATATTTAATGTTTCCATTTTCTTCGCTCTGGTGTCGGTGGCGAAAATGCGGCGTTAGTCTGCTACTTACAGCAATGCCTCCGAATTCGCGGAAAGTGGGTACAGAAGTCTTAACCGAGGTTCCCTCTGCCTACCCTGGCTGTGTGCGGGATACAGCGTGATGCTAGAAAAATGTTTTATGAATATTTTACAACATTAATGATGTTCGAAATGCCACGTCCTGCTTATATGTTACATATCATTGCTTAATATGATGGATTTTCGTAGATGAACTGTTTTCAATGCTTTTGTTTCCCGTATAACCAGACGTCTTAGAAAACTTTTGTCGAGACCCTCTGTTTTGGTTACTATTGTACAGAATTCAACGCCACAATTTGAACTTAAAAAAATAACTCTTACTTAATAGCTACAATAATGAATTAACATTTAACATTAAATAACACTTAATAGGTCGAGTTAATTACTTTTCAACATTTTTAAAGTGTTCAAATACTTAGGTTTTGGAAAACATTTTTATAAAACGTATATCTTTGAACGTACGGTTTAGCGGTCAAAGTTCCTGGACGGTGTCCAAGAGGCATGGGTTTGAATCTTGCTACGTACATATACTTTAAAGTATTTAAAAAAATAATATTTTTAAAATAAAAACGACTTAAACACGCCAAGTGTTAAAAATAAATAAATTCTGCCGACGACAATAATGAAATCCCAATTACAATTAAACTAAAACCAGAATTCTATTATTTACTTACAATCCTAGCACTGTACAAAGAATAGAAACGGCTGAAAAACTATAGAATGAGGCCGTATTTCTTTAAAAATAGATAAATATTTTCCAAGTGCTTAGTACTTCGGATGCGCGTCGTGTCAATAGAAAGAAAGTTTTCAAGCGATTGTTCTTGTTTCTGAACAAGTACGGAATAACTCGAAGTTTTTGTTATTCTTTTATCGACAGTGGTATTATTTTTTCTCTGTTGCTGAAGCTTTAAACAACTATATGGGCTATGTTTTGTTTTAGTAGCATTAATTAATCTTTTCTATTGAGTTAGAAACGCTATCGTGGCGTAGTAGCTGCATTCGTGATTGGTTGTGGGTTCGATTTCTACTGATCTACTAGCGATTTGATACTAGGTTTTCTCTGCGTGAACAGGGGATCTTATTTGAATTTTCATTCTTCGCTCTAGTACCTAAGAAAAACAGCGGTGTTGAGTTCCGCCACTCAACACACAACGTCTCGATTTCGGCTGTAAGTGGAGGAGTGCCTTGACAATGCCATCTCTCTGACTTTCCTGTTATGTGGGAAATAGCGTAAAGCTATTTATTGTATCTCTTCCTATATATTGCATAAGCTTATTTTTATAACATTCCGTAATCTAGCCTTTTTCTCATTGAAATCATTGATAAACGTCGAAGGAAATGTTTAAAAATCCTTTTTTAATACTGTATTAAGTTTTCCCGCGAGATTTTAATAGACAAAGAGAACTTAGCTACGTTAAAGTACTTATTTCCTTTCTTTTAAACCAACGGAATTCTGGAAACTAAGAAACTATTGTAATATCATTATGTATCTTATTTGTACAACGTGCCATTTTTCGTATGAATAAAGTTACAGGTTTATGAGATCAGATATAAAAATACTTTAAAATTACAAATATCCCGGCATATAGCAGTATATTGTAAACGCGATTGGCTGTAGGTTCAATTTTCACTCGAAACAATGATTATATTTAAATTAGTTTTACCTTTTTTCTTTTTTAAAGTCAAAACGAAATGTCTCAAATTAGGGTAGAAATAGAAGAACAAAGTGTTTTGACACAAAGTTCTCTCTTACCTACCTGTAAAATCATGAAGCAGTTGAAAATAGTCCTTATTTAAATACATTTATTTAATAATGGTGACACTCTAGGCACTCTATTCCCCGCTCTCTACTTGAATTGTGGAGTACTCAATGATTCCAATATCAAAGCGGGATATTTAAATGTTATATAATACTAGCGACCCAGCCGCGGCTTCGCCTGCATAAACTACACTACTATATCTATTGCGTATCTACATCTACCCGTGTTCACGTTTAAATAACAAACTTTACTTTTGAGCCTAAGAAGAATCTCATCTTTTCTAACGAATTTACATATCAAAAAATTATTTCAATGGCACATTTGAAGAGACTCAATATAAAATTTCATGCTTGAGGTGTATTGTAATTTTGCAATCATTAAAGGTAATAAATAACCTTTAATTAATAAATAATTTTTCGTAACTTATTCAAAGCAAGATAGACCACGACCTAACGACGGCTGATAATCTTATAAAGCGACACTTTAAAGTTTTCAGGAAGTATGATGTACTGAGCATAATATTAAAAGTAAAATGTCTATTATAAGGAAACTTTTTTTCACAAATATTACCATTTTAAACGATATAAAAGTAATAATTTCAATTTAGCGTTACGGGAGAAGTTAAAATGACGTATAGTGACATGACAATGCTGCCATTATAAAAAAATAAAAAGTTATATAGATATGAAATATATGCATATTTATTTTGTACTTCTTAATTTTATAATTATTATATTAGTAAATGAAATTAGAAGTATTTTAGCTTCACTTGTAAAATAATTAACACAATTTGACTGTCAGCTTTTTTTATTTTTTGCCGAAACTATATTGAATACCAGGATAAAAACTATCCCATATAATGTCCTAGCCTCTAAGCTAATTCCATGCAAAAAATCATTTATTTCTATTCAGTAAGTATCAGCGTATGAAGAAAATACTTATATCGGTTTTTTTTATTATTGTTTTCCAAAAAACTACAAATCGAATACCGGAGAAAAAACAAAAACTATCCTATAAAGTACCATTTTGGACTATCAGCTAACCCACCATGCTAAATTTTCATTCATTGCCATCCAGTTACTTTTTGCGTGATTGCGACAAATTTAACAACCATACAGACAGACAGACAGCCAGACAGACAAAAATTCTACTGAGTGGATTTTTGGGCTCTGTATCAATATATTAACGCACCCCAATTAAAATTTTTCGGAAATTTTTCATGTACTGATTTACTTTTCTCTCTTTTATTATAACTAGCTATTTTACCTGCGGCTTCGCCGCTTTGGCCTATAAGAAATACGATAATTTCATCTGCCGGATACGTGTATGTAGACCCCCTACGCCCGTGTAGGGAGTAAGGACGATTAGTAAATATATATCATTAAATTTAAAGAGGTATTTAAAAATAACTCAACGGTAACACTAATTCGCAAAGTGTGCGTAACATGTGATACCTTTGTGCTTTAAGCTAACCTGAAACCTTAATGGCTGGTGGGGTCTTTTCAGTGGCATACAGTCATCAGATTTAATAGGGTTTGTAAAGTATATTGTCTTCTACTGGGGATAAAAACCGAAGATTCAGGAAATTGGGAGAAGCACAATCTGTTAGTTCATCCCACTATCTTTAATACTTACGCTTGCGCTTTGTTATTGCTCCAAATATTACACCTTAGCTTAATAGAAAATTACATAATCCCTACTTTAAATTGAAATTATAGATCAGTAGCATAGTAGTAGTATAGCTTAGACATTATGAAATTTTTTCACCTTTTCTACTCCGGTTAACATGCCGCATTATTATGTTCTATCCAAGGTTACGTGATACAAGTCTCGTGCATAATCGAGGGATATAATTTCAAGATAATTTTAACCGGGATACAGGGTAGACCTCCCCTCAACTTTGTTTAGAATTCAACTACATATATGAAGTGCTCTGTTCTATGTTATAACTGTGATTGTGTATACAATTACAAATCTCTATTCAAGGCTGTTTTAGAAAACATATAAAAAAATTTGAACGCAAGGCGGAATTTGAAACCTGTGGCTTAGCCATGCGTTCTACTACCATCGACGCGAAATTCATATACGCTTTGATTACAATTTATTTTTCCAACAATTAACATTTTTGTAACAAAATTACAAATTTCTCTTATCCAAAGATTATCCTGCGATTAGTCGTTTGGCAAGAGGGACTGCCTATTTTTTGATAAGAATTTAGAATTAAATTAATTTGTCATATTGTTACCACTCCCCGTAATAAGTGGAATAAAAAATATATTAATCTATAGACTTCGTAGAACACGAGTGAAGAGAGACCTAAAAATCGTTACTTTTAGTATAGAATGTATCCTATACGCATCAGAATTTTGATCTCACTATCCCAGCCCCTAATTATCGAGTACTGAATTTGGAATTGTATAAATACAAAAAATAAAACTGGAAATTAAAGTATCAAAATATGAAGTTATTCACTACATTTTTTTTTAAAATCAGAATTATGTTTTGGAGGGTAATTGGGCTTTGTTTGTCAATCTACATAGATGGTTCTAAAAATTTAATGAAAAAGTTGTATACGTTTCCACTCTTAATTGGTATAAATTGTAATCTTATGTGACAGTCAAGAGTAGAATTGAGTGGCGTATATTATATTTTACTGAATTAATTAAGTTATAGTGCCAAGATAATAACTGTAAAAATGTCAAATCGGTTCCTTCTCACTTTGACAACGGGAAATAAGGAAGCTACCAATTTTAGCAAACGGCTTTGGTAGAAGAGAGAGAGGTATCATATATTTTCTGGAAGTATTCCGTAAAGTACAGAACGGAAGTTCAATTATTTATAGGAGTATTTGTAATAAAAGATCTAAATTGAAAGAAATAAGATACAGAGTTATTTAAATGACTTCCCTCATATTTCATGGTCTAATTGAATAGACGTTACAACAACACGGCACACATTTTGCTAAGGCCTCAGGTCCAGAACCGCATGCTGGACACTTTCCTCTAAAGTGGTTTTCTTATGAAAAAAGGTATCTACTCCGAAGTGTGAATTATGTGGATATTCACGATTTCGTTCTTTGGTGGAATGTTGGTCGGAAATACTGGATCTGTCATAAACCAACCATCGATATATTTGAATTTATTAGATGTCGATATTTTGTTCACTGTTTATTGTCTAATCTAGTTCTGTGTGGCTAAAATGCCTGATTAAATTTACGTGTAAATATGTTCGTAGACCTAAGACTACATGTTATATTTGAGTGCTTTTAAAATTTGTTTTTAAGGAACGATGGGGCTGACATTTTTGGAATATTTACTTAAAAAAACCTTAAATAAAAACAGAACTAAAAAAACTAAAATATAAGCAAACAAACGGACAAATTATTCTATTTTAGTCTAGGATACTTTAATTCACTAATAACTTTTGGGCACCACGATTTTTTATTTAGATTTTAATTATGCATATACATCCGGGCAGGTCCCCTACGGTAACGTTTTAAATTGGCTCCTGAAGCCAATACTTGTGTCGCGAATTCGAAGCACTGCTCCGGTTTCCTCTCTCTGTACGCAACAGCCACCAGTGTCGAATATGAACTTATAGATTACTGAAGATTCTTCCTGTATGGAATTCTAATCTGATTTTGAATCGTGTCCTTTATTAAAGCGTTGTATTTAAAGTTTCTACTGGATTTGCTTGCCTTTCCTCTTTCTTATTTATCCTTCTACTTCTTTCTAACTTCTTCACTTTCCCTCCTAAGCAAATATAGTCAAAGAAATCTAGAGTCATCTAGTACCCTTCCGCCCTGAAATCGAAAACGTTGCCGTTCTAAGTAGCGGACTCACTGACGCGTCATTTTGGTCCAGTCCATATCAGTTTTTTATCAGCAACAAGGGAAAGAAAAGTATTTAAAAACGCAACTTACCGTGGAGAATCGAACCCACAACCTATCACTTTTAACAGTAAGACGCTATCCACTATTTCCATCTAGTTTTTTTTTATACTTAACAGAATATGTTTTTCCTTCATATGTTTATATTCTGTTAGATAAAAAGATTTTTTTTTAAAAGTTTTATGTATTGAAATATTTTGTTTAAAAAACATTCAATCTTACTATCAATATATAAATAATCAATAAAGTCAGTAATAGTCAATAATCTCGGCGTTATAAGCTTATGTCTCGATAACTTATAATTAAGTAACTCACAGTATAATTAGCCTTTGGTCAACTAAGAAAACTGTGACATTATCATTGCTTCTTTTTGCTTTGAACGCTGAACAAACAAATTAACGACACTTTCAACGACCTTATAAATATTAGTATGGCTATATCTTTAAAATAATATGTGGATGAATATCATGTTCTTCTTATTACTAAATGCAATTTGTATGTGTACACGTCATATACCAATTTTGGGGTCTTGCCATTTTGCCGGTTTAATCTCTGGAACGGCGGACCTTTTCGACGGGACTTTCACTGCCAGATGAGTGATGTAATGAAGCATAGCTTAGGCTAACTCTTGTTATATAATTACCCAATGTTTTTGTTTATTGAATCACATACGAAGCCGCGGGAAACAGCAATTTTAAATTAAAAGTAGCCTAAGTTTACGCCCCTGTTGACATCAGCTATCATCATTGGTAATTCTGTCGAAATCGTCCAGCCCGTTCCAGAGATTATCGAAAACAAACAGACAGAGACAGACAAAAAAGTTTAAAAAGCTTATTTTGGTATAGGTTCGTGTTAGTACATATGCAATCATAAAAAGTTTGTTATTTTTAATATTACCATAACAGACACTGTCATTATTTTATTTATTAGTATAGATAGAGATAATAGAGATAATGATTTACTCGACTAAGAATTGAACCCACAATAATCGCGTTTCCAAATCCACGTCATCTAAATGTACACTATGGTGCTGTAAAAAAATAGGTTTCGTAACCAAATTGAATATATTTATTACCTGCAAAATATAAAGAAAAACCTGCAGTAAGTAAATATGTCTCAATTTGGGTGATGTGACAATAGTCTTTCTGCTTTTAAAAGCTTTTAGTAGGTTGGTGTTTTGTTGTAGGTAGGTTGGTGGGAGGGTGGTTCTAGTACTGGTAGGTTAGTGTTTTGTTTCACTACAATATTACTTAGTCTTTTCTATTTATGAGACAAATGTATTAACCATCAAATAACTGGTGTGAACTCTGGGTCTTCCTAGAATAGATCAGAAAGTATTTCATAATTATTTTAGTATCGTGTTCCAGCAGTCACGCGTAATAGTTTTGGGTTCGATTTCTACTTAAACAAAACATTTTTTTAGTTTTTTTTTGCTATGGGAAAATAAAAAGTGGCGCTGAATCCCACCACACGCAATGTTTAGTATATGGGTAGAAAGTGGACAACAGAGTGTCTGGACACTAATTTCTCTCTGCCTATCTTACTATGGGCAAGCCTTTGAAGTTTATACTCCCCCAAAATGGAATTAAACATAAAATTACTCAGTCAGTAAGTTAGTCATTTCTCAACTGCACCATAGCGTTAGTACTTCACGCAGTATCCCGCACACAGCAGGGTAGGCAGAGAGAACCTAGTGTTAAGACACTCCGTTCCCCACTTTCCGCCGAATTCGGAGGCTTGCGTGTTAAGTGGCGGAACTTAACGCCGCGCTTTACCTCGACACCAGAGCGAAGAAAATGGAAATATAATTTCCACTCCTCGAATGGAAATCGAACCCACAACCAGTCGTTTACAGTCACACGCTTGTGCCACTGGGCCACGACTGGCCACTATATATATATACCCACGACCACGACTAGCCTCTGACATGTATATAAAGAGTTTTAATATTCGACTATGACTAATAGTCCATGATCCGTTGTCAGCTAAAACGCAGCGTTTAGTTCCGCCATTACATGTCGTCGATACACGACGTTACCCAACCAACATGAACAGTCAACAAATAACATATTTATCATCATGGCAAAGTGAGACATCGTATGAGTGTAAATGCGATTGGCTATAAGTTCGCTTCCAATTTTTATAATTTAATTATTATCATTTCATCATTCTAGTACAATGAAGCGAGACCTACGCCATGTCACAAATTCGGCAAAAAAGTAGAACAGTGTGTCTTAACCCTAGGTTCATTCTGGCTACCCCGCTAGGCGGAAAAAGTGTCCTTAAAAAACAGTTTTACATTAAAATAAGAAGAAATTATAGAATACAAAGTCTAGAAATTACATATCAACAAAAAATATTATATGCTACATTGGGGTAATTACTCGTCTACGTACCCAACCCGAAAGTATTTAGTGTCAAGACACTCTGTTCTCCACTTTTCGGCTGAATTCGAGTCATTGCGTGTTGAAATGCGATACTCAACGCCGAAAATACAGGCTACAAAGCTTAGTAATTATATACAAAGGTATGAACAAAAATTAATATATGCTACACGTGGATAATTACTCTTTTACGTATCCCGCCTGATATTTGGCCTGAACTCGGCTAATTAACGAACTTTGACGACCACATGCATGCCAGAAAGTTTGAACATTTAACTTTGCCCGCTAAGCTATTAGAAGTTATTAGGAAGAAGATATTAAGAAGTTTTTGCTATCTTTTATTAGGTATTTTATATTAATACTGTTTCGATGTTTTGTAGTCTCTCTAGTTAGATTATTAGTTACAATTTGAATCCCTTGAGGAAAACAACAGCTTCATGATTAACAGGGTAGTCAGAGAGAACTTAAAGTCGAGACACTCCGTTCTCCACTTCCCGTATAGTTGGTACTCACTGGAAGCCTAACGTCAAAACCCTCCCGTTCTCCATTTTCCAGCAGTAATCGAGACTGCGTCTTCAGTGCAGGATAACAATGTCTTTCTTACAGTTGTACAATATTGTATACTTTTGGTTGGATCCCTAGTAGGGGAAATGATTGTATTTGAATGATTTTAATTTCTCTGCTTTTGTATGGAGATAAAACGGGGACTTAAGTTCTGCCACTCAATATATTATATATTTGAATTTAACAAATAACAATTAAAGTTTACAATCTTGTTAATAGTAAATCGCTACATATCTCTAAAACTAATTGACCTCGCAACTTCGCAGGGTATTAGACGGAATGCCTTCGCAAAGTTGCAAACTCATTTCTCTTAAGCTCCGTCCGACACCTCGTTATACTGAGATAGCCACTTACTTATTAATACTGTGTGCTGTTTGTACGTAGGTGTGGAAATTATTTTTATTTTTGTAGTTTTAGGTTCTATTCTCGTTGAAATGTTAATACATTTTTACTTACTTAATACGTTTTGACAGCGTCTGACTGTAAACGTACTTGGAAAAAAATCATTTTATTTCTTTTAATTTTTCTGTTTTAATAAGACGAAGCGTTATCTTTATTTCTTCCACTCAATATGAATCTCTAATTGGGATGGAAAATGGAAAAAAGTGTATCTTTACACTAGGTTCCCTTAAGTAGTCTGCTATGCGGGAAAAAGCGTGAAGTTGTTTTTTAGTATTTTCGTATTTTACGTCTGACTGAAGTATTGTATTTGGTAAACCACCAGGCATTTTCATGTCATATTCAAAAAGAGAAAACAGAAAAGAGAGTGATCTATCACTGTATTTTCTAAAATAATCTACAAAATAAGAAAATACGCTTGGATAAAAAAATATATAATTTTCACAATTCCTGACCGGTAATTGCCTCTCTCAAGTTATGCAAGAATTCATGTCACCTTGTAACTGAATCCAAGTTTGTTAATTAACAAAGAAATGAAATTTGATTTTAATATGAAGCATTTTCAACGGGAAATGTGTTTAGTGCATATTAGAAAAGACACTTTCATACTGTTATGGATTTTATTAAAATATTTTGTCTTTAAAATGTATATTGTGGAGCAATAGTACTTTGCGTCACAACATATATGCCACTTTAGTCTATCTGTGACCGCGGATGTGATGCGACTCTAAAGTGTTCTGAATGTCATATTTTCTAAATATATTTGTAAACTAGCTGTTACCTGCGGCTTCGCCCGCTTTGCCTATAGGAAATAACGATAATTTTATTCTACCGGATACATGAGTAGTGCCTACACCGTGTAGGGATACGGTGTAGGATGGATAGGTAAGTAATATATCATTAATTTAAAGGTATTAAAAACAACTCAAGGTAACATTAATCGCAAAGGGTACGTACATGCGATACGCTTGTGCTTTAAGCTAACTTCAAACCTTAATGACTGGTGGATTTTTTCAGTGCATACAGTCATCTTTAATACCGAGAGCGTATATAAGTGTTTCATCTTCCAAATTGGTGCTATATTTGTATATATATACCGCTCTGGACGCAGCATAGATTTAATACGGTATTGTTAAGATATTATATGTATTTCTACTGGGGATAAAAACAGAAGATTCGGGAAGTTGGGAGAAGCACAATCTCTTTAAGTTTATCCCCACTATCTTTAATATTTACTCTTGCGCTTTGTTAATGCTCCAAATATTACACTTAGCTTAATAGAAAATGACATAATCACATAATTTAAATTGAAATTATAGATCAGTAGCATAGTAGCAGTAGTAGCTTAGACATTAGTGAAATTTTCACCTTTTCTTACTCCGGTTAAGATGCTGGCATTAATTATGTTCTATCCAAGTTGCGTGATATAGTCTCGTGCCGTTACGTAATCGAGGGATATGAAATTTCAAATAATTTTAACCGGGATACAGGGTAGACCTGGCAGCTCAACTGTGTTTAGAAATTCAACTACATATATGAAGTGCTCTGTTCTATGTCTATAACTGTGATTGTGTATACAATGTACAAATACTCTGTTCGAGGCATGTTTAGAAAACATATAAAAATTTTTGAACGCAGCGGGATTTGAATCTGTGGCTTAGCCATGCGTTCTACTACCAGCTGCGTCAAAATTCTTATACGATTTATTTGATTACAATTTATTTTACCAACAATTAACATTTTTGTAAAAAAAATTACAAATTTCTATTACCCAAAAATTATCCTACGAACAGTCGTTTGGCAAGAGGGAGTGCTATTTATAAAAGAAAGATCTAAATTGATAGAAATAAAATACAGAGTTATTTAAAATGAGCTTCCTCATATTTCATGGTTTAGTGAGAAGGAACTTACACGGCAACAAACTGCTATAGGCCTTAGGTTGCGTTCTGGACATGTTCCTCTAAAGAAGTTTGGTTTTCTTATGAAAAGGTAATCTACTCCGAAGTGTGAATTATGTGGATATTCACAATCTTGGTGGAATGTGTCGGAAATGCCGAGGCTCCTCAGAAACGAATCCGTCGTTATAATTTGAATGTCGTTAGATGTTGATATTTTTCACTGCTTATTGTATGAATCTAGTTCTGTAGTGGTTAAAATGCTGTATAAATTTAAGTGTAAATAGTGTTCGTTTACATAAGAGGAAATGTTATATTTGAGTGCTTTAAATTTGTTTTAAGGAACGATGGGGCTGACATTTTTGTATATTTACTTAAAAAAACCTTAAATAAAAATTTAAAATTAAAAAAAAACTAAAATATAAGAAAAGAAACGGACAAATTTTTCTATTTATAGTTTTAGGATACTTTAATTCACTAATAACCTTTTTGTACACCACGATTTTTTTGATTTTAATTAGGCACATACATCTCGGGCAGTGTATGCAAACGTTTTAAATGGGCTCCTGAAGCCAATACTTGTGTCGCAAATTCCAAGCACTGCTCCGAGCTCCTCTCTTTGTAATGCAACAGCTCAAGCCAGTACTCGAATAGTGAACCTATAGATTACTGAAGAGTTTCTACCTGTATGGATTCTAAATCTGGATTTGAATACGTGTCTTCAGTATTTAAAATTTACTACGTGATTTGCTTCCTCTTTCTTATTAATCTACTTCTTCATGAAAAGAGGCTCAGAATAAAAGTATGTTTTTATATTTCACATTTTATTAATCCGCTTTATATCGAAAAATGACAAACCCGAATTAAAAATCATGTCAAATCCTTCTTATTATAATATTTTTAATCGAGAATACATTATAAAAGAACATGCCAGTAACTAAAAAATGAAAAAGTATTGTCGTAATACCAAAAACAATATTTATACAATTATAGGTATAAACTCTAACAGCTCGGCCTTCCTGGATAAAGGCGAGTCCTCTCGCAACAGAAGCTTTTTATTGAAAAAAAAAAACTTATTAATAAGTAAAGTTTCTACAAAAAAAAAACTTTTTCCCATATATCAATCAATTTAGCTTATTAGACCAATAAGGGTACAAATTCATCTTACTAATTACAAATATTTCACTACTTATTTCATAATAACAAGTATAATCGATAAAAATATAAATGAATACAGATATAAAACATAAAAATAGTACACTATGTATGTATACTAAAAACTATCAACAGTTCACATTCATATCAAGATCATGTTTCTATAGTCATCTGCGCCATTTCTATCTCTGCACTGACATAATCATGGGCCTATAAGCGTTGCAATCTGCTGGGGCAATCTGTGACGTTAACGTACTCACCACTCAGCTCACAACGCCCTCTGTCATCTGTGCATTTGATCATGACACAGATACATCTGTAGCCTACATCTGCGCAGTCTGCTACTGTAATCATCTGTGTCTCGGCACTGACTATTTTCATATTCAAATCAATTAATTCTAAATCAATAAACAATAACAAATTAACACATAAGACAATCAATATAAATTAAATATCAATATAAATTCTTATTTCTGAATCAAATCTACTTAAAGAAGAAACAATAACAAATCATAAGAAGTTTCTTAAAAACAAAACGTACAATGAATTCATAACATAAAGCTTAATTCTAATACATAATAATTAGCATGTAACTCAACTACTCTGTGTCATTACTCTTTTGTTCAGATTCGGAGCTAGAATTATCTCTATCGAAAACCAACCCATGGATATATTTTATCAATCGCAACTACGGTTTCATAACGTTTATTATTTTTTCGAGTTAATGGTGTATCTTCAACTAAATAACGATCATTAGGTAAGATTTTAGAAATTCCATATGGACCTTGAACTTTAGTAATAGTTTTTTAGATTTACCTACGCTATCTTTTTCATTATAATTACGTTCTATTCGAACAAGATCACCAACTTTATAGGAGTATCCAGTTTTACGTTTTTCATCATACCTATTTTAAAGCTTATTTGATTTTCTTTTATTTGATCACTAGCTTTTTTCTAACAGCTGCAAGTTCAGTTTCAGATAATCGCTTGTCAGTGTCATCAAATATTTCATTAAATATATTTTCTTTGCTTCCAATCATTTTATGCCCAAATAAGAACTCAGATGGGCTCTTTTAGGTAGTTTTATGAATAGTTGTGTTTAAACCCAATTGTATATCCCCTAAACATTCATCCCATAAATTATCTTTGACACCATGACATTTCGTACTGAGCGCGTCTGTAACTGTTCTGTTAAACCGTTCCACTTGACCATTGGCTCTTGGTGTTGCTACAGAATTTAAAATATGTTTTATACCACGACTTTCAATGAATGCTTTAAATTGATTACTGGTAAAACATGATCCTCTATCAGTAATAAGTCTTTGTGGATTACCAAAACAACTAAAGTGACTCTTAAATACGTTTATAGTGGAAGACGTTTTAGTGTTCCTTACAGCTGCTAAACTAATGAATTTTGTAAAGGCGTCAATTATAACCAATATAAACGTGTTACCTTTTCGACTACGAACAAAAGGGCCAAGGTGATCAGCGTGTACTGTATGAAATGGTATATCCTTCTTAGGTATAGGACAAAGCATTCCTTGTTTCTTACCCCCCGGTATTTTATGATAGGCACACTCTAGGCATGAGTTACAGTATTTCTTTACAAATTTTCTCATTTTAGGAAACCAATATGTTGATTTTACTCTCTCTAAAGTTTTTTCAAAACCAAAATGACCAATATCGTCATGATTCATGTGCAGAATTTGCCATCTAACCCCTCTCGGTACAACCCACTTAATTCCGTTATCCGTCTTTTTATATACTTTACCTCCCTTTAATTGGTATTGATTATATATATCTGCTGTGTCTTTCGTGTTTGGTAATTGTAAAGTTTCTTTTATTTTCCTTATTTTGTAATCACTATTTTGAACAGTAGCTACCTAATCTTCAGTATTAAGATTTAAAACATCTAACTTCCATAAGTCAACATCTGGTGCTGAATGACATATAGTTCTTCTACTGAGAGCATCTACACGATTCATTTTGTTTCCAGATCGGTATTCTATTTCACAATTAAATTCTTGAAATTGATTCCACCACCTAGCTATTCGCGGAATCCAATCTCGTTTGGTAAAAGTTGTACACAGAGCACTACAATCTGTTATAACTTTAAATTTTATTCCTAATAAATAAACCATAAAGCGATTTAGTGATGACACAACTGCTAAAGTTTCCAACTCAAAAGAGTGCATCCGTTGTTCTTCGCTAGTATTTTTCCGACTATAATAAGCTACCGGACGTAATAATTTATCAACTCCTGGTTGTAATAAAATTCCCGCGATACCTACTTTTGATGCATCTGTATGTAGTTCAGTTTCGAGAGTTTGACCGTAAAGTGCGAGTAAAGGGCGTTCTACTAACTTTTCTTTTAACGTATTAAATGCACTCTCTTGTAAATCTGTCCATTTCCAAGAATAATTCTTCCTTAAAAGATCAGTTAATGGCTTAGCAATAAGTGCAAAACTTTTAATAAATCTTCTAAAAAAACTTGCTAAACCAATAAATCTTCTAATGTCATGTACATTTTTAGGTTTTGGAAATTCAGAGATAGCTATTGTCTTTCGATGACCAGGCCTAATACCATTTTTACTAATTTCAAAACCCAAAAAATCTATTTTATCATAAAAAAAATGACATTTACTTAATTTTAGTGTCAGGCCACCTTTTTGTAATAGACATAAAACTTCACGTAATCTATCAAGGCCTTCAGAAAAAGTTTTAGCTGGAATTAAAATGTCGTCCATATAAATCAAAGCATATTTTATCTTAGCTTCCGCCAGTATTTTATTCATTGTCCTCTGGAAAATTGATGGTGCGTTTGCTAGCCCAAATGGCATTCTAATAAACTCAAACTGTCCATCTGGAGTGACAAACGCGGTTTTGTTTTGTGAACCTTCCGAAATAGCTATCTGATAATATCCCGAAAATAGATCCAATGAAATAAATAAATTATTCCCAGCCAACAAATCTAATTGATCATCTATGCGCGGTAAGGGATAGTGTTCTTTTTTAGTTTTATTATTGAGAGCTCGGTAATCAACACACAATCTTTTATCACCCGTTTTTTTGTTAAATAAAATAATAGGGCTTGCATATGAAGAATTTGATTCTCTTACTATACTTGCGTCTATCATATCTTGAACCAATTACTCTAACAAGCTCTCGATCTGCATATGGTATTCTATATGGTCGATATACCACAGGCTTAGATCGCTCGGTTAACTCAATATCCATTTTAACAATATTCGTATACCCTGAATCCTTAAGTCCAGTCAAGAAACAAGTATTAAACTCTTTAAGAAGTTCTTTCAAGATCTCTATTTACTCATTGCGCAAGACATTTCGTATGTTAAGTTTATCTAAATCCTCCAAATTTAAAATAATAATAGACATTTCATCAACAATTGGTTTAGCTCTATTTATCAATGCACCCTCTTTTAGGCTTAAAACGGTTTGAGAAATATTTAATATTAAAATTGTGCCCTGCCCACTTTCAAGTTCATATTCCCCTGGCATTAAATAAAAATCACATCCAGGTAAACGTCGTAAAGTACCCTGAACATGACACAAACCCGAATATTTACAATCTGATGTAACTTTAACTAAACTCACCATTTTTCCAGGGACATTTATATTATTGCTCGAAAATAAGCAGAGTTTCTTGCAAGGACTTCGAGTAAAAGTTAAGCCTTGTGGTGTTTTGGTAATAACTATACCAGGTCTTTCAGTGAATGAATGACCTACCAATACGGGATATTTAATGATATCGTCAGCAACTATTAACACTTCAACAGTTTCACAAATATCTTGGATTACAATGTTAACTTCAGTTATACCTAGTGGTAAAACAAGATTATTACCTAGGCCTCTTAAATTAGGTAAATTATTTAGGGACCATTTTAATTTTAAATCAACAGCAACATTGTGGCGAATCAAGGTACATTGACTCCCTAAATCCACATAACCTACCAGTGATCTTCCATTTACCTTCATGTCTACAATATATTTGTTATTAATATCTGAGTTTTTATTAATTTTATTAACATCCTTATCATCGCTGTTCACAGTTTTAGTAGGTAATTTTGGGCATGTAGCCGCTACGTGACCTATCCTGTTACACAATGTACATTTTAAAATACGTTTTGTACATCTAAAACTATGATGACCCGGTTCATTACAATTGTAACAAGTAATTTTTGTACTATCATTTTGAGCACGAATTGACCTATTATTAGAATACAGGCTATTATTTGTGGAGTTTTGATTTAACTTCTTATCGGGAAAAGGTTCACTGCGATTTACATCACGAAAATGTTGTTTAACTGATTTAAAATATTTTAAAATTTGTTCGGGCTCTGTAAAACCAGCTGCTTTTGCACCTAACCTCACAGACCTATCATCTACCGCATATAATAGACAATCTACTGCTCTCTTATGAAATATTTCTAAACGGTTAAGTAATTTTATTTTAGCGTAGTAATAGTGTTCTAACGAGTCACCTACTCGAGCTTTTACCGATAACATTTCTGTAAGTAATTCTGCATAGTCATCTCTACTAGGAAAAGATTCTAACAACTTCTCTTTCCACTCCGTCCAACTAAACAATAAAGACGGTAACCCTTCATACCACGATTTAGCTAATCCAGACAATTTTGGCAAAGCATAGTGAATAATTTGTCTATCAGACCAACCATATATTCTTGAACATTCTTCTACCTTACAAATCCACATATTTATCGTTTGATCTTTTGACATTGGATCAAATTCCGGTATTACGTTACCTATCATTGGAAATTTATCGTCTCGATTGTGTGTATTATTCATTGATTGTAACATTTCACGTATGAGTAAATGAGTATCATGCAAATTATTATCAACGTTATTACGTACCCTCTTTCTCTCGCTAGAACTAAAATCCTTACTACTATGTCGTCGTCGCCGTCGTCGTCTCGATTTGTTCTTCGCACTCAACGAAGCTGGGCTTTCGCTGCTGCTACTGTGATGACGCCTTCCCTTTCGCTTGTGGTGCTGACTTCTCAAATTTCTTTGCTTACTTCGAGTGGATTGTGCGTTAGTTTGACAACTAGAACTCGTCCTTATACTGCCGCTGGAATGTCGCCGTCGGCGCCTTGGACGTCGTAATCCACTAGGTGAAGCACGACATACTGCGCCATGCCTTGGTGTATGTGACCCAGGTGGTTCACGTATATTTCTTGTGGGTGTGAAGCAAAAATGGTCATTTTCTTCCCTCGAATGGCCGGCCGTGATTGTGCCGTGATGAGAACTCGACGCGTCCATAATAGTTTAAGCTTATTTGCTGAGTATTTTCTACGCGGATATCTTCGCGGACTTCTGAGATGAAAAGAGGCTCAGAATAAAAGTATGTTTTTATATTTTACATTTTATTACTCCGCTTTACATAGAAAAATGACAAACCCGAATTAAAAATCATGTCAAATCCTTCTTGTTATAATATTTTTAATCGAGAATACATTATAAAAGAACATGCCAGTAACTAAAAAATAAAAAAGTATTGTCGTAATACCAAACAATATGTATACAATTATAGGTATAAACTCTAACATTCACTTTCCCTCCTATAACAAAATAGTCAAAGAAAACCTAGAGTCATCTAGTACACTTTAGCCTGAAATCGAAACATTGCGCCCTATGTAGCGGGACTCAATGACGCGTTTTGTTGTTTTATCCAGTCCAGTCCAGTCCAGTTTTATCAGCAAGGAAAAGAAAGTAATTTAAACGCAACTTAAAGTGGAGATCGAACCCACAACCGATCACGTGTACAGTAAGACGCTATCCTACTATACCATGAAAGTTTTTTTATACTTAACAGAATATGTTTTCTTCATATGTTTATATTCTGTTAAAAAGATTTTTTTTAAAAAGTTTATGTATTGAAATATCTGTTTAAAAAACAATGCAATATTACATATCAATATATTAAAATATCAATAAAGTAAGTAATAGTCAATATCGGGGGTTATAAGCTGATGTTCTCGATAACTTCATAATTAATATATCTATCCAAATATCACCATTTGTGACGTCATTGAATGTCGGTCAGCACTTGAAATTGTCGTCTTACTTCCAAGTATTTTACATTTTTCAAAAACCAATTTTAGATTTTCATCAATTTATTTTAGAGTAATTAGTGAGCGACGCGGGTCAATTCGTATGGTTTTTAATAAGATAGCAGTGCCCTACGGCCTGTATTAATGAATCGAAAGTAGCCGATGCCGCGGTCATCATTGACTGACGCGGCCCGAACGGAAAGACTCATTGTCGACCAGCATTGACCAACGTGGCCCGAACGGAAAGATGCATAATTTTGCTTAGCGTTGAACGTGTTAAGTAAAGTAACTCACAGTATAAATTAGCCTTTGTTCAAAACAGAAAACTGTGACATTACATTGCTTCTTTGCTGTGAAACATGAACAAACAAACTAACACACTTTCACGTTTTTAATATTAGTATGGACATATCTTTACAAATAAATATAATGATGTATATTCATATTACTGCTTATATTACTAAATGCATTTGTATGTGTGCACGGTACATATTCCAATTTTGTCCTTGCCCATTTTTCCGGTTAATCTCTGGAATGGCTGGACCGATTTCGACGGGACTTTCACTGCCAGATAATAAAGCATAGCTTAGGCTACTTTTGTTTTAGAATTACAATGTTTTTGTTTTATTGAACACGGACGAAGCCGCGGGAAACAGCAAGTTTTAAAATTAAAGTAGCCTAAGTTACGCCCTGTTACATCAGCTATCATCATTGTAAATTCTGTCGAAATCGGTCCAGCCGTTCCAGAGATTATCGAAAACAAACAGACAGACAGACAGACAGACAAAAATTTTTAAAAAGCTTATTTTGGTATACGTATCGTGTATATATACATATGCAATCATTAAAAAGTTGTTATTTTAATATTACAAACAGACACTTCAATTCTAAATATATTTTTAAATACTAAGAATGTATATTACCAACCCAGTTAAAATAGAAAAATGTTACTAGAAAATGTAGAAAAAAATAAGTAAAAGGAGCGAGTTTGAATCTCAATAAGATTCACATGTACAATTTTTTAATACGATTTTAAAAATGTTTTACTGTTTCTTAAGCCTGTGAATTTACTTTAAAATGCTAAAAACAAATAGTTTCATTTAAAATACATATGTCAAAATCACAAAAACAAACGATCTTAGCCATATTTAAAAATAGATAATATAAAAATTTGCGTACTTTGTGGCGGAACCAAAAATTGTGCAGTTTATATTAATCGTGAAACAACGCTATCACGTGTTTGTAGACGAGATTGTGGTTGTAGCTATAATATCTTTTCCCAGCAAAGACAAACCGCGGCGTTTGGTTGCGCCACGCAACACGCAACATGCTTAATTACAACAAGAACGGGAAAAACAGAACTATGCTTTTATACTGGAGAATCGTAAAAATATAATAATTTAAAATTTAATTTTCAGTGAAGTGTTAGTGGATACTTATCTAGTTGGGAAGTAGAGGCATACGTCATATTTTGTAATTGAAAGCAAATTGGTCAAAAGTCGTAGGCACAAGAATATGTTATTACTTTTTTCACTTTTTAGTGCATTTAATTTGACGTCGCTTTTCTTTTTTTTTGCAAAATTTAAATTCATCTAAATGTATTTTTAAATACTTCAAATATACGCTACTAATCTTGGTAAAACAGAAAACACATTTTTAGAAAATATTTAAATAATTAGTTTATATGTTGATTTCCAAAAGGTGTGAGTTCGAATCCCGCTGCGTTCAATTTTTTATACGTTTTCTTCTCCTTTTTTTGAAGTAATCTAAATGTATTTGCTAAGCGTGTGAAAAATATTTTATAATGTTAAAAACAAGTAGTTTTATTTAAATTATGTAGAAATGAAGAAACCAAATATCTTAGCCAAGTTTAAAGATATGTGTCATATAGATTTGTGTGTTAGTCATCGTGAAACACTTACATCGTTATCACTCACGTGACTGTAAACGAGCTCGTGGTCGTAGCTATAATATTTTATATATCTTTTTTATATATGTTTTCGTATGTTTGGCAATTATACTTTAAATAGTAGCTAATCTCAAAGCAGGCAAACTACAATATATTAATTAATCAACTGATACAATTATTTTAGCTTCACACTTGCTTATTATATATAGCCAATAAAAAAAATTAAGCCCATTAACATCAAACCAATCAGAACCACTAATCTAGAGATAACAAGCTTGTATAAGTAGTAATTCAAAATTCAGTATATTCTCGTGTTACTTGGGTTAAACTCAAGTAATTAGTATAGTAAAGTAGAAAGCATGTGTGCAAAAAGTTTTCAAATGTAACTACGCTTACATCACACTTTAAGTGCTTTAGTCCTAAAAGCTTCATCAAAAATGTATGGGGTTTTAGGGTTTCGTACTCAAAATGATATAAAAAAGTACATAAGTTTTATTATATTTCATAGTTTTATTTGACTGTTAGCGTTTATTATGATGCAGTGCATATTAAATTCAATAGTATCGAGTTCTAGTTTCAATAGGAGGAATAAACGTAAAGCTTAACGCCACTTGCGTTACGCTTGTTCCCATATAGCAGGCAGTGTTGGACAAAATTTAATTGCAATAGGGGGGAAGATGTTCGCGCCTACCAACTATTTTTCACAACTATTTTGCTAGTTTTTTTAGAATCAGGCGCTTCATAGTTCGTACATACAATTATATATGTACCAGTTTCTAAACTCTACGACCACATATTTTATTTTTTATAAAATTGTAATTTTTATTCATTCAATTATTGCCGTGTCAATTCTAACTTTGCACTCGAACAGTTGTACACCTTTCAAGTAAATTAAACGCAGTATCAAGATTTTTGGGTTTAATTTCAAAAGTAGGCTCATAGTGTCACACGAGAAACAGATATCTTAATATTTTATGGAGATCGCTAGTACTTAAAAGAGATTAATTGTGTTCAATTATACTGCTTTGATATCTTTGTAGGTTTGCTTAATTTGAGATGAGAAATAGACAAAGAGAGATAAATTATTCGTAGATAAATATTATCTTTTTTACAGTTCACGCGTTTGGCAGAAGGGTAGGCATAGAGAAAACATAGTGTCAAGACATTCGTTGTTCATTTACGACCGAAACGAGATATTGTTTGCTCAAAATAGTAGCACATCAATGAAAATAAATTATCATTCCTCCGAGAGGGAATTGACGCTCTGAATTTGTAACACTTAGTTTAACCGCGAAACAACTATATTATAATATTTACAGACTTACGGATTACGTTACGTTACTCTTACGGTTACATACTGTTCACCTAGTCGAGTGGTACTCCCAATATTTCTATATTTTTGAGTATTTATTTTACCCTTTTTACAGAACAGAACGCTTATAAAAACATATTTGATATGCACAAGTTTGTATGTATTTCAATATTTTTAAAGTGTTATTTGCACATTTTCGTTACGAAAATCTTTTTTAGAGAATATTAAAAAAGTTTTTTTTATTTTGTATGTCAGCTTATTAATATTCAGAAAATATGTCGAATATCTACATAATTTTCTGGTATTTAGTACTTCACCATCAAGGATTTCTAGAAATTAAGTTATCATTTAATTCATTTTAATTATCAAATAAAATAAAAAAAACTATACAGATTTAATATTATTTAAAATTAATTTTTCCTACTTAACTACTATTTAGCTTTTAAAGTCTGACTTGCGATACTAAAAGTGCAGTAGAAAATCTCGCAAATCCACTTTGACTTCTAACGAAGTAAGGCATAACTATTCTATAAATATGACTTCTGAAGAATAATATAAAACCTCAAACCATACTTTATAACAAGACTTGTTCTATTTAATACATTATTTTGTTCTAAGACCATGACACTATAACCTTTGAAAGCTTACATTAATTAATTATATTACAAGCAAAATCCAACAAAAAAGTTTTATAAAAGTCTATTTTTAGTACAAAAGCTCACCAGCAAAAAAGAAAAATCCCAAAATATCCACTCAACAAACTTTTGCACAATTTCGAAACAAACTCGAAAGTTTCGTTCAGAATTCACACCGATTTTGACGTCCAACCCTCATAAGGGTGGCTACAATACTGAATAGGAGGAGTACTCTGAGAGATAAATACAATAATGCTAAAACCTTTTATACATTAAAGCCAAAGAATAAGCAACTCTATGACCGCTAACTAAAAGCTAGATGAATTTTCACAATAGCGTTTGCATAAAATTGTGTAGATTTACAATCGTTTTTCACTCGGAAAATTCATTTTATGTCTTATTTCTAAGGAATAAGGTTGAAAATGTATTTTTTGGGTTAAACATACATGATTGCGGTTAACATTTGGTGGGTCCCGATTTCATATGGACACTAATTTGTGTTACAAAACTTGAAAATGCCACGCATAATGGTACTTCATTGATGTTCCTTTCCCTGTAGCGGTTTCTTTTATAATTCTTTTAAGTGCGAATATTTCTTATATTTCTAACATGTTTTTAAAAGCTTTACTTGTATTTGTATATTTAAAGTGGATAACTTTAGGGGTTGATACTACACTGACATTAGGTTCTCTTTAACTACCCTGCTACGAGAAAGGGTGAAGGTGAAAATCTGTCAATATTTCACTGTAAGAAATCATCATAACGCCTTTTTGACGGTCTTCCTTGTGTTTTGCTTAAAATTTTGCACACGTGTCCGGATATAATAAAAGTAGAATATTTTCATAGTTTTGACTTTTGTGATTGTAAGTTCAATTTTTCACAAATATTTAAATTATTTTAGTTCTCTACTTTGGTGAACAAGATAAAGCGTGACATTGAATTTTGCCATTAAACGCGCAATATTGGAGATATCGATTTCGGACGAAAAGTGGAGAACGGAGTATCCGAACACTATTTATTTTTTTGTTTATGAAGTGTTAGAAAAAATATTAACAAATATCATTATTTACCGTGCCTTCACTATAGCGATATAATTAAATTATATCTAACTAAAAGCAATAATTATGAGGTCCTATTAATGGCGTTCGGAGAAATGTTAGACGTACATATTTAGAACATAGATATTCAAGATGCACTAGCTTCACGCTTTTTTGGCGCATAGAAGTATACACAGAACCTACTGCTAAGACACTCCGCCCGAATCCGAAACATAACATGTTGAGAGGCAGATTTAAGTGCCACACTTTATTTTGTAATTAGAAATGAAAGTAATTGAAATATCCTATATTATTATTATTTATTACCCCGCATGGGAATCGAACCTACAACTGTGTGCTAGTGCATTACGATGGCTACATGTCCCATTATGTAAATAAAAATAAAAAAGTCGTACGTAATCGTGTAATCAGTTTGATATATTGTGTATAATTTATACTTTAACAACAATGAAATGAACTGAACGATATATCTTAACACTATGTTTAGTTTATGCTCTTTAGGTATACTCAATAGCAGCTTCGCACTTTTTTCCGCTTTTTTAGACTAGTAGTAGTCAGAGAGAAAGAAGTGTTAAAACACTTCGTTCTTCAGTATTCTAATACAATAGATGCAGTTAAACAAATTAGTTTAAATAGCAAGCTAAATAGAATACGCTTAATTACCCGTTATTCTAGTCTTAGTAAGGATATCAAGTTCAAGTAGTTAGTAACGTTTTATGTACAAATTTTCAAGAAACTCAGACAACAAATAATAGAATAAAATAACATTTCAACATTTTCTTACATCCATAAACATAAGCTCCTTTTTTAAAAAATCAACCCCTAAAGGGATGAATATAATTTTCCCGAGTGTGGAATCGAACCCACAACCGACGGCCGGCTGCCTCCGCCGGCCGACGGCCTCTTTATTTATAACTGTGTATTTAAGATTAAAACATCTTATTTCATCATGATATTTACTTCAATCAAGATTTGAAGCCGCTATCTACTCAGCCTGAATAACCTGTGTATTCAAAACTTCAAGTGGGGAACGGAATGTCTTGACACTAATTTCTCTCTTACTAACTCGCTCTACGTGAATACGCGTGAAGCTGCTAACTATTCAAACTATGCTATACTAGCCTGAGTATAATAAAGAACAATAGGCAACTGAAGCTGGAAAAATCGATAGAAGTTAAACAACATTTTTGCATAAAAAGTCGCACACATTGTGTACAAAACTGCAATATCTTTTTGTTTTGGTGCATTTTAATTAAAGTCATTGTAGAGCATGAAATGGAGAATATGCTCTATTTTGTATAAAGCTAAAATATAATATATTTTGTGTTATTATAAACATGGTTTTGAATGTTAGGGATATTGGTGTAGTCTTTTTCTCTCCTGCGTTTTGCGGAGAAGAGAGATTCTAATGTTGTCACTTTATTCTTTACGTAAATAATGTATTATTTACGTTATGAAGAAAGATAAATATCTATTTACTTTTCGATCGCCTTTTATACAAAAATATAAAAGACATAAACAAATTTATACACCCACAACCATATTTTTGACATTGTTTATGATTGACATACACTTGAATTTGTATAAAGTAACATATGTATGTATTGCTAAGGTAACTTATTTTACATGTTAACGGTTTAATAATTACATACTAATTTTCTTAATTCAATTAAAAAGAATATCATGAAAGTTTTAAGTGACTTATTGTAGGTTAGATTTTAACTGGAAAAAATGATTATACATAAATTATTTTCCTTTTTCCGCCTTGCTACCTAAACCAAAGCGCCGCGTTGAGTTTCACTATCGAAAAGCTGTAAGAAAATCCTCTTATTATATTTTCTTATTACTAGTATAGCAGTGATTGGGAAATTACTTAATGCAATAATAATATATACAATTTAAACATAAATATGCACGTATATACAATATTTTGATTTTATCTCTGTTTTATAAAGTTAGATATATACTATTGTTATTATAAGTAACTAAAACAGTTAAACATCTTGAGTAACTGTTAGACAGAATAACTGTTAAAGTCTATAGTGATTTGTACACGCAATGGTTACGGGTTCGTTTACCGAAAGTTATTTTAATTTTTGATGTCTATTTCTAATTTGTCTACTAAGCGACGTTGAGCTCCTCAGTCAACGTAAGGTCCCAAATTGAGGTGAAACATTGAGAACAGAGGTTCTTGACCCTAAGACATCTTTTTCTACGCCTCTATTTAAGAGAAAACGTCACGTAGACGTAGACACATGAAGCTAAAAGTTTCTACTTTAATATTATTTTACTTCAATTTGCTCCCATCTCAAAAGGAAGATACACTTTTACAAACAAACATTTGCTGTAGCATATCGATGAGCAAATAGAAATTCAATCAATTACACTTTAGTTTTATTTTCTGAAAATAACTGTTTCTTAGCTAGTACATTTACATGAGTACCTTAAAATACCTTAAAATAGAACGTTTTTAAACCTAAAAATAAATTTAATTTAGAATATAACAAAATATTTTATATAATAATTTGATATATAATATTTGTATTTGATAATTTCCCCGCTGGTTGCGGGTTCGATTCCCACTCGAGGAGTGGAAGTATTTAATTTTTCCATTTTCTTTGCTCTAGTGTTGACGCAAAGCGTGGCGTTAAGTCCCGCCACTTAAGTCTGTATTAAAATACTAGAATTCCGGCGGCATGTGGGGAACGGAATGTTTTAGCTCTAGGTCCCCTTTGCCTACCCTGCCGTGTGCGGGATACAGCGTGATGCTAAAAAATACGTTTGAATATCCTCATAGGGACGTAGTGGAACAGCGTCTGAATTTTAACACGATTGGTTGTGGCTTCGATCCCACTCTAGAAAATGTATATAAATAAATATTTTGCATTTCTCTGCACTGCTAAGACAACAAAGCGCGGCGCTGTGTCCCGTCACTCAACTCATGTCTTATAAACATTAATTCAAGTAAATATTGACTTACGCCATCTTCACGAGTTGAATAGTATGGATTCCCATCAAATTTAACGGCAAGTAAGTTCAGAACAATGTCGAAGTCATGAAGTTTGGAACCAATCTCGGCGCTGTTGTGAAACAATGCCACTAATTCTCTTCTAGAGGTATGTGGTCAGTACCGTACTCGAGTGGGAAACAAGCCCCCACCACCAGTCACTTTACGGTCGCACTTTGCGCCTCTGTGCCACGATTGGCCCCTACCGATTTATTTTTTTAATATATTTTTTTATAGTTTTTGTTATTTTATTAGCCTTTTTTATATCATAACCTTTTTATATATTCACACAGAACACCACTTTATTGACATAAAACAAACATAATTTAATAATATTTTCTTTTATAATGTGTTCATATACGATAAGTATAACAATGATATACAAGACAAGACCGGAATAACAATGAATTTTATATGACTATTGTAATCCTGCATACAACCTAAAACATGGCAGTATTTAAAATATTTAAGATTGTTGTTGAGGCCACGGTGACACGGTCGTTGGTTTTGGTTTCGATTCCCACTCGTGTCGAATGATTATATTTATACTATTTTCATTTCTTCGTTCTGGTACCTAAGATATAGCGTGCAATTGAGTTTCAGTCAACACAATGTCTCAACGTCAGGCGAATTGAAGAAAACAGAGTGTCTCGATACTAGGTTCTCACTGACTAGAAAAAGTGTGGAGTTGCTTTTTCTCGTTTCTCTGTTCTTGTGCCTAAGACAAAGCCCATTGTTCAGTTCCGCCACCTAACACACAATGTCTCTATGTCGATTGGAAATTGGTAAACGGAATATCATGATACCAAGCAATGACTTGTCCAACTTTCAAATTTATAAGCATTTAAATTTATAAACATTGAAATGTTTTAGATGAAAATAGAAAATATAAGTATAACACGGGTTTTGTGTGCCAAAGTATAGAACGCGAATGTTTAGCAATTAATCAATAAATCAATTTAACCCAATTCTAAAACCAACGTGAAACTTTTAGTCAATAACGAACATTTAATTCAAAGAGATTTCAGCGAAGTGATAAGTAAATATTATAACGATTAATACTTTGATTCAATTTCAAAGTCAATCGCAATCCACGATTGCGGGAGATACGTCAATATTGGTAATCTTTAATTTGTATACGAATTTTAATTTAGATTCCTTAAAAGCCGTTTTTAAGCTTTTTAAGAAATAATTACGTTTATCTAGTGATTTTTTTGTATTGAAAATTAGAAATTGAACGGAAACATCAAGAATAAAATTTTTAAATAATATTTTAAGTATTTGATGTTTTTTCACTGTTAACATAATATAAATAAAATAAAAAATAAAATAATCGTATATAAAGAAAAACATATTAAATTTAGGACGAAGCGGGATTCGAACTTATACATCTTATAAATGTCTGAGTGCTGTAGTCAATTATACTATATATTCTGATTAAATTCTTAAATTATTATTATTTATACATCAATTTGTTTTTACTTTGTTCTATAATATTACAAATTAACATATTCAAACATTAGGTGTGGTCATCATGGCACAATGTGACAGTATGTATAGTAAGTATCAGTATTGTAGGTTTGATTTTCACTCAAAGGAATCATAATATTTAAATTATTTTCATTTTGCCACGATGGTAAACCGGGTCTCTAATTCGGGCGGAAATTGAGACTTCTTGAAGGATAGAATGGAGTGTCTTGAGATAAGGTTTTTTTCTATCTACCCTGCTAAGCGGGAGAAAGCGTGAAGCTACCTATTACATAATTATACAATCTTCAAATAAAGCAATGTTATGTATATGTGCTATTGAAGTTATTTTCCTACAAATCTGGTATGTAACGCTTGAAGCATTACACTATCTGGTCACATCTCCAGATTTTATGTGTCCTGAGATCAGGCGATTAATAAATTTTTATATAAAGATTTTATGTCATAATTTCGCAGTAAATTTTAGTTACACTCACAACTTGTTATGTTTTTGTTTTAAATTGTATATTATTGTCGCGTTTCATTTATTGGTATTCGTTTTGCTAAAATAATAAAGTCTGGCACTTGATTGTGGCCACGACTCAAATTCGTTACATTGCGTATACATATTCACATTCAATACATCCACATTCAATACATGTATTGAACATATGTTCTATATATGTATAAAGATATAAAAAAGCTGTAAGGTTTTATCAAATAAGCGCTACTACACTACGTTCATTTTTTTACGTTTTTTAAGAATATTTTTCAAATCCTAAGAGTGAAATAATATTTGACAAATGTTAAAATATTTATCTGCTTATAATATGTCTTTGGAAATGAAAATAATTATATTACGATTGTAATATAAATGATTATTCTACTCAGTGAGAAACGAACTCACGACCAATCGCGATTACACTCATACACTGTCGCACTATATTTCAATGGTCTCAATACATTGAATAATTTATTCCACAATAATAATAAACAGACGGAAAGAGGAAACTCATTTGATTCGAAATTGGGAAAGTGCTAGTAAATTACTATAAATCTCGCCTATTCTAGTTACGGCGCGATTTTTTTCTCTTTTCCGACGGACAATATGTACGGGCAATAAAGTTTTATTTTGATCCGGGACGAATAGCACTGGCTGAGTACGGATTTAACTGTAGTTTAGAAAAATAGATCTGTATGTTAATAGATGCTTTCAATGAGTAAGCTGTCTTTATTTCAGCGAGCTTTTTTTTATGTTTGACGTAAAATAGAAGATGTTTTTTATTTTAGTTGTTTATGTTTATTTACTTAAAATTTATATTTACTGATGCTTATTATAAAACATGAAAAAAAAATGAAGAACGGGTTGTCTTCCGCAGTGTTGGGCAAAAATTAATTACAATTAACAATTAAATATTGACATTTCATCATTTGTTTGTGAGAAAATCACATAAAAATCACAATTAGCTAACACAAAATAAACAATGAACCAATTGTTCATTGTGATTTTCGCACAATCAAATAATCAATTGTTGGTATTTAGATATTAATTGCAAGAAATAAAATAAAATTTTACCCAATACTTGTGTCTTAACACTACATTCTCTCTTGACGACTAACCTGCTATGCGGAAAAACTTGAAACAGCTTTATTTCTTTCATGCATCATGTCAAGTAAATTAGATAACATTGTCATCAATGTGGTTAATACTTTATTAATATGTGATCTGCTTGAGTTATCTTATTTTCTTTTTCTCTAAGAACTAGTACATACGACGATATTCTTAATTTTATTATTTTATGTAACTAAGTATTGCCCGTGACTTAATCCGCGTAGTAATGGATATCTCTCTCTAAATTTCATGAAAATTCTTATATTTTAAATAAAGACTTCGGTTTCAGAGCTATTCAAACCTGTAAACTACCTTCCTGATTCTTAATCTTCAAGACAACGCGCTTCTAATCAACAAAATAGAATAAGTTTAGTAAACGAATAGGAAAGAACCTGGTGTCGTGAAAGTTTACTTCAGTTTTCGCCATATTATGGGACATTTTGATTTAAGTGACAAATCCAACGCTGTCTTATCAAAGTGGAGAAATTAAAATAGTTTAAATATTCCCTCAAGCTGGACCAACCCCCCAATCGCTTTGACAGTCAGACGCTCATCAGAATAAAATAAAATTTTATAAAATTTTGCCTAAAGCTTAAGCAAATGTATAACCGGGCTGTGAAGGCTTATTGCGGATCGTTCCTTGTCCAGGATTAGTGAGAAAGGCACTTCAGATTTTATATTAGTTATGTTGAATCCTCATAAAATTTATACGTGACTTTTATATTGTGAGCGTTTTTTATAGTGGAAGTAAGGAATTATTGTATAGTTATTTTTTATTTTCTAGTATTGAGCTAGTATCAGTATATAAATGGATAAATGCCTTTTAAATTAAACCATTTTAACCTAATTGCGACATGTTGTTATTAGATTATTTACGTATATATTGGTGTTCGAAGTAGACAGTCCTATGTCTGTACTTGTGACTGCAAACACTGTGAGCCTCAAGTATTTGAAATGTCGAATTTTCTCAAATATATTTTAAAATATCAAAACACACATGATTAGTCCGGTTAAAATAGTTTTATTGAGGCCCGCCGTGGTGCATGGGCACAAAGCGTGACTGTGTAATTACGATTGTTTATGGGATCGATTCTGATTCGAAAAGTAAAAATATTTAATATATCCATTTTCTTAACTTTTTTGTTGAGGATGAGTGCAGCGTTAAGTTCCGCACATTAATAAACAATGCCTCAGAATTTGGCAGCAAATGAGGAACTGGGTCCTTAACACTAGGTTGCTTCTGACTACTCTACTGTCTGCGGAATATAGCGTGACACTAAATAAATAAAACTACGTCATTCATCTAGTTAATATAGTTTTATGTTTTTTTTTAAATGTATAAAAAACGCAAAAATGAAAGATTTTATTATAGGAAAACAACTTTTCCAAGAAATATGACACTCCCTAAACAAAAACTAACGCCTTTTAAACACAAAGTAGTCTTATTAAGCGTTATTCAACAAAAGACTTACAAAGAATCGAGACGTCATGCAAAAGGCCGTCATTAGCGTGAATTGCTTAAGTTGGATTCTACGACAATTTATGTTGTAGAATATGCTTCTGTACTTACATATTTGAAGTACTTTTTGAAAATTTTATTTTTTTTTAATATGTTTATATAAAACATATAAATAGGGCATTTGCGTACAATTGGAGAGGGTAAATGTAAGTGTTATGGTTGTGGGTTCTATTTCTTCTGCAAAGAAAAAAAGCAGCTTTAAGCTTTTTCAGTTTTGTAGTCAGAGAATATCTAATGACAAGGCACTCTGTTCTCCACTTTCCGCCAGAAATCGAGACAATATTATAACATATATATCGTAGTCAAAAATGAGATTACGTAAAAAATATATTTACTAAAATAGTATAAGTGGTATATTTTCTACATTTTAACGTAGTCATAGTCTTTCATAACTTTGCAAGTTATAAATTCTTACACCCTGTTTAATCAATTAGAGAGTAGTTTCTCCTCTTTAATGTCAAAAATCTATATTTAAAATATAATTATACCGACACTGTACTTACACTGTACACGGACTGACCACAAGTGTCACGCTGGAGTCAAGCCAAGACGTCGCGCGCAATCCACTTCTGTTTAATTGTTTTAAGATATTTCGATTTTATTTTGGCCATACGTTTATTTGGCACGGTATTAAAAGATTTTTAATGGATTAATTAATACATTAGAAACTAAATTTGGTTAACTTTTTTTACAATTTACTTACTTAAATTAAATAATATACAGGTAGCTCATAGCTTTTTCTTACTAGTTAATCAAACATAAGATCTTTTGTTTTCTTTCAAATTCATATTTTTTTCTAAATTGTCCTATGTCCTAAAAGCAGGATACTTAAAAAGAACTTAGTATCAAGACACTCCGTCATAATGTAAATAGATTAATATTACGTAAGTAAATTCATATTATTTTTATTTGACACTTCAGTTACGATGTTTTAAAAATGTGTTGATAATTGTGTTGCTTGTGTTTTTTAATTAAATGCATATAAATTTAACTATAACAAATTATTAACATTTAACATGAACATACTAAAACAAACAAGTAACTAAAAGTAGTAAAATAAATATTTTTTTCTTTTCTCGCGTAGCAGGGTAGGCAGCGAGAGTGTATTGTCAAAACACTCCTCTCTCTACTTGACATCCGAATTTGAGACATTACGTATTAAGTTGCGGAACTCAACGCTGCACTGTCATGTCACCAGGGCGGAAAATGAAAATAATTACAATATAATTCTTCCGGGTGGGAATTAAATGCATAACCATCATTTGTAAATCTATTGCGCCATCACAGCTTTGCAAAGTCGATATTGATAACAACCATTCAAATCATGTCAATAATAACAAGCGCAAGTTTATCGTCGTGTCACATGGGACTGACAATACTTACTTTTTATATTAATTGACCGATAGAGACGACCATGGTACAGTTTACACGAATATGACTGTTTGTAGGATGGTGGTGGGTTCGTTACACAATTATATTATATGTATATTTATTTCACGTTCTGTCTTTTTTCAGAATACAGTATAGTCAGAGAGAACACACAATTCGTTTATAACTTTCCTTCCCAGAATCGTGCGAGACATTGCGTGTTAATTTAAATATAGTCTTTATTCTGAGTACATAAACATTCATGTTTACATTCAGATACTATACCACTCTCCATGGGTAAGTTATAATAAGCGTATAAGAATTACGACGTAGCCGGATGAAGAATTAGGGCCCAGCGGTCATTAAGCTTAGAGGGCCGCCAGCAGGCGCGGATTCGAACTCCGGTGCGTTCAAATTTTTTATATTTTTTTAAAAATGTTTTTCAATCTCCTGAATCATTATATTATTTATTAGAACAAGCAGTGTATTGAGTTGAAACGATTATATCACATCATTGTACTATTCAAATACCCCTTAATACTAATTAATAACTACGTTAAATACGTCATCGTTACATCGTCATTACGTCACGTTAAATACGTCGTTCAAATAATGCGAGCCTTCCAAGGAGGATATTCAATCCTGGATGTAAGGCTAAAAGAGGCAGAAGCCGCCATATACAACAATCATACAGCTCAAACCATCAGAGGCATCATAAAAGGTAATTACATGGCGGCTTACAATGCTACAGTTGGTTTTGTGGAGTTGAATGAAGAGGAAACCAGACGAACAGGTGACCTGCAATTCAACACGCTTGCTGATGATCCTATTCTGGTTATAGCCAAATGTACGCACGTTATGTTGGAAAATAGAATGCTTGAGAAAGTAAAAAGTTTTGATAGCACTCTAGAATCCACGTCAGCGGTAGAATGGCAGGTGCCCCAGATACAGTGGATCAATGGGGTTCCCGGGTGTGGTAAAACAACCTGGATCATAAAATACTTTAATACCGATACAGACATTATTATCACTACTACAACAGAAGCAGCAAATGAACTTCGGGAGAAGCTTTCGGTACGTATAGGGAGTTTGGTTAAAAGTAGGATTCGCACTATGGCGTCAATGTTGGTTAATGGGATGAGACAATCAGAAACGTACAAACGCCTGATTGTCGATGAGGCCCTGATGAACCACTTTGGAGCGATAGTGACGGCTGCAAGAATCACCGAAGCAGAAGAAATTCTATTAATCGGAGATGTTAATCAACTTCCCTATATTGACCGAGAGAATCTTTTCGATATGTTCTACCGTGCTCCCTATCAAGTGGCCAATATCACCCAGAATCTAATATGCACCCATAGAAGCCCCATGGATGTTGCGTATGCCCTACGAGAAATATATGTTAGTATATACTCATCTAAGAGGACAGTACACTCCCTCCGGATAGAAAATGTCAAGGTGACACCAATACCACGAGACCAAAAGGATACCCTCTACCTCACATTCACTCAAGAGGAGAAGGAATCCTTGATCACTCAGGGATACGGCTTGGAAATGGGTGCAAAAGTACTAACAATTCACGAGGCCCAGGGACTGACCAGCACAGTTGTAGTAGTGAATACAAAACCAAAGAAAATAAAGCTGCACGACAGTGTCTCACACGCAGTCGTTGCGATAACGCGCCATACCAGCAACTGTTTCTACTACTGCGGTGGTGAGGACGACGCGATAAAGAGACTAATACGGAATGCAACGAGAGCAACGACCAAAGGTATTGTGGAGTACAATTTGAAGATGGCCATAAAAGATAGGAACGAAGCGGTCATATCCACTACTATAGCATTAATGCCATCCACACCCCATCCTTAAATAGAAAAATATGTATGTATGTAGTCGTAAGAAATATGTGTTATTACGTAAGAAATAAAATAAATTATACACTTATAACAAATTAATTTAGGTTAGATTTAACTCCATTATGATAGGAAAATTGTATATAATGAAAAAGGCAACGTTTTATAATAACTGGACTCTCTTAGGGTATATTCTTAGTTTTAAGTACTGAAATTGTAAACAAAAAAAAGCATATGATAAAACAAGAATCATGTTAAAAAAGGTACAGACCTTATGTCCGTAGAGTGAAATAGAATAATAAAAAAAAAAAAAAAAAAAAATACGTCATCAATTAGTGTTGTAGACATAGGCAGTGTCAACAATTGTCAATGGGCTTGGAGGTATTGGCATAAGATTATTAGGGTAAGTAGCACAACACTAGGTGAAATTGATTTCCTTGTTCTGAATTTTTTTTATCTATGAATTATTCTGAAATATATTTACTCTGAAAACGATTTATTATTATCATTCTCCCAAGTGGTAATCGAATCCACAATTATCTTGTGTTTAATAGTTTTGAAAAATCTTTTATGAAAATTTAGTTATTATTGAATTTAAAAAATTTAAACTAAGTTTAATTTGTCTTTTCAGCCAATTGCTGATTATGTACTGTCTTTAAAGTGGTACTGTTTATTTAATCCAATAAATAAATAAATAAATATATGCTTATATTTAAGTTATTTTTATTTATCGGCTCTGTTGACAGCGCAGCGTTGATCTACACCACTTAACACCTAATGTTTAGAATTTGAATAGAAAGTGGAGGAAAGAGTATCTTGACACTAGTTTCTCTCTGGCTACCCTGTAATGAAGAAAAAAGCGTAAGGAAATTAAATTAGAAATATTTTTATCATTTAGTAAAATAAAGTTGTAACTTTATCTTAGCTGTCAATTTAAAGTACTTTTTGTTAAATTTTTGTATATGGCTGTACAAAGTTCTATATTTTCTTTTATTTTTTATATTTTTAAAGTGTTATGCAAGCTCACTAATAAATATTGCCCAAAATTCAGACAGAAAGTGCAGGACGGAGTTTCTTGTCACTAAGTCCTCTGTTACTATCCTTAATATAAAACCTTTAAATGTTCACTTCGATCTGGTTACCTATATATTATGCAAGAAAGTCCATAGAAAAATAATAATCAACACTTTTCTTGTAATAACAAATTTATATCTAAATCGAAAAATCGTCTTATTCAAAGAAAAGTTCCGCTAGTTGTAAGTCTCTTCGTGGTTCCTAATGAGGTGCAATTTATTGTTGACAACACTTTGGCAGTTACCTTGCGGCGAACTGATCTTTTTGACTTGGATATTGAAATATATTTTATCTTATGTATGTAATATGCATTGTAGTAACAGTGGGATGGTATGATCAAAATATACAGACATTTTGCAATTAACTTTATTTTAGATACTTTTTCGTTCTAGTAAACCAAGGTTTGATTTGGTTCTATCGCTCAAAAGGAAAATGGAGTGTCATAAATCTACATTCTTTTAACGTACACTGCTACAGGAATAAAATACGTAAAACTTTATTTTAATTTTCATAAATAAGTAAGTAATTTATCCCTTTAATTTTTAGTGATATAATTCACATGTTGCCACTCACGTAGTTTGTAATAGACAATAAATTCGATCACTACTTAAAATGCATATTTCCATATTAAGACGAAAAGTACCGTGTAAAATTTCTCAAAACTTAGCAGTATCCAACTCTGACTTAACACAGTTTCAAAGGTTGTCCAAATTTTCATATAGAAATAGGGCATAAAACAAACCTATTCCCATTACATAATATGTAGAGTAACGTTCTCTTTCAGTTTAAAATAATTTTGATAATGTTGAGAAATGTTTATATATTAGCGTATTTTATTCGTAGTTTATAAAAAGGCAATCAATATATTTTTCTTCTGTCACAATATAAATTTATTCTTGGTGAACTTACACACTTTTTGTACTATCTCTATTAAGTAAAATGATTAAAAGATATAAAATTTTAAAAAATTAAAATTTAAAAAAGAAAAATTTAAAAAATTAAAAAAATAATTTAAAAAAGTTAAAATTTTAAAATTTAAAAAAAGAAATTAAAATTTTAAAATTTAAACAAAGAAATTAAAATTTAAAAAATTAAAAATTAAAATTTTAAAAAAGAAAAGATATACGTTTAAAATTTAAAAAATGAAACGTTATATAATTGGAATACAGCGAGATTCCAAATTTGTAATTTTTTCAAACATTTTTTATAAATGTTTTTCATATCTTAAGTGAATGAATAATAACACTTAAAAAATGTTAATAAAATTAAATTTATCACGGACGTTTTTTAAAAAATTGACGTAGTTTAATTGACGTGTATTGACGTAGGATTCAGACAGGTGTATCTATTTTAAAGTAAATTTGACGACAAGAACTGATTAAAATAGACTTGTAATAATTTCTTTAAGAAGTTAGAAGAGCGTGAAAAATACTCATTTAAATTTCTTGATTTTCTTGAATATATGTCACATGATTTTTACATAAATTATTAGATAGATAGAGGCTCTTATTAGCAATATAATTTCAAATATATTTTTATATTTGAATAAAATAACGACAAATTTACTTAAAATTTTTTAGCTTTGCTACATTATGACGTAGTGCTACGACAACTACGAAATGACTACGCCGTAGCTTACATTAGTAAACTGAGGGTGAACAATGAGTAGTGTCTCATTAGAAAGCCATCAGAAAGTAATAACTTATCATTTTAATAGAATTTGTGCGCGACATTTACTTACTGTTAATTTTCAAATCGTAAGATGAGTTCTGTATTCTTTGTTTGATGGTTTGTTGATAGCAAAAAACAAACAACGGCGGTGGGTTACCAAAAATGTCTACAAATCAAACAAAATCCTTTTATAACTCAATTATATGAAAATTCGTATTTAAAACCTATAATAATTGCATTAAAGTAGATTTTGACGACGAAACAATCGTTGTTGCATGACGTTATAGCGCTAATTTCACACTAAAGATGTAGGCCGCAAAATGCAGAGGCTCGTTACAACGTGAACGTTGCCAATAAAAAAATATACTATACTGTCAGTGATGTACAATAGGTTCGACTGACGTTATGACAAAATCAAAAGTAAAACAGATTTATTCTTTAAAGCAGAAGACCGATTTACTAAATTGATGCTCGGGGTAGGAAAACCGGAAAGTCATTGTTTATGTTAAAAGATTTCAGTTTTTAAAAAATATATATTGAAACATAAAGAACCTTTAAAACGAGTATTGTTATTACCAAGGGCGTAATAATAACGTTCAAACTTGCGCTTGTATATATTTAGAAAGTGCAAAGTAGAACAGACAGTTTCGATTTTCCTATGAAAAATATAGAAAATATATAGAAATATTATAAAACTATGTTCATTATAAAAAAATAAAAGAGAACTTAAGCAAGCAAATAGCCAACGAACAAAGTACAGCTAAACTGAAAATTCATTATCTGCGGTACCCACGTTGGTATTGTTCTACGGAACCATCACAATGGCGTTAGAATTAATGTGATTGCGATTGCATACCGCGAAAATGTTTGGTGCAAAAATATTTGTAATAATTATGTTTGAGAAACATTAAACCGCAGTGAGACAGCGACGGACTCTAAAAATGGTTGTGTGAGTTCGATCTCACTCGGTGGAATGATATTTTCTCCATCTTCACCCTTTTTCCGGCATGCAAAACTCCGTTCTCCGCTTTCCACCTGATATCAATATATTGTGTGTTGAGTGGAGAAAATCAACGCCGCAACTTTCTAATTCGGTACCAAGAGCGGGGAAATGTAATTTTAAAATCACACCACTCTCCCGAATGAGACTCGAACCCACAAACAATCGCTGTACAGTCACACGTTGTCGTTACTGTAGCTAGGTAGCTCTAATCATGAATGATCATAATGTATTTATATGATATTTCTTCGGAAATCAATGCGCAAAATCGGAAATTCGGGCTAAAAGTGAAACATGAAATAAAAAGAAACATTACATTAAAACTCATATTATCAACATTTCCTTAACAAAAGAGAAGATTAAAGATTTACGTTGATACTAAATACAAGGGAAAATAATTGAAAATACCACAGTCGGATATAAAACCAAGATAATCGACAAAAAAAAAAAAACCCCCAACAGATTACATTCCACGATGGTCATTTATTATCAATAAGAGCTTCCTACGTATCGCTTATCTTACGCTATCTAGGAATTCCATTTCATTCCAATATGCTCAGGTATCGTAGCCATCGTTCGTATTGTGGAACTGTTAAAACAAAATTTTATTTTAAATGAGAAATTCGACTTAAATACGTATTGAATTTGGCAAATTTTAAATAAATGTAATATAAGAACAGATTGATTTAGAATTGATATTCAATTGAATTATTTTCTTAATAAATTATAAATTTTCGGTTCTTAAAATTGCTTTATAGATGAAATATGTATAGCTTAATGTTATATAAACACGGTTTATGTAAAGTCTAGTGTTTTCGTACAGAAGCTCGACCGGCAAAAAATGAAAATCCGAAAAGGTCCCCTTGACAGAGCTTTTGACGCATTCGAAACAAACGTGTGGGGAGTGAGTGTCGTGTTCAGAATTCCACTCGAAATTTTCACGTCCACCCTCGCAAGGTTGGCTAGAATACTGAAAATAGGAGGAATCACTCTGGGAGCTAAATGCAATAGTGGCAAAACATTGTACACTTAAATACAAGAAAATACCACTCTTGACCGCTGACTAAAAGCTATACGAATTTCACAATTGCGTTTGCGGAGAAATTATTTTAATTTACAAGCGTTTTTTGCATTCAGAAAATTCATTTTAAAATCTTTTAAGGGAATAAGGTTGAGAATAATATTTTTTTGTTTTAACAGCAGCACATGGTTGGCGGTTAACATTTGGTGGGTACCCGATTTCATATGGACACTAACTTGCGTTACGAAACTTGGGAACGCCCGGACGTCCGGGGTAATGTACTTGACTGTGAATGTGCCTTTTCCCTGTGCGGTTTCTTTATTGTTAACTGTGGGCTGGCACCGGGGGGGTGCGAAGAAAGGGGGAAGAAGATTGCACAGACAGTTGGGCCATCAGGTAGGGAATGCGAAAAGGTAACGCGTTCTTATATTTCTAACATGCCTTGTGAAAAGCTTTACTTTGTATTTGACATATCATAAAGTGGAGAACCGAGTGTCTTAACACTAGGTTCTCTTTAACTACCCTGCTATGGAAAAAGGGTGAGGGTGAAAATCTTTCTATTGGTATACCTATGAATATTTCTCTGTTAGAGATCACCTCTACGCTGCTTTAATCGCTTTGCTTTGTGTTTTGCTACAAATTTTTGTATTGTTTTTCATAGTATAAAGTTTGACTTTCGTAATTGGTTGTGGGTTCGATTTCCACTTGGAGGAATTTATATTTTAATTATTTTATTTATTTGTTCTGGTGAATAAGATCAAGCGTGGTATTGAGTCTCACTACTAAACACGCAATACCTCCATTTCGGACGGAAAGTGTCCGAACACTATGTTTTTAGCTAATATGCTTTGCAGGAAAGGTTTTATCTTTTCTTTTTTGTTTATATAGAGTTGGGAAAAATATTAATAAATATTAATATTTGGCGTACTATCGTGATATAATTGAGCCATGTCTAATTAAAAGTAATAATTATAAGAATCATATTTCCCTTGCCAATCCAATGGAAATATGATCTCATAATTATTGCTTTTAGTTAGGCATAACTCCAATGTATATTTATTATCATTTTATTTCTCTTGTAATAACTACAGGGCCAGTCGTGGTGCAGAGGCAGAAAGTGTGACTGTAAAGCGACGGGTTGTGGATTCGATTCCCATTCGAAGAGTGGAAATATTTAATATTTCCATTTTCTTCGCTCTGGTGTGGAGGCCAAGCGCGTTAAGCTCCGTCACTTAACACGCAATGCCTCCAAATTTGGCGAAAAATGGGAAACAGAGTGTCTTAACACTACGTTCCCCCTGCCTACCTTGTTATGTGAGGGATACACCGTGAAGCTGAAAAAAATATATTGTATCTCTCATTCCGTTTGGCTTGGAGTAAATATTACATATAAAAAGAAATCAATTTTATTAGACTTTAATATTTTGAGGGTGTTCAGGGAAATGTTACACGCAGATATTTAAAATATAGATATTTTGATATATGTAGTTATACCATAGCATAGCAGGGTAGTCAGAGTCCGTCCGTCCGAATCTATGTCATTAGGTGTTCAGTGACTGAATTAAGGATCGCACTTTATTTTGTCATCAGAAATGAATGTAATTTAAATATAATCATTACTCCGGATTTGAATCAGACTCACAATGGTTGTGTATAAAAACAGACGCTGTCACTGTGCCATTATGCCCACATTCCTATATGTACATATCACTATTTAAATAAATAATTAAATCGTATTTAAACTTCAAATCAGTTCCTAATGTATTAAGTGTGTAATGTATACTATAACAATATTGAAATATTTTTTTTACATTATGCTTACTTTACATTCTTTGTTTATCCTAATAAAAAAACATGATGTTTCCCACATAGCAGCTTAACGCTGTTTCCCGCTCAGCAAAGTAGTCAGAGCGAAAATATTGTTAAAACACTCGGTTCTTCACTATCCGTATGTAAATGCGAATTACCTATTTGTTATAATGAATTAACAACCTACGTTATGATGAATTAATTGACGTGTGACCAAAATTACAAATAACCTATGTATTCAAAACTTCAAGTGAAGAACCGAGTGTCTTGAAACTAATGTTTCCCCTACTAACCTGTTACGCCTGACAAAGCGTGAAGCTAGCGTAAGTTAGCTGCTTCGCGCTATTCAAAGTATGTTATCTAGCACGAGTGTAATAAAGAACAATAGGCAACCGAAGCTGGAAAAATCGATAGAAGTTAAAACAACATTTTTACATATAAAGTCGCACGCATTGTATACAAAATTGCAATATCTTTTTGTTTTGGTGTATTTTAATTTAAATCCTTGTAGAGCCGCACATGAAATGGAGAATAAGCTTTATTTTGTATGAAGCTAAAATATATTATAATGTATTACTATAAGGATGGTTTTGAATGTTAGGGAAATTGGTTCAGGTTTGTTTCTCTTCATTATTTATATATCCAGCATAATAGATAGTTCGGTGTTATGTCACTTTATTCTATACTGTTCTTGTTATCAATATATATATTAATTAAATATACATAAAGTAAAGGATTTCTTTCTTTTCCACCCCATTTTATTTTAGTATAAAATTCGGCATATACGTTTATACACTCAACTATATGTTTGAAAATTCTGTTCCTTTTTTTTGCTATGGACGCTAAGCCAAATCGCGGCGTTGAGTTCCACCAAGAAATGGCAATTTCGGACGAAAAATTGACACTAAGATATCTCTTCTAAATAAAGAAAAATAATGGCGTACGCCTTTATTCAAGAGAAAACGTAACGTAGACGTAGACGTGACGTAGTTCAATATACTAAAATAATAGAATCTCTAGTTTTAACCAAAAAATGTGATAGTACAGTGGGTTCGATTTCCACTCCAAAGAATGATCATAATTTCATTATTTTCTTTTCTTCGCTCCAATTAATAAAACAAAACGCTTAACACTTATTATCTCAACTTCGAGCAAAAACGGGGAAGAAAAGTCCTAATATTAAGTGTTCTCTGACTATCTTGCTAAGCGATAAGTAGGATGAAGCTAAAAGTACACGACTTCGATATTACTTTACTTCAATTTGCTTCCATCTCAGAGGGAAGATAGACTTTTACAAACAAACATTTGCTGTAGCATATCGTTGAGTAAATAGAAAAATTCTGTCGATTATACTTTAGCTCTTTGCTGAATAGTAACAAAAAGAAAAGCATATGAGTAACATATTCTTCAAGTAGAACGTTTTTGATGCTAAAAATGAATTTAATTTTAAATATAGTATAATATTTTATATAATTATGTTAGGGTATTTACTAATTCCGCTAAATATTTATTTGAGATGCCAATAGTATTATATACTAAGCGTTCAAACATGATTACGTTTGAATATTATTATAAGGGCGCAGTGGAACAGCGTCTGAATTTTAATACTGTTGGTTGTGGCTTCGATCCCACTCTAGAAAATGTATATAAATAAATATTCTTTATTTCTCCGCACTGGTAAGAAAACAAAGCGCAGCGCTGTGTTCCGTCACTCTACACGCATTGTCACGAATTCATGTATACTGTACCGTGCATAATGTAGTGTAAGATTCAGAAAAGCCTTATTTTACATATTCAGAAAGAACCTAATGTCGAGTTACTTTGTTGCCCAGTTTCCGCTCGAAATATAGACATTGTGTGTTGAGTGGCGTAACTCAACGCTGGGCTCTGTTTGCGTACCAGAACGGAGAATCTATTACTGTTTGAGAATCAAACACAAAACCATTCGCGTTTAAAGTTAAAATTCCGCAATGTGACAGACATTGCGGAACCATAGCGACATGTCTAAGTATTAATTTAAGTAAATATACGACTTACGCCATCTTCACGAGTTCAATAGTATGAATTCCCATCAAATTTAACGGCAAGTAAGTTCAGAACAATGTCGAAGTCATGAAGTTTGACCGAAAACGCTAATTTGGAACCAATCTCGGCGCTGTCGTGAAACAATGCCACTAATTCTCTTCTAGAGGTATGTCTAAGTCGCCTAGGTGTATAACATGTTCGACTTTTTATTATAGATTTGTTTTTTTTAATATTTCATTATTATTTTTATTTGCTACTTAATGCTGGCAGAAAGTCAAAATCAGAAAGAATATAGTGTTGAAACTATCCGTTCACCTATAGTCTTAATAGCTACATAGAATTTTTCACTTCTTATTCTTCTACTGTGCATTATTCCGGCGTAGCCAGGGTCTGCCCTCCGATTTAGTGTCCTCTACTTGCTTACTCACAGTCCACATAAACTTTTCACTATTCAAAGATAATACTAATCAAAAAAATAAAACAACAGGCTAAATCACGATATTTACAATAAACTTTCAAGACTAACTTTTTAAATTTAAATTCCACTTTATGTTTAAAACGTTTTATTACTGTATTTTCTATAATTTACAAAAAATATACGTTATTTGAAAAAAAAAATATTTTTATGTTTATTAAATTGGTAGGAATAAGTCGAAAACGGTATAAGCTATTTAATTCCAAACGTGAGAACTATTCTACTGAACAAATGCCACACGATCGCTCGACAAATGTTGGCTAAGTTGATTCAAATATCTTTTATTTCTGATGATTTTTAGTATTATTGTAACTATTAAATTGAGTTACATTTTGACAGGTGATAACTAGGTCTATTCTTTTTGGGGGATATATTAATATAATAAAAACATTTTTAAAAAACACACATATATAAAACATATAGATAACGATTTCAATCTCAAAGAAATCCGAAACCGGAAAACTTTTTTTACACTTTTTGATTTATTTTTGTCATGTTCTCAATATTTTTTCATATACTGTATATTTTTTAAATACTTTGTGAATACCACTTTGTCAAATTAAAATAAAATTTATAATAATATGTTCATACACATCTCTCCAACATCATGGCATCGCAACGCTGGCTGGATATTGGTCGACATGACCGGAATAACATTACATTTGATACTACTATTGAAATCGTACGATACAACCATAAACATGGCGTGACATGGTTTAAATAGACGTAATGCGGCGTTGAGTTCCAATCAACACACAAAATCACAATGTCAGGCGAAAAGTGGAAAACGAAGTATTAAAACACTAAGTTCTTTCTGAATGCCCGTAAAATGATAACATATGTCGTTTAATATAAAGAGGGCGGTTGCTTAGCTAAGAATCAATAAATCAATTTAACCCAATTCCAAAACTAAAGTGAAAGCTTTAGTCAATAAAGAGCATTTAATCCGAACAGATTTCATCCAAGTGATAAGTAAATACTATAACGATTAAGACGTTGATCCAATTTCAAAGTCGATTGCAATCCACGATTAATACGATACGTCAATATTGGTCATCTTAAATTTGTATCCGAATTTTAATTTAGATTAAGGAATCCAAGTTAAAATTAGCAAACAAGCTTGGGAAATTAATAGGGGCAAGCTCCATTTTTAAGATTTCTAAGAAGTAATAATTTTTTTAGTGGCCAGTCGCGGCCCAGTGGCACAAGCGTGTGACTGTAAACGACTGGTTGTGGGTTCGATTCCCACTCGAGGAGTGGAAATATTTAATATTTCCATTTTCTTCGCTCTGGTGTCGAGGTAAAGCGCGGCGTTAAGTTCCGCCACTTAACACGCAAAAGCCTCCGAACTCGGCGGAAAATGGGGGTACGGAGTGTCTTAACACTAGGTGAAGCTATTTAATTTTTATTATTTTTTTAAGTTTTTATTTTAATGATTACTTAGTATTGAAATTAAGAAATTAAACGGAAATATTAAATATAGGTAATCGATGTTTTTTCATTCTTAAGACATGATAAGTATTACTAATCAGATATGAAACAATATACCTATGTATATAGAAAAATGTATTAAATTTTGTATGTACCAGGAATCATAGTCAAATATCTTAAAAATATCTCAGTGCTGTTTTCAATTGCGCTACATATTTTTAATAAAATTAAATTCTGGCACTATTATTATGCTTTCATGATAATTTTACGTTATTCTATAATATTACAAATTAATATATTTGAACATTAGGTGTGGCCATCATGGCACATTGTGACACTATCTATAGTAAGTACCAGTATAGTGGAGTTGATTTTCACTCAAAGGAATGATTATATTTAAATTATTTTCATTTTGCCACGATGGTAAACCAGGTCTCTAATTCGGGCGGGAATTGAGACTTCTTGAAGAATAGAAAGGAGTGTCTTGAAATTAGGTTTTTTTCTATCTCCCCTGCTAAGCGGGAGAAGCGTGAAGCTACCTATTAAATAATTATATAATCTTCAAACAACGTAATATTTTGTATACGTACTATTTCAGTTATTTTTTTTCAAGTCTTGTATGTAACGCTTGAAGCATTACACTATCTGGTCACGTTTCCAGATTTTATGTGTCCAGAGATCAGGGGATTGATAAATAGGCTATTATCTTTTTATTCCCATATTCCATCACATGCGGGTTTTATTTCATAATTTCGCAGTAAATTTTTGTTTTAAAATGTAAATTATTGTCGCGCTTTATTTATGTATTCGTTTTGCTAAAATTATAAAGTCAGGTACTTGATAGTGGGCACGACTCAAGTTCGTTACATTGCGTTCAATACATATGTTCTATATGTATGTATAAAGATATAAAAAGCTGTAAGGTTTTATCAAATAAACGCTACTACGCTACGTTCAAATTTTTATATGTTTTCTAAGAATATTTTTCCAATCCTAAGTGTGAATACAAATGTTAAAATATCTATTTGCTATATCTTTGGAAATGAAAATATATATTTTTTTTTTTTTAGCTTCACGCTGTATCCCGCACACAGCAGGGTAGGCAGAGGGAGCATAGTGTTAAGACACTCCGTTCCCCACTTTCCGCCGAATTCGGAGGCATTGCCTGTTAAGTGGCGGAACTTAACGCCGCGCTTTTACCTTGGCACCAGAGCGAAGAAAATGGATATATTAACTCCCACTCGAGGAGTGGAAATCGAACCCACAACGGATATAATCATATTATGATTATAACATAAATGATTATTCTACTCAGTGAGAAACGAGCGCACAAACAATCGCGATTACACTCATACACTGTCGCACTGTACGTCAATGGTCTCAATACATTGAATAATTTATTCCACAATAATAATAAGCAGACGGAAAGAGGAAACTCATTTGATTCGGAATCGGGGAAGTGCTAGTAAATTACTATAAAACTCGCCTATTTTAGTTACGGCGCGTATTTTTTCTTTCTTCCGACGGACAATACGGGCAATAAAGTTTTATTTTGATCCGGGACGAATAGCACTGGCTGAGTACGGATTTAACTGTAGTTTAGAAAAATAGATCTGTATGTTAATAGATGCTTTCAATGAGTAAGCTGTTTTTTTTTTATTTTAGTTGTTTATTTTTATTTAATTAAACTAAATATCTATTATGTTAGGTAAATTGTACAATGACGTCATCAATATGGTTAATAGTTTAATGCTTGACATATTTAACTTTACCTATTTCTAAAAACGTATAAACGATCCTCAATTTTAATTTCGCGATTTCATTTAACTAACTGTTGCCCGTTACTTCATTTGCGTAATAACGGAAATCTCGCAGCTAAAATTCAATGAAAATATTTATTATTTGAATATAAGTCTAGATTTTAAAGAACTTTAAACCTATAACCTTCTTGACGCTGACAGAAAAAACGTTTCTACTCAGTAAAATAGAATAAGTGTTGTAAACGAATAAGAAAGAACCTGGTGTCGTGACAATTTATTCTCCACTTTCCGCCTTAATATGAGACATTTCGTGTTGAGTGACGAAACTCAAAGTTGCCGCTGTCTTATCATAATGGAGAAATGAAAATAATTTAAATATTTCCTCAAGTATAGTAGGAATCGAACCCCAATCCCTTTTACAGTCCCACGCTTACCCACTGCGCCCCGAAGGTTTCAGAATAAAATAAAATTCTATAAAATTTTATCAAAAGCTTAAGCAAACGTATAACCGGGCTATGAAGGCTTATTACGGATCGCCCCTTGTCCAGGATTAGTGAGAAAGGCACTTAAGATTTTATATTAGTTATGTTGAATCCTCATAAAATTTATACGTGACTTTTATAATGTGAGCGTTTTTTATAATGGAAGTGAAATGGTGTTATTGTATAGTTATTTTTTTATTCTATATTATTGAGCGAGTATAAAAATTTATTTTGGCATCAAGTGTTTTTCGCATACTCGTGTTATGACATCCCGTTCTCCACTTTCTGCCCAACATCAAAAATGATTATACTAAGAATAATTGCTATGTAATAAAACTATTTTCTAGAATTTAAATTTTCATTTCTTCGCTCTAAAAGACAAAACGCGGCGTTGACCTTCGCCACTACTATTAAATGTCAGAATTTGGCGGCAAACAGGCATGGGGAGGCCGCTCCCCATGTTTCCTCAAGTGTCTTGACACTAGATCTTCTCTGACCACCCCGCTACACGAGAAAAAATGTAAATCTGCACAGCACTAAAGCTTCATTTGAAATGTATAAGAATCGCGAATACCAAATAACTCATTATACGTAAAAAATCTTTTCCAAAAAACGCTAACACTCACTAAACAAAAACTAACGCCTGTTAAACACAAAGTTGTCTTATTAAGCGTTATTCAACAAAAGACTTACAGAGAATCGAGACGTCATGCAAAAGGCCGTCATTAGCGTGAATTGCTTAAGTTGGATTCTACGACAATTTATGTTGTAGAATATTCTTATGTACTTACATATTTGAAATACTTTTAAAAAAGTTTATTATTTTTGTATAAAATGTTTATATTATAAAATGTATGAATAGGTCATTAGGGTGCAATAGGAGAGTGTAATTGCAAAGGCGATGGTTGTGGGTTCGGTTTCCACTCGTAGGAATTATTATTATATAATTATTTTTACTTTCTCATTATAGTACAATAAAGCCTGATCTAAGTCCCACCACTCAACACACAATGTCGTTAAAACTGAGGAGAAACTGAAACTTGAGACTACGTTCACTCTAATTCTGGGTTTAAATCCAAAAAGTGTGAACGACTACATATATTCTGAAAGTTTCAGGTCATAATCAGGTCAAAATATCATATTCTTAAAAGGAAAAATATTTTAAAATAAATTATAACTATGCGTTTGGATTAGGAACTTAGATATAATTTTATCTAAAACTAAAAAACGATGAAATTTAGATTTAGTAGTCAAATTAAACAAAAATATATATATACTATAGTAGTACAAGTTGTACGTATTCTACACTTTGACATAGCCTATCTAAGTCTTAAATTCTAATACTCTGTTTAATCAATTAGATTGTAAACAATGTAAATTTAAAATATAATTCTACAACACTGTACTTACACTGTACGCGGACTGACCACAAGTGTCACGCTGGAGTCAAGCCAAGACGTCGCGCGCAAGCCACTTCTATTTAATTGTTTTAAGATATTTCGATTTTTCTGCCATACGTTTATTTGGCACGGTTTTAAAAGATTTCTAATATATGATTTATAATCGAGAGCTGGTTAACTGATTTGGTTAATTTTTTTGAAGTGTGATTTGCATGTTGCAATTTAACTTTTAATTATATCATCATTAATACAACTTTATGTTTTTGCCCGAATATCAGGCTACTTAGAAAGATCTTGTGTCAACAGACTTCGTCCAAACGTAACTAAATTTACATTACTTAACTTACGTAGCTAAATAAATACTATTTAATACACATTTTAAGACACTAACTTAAAGAATGTCTTGATAACTGTACGGTTTTATACGAACATATTAAAAGACATAATTAATTAAAACTAGTAAAATACATATTTTTTCCTTGCTCACATAGCAGGGTAGTGAGCAAGATTGTAGTTCTTCACTTGCCACCCGAATATAAAATATTACGTATTAAGTTGCGGAAATCAACGATGCACTTTGTCTTCTCACCAGGGCGGAAAAATGAAAATAATTACAATATAACCATTCTTCCGAGTGGGAATCAAACACATAACCATCAGTTGTAAATTTATAGGATAGTCAGAGAGAATATCTACACTCTTCGTTTTTAAAAGTGCAGGACGGAGTTTCTTGTCAATAAGTCCTCTGTTACTATCCTGCAGTGCATAAAACCTTTAAATGTTCATTATTACAAGAAAATTTACTTCGAATACAAAAACATTTTAAAAATTGTTGAGAACTATAAACATTAAATATATCGCATTTAAATTTTTATAAGCCTTTTTTAATTTTTTAAAACATACTTTTTTATCATTTACTCATGAAGATCGCATACAAAGTTTTTTTTTGAATAAAATCAAGAATAAATTGCATGACATAATTTTTGAACTACTTACTACACAAAGCTACAGCGTCCTACACCAAAGAAAAAATAAGTTAACCAATAATAATAGTTTTCAATAATGATTTTTTTATTAATTACGATCGTGTTACGTTTGTATCTGATGTAATAACCATTACCAAAATCAAAATCTTGACATGAGGCAAAATATAGAGTGTCCTTGACACTGATAATTTCTGAATAACCTGTAATGAATGGAGATTTAAAGAAATACTCCATTCTCTGATTGAGTAACAAACTCAAAAGACTCTTTGGTTTAAAAATCAGAGAAATTAGCTAAAACAAAATTAATTGCAAAATACGCATATTTTTGTGTAGGAATCGAACTTACAACCATCACTTTACAATCAAAAACTATCCCACTGTACCACATTACATATTGTACATACTTTTCATATTAAAATATTTTCAATACCCAAGTCAATAAAGATCAGTTCGCCGCAAGGCTTCCTGCAAAGTTGTTGTCAACATAAAAACTATCGGAAATACTTTTTACTTGAACAATAAGGGTTTATTCGATTTTAGATATCAAACTTTGTTATTATACAGAAAGGTTTTGATTATTATGTTATAGCAGATCGCAATCGAACAATAAAAGGTTTTATGCACAGCGGCATAGTAACAGACTTAATGACAAGAAACTCCGTCCTCCACTTCCTGTCTGAATCTTGGACAGTATTTATTAGTAAGCACTTGGATAAATAACATTTTAAAAATATAAAAAATAAAGAAAATATAGTACTTCTTATTGTAGCCAGCCATATACAAAAAAATAGCAAAAATACTCTAAATAGGCAGTTAAAATACAGTTGTAATTAAATTTTACTAAAATGATTAAAATATTTATAATTTAATTTCTTCACTCTTTTTCCCGCATTACATTACTTTTTCTCTCTGACTATCCTGTATTTAGAAAAAAGCTAGGATCTGAAAAAATTATACATACATTCTTTTGCAGACTATTAAGGAAGAATATATTGTTTAGATATAAAATTTAGTGCCTTCGTGTACACTGAACCACGGCCGTCTCTAGCTGTCAATTAATATAAAAAAGTAAGTATTGTCAGTCCCATGTGACACGACGATAAACTTGCGCTTGTTATTATTGACATAATTTGAATGGTTATTATCAACATCGACTTTGCAACGCTGTAATGGCGCAATAAGCTTACAACTGCTGGCTATGGGTTTGATTCCCACCCGGGGGAATAGTTATATTGTAATTATTTTCATTTTACGCCCTGGTGACATGACAGTGCAGCGTTGAGTTCCGCAACTCTCGCAATATCTCAGAGTCAGGTATCAAGTGAAGAGAGGAGAGTTTTGACAAAACATTCTCACTGCCTAGCTAGCAGGGTGCTATGCGAGAAAAGAAAAAATATATATTTTACTACTTTTAATTACTTGTGTGTATTTAGTATGTTCATTAAAAAATGGTAATATTTTGTTTTATGTAAATTTATATGCGTTTAATTAAAAAGCACAAACACTACAATTACCAACACATTATTAAAGTAAATCTCCTAAAACTTTTTAAAACATCGTAACTAAAGTGTCAAATAAAAATAATATTAATTTAGTTACGTAATATTAATTTATTTACGTTAAGACGGAGTGTCTCGACACTAAGTTCTTTCTAAGTACCCTGCTTTCAGGAAATTCTATTTAGGAAAAATATTATTTTAAAAGAAACAAAAGATCTTATCTTTGATTAACTAGGAATAAAAAATTATGAGTTTCCTGTACATTATTTAACCAAATTCAAATCTCAGTTATAATTCATCCATTACAAATCTTTTTAATACCCGTGCCAATAAACGTATGGCCGAAAAAATCGAAATATCACATTAAAAACAATTAACCATAAGTGGATTGCGCGCGACGTCCTGTCTTGACCTCCCGTGACACTTGTGTCACCCGGTGTACATTGTAGTACGTGTCATAGAATTTTATTTTAGTTATACATTTTTTATATTAAAGAAGAGAATCCTCTCTAATTGATATCAACAGAGGTGCTACAATTATAACTTACAAGTAATGAAAGAACTCCGTTAATATGTAGATACATAACACCCGCTTATACTATTTTAGTAAATTTTTTATGTAATCTGATTTTTGACTACTAAATTGAAATTTCATCGTTTTATAGTTTTGGTTATAAGAAAATTGGTAATAGAAACACTTTATTTAAATATTTTTCCCCATTTCCATTTTTGAACCCAAAACCGTAACACTTACAGTCACCCTCTCCAATGGTACGTCAACAATTAAAATTTTATAATTACAATTTTCAAAAAGTACTTCAAATATGTAAGTACAGAAGAATATTCTACAACATAAATTGTCGTAGAATCCAACTTAAGCAATTCACGCTAATGACGGCCTTTTGCATGGCGTCTCGATTCTTTGTAAGTCTTTTGTTGAATAACGCTTAATAAGACAACTTTGTGTTTTTTAACAGGCGTTAGTTTTTGTTTATGAAGTGTTAATGTTTCTTGGAAAAGTTGTTTTCTTATAATAAAATCTTTGACTTTGGCGTTTTTTATACATTTTGAATGAAACTATTTTAATCAGATGAATTACGTAGTTATATTATTTTTTTGTGTCACGCTATAATCCGCAGATAGTAACCGAATGGTGCCGAATTCTGGAAGCATGACCTAGACTGGACTCAACAACAGAGTTAAGAAAATGGATATATTAATTATGTTCACTCTTCGAGTGGGAAACGATCCCATAGCCAGCCGCAACTACACAGTCACACTTCGTGCCCATGGACTACGGCGGGCCTCAATAGCTATTATTAGGTTAACCTAATCACGTATGTTTTAGTATTTGAAAATATATTTGAGAAAAGTGGACATTTCAAATACCTTAAGCTCACAGTTTGCAGTCACAAGTATAGGACTGTCTACTTCGAGCACCAATATATACGTAAATAATCTTATAATGACATGTTGCAATTAGGTTAAAATGGTTTCATTGAAAAGGCATTTACCCATTTGTGGAATATGTATACTTAGAATTTAAAATAGTTACTATTACAAATTTATTTCTTAAAATTAAGTACTACAAAGTATAGCTTCCATTTAAATAACTTGTATTATTCGTTTTTTTCTCCGCTCTGGTACGACAAAGCGTTGCATTAAGTTCCACCACTCAACACATAATGATTCAAATACGGGCGGTACGTGAATATGTAATCTTCGTAGATTTGGTCTCTAATCAAAATACGTGGCTTGTCACTAAATTGAGTGCAAAGCGGAGAATGGAGTGTTTTACCACTTTGGGCCCTATATATTGATACTACCTCAATACTAGAGAATAAAAATAACTATACAATAATTCCTCACTTCCACTATAAAAAACGCTCACAATATAAAAGTCACGTATAAATTTTATGAGGATTCAACATAACTAATATAAAATCTTAAGTGCCTTTCTCACTAATCCTGGACAAGGGGCGATCCGTAATAAGCCTTCACAGCCCGGTTATACGTCTGCTTAAGCTTTTGATAAAATTTTATAGAATTTTATTTTATTCTGAAACCTTCGGGGCGCGATGGGGAAGCGTGGCCCGTAAAAGGGATTGGGGTTCGATTCCTACTTGAGGGAATATTTAAATTATTTTCATTTCTCCATTATAATAAGACAGCGGCAACGTTAAATTTCATCACTCAGCACGAAATGTCTCATATTAGGGCGGAAAGTAGAGAAACTACACCACACTATTACCATACACTTATTCTATCTTGCTGGGTAAAAGCATCTTGGGTTAAAGATTTGGAAACCCAGTAGCCTTATAATCAAAATATTAAAATTTTCATTTTCATGTGATAGATTATGACGCAAGTGTAGAGAGACGAGAAACAGTTAGTTAGATATAATACATATATCTCAAAATTAAAATTTAGGATTGTTTATACAGTGTTGTTTAATTTACTTAACGTTATATATATTTAGTTTAAATAAACAAAAATAAACAATTAAAATTTAAAAATTCCAGCTACTTTACGTCAAACTTAAAAAAAACTCGCTGAAATATTGACAACTTACTCATTGAAAGCATCTATATAGCATTAACATACTATATAGATCTATTTTTCTAAACTACAGTTAAAACCAGTACTCCAGCCAGTATTGTTCGTCTCAGATCAAATTAAAACTTTATTGCCCGTGTTGTCCGTCGGAAGAAAGAAGAAATACGCGCTGTAACTAAAATAGGCGAGTTTTATAGTGATTTACTAGCACTTCCCCGATTCCGAATCAAATGAGTTTCCTCTTTCCTTCTGTTTATTATTATTGTGGTATAAATTATGCAATGTATTGAGACCATTGAGGTATACTGCGGAGTCGTTTCTCACTGAGTAGCATAATCATTTATATTACAATCATATTATAATTATTTTCATTTCCAAAGACGGAATTAACTTGTGATATTGTGGTGAAAATAATTTAAATATATTTATTCTTTCGAGTAAAAATCAGACCCACAATAAAGGTACTTACAGTAGATACCGTCACACTGTGCCATGATGGCCAGACCTAATGTTTGAATATATTAATTTGTAATATTATAGAACAAAGTAAAAACAAATTGACGTATAAATAATAATAATTTAAGAATTTATTTTTAATCAGAATATATAGTATAATTGACTACAGCACTCAGACATTTTCAAGATGTATCAGTTCGAATCCCGCTACGTCCTAAATTTAATATGTTTTTCTTTATATACGAATATTTTATTTTTTATTTTATTTATCTTATGTTAACAGTGAAAAAACATCAAATACTAAAATGTTATTTAAAACTTTATTCCTGATGTTTCCGTTCAATTTTTAATTTTCAATACAAAAAAATCACTAGATAAACGTAATTATTTCTTAAAAAGCTTAAAAATGAAGCTTTTAAGGAATCTAAATTAAAATTCGTATACAAATTAAAGATTACCAATATTGACGTATCTCCCACAATCGTGGATTGCAATCGACTTTGAAATTGAATCAACGTCTTAATCGTTATAGTATTTACTTATCACTTGGATGAAATCTGTTCGAATTAAATGTTCTTTATTGACTAAAGCTTTCACTTTGGTTTTGGAATTGGGTTAAATTGATTTATTGATTTTTTGTTAAGCATTCGCGTTCTATACGTTGGCACACAAAACCCGTGATATACTTATATTCTATTTTCATCTAAAACACTTCAATGCTTATAAATTTGAAACACAAGTCCTCGTTTGGTGTCAAGATATTCCGTTTTCCAATTTCCAATCGACATAGAGATATTGTGTGTTAGGTGGCGGAACTGAACAACGGGCTTTGTCTTTTCTCTTTTCGTTGCTTTTCAGGCACAAGAACGGAGAAACGAGAAAAAAGCAACTCCACTCTTTTTTCCGCAGAGAGGAAGGCTAGTCAGTGAGAACCCAGTGTCAAGACACTCTGTTTTCCTCTTTCCGTCTGGCATTGTGACTTGTGTGTTGACTGGAACTCAATTCCGCGCTATATCTTAGATACCAGAGCGGAGAAATGAAAATAATATAAATATAATCATTCCCGCGAGTGGGAATCGAAACCAAAACCTGGCGTTCACAATCAGACGCTGTGCTACTGCGTCACCATGGCCTCTACAATAATCTTAGATATTTTAAATTCTGTCATGATTTAGGTTGTATGCAGGATTACAATAGTAATATAAAGTTTATTGTTATTCCAGCCTTGTAGATCATACCCAGAGTTAGTAGCGTATGATATGGGATACATATATATCGTATGTGAACATATTATAAAAAAATATATTGTATATTATGTATGTATATATATTAAAATATGTTTGTTTATTGTCGACAATGTCGTATTTCATTAGCACACTCATGATATAAAAAAGGCTAATAAAATAACAAAAATTATAAAAAAACAAAAATTATAAAAAAAATTAATAATCCGGTAATAATGGGCCAGTCGTGGCACAGAGAGACAAAGTGCAACTGTAAAGTATCGAAGTAAATCACGGCGTTAGGTTCCGCTACTTAACACGCAATGCTTCCAGAATTCGTCAGAAAGTGGAAAACGGAGTGTTTGAATACAAGGTTCCCTCTGCCTAACCTGCTGAGTGCGGAATACAACGTGAGCCTAAAATAGTACTTAGGACTCGAGACTCGTCAGCTCAAAACTCGACTGGAAACCGTCTAATAAATGATGTTCAAAAGGCACAGGTTCGAATTACCTATATAATATAATTTTTTTTATACTAATATAGGTGACAATAGGAAAAGAATCGTACTAGATTCTTTTCCTGTTTAAATGTAACTCAATTAAATAGTTACTATAATACTAAAAAGTCATCAGAAATAAGCGATATGTGAACAAATTCTGGACAAACATTTGTCGAGCGATCGTGTGGTATTTGTTCAGCAGAATAGTTCTCACGTTTGGAATTAAACAGCTTATACCCTTTTCGACTTTTAATACCAATTTAACAAATAGTATATAACATTTTAATTTCTTAGTTAAAATATATATTTTTTTAATTGTAAAACAAATGTAAATAATATGTTTTTTTAAATATATAAAATATTGTTTTTACTTAATGGGAAACCCCTTTAAAGTTTTTTCGTATAACTATTATGAATACCATAATTTAGTTGTCTTAATTTCTCAATAAAATAGCATGGAAATAAATAAAAAATGTTGAACACGGTATACACTACATACCTCTAGAAGAGAATTAGTGGCATTGTTTCACGACAGCGCCGAGATTGGTTTCAAATTAACGTTTTCGGTCAAACTTCATGACTTCGACAATGTTCTGAGCTTACTTGCCGTTAAGTATGATAGGAATTCATACTATTGAACTCCTGAAGATGGCGTATGTCCATATTTACTTTAATTAATTCTTAAAAGACGTGAAGCCATGGTTCTGCAGTGTGACAGATTTTAACTGTAAAAGCGAATGGTTTTGTGTTCGATTCTCAATTACCAAAAAAATCACCGTTCTGGTAAGGAGACCAAGAGCGGTGCTGAATTACGCCACTCAACACACAATGTCTAGATTTCGTGCAGAAACTGGACATTAGGTTCTTTCCGAATCTGTAACATAAGGCTTTTCCGAATCTTACACTACATTATACAAGGTACAGTGTACATGTAGTGAATTCGAGGCAATGCGTGTTGAGTGGCGAAACACAGCGCCGTGCTTTGCACCAGTGCGGACAAATAAAAAATATTTATTTAAATACATTTTCTAGAGTGAGATCGAAGCCGCAAGCAATCGTGTTAAAATTCAGACGCTGTTTTCAGACCACTGCGCCTTTATAATAATATTCAAATGTAATCATGCTTGAATGCTATATACTATATACTAAAACACGATGTACTATTGGCATCTAAAATAAATAAAAAAATATCCAGTGAAATTATTAAAAACCCTAACTTTATTATACAAAATATTTTACTACATTTAATATTAAATTTATTTTTAGTATCAAAAACGTTCTACTTGAAGAATATGTTACTCATATGTACAACTCAGAAGTAATTATTTTCAGCAAAGAGCTAAAGTATAATCGATAGTATTTCTATTTTACTCTCACGATACGTACACAAATGCGTGTTTGTAAAGTGTATCTTTCCTTGAAATGGAAGTCGTAAATTGAAGTAAAGAAATATTATCAAAGTAGTATATTTTTACTCTTCACGCTATTTCCGCTTAGCAAGATGTAAGAGGCGAGTCAAACTTAAGGTCAAGGACAAGCCGAGTCCTCCCGTTCTGTTCAAGTGGTGAATTCAAAAGTCATGCTTGCCTTATTCACAGCGGGGAGAAATGAAAATAATAAAATTATGAATCGTTTTAGCGTGGGAATCGCACCGACGTCGATAAGAAAAATTAGGCGGACTTTTAAAGATTTATAAAATGTTTATTTCACATTAGGAAAAATTGAAAAGAAGAAATATATCATTCTGAATATTCTGGAGGCGCGGGTTCGATTCACGCTGCGTCAAATATTTCTAAAGTTTTCGAAATTCTTTTTCATTTCCTAAGTGTGGAATAACACTTTAAAAAATGTTTAAAGTGTTAATAAATAGCATTCTCTGTATCAATAATTGTCGTAGAAGAATAATCTTTGGGTAGCAGAACGCCTGGCAAAGCGCCTGGACGGTATTCCAGGGAGGCGCGGGTTCGAATCCCACTGCGTTCAATTTTTTTTACGTTTTCTAAATGTCATTTTCAATATAAGGAGAAGTTTCTTTGGTAGCTGGGCAGACAGAGAGAACGTAGTGTCAATACGGAGTGCCTTTCTACCTGAATTAAAGACATTGCATTTCGAGTGGTGGAATATAGGGTGAAAATAGACAAAGAAAACTTTACGTCATATTCTTTTTATTTAAATCAAGTAAATCATTAGGTATGTAATTGTTAACCGTTGGTACGTAAAATATGTTAACTGAGCAATGTACTTGTCACTTTATACAAAAGTAGTTTTTATTTTATTAATTTAATATATTTCTATTGCATTATTAAACAAATAGTGGCTTTTTATATTTGCGAATTATTTCGTAATATTTCGTCCACTTAATTTGAGTAAAAAGGAGTTGAAAAGTTAATATGCCATATTAACATGTACATAACTAAGTAATGCATTAACAAAAATAGTGTTGCTAATATATAATACAGTTTAATTAAAAGGAATAGCATCATATATTCTTCTCCGCAAAACTCAGGAGAGAAAAAATTAAACCAATTTCCCTAACATTCAAAACCTTCATAGTAAAAGCATATTCTCCATTTCATGCTCTACAATGATTTTAATTAAAATACACCAAAAAAAAAAGATATTGTAGTTTTGTATACAATGTGTGCGACTTTTTTTGTAAACATGTTCTTTTAACTTCTATCGATTTTTCCAGCTTCAGTTGCGTATTGTTCTATATTATACTCGTGCTATATAACATAGTTTGAATAGTTAGCAGCTTCACGTATAGCGCGTTAGTAAGAGAGAAATTAGTGTCAAGACACTCCGTTTTCCGCTTACTCGTACTTTGAATACATAAGTTATTTGTTGCTTTGGTCATGCCTTAATATAACAGCATCAATTCTTGAATAAAATAAATGGTCGTAACGAAATATTTTAAATATTTTTAAAATATTTAAAATATATTTAAAATATTATATTTCCTATACCTTCCATTCCTTACCTTTTTATCGGAGATCGGAATGTCTCAACACTGAACAGGTTCTCTCCGACCACCCTGCTCTACTGGAAAAGTATGAAACTGCTTTTCATCAGATTCACCTTTTACCAATCTACAATATCTATTGTTTATTAATGTAAGAAAATATTGCAATGCTATTTTAATCTACTGTCTGTCATCGGATTTTCTTGAAAATTTGTATATTAACCCTTACTACGTTACTAATTGTAATTAATATTCTTACTAGGATGACAAGAAAAATAGTAAAATAATTTTATATTCCCTTTTAGTTCCTTTTTTTAAGTAATTCTTTTTATCGTATTACCTGTATTTACTGAAAGACTAAAGAACATAGTGTCTTAAAACTAGACTCGCTCTGACTACCATGCCAAGCGGGAAACAGCCTGAAACTGCTATGTGGCAAAAAGTGTTGTTATTTGTTAAGTTGTTAAGTGGGATAAATAAAGTTTGCAAACTAAGCGTAGTGTAAACATATTTTTTTCATTTCATTGTAGTTAAAGTATACATGAAACACCGACTAGGAGCTGATGTGAAATTTAAATATAATATTTTTTATACTCGTATTTGTATAGTGACATATACATATAGGTACGTGAGCATCGTAGCACAGAAGCAACGCTGTTACTGTGCTACGATGCTGTATACTCGTATGTGATTTTTGTGGATTCAATTCACACCCGAAGGAATGATTCATTTAATGATATACGAGTATTTAAATTATATTCATTTCTGATGACAAAACAAAGTGCGGCGGAAAGTTATTTTAATAACTCCGTTCTCCACTTTAGATATACAAACACAAGTAAAGCTTTAATAAACATGTGAGAAATATAAGAAACATTTCTACTTAAAAGAATTATAAGTAACTATAAAAGGAACCGCTACAGGGAAAGGCGCATCAATCAAGTACATTACGCGTGGTACATTACCATATGAAATCGGGACCCACCAAATGCTAACCGCAACCATGTGTGTTTAACCCAAAAAGTATATTTTCAACCTTATTCCCTTAAAACTAGACTTAAAATGAATTTTCCGAATGAAAAACCCTTGTAAATCTAAACAGTTTTCCGCAAACGCTATTGTGGAAATTGGTATAGCTTTTAGTCAGTAGTCACAGAGTTGAATTTTCTTTAACTTTGAGGTATAAGATATTTTCGCATTATTGCATTTATCTCCCAGAGTATTCCTCTTATTCAGTATTGTAGCCACCCTTATGAGGGTTGGACGTGAAAATCGGTGTGAATTCTGAACGAAACTTTCAAATTTGTTTCGAAATTGTGTGCAAAAGTTTGTCGAGTGGATATTTAGGGATTTTTCTTTTTTTGCTGGTGAGCTTTTGTACTAAAAATAGACTTTTATATAACGTTTTTTGTAGAAATTGCTTAAATTTATATAAAGGTATAATTAATAAGATCTTTTGTTTTCGTGATCAGTACACATTTTGAAATGAAACTGTTTTACCGGATTAATTGCGTATATTATTGGTATTCAAAATACGTTTTTAAAAAACCTAACAGTTCAAACTCTTTATATGTTTCCGTGGTCACAGATAGACTCTAGATCGACCTCCCTACGTTTTCTTACAATGTATATTTGAACACCAATAGTATACGCGATCAATCCGATTAAAAATATTTTTATTTCAAATCGTATAATCAATGAATATAAGCCTTGAAAGCTTAGAATGTCATGTTCTAAGAACAAAATAATGTATTAAATAAAACAAATCTTGTTATAAAGTATGGTTTGAGCGAAAAAAAAAGAAAATATGAAAGATAATAACGAACAATGTGACACTCGTATATATCTAAAGCTCTCAATTTATAAATACAAACAATAGAATTGTAATAAGTTTTCTATTCTATACATCTATACTGCAATATATGTGTATCTTTGCACTTTATTTCTTATTATTGTTTAGAAGTCATATTTAAAGAATAGTTTTGCATTACTTCACTTGAAATCAAAGTGAATTTCTCAGAAGGTTCTCAGAAATAAGTATTTGAAATGTAATTTTAGTATTGCAAGTCAGACATTAAAAGCTAAATAGTAGTTAAGTATGAAAAATCAATTTATAAATAATTCTTAGGTCTTGTTATTATATCTGTACATTTTTTTTATTTTAAGTGATTATTAAAATTAATTAAAAGATAACTTAATTTATAGAATAATAAAATAATTTATAGGCTTTTTGTTCTGTAAAAAGGGTAAAACAAATATTCAAATATATAGAAATGTTGGGGCTATCACTCGACTAGGGGAAAAGTACGTAACCGTAAAAGTAATGTAAGGTAACCAGTAAGTCTTTAAATATTTTAAAATAATTATTTCGCAGTAAAACTAAGTATTACAAATTCAGAGTGTAATCCATCTCGGAGGAAGGAGAGGAATGATAATTATTTCGTTTTTCTTCCATTTTACAACAAATATCTCGATTGGTCGTAGAATGCACAACGAAATCGTCTGAACTATGTTATCTATGACCTACCCTGTCTGCCAAACGCGTGAAGCTGGTAAAACAAAGATAATTATTATCTACGAAATTCTTTCTTATCTCTCTTGTCTATTTCTATCTCAAAATAAGCAAGCTCTACAAAGATATTAAAGCAGCGTATTGAACAAAATTAATCTCATTAAGTACTGCGATCTCCAATTAAACGATTAATGATTCATGATTGATCTTGAAGCCTTAAAATTAAAATTATAATTAAATTTTTTCGGTGTTTGCTTCAGATTGATTAGTTTTAACTAATAAATTTTTCCTTCACGCTGGATCCCGCACACAAACAAGGTAGGCATAGCGTTAAGACAACTCACGTTCCAGATTTTCCGACGCTTTCTGGAGGTATGGCGTGTCGTTAAGTGGGGAACAGTGCACCTAGAAGAGCGGAAATTAAAATAGTTCCAACATCGCGTGAAAATCCGAACCCACAACCGGTCGCGACTGGCTCCAGATAACAAGATAGAGGAAAGATACATTTATCTTTATTTTTTATATCGTATAATTGAGGGGGTTGAAAGACGTGGTACAGGTGAGAGCATTGGCTATGTACGAGGAGGGTTGTTTAATGCTATTTCTCTCGTTCTGGTGAATAAAACAAAGCGCGACTGTGAGTTCAACAACTCAACCGCTTAATATCTGGGATGCGAGTGGAAAAGAGAAGAAGAGGCTTGACGTTAGGCTTAAGGTTATACGTAAAAAAAACATGTATAAATATAAAATTGGGTTGGATCCTGCTCGGAAAACGCAATATGTCTTCTTACTAAGTCTGCGAAAATTGATAAGTAGCGTCTAAAGGTGTTTCGACAATAGAAACATCAGAATGGGACGGACGTGAATCCGTTATTAATTTTACTACATTTAATGATATTCATCTTTCATCACCGGCCGTATAATCTGGTTTCTGACTGTAAAAAACGTGTTTTGATTGTTGGCTGTCGATTCTTTTCCGTGTTAAATTATATAGTTAATAAAGAACGATATACAACGTGATCCCGCATTCATTCCTATCATTCAGACGCAATTTTAGACTTGTATCATGAGTGAATGTGGAAAATGCCGTGACATAGAGTCTACACACCTGCATACCTTACTACTACGCGGGAAAATGTGAAGCTTAAAAAAATATTCGCAGACACATTCAAGTTATATATAAGACAGGTTAAACGGAACGAATTTAAGTCTACTTTCCTATGAATCTTCGTCTTGAAGAGCACGTGCAAGGAATTCCGTGCTATGTTTTAAATCTTGTTTTAGTTGTTTTTGAAAGCGTTCAACGCTTTTCCCGCATAACGAGAGGCAGAGACAGTTCGTATTCATTTTCCGCCTAAAATTAACTCAATTTTTTATTGAGTGGTGAAATTCTACTTTTTCATGAGAGATCAGATTGTGCTTACCAATTTGTTGACAAATCAAAATAGTTTAAATATAATCTTTCCTTAGAATGAGAATAGAATCCACAATCATCGCGCTTACAGTCAAACGCTGTCAACCGCTGTCAACCACTGCGCCACCATGGCCTAATACTTGTATCATTATTACACGTAATTTTAATAAATATTAAATTCTTATGTAAAAACATAATAATAAAAGTTTCACAATTTAGTTCATTTATGTGATACGCTTTCGCATAATAACTGTACTTTTCTTATGACGACTCCCATGGGCGCTTAAAATGGCTCCCTTGCCATGTAAATAGATAATATTTTTAACGTTTTTTTATCATCACTCAGGTATAACACGTTGTAATATATTAAAAAAAAAAATCTTTAGACAATAAAAGGCTTGAACAATACACTTGATGTTTATGGATTCAATTCCTACTCGGCGGCGTTGAATTTTGTTAATCAACACGTAATGTCTCGATTTTGGGTAGAAAGAATATCAAGATTTTCGTACGCACTTTATTTTAAACTAATAATGACAATTTGTTTAATTTAACTCTATAGCGTTATCTTCAGCCGCTTAACACGCAACGTCTTGATTTCGGGCGCAAAAAAGTGTCTTGACACTAACGATAATTAATATTTTCCCTGACTGCCTCGCTAAGCGGGGAAAAGCGTAAAGCTGTTAAACGACAACGCTGGAAACGAAATCAAAAGTTTTGTTTTTTAATTTTCTGATAAGAGAACAATGATAAAAAAATACTCGTTTTATCCTAAATTCTCCACTTTCTGTGTAAAATATACGATAACTTATGATGACTTAACGATATGCATTGTTTTACCAGATCGGAAAAAGAGAGTGTATACATATAAGTATAGATATACATATTATATAGATATATAGAATACATAGGTAAGTAATTCCCCGAATATAGATCCTCGATATATAGATATACGTAAGTAATTTCTCGAATGGGAATCGAACCCACAACTATCGCTTTTACAGTCAGTCAGCTTTTACTGTTCCACTGAGCCATAATGATGTCAAAAAAAATAATACGCTTGTAAATTATTTACGATTACACTTTACTTAACACCGGAAATGATAATAAAGGTCGTTTTAAAAGGCGATTACAGCTGAAGCTTTTGAAGCTTCCCGGAATATCATATTAACAAGCTTTCGTTTATCTGAATTCATTTATTTTCAAAATATATAAAGTATGTTCTATTATTTTTTTATTTTTCCGCATTAGTATTTAAGATATAGCGTTGAGTTTCGCCACTCAATGCCACTCAATATCTCAATTTCAGGCAGAAAAATGGAGAACGGAATATCTTGTTACTAGGAGTACCCTACTATGTAAAACAAAATGCTACATATTTTTTTATTTATTTTTACTACTATTTATACTATAATATATTTTTCAAGATATTCTTTTGTTATAAAAACAGTTCTTAATTTACCTTAAGTAGCACAGTAACAGATTATTTACATCTTTTTTATAGCTTTGTCGATCTAAGGAAAGCACGCAGAACTTAGTAACAAGACATATTCGTCTTCCGAGTAGGAATCCAACCCAATATGTATATTGTATACATGTTTTTTTTACGTTATAGCCTTAAGCCTAACGTCTCTTTCCACTCGAATCCCAGATATTAAGCGTTGAGTGGTTGAACTCACTGTCGCGCTTTGTTTTGTTCACCAGAGCGAAGAGAAATAGAATTAACAACCATCTCGTACATAGCCAGATGCTCTCACATGTGCCACGGTGCTTTCAATTTATACAATATAAAAAACAAAGAATAAAATGTATCTTCTCTATTCTTGTTGATCTGGAGGCCAGTCGCGACTGGATGTGGGTTCGATTTTCACTCGAGGTTAAATATTTAATATTTCCGCTCTGCTAGAGACAACTGTTCCTCCACTTAACACGCAATACCTCCAGAAAGCGGCGGAAAATCTGGAACGGAGTGTCTTAACGCTATGCCTACCTTGCTGTGTGCGGGATACAGCGTGAAGGAAAAAATTTATTAGTTAAAAAATAATCAATCTGAAGCAAACATGCGAAAAACATTAATTATAATTTTAATTTTAAGGCTTTCAATCATTGGATATCATTAATATTTTAATGGAGATCGCAGTACTTAATAGAGATTAATTTTGTTCAATTACACTGCTTTGATATCTTTGTAGGCTTGCTTATTTTGAGATGAGAAATAGACAAAGAGAGATAAGATAACAATTATCGTAGATAAATAATTATCTTTGTTTACAGCTTCCCGCGTTTGGCAGACAGGGTAGTCATAGAGAACATAGTGTCAAGACATTTCGTTGTGCATTCTACGACCGAAATCGAGATATTGTTTGTAAAATGGAAGAAAACGAAAATAAATTATCATTCCTCCGAGAGGGAATTGACACTCTGAATTTGTAATACTTAGTTTAAATGCGAAATAATTATTTTAAAATATTTAAAGACTTACGGGTTACGTTACATTACTTTTACGGTTACGTACTGTTCCCCTAGTCGAGTGGTAGCCCCAATATTTCTATATTTTTGAGTATTTGTTTTACCCTTTACAGAACAGAAAGCTTATAAAAACATATTTGATATGCACAAGTTTGTATGTATTTCAACATTTTTAAAGTGTTATTTGCACATTTTAGTTACGAAAATCTGTTTTAGAGAATTTATAAAAGTTCTTTTTATTTTGTATGTAAGTTTATTAATTCGGAAAATATGTCGAGTAACATTTTTTAACATTTTTTTTTTTTGTATTTAGTACTTCTTTCTTTATTAGGATTTAAGGATTTCTATAAATTAAGTTATCTTTTATTTAATTTTAATAATCACTTAAAATAAAAAAAATGTACAGATATAATAACAAGACCTAAGAATTATTTATAAATTGATTTTTCATACTTAACTTAACTACTATTTAGCTTTTAATGTCTGACTTGCAATACTAAAATTACATTTCAAATACTTATTTCTGAGAACCTTCTGAGAAATTCACTTTGATTTCAAGTGAAGTAATGCAAAACTATTCTTTAAATATGACTTCTAAACAATAATAAGAAATAAGGTGCAAAAGATACACATGTATTGCAGTATCGATGTATAGAATAGAAAACTTATTTCAATTCTATTGTTTGTATTTATAAATTGAGAACTTTAGATATATACGAGTGTCACATTGTTCGTTATTATCTTTCATATTTTTTTTTTCGCTCAAACCATACTTTATAACAAGATTTGTTTTATTTAATACATTATTTTGTTCTTAGAACATGACTTTCTAAGTTTTCAAGGCTTATATTCATTGATTATACGATTTGAAATAAAAATATTTTTAATCGGATTGATCGATCGAAAAATATTTTTAATTGGTGTTCAAATATACATTGTAAGACAACGTAGGGAGGTCGATCTAGAGTCTATCTGTGACCACGGAAACATATAAAGTGTTTGAACTGTTAGATTTTTAAAAATGTATTTTGAATACCAATAATATACGCAATTAATCCGGTAAAACAGTTTCATTTCAAAATGTGTACTGATCACGAAAACAAAAGATCTTATTAATTATACCTTTATATAAATTTAAGCAATTTCTACAAAAAACGTTATATAAAAGTCTATTTTTAGTACAAAAGCTCACCAGCAAAAAAAGAAAAATCCCAAAACTTTTGCACACAATTACGAAACAAACTTGAAAGTTTCGTTCAGAATTCACACCTATTTTCACGTCCAACCCTCATAAGGGTAACTAGAATACTGAATAAGAGGAATACTCTGGGAGATAAATGCAATAATGCGAAAGCTTCGTATACCTCTAAGCCAAAGAAAATACAACTCTATGGCCGCTTACTAAAAGCTATACGAATTTCAACAATTGCGTTTGCAGAAAATTGTGTAGATTTTCAAGCGTTTTCACTCGGAAAGCTTCTTTTTAAGTCTTATTTTAAGGGAATAAGATTGAAAATATACTTTTTAGGTTAAACACACATGGTTGCGGTTAACATTTGGTGGGTACCCGATTTCATATGGACACATTTATTGTAACTTATAATTATTTTAAGCTTTTAAAAGCTTTGGTTGTATTTGTATATCTAAAGTGGAGGAAGGAGTGTATGCTCTAAGCTCTCATTAATTAACCTGCTACGGGGAAAGAGTGAGGTTGAAAATTTGTCTATAAGTATATGAATATATATCGTATTGTGATATAACTATAACTGAAAGTAATAATTGTGAGATGTGAGATTCCCCTTGGAAATGTTAATAATATATATTTATTATTATTTTATTATTTTATTCTATGTAGACAAAGTACGAGGTAGGGTTCCTACGAGTGTAAAGGGCCAAAAAACGGAGAACGGAATGACTAAGTTCTTTTTCTCGTCTCAACAATACAACAAATACGTATATTTTACCTTTGGGGGTCGACGGGTTAAGAATACAACTCCCCTCCGCTGCTGGGTAGTGTCCCGTGAAAGACCGGTAACCTAGTAGTTTGGTGATAGGATATTCGGCAAAAGGAAGTCTCCTCCTCCTCCTAGTACAATAAAAAAATATGAACAAAAAATGTTAATGTCTCTAACAGTGTAAGCCACGGTATATAATATGTTGTACTAAAAATCAGTAAATAAATATGATTGTATATAAAAACAAAACAATTTTGTTATTCCTTAACATTTTAATGGAATTTCGAGGAATTGTTAGATTTACATATTTATAATATGGATATTTTGTTATACAAGATGCACTAGCTTCACGCTTTTTTAACGCATAGAAGGATAGTTAGACAGAACCTGAAACGTACAATGTTGAGAGGCAGATTTAAGTGTCATACTTTATTTTGTAGTCAGAAATTAAAGTAATTGTAGTATCTTATGTTATTACTATTTATTACCCCGCATGGGTATCGAATCTAAAACTGTGTGCTAGTGCATTAGGATGGCTAATGTAGCCATCCCAATGCACTAGCACACAGTTTTAGGTTATGTTGATGATGATTATGTAAATAAAAACCTCTAATCAGTTCGTTATGTCGTGTATAATTTATACTTTAACAACAATTAAATGAACTTAAGACATATTAACTATAACTATGGTTAGCTTACACTCTTTATGTATACGCAATAAAAAGTTATGGAACAGTTAAAGTGTTCTATAAGCTCACTATAAGAGAAACGTCAAAAAATGGTATTCATAACAGCATTTTAGCGCTAAACAGTACTATAAGCGTACTATAAAGTTATAATGGCCAATACCCTACTATAGCGGTACTATAAGATAAAAAATGGCCGATTCTCAACAGCTGATCATTGAAAATGACATTTGACGTGAGTGACTCGTCAATATTAGCTACTCGAATTTGCATAACGTATTAATCCAATCCACTAATAATGATTGCTTTGTATCAATTTTCCACTTTTATATTTAAAATGAAAGCTTTACAAAGCATACATGCTTCGGAAACGATAGCAATAATGGAGAAGAGTTCGGAGCGAAGAAAAGTGTATAGAAGCAGGGGTTGACCCGTTTTCCTTATACGATGAAGAGTTTCGGAAGCGTTACCGCTTTCATAAATATACTGCTTTTATGATAAACCTTATGCGTAGATTAACCATGGAGACATGCAATTAGACAATATTATTAGTAAAGTGAAGTTTTAACTAGGAGAAATTTTAGTTAGAAAACTTTATAAAATAGTAAGTTTAACACCGAGCTTTCCCTCAACACCAGAGCAAAGAAATGAAAATATAAATTGAAGTAAATATGTTATTGCCTGGAGTGAGGATCGAACCCACAACTAGTAATCTTGTTAAATGTTCACTTTGTGCCTGTGCACAATGACTGACCTCAATTTGTTAGATTTTGGTTAATAAAAAACAGTTTATTTCTAAATTTTATTCTTTAGATGTGTAATACAATAATTTACGTTTGAGTAATTCTTCCTTTAATAGTGAATTATTGAATTTTTGTTCTAAAATTTTTAATTTTTGCCTTTCTACGGCCATCTGGATCTCAGGAAGCTCCTTTCTGTAAACATTTGCTGCTATTCTTGAGCTTATTGTCATGCTGTAACCAAAAATGTAATATATCTATTATTCTTTTTAATATGTTTTCTGAAAGTATGTATTATAAATTAATAAAACTTATTTTGTTGAAAGTTTAACACATTTTATTTATTTCAATTCAATTTAAGTTTGATAATCCAAATTTAATATTTCTTGTAGATATAAGATAGTACTGAATGATTTTAGTGAATCTAACTTAGTAATATATTATAGTAATAAAAATAAAGATAAGTTCATTCAACATAGACATTTCTTTAATCTACCAAGATTGTGTGCTAGTGCTAGTACTTGGATGCACCATCTAAAAAGAATATAATCAGATTTCCTTGCTGAGCATTCTTTAGGTAGTATTAGCTATTTAATGTATTATAATGGAAAATAAATTTTGTCTCGCTTCCCATCAAATTATTTGTTGAAAATAAAATTGAACTAAATTGACTAAAATAATAAAATTGAAATGACTTTCTGGATATTTTGGTATTATCGTTCATTTAATATTTCATTCACCACAATTAATTATACTTAACATGTCTTATTACTTATGAATATCATTTAAAATAAGATAGGTGACGGAGTGAGATTTGTGTGCTGCTGTTTATTTCATAATATTAATATATTACACATACTTTTTTCTTCTTTTATATTATTTTCTGTTCTATTCTTAAACAAGAATTGATAATAATTACATAAATATTTCTTTATTCAAAATGAAACACTAATTGGCCAAATGTTCGTATTTTTATATGTACCTGGTTATCTGAGTAAAATTAATTTGAGTATACTGTGAACTCATGAGGGAACCAAACTGAAATATCATCACCAGTTGCTGGTTCTGTAGTAGGTGGTGAGCTACCAACTGTTTTTAGTATTTGTTTTTTTTTTTCTATAAATATCAGCTTCTTAGCTGACATTTTTATAATACCATGAGCTTCTTAGCTGACATTTTTATAATACCCATTGAGCCTTAATTTGTTCTTCTTCTTCTTCAAGGGGTTTTTGCCATATTGTTAAAACTGAAACATTAAGTGCCGTGTTATTAAATAACTACACAAAAACTTTTCCTCAGCAATTCTTTCAAGATCATCTATGGAATAGAAGCATAAGCATTGAAACATAACATTCATATGTATGTTATGTTTCAATGCTTATGCTTCAAAACAAAACTTACGTGTTCGAATTAACTGTATCAGTAAAACCAACCTTATCCTCCTCCAACCAATTCTCACTTCTTTGCCTTTTCTTGCTCTCTACAATTTTTGATTCCGATGCTATATTATAAGTAATGGAGTAATATTTAAAATAAAATTAACACGTACGTACTACTAGTAAACAAATGTCAATAGCTTATCGCACCACAAACAATAAAATATGCTTTTTATCCTTAATAATGTCTATGATCAGTCGAATTTAGTACAATTATAAACAATATCTGTGGTCAATTTGCAAAGTTTGAAAAACTTTCTTGCCAATTTCATCGTAGTGGCAACATTTTAGCTTATAAACAGTATATTAGTTATAGTAGGTTTATAGTACTGTTATGAATACGCATTTTTATGGAACGTTTCATAAGCTTATAGAGCATTTTAACTAATGAACGTTTTAAGCGTTCTATAAGCATTTTTTATGAATAAGGCCGTTTATGTATACGCAATAAAAAGCAGCTTCACACTTTTTCCCCCCTTTTTAGCATTGTAGTCAGAGAGAATACAGTATTAAAACACTTCGTTCTTCAGTATTTTAATACAAAAAAGTAAACAAATTAGTTTAAATAACATACTAAATAGAATGCGCTTAAATTATTTACCCGTTATTCTAGTCTTAGTAACGATATCAAGTTCTACTTGAACTTGATATCGTTTAATGAATTTTCAAGAAATTCAGACAACAAATAATAGATTAAAATAACATTTCAACATTTTCTTACATCCAAAAAAATAAGCTCCTAATTTAAAAAATCAACCCCTAAAGGCATGAACATAATTTTCCCGAGTAGGGAATTGAATCCACAATCGACGGCCGGCCGCCTCGGTTGGCCGTCGATTGTTGTGTTGTGTGAGGTTGTGTGAGGTTGGCATACACATTGGTTGTGGGTTCGATTACCGAAAATTATTTGCATTTTTGGTATCTAATTGTAATTGCTCTACTTAGTGACGTTGAATTCCACACAATTCTGTACATAAAGGTCCCAAATTCAGGCAAAAAATTAAGAACGAAGTGTTGACACTAGGTTATCTTTTCCTACGCCTTATTCGGGAGAAACCGTGAAACTATTAAGAGAATAGTTTGGTATCCTTAAATGATAAAACTTGGGGGCTACTACTAAAAAAGTATCTAGTTTTCTAATACTCGTTATTCTTCGTGTAATTAAATGATTTAGGCACTTTTATAACAATCTTTCAAATGAAGATAATTCCTGAGCTAATATTATGCTAATTTCATACTATTTATATTAGTTTTAGAGACCATTGTGACGCTGACTGTAATTGTGATAGGTCGTGGGTTCCATTCCCACTTCAAAAACGATCATAAATTTATTATTTTCATTTCTCCCCTCTAGTGAATAAGGCAAAGCACGGCGTTGAAATTCACTACTGAGCATGTTATATCTCTATTTGGAGCAGAAAACGGAGACCGAAGTGTCTTGATATTAAGTACACAGAGAGTACTTAATGTCAAGACCATCCATTCTGATAAGCGGAAAATAGCGTGAAGCTAAAAATATACTACTTTAATATTATTTTACTTCAATTTATTTCCGTTTCAAAGGGAAGATACAGTTTTACAAACAAACATTTGCTGTAGCATATCCTTAAGTAAATAGAAATCCTATCGATTATACTTTAGCTCTTTGCTGAAAATAATTATTTCTGAGCTAGCTCATATGTATGAGTAACATATTCTTCAAATAGAACGTTTTTGATGCTAAATATGAGTTTAATTTTAAATGTAGTAAAATACTTTTTACAATAAAGTTAAGGTATTTAATAATTTCACTGGATATATTTTATTTATTTTAGATGCCAATTATATATAGTGTTTTAGTATATAGTATATAACATTCAAGCATGAACATTTGAATATTAATATAAGGGCACAGTGGTCTGAAAACAGCGTCTGAATTTTAACACGATTGCTTGCGGCTTCGATCTCACTCTAGAAAATGTATTTAAATAAATATTTTTCATTTCTCCGCACTGGTAAGAAAACAAAGTACGGCGCTGTGTTCCGTCACTCAACACGCATTGCCTCGAATTCACTACATGTATACTGTACCTTGTATAATGTAGTGTAAGATTCGGAAAAGCCTTATGTTACAGATTCGTAAAGAACTTAATGTCGAGTTAGTTCGTTGTCCAGTTTCCGCCTCAAATCTAGACTTGCGTATTGAGTAGCGTAACTCAGCGCCTTTCCTTGCCTTTGTTTCCATATCGAGAATTTATTACTGATTGGGAATCGAACACAAAACCATTCGCTTTTACAGTTAAAATCTGTCACTCTGCAGAACCATAGCTTCATGTCATTTAAGTATATTAATTAAAGTAAATACTGACATACGCCGTCTTCACAAGTTCAATAGTATGAATTCCCATCAAATTTAAAGGCAACTAAGTTCAGAGCAATGTCGAAGTCATGAAGTTTGACCGAAAACGCTAATTTGAAACCAATCTCGGCGCTGTCGTGAAACAATGCCACTAATTCTCTTCTAGAGGTACGAGTATGTCTAGGTGTACACCATGTTCGACTTTATATTATTAGTTTTTGTTTTTTTTTATTATTTCATTATTATTTTTACTCGCCACTTAATGCTGGTAGAAAGTCAAAATCAGAAAGAATATAGTGTTGAAACTATCCGTTCACCTATAGTCATAATAGCTATATAGAATTCTTCCCCTGTGCATTAATCCAGGCCTAGCCAGAGCCTGCCTTCATATTTTTATAGATTTAGTCTCCTCCGCTTGTTTCCTCATAGCCCACACGAACTTTTCACTATTTAAAGAAACACAGGCTAAATTACGATATTTACAGTAAACTTTCAAGACTTTTTATATTTAAATTCCACCTTATGCTTAAAACGTTTTATTACTGAATTTTCTATAATTTACAAAAAATATACGTTATTTGAAAAAATAAATAATATTTTTATGTTTATTAAATTGGTAGGAAAAAGTCGAAAACGGTATAAACTGTTTAATTCCAAACGTGAGAACTATTCTACTGAACAAATACCACACGATCGCTCGACAAATGTTAGCTAAGATTTGTTCAAATATCTCTTATTTCTGATGATTTTTAGTTAATACTAAAAATCAATACAATAATTTGTAACGATTAAATTGAGTTACATTTTGACAGGTGATAACTAGGTCTATTCTCTTTGGGGGATATATTAATATAATAAAAACATTTTCAAAAAACACACATATATAAAACATATAAATAACGGTTTCAATCTCAAAGAAATCCGAAACCGGAAAACTTTTTTTTACATTTATTTAATTATTTTTGTCATGTTCTCAATATTTTTTTATATAGGTACTGTATATTTTTTAAATACTTTGTGAATACCACTTTGTCAAATTAAAATAAAATTTATAATTATATGTTCATACACATCTCCCACGTCATAGCATCGGATAACGCTGGATATTGATCGACATGACCGGAATAACATTACATTTTATACTATTATTGAAGTCCTACAATACAAACATAAACAGGCGTAGCGCGGCGTTGAGTTCCAATCAACACACAAAGTCACAATGTCAGGCGAAAAATGAAAAACGAAGTATTAAGACACTAAGTCCTCGTAAAATGATAACATATATTCTCTATGTCGTTGAATATAAATATTTAACTCAATTTCAAAACCAAAGTGAATGCTTCAGTCAACAAAGAACATTTAATTCGAACAGATTTCATCCAAGTGATAAGTAAATACTATAACGATTAAGACGTTGATTCAATTTCAAAGGCGATTGCAATCCACGATTGTGGGAGATACGTCAATATTGGTAATCTTTAATTTATATACGAATTTTAATTTGGATTAAGGAATCCAAATTAAAATTAGTATATAAGCTTGCGAAATTATAAGAGTAAGCTCCACTTTTAAGATTCTTAAGAAATAATTATATTTTTAAGATTTTATTTTAGTGATTTCTTAGTATTGAAATTAAGAAATGAAACGAAAATATTATATATAAGTAATTGATGTTTTTTTTCACTTTTAAAACATGATAAGTAATAATAATCAGATATGAAACAATATACCTATGTTTATAGAAAAATCTATTAAATTTTGTGTGTACCAGGAATCATAGTCAAATATCTTAAAAATGTCTCAGTGCTGTTTTCAATTACGCTATATATTTTTAACAAAATTAAATTCTTGCATTATTATTATGCTTTCATGATTATTTTACGTTACTCTATAATATTACAAATTAATATATTTGAACATTAGGTGTGGCCATCATGGCACAATGTGACACTATGTATAGTAGGTACCAGTACTGTGGGTTGGATTTCACTCAAAAACATAATAATTTAAATTTATTTTTCATTTTTGTGCCAACGCCTGGTAAACCTGTCTCTATCGGCGGAAATTGAGACTTCTTGAAGGATAAATGGAGTGTCTTGAGATAAGGTTTTTTTTCTATCTACCCTGCGAGCGGGAGAAAGCGTGAAGCTACCTATTACATAATTATACAATCTTCAAACAAAGGCAATGTTATATATATATTTGGCTATGGAAGTTATTTTCCTACAATCTTGTATGTAACGCTTGAAGCATTACACTATCTGGTCACGTCTCCAGATTTTATGTATCCCCACACAAAGAGCTCAAAGCAGTGTAATTAACAAAATGAATACTATTTAAGTACTGCGATCTCCATTGAAAATAGTAATGATATCCAATGATTGACAAGCCTTAAAATTAAATTATAATTCAATTTTTTCGCATGTTGCTTGTCAGATTGATTATTTTTAACTAATAAATTATGATAGTTTATTGCGAAGAGTTATGACATTTTTTTTCCTTCACGCTGTATCCCGCACACAGCAAGGTAGGCATAGCGTTAAGACACTCCGTTCCAGATTTTCCGCCGCTTTCTGGAGGTATTGCGTGTTAAGTGGAGGAACTTAACGCCGCGCTTTGTCTCTAGCAGAGCGGAAATATTAAATATTTCCACACCTCGAGTGAGAATCGAACCCACAACCAGTCGCGACTGGCCTCCAGATAAACAAGAATAGAGAAGATACATTTTATTCTTTATTTTTTATATTGTATAAATTGAAAGCACCGTGGTACATGTGAGAGCATCTGGCTATGTACGAGATGGTTGTTAATTCTATTTCTCTTCGCTCTGGTGAATAAAACAAAGCGCGACTGTGAGTTCAACCACTCAACGCTTAATATCGGGGATTCGAGTGGAAAGAGGAGAGGCTTTGACGTTAGGCTTAAGGCTATAAGGTAAAAAAAAACATGTATACAATATACATATTGGGTTGGATTCCTGCTCGGAAGACGAATATGTCTTCTTACTAAGTTCTGCGTGCTTTCCTTAGATCGACAAAGCTATAAAAATATGTAAATAATCTGTTACTGTGCTACTTAAGGTAAATTAAGAACTGTTTTTTATAACAAAAGAATATCTTGAAAAATATATTATAGTATAAATAGTAGTAAAAATAAATAAAAAAATATGTAGCATTTTGTTTTACATAGTAGGGTACTCCTAGTAACAAGATATTCCGTTCTCCATTTTTCTGCCTGAAATTGAGATATTGAGTGGCGAAACTACCTAATACCAATGCGAAAAAATAAAAAATAATAGAATATACTTCATATATTTTGAAAATAAATCAATTCAGATGAAAGAAAGCTTGTTAATATGATATTCCGGGAAGCTTCAAAATTTTCAGCTGAAATCGCCTTTTAAAACGACCTTTATTATCATTTCCGGTGTTAAGCAAAGTGTAATCGTAAATAATATACAAGCGTTTCTTTGAAATTATTATTATTTTTGACATCATTATGGCTCAGTGGGACAGGCAACAGCTGGATGATGTAAAAGCGATAGTTGTAGGTTGATTCCCATCGAGGGCATTACTTATGTATATCGTATATATCATATAATACGTATATCTATACTATATGTATATACTCTCTTTTTCCGATTCTGGATTATACAATGCATATCGATTAAGTTCGCTATGACAGAACATTAAAGTCTATGTTTTACACAGGATGGGGAAATTGAGGATAAATCGTTGGTATTTTTTAATCATTGTTCTTTTATCAGAAAATGAACAGAAATCAAAACTTTGTTGATTGTCTTTCCAATCTTAAGAAAGAGAATATAATTATTCGTATGTCAAGACACTTTTGTCCGGCCGAAATCAAGACGTTGCGTGTTAAGTGGCTGAAGATAACGCTAAGAGTTAAAATTAAACAAATTGTCATCTTTTAGTTTAAATGAAGTGCGTTTACGGAAAATTTGATGTTACTGTCAGTGCATTTAAAACACAGTGTTAAGAGTTTCATGATTTTTTAAATAAAAATTCTTCAGCTTTTCCCGTAAATTAGATTAGTAAAATAAAAACTTAGAGTCAAAAAACACTCTGTAATATTCTTTCTGACTTCTTTACACAAAAATCGAGACATTACGTGTTGATTAACAAAATTCAACGCCCCGAGTTAGGAATTGAAATCCATTTAAACAATCAAGGGTATTGTTCAAGCCTTTTATTGTCTAAGATTTTTTTTTTAATATATAAACGTGTTATACCTGATGATGATAAAAAACCCGTTAATAAAAATATTATCTATTTACATGACAAGGGAGCCATTTGTAACCACCCATGGGAGTCTCATAAGAAAAAGTACAGTTATTATGCGAAAGATACTACATACATGAACTAAATGTGAAAATTTTATTATTATGTTTTTACATAATAATTTTAATTTATTTTTTTATATGTTATTAAAGTACGGTAATGAATGATACAAGTATTAGGCATGGTTGGCTGGCGCAGTGGGTTGACAGCGCTGACAGCGTTGACTGTAAGCGCGATGGTTGTGGATGTCATTCGAAGGGAAAGATTATATTTAAAACTATTTTGATTTGTACAATCTGGTATAAGCAATTCTGATCTCCTTCATGCTGAATAGAAAAGTAGAATTTTACAACTCAATAAACAATGAGGATTAATTTTAGGCGGAAAGTGAATACTAATTTATCTGCCTTCTTGTTATTGCGGGAAAAGCCGGAGCTTCCAAAAACAACTAACAAGCAGCGGCGTAAACAAAGGGGTGGCAAAACGGGCCAAAAATGCCACGGGCCCGAGCCAACACAAGGGGGCCCCTTGCCTTCAGAGAGGGCCGCGAAACACAGAAGGATCTAATCTTTATATTGGAGGAGGAGAAAAAAAGAAGGGAGGGCACAGTCTGGAGAATTGCACGGCCTCAACCGGTTATAGTACGCCACTGCTAAAAGATTTAAAACCTAGCAAAGGAATCCTTTGCAAGTGCTCTCAAGACTAAGATTCATGGAAAGTAGACTGACATTCTGTTACGTTTAACTGTCATATATATTTACAATTTTTGAATGTATGCGAAATTTTTTTAAAGCTTCACATTTTCCCGTTGTAGTAGTAAGGTAGGCAGAGTGAACTAATGTACGCATTCCCAAACTTTCATCACTGATCAAGAAGTATTAAAACTTGCGTGTTTGAATGGCGGAACTAACGTGTAGATCGTCTACTTTTGAAACCACAATCAAACACGTGTACAGTTAGGAACCATGTTATACGTCACGGTGGATGAAAGATGAATATTATTTAAAATGTAGTAAAATTAATAATCGACTTAAGTCCCCATTTCTGATGTTCTCATTGTTTAGAAACAACGTTGACGCTACGTATCAATTGGTATAGCTTAGTGCAAATCTTTGCTACGCGCAAATATTAAAACATCTAACACAATTATTAAATGTTGTAAAACCAGAATCTCCTAACAACTAATGAAAAAAAGGTATTGAGACTCTTAATAATTTTTCAAGTTAATGATATTAAATTTTATTATCTTAACGAAAATTAATAAATCGAAAGCTTTATGTTACGAACGCAACGTCTATCGTGTTCGGAACAATATTGGAATTGATAATTAAATAGATGTAAAATAAAGGAATGGTAGGTAGGTAACGAAGAGTAAGGTTATTTTTTATTTACATCACTTGCCATTTTGTGAGTCGACATACGAAGCATGTCACTATACTTCTTACTTTCTTTAAAATGTACACTCTCGAGGCCATCATGACTAAAATAGCACCAATCTATTGTAATCGCAATTGGTAGTGGGGTCGGATTTCCCACTGGAAGTAGTAATGATTCAAATTGTACGATTTTCCTTTCTCCGTTCAAGAAAAACAAGGTAACCGTGCTTAAGACTCACTACTCTAATATTGGTTGGGCGTAGAGTGAAGACATTAGATTTTCTCTGTTTCGTATTATACGGGAGAAATGTAAAGGTGTAATAATAATTCCAATGTAAGCCCAAGTAAATAAATAAGTACAGTACTTAAATAAGTAGTACAGTGACAAAACACTCCGTAATTCAATTAAAAAGAAATAAACTTATCTGTATTGCATTACGAACTCGTTAATCTTGTCTTTTTGCTAACTTTCTAACATGATTTGAAGAGACTTTGTAAACTAAACTACTTAAGACTTGAAACAACTTGCGAATCAAATTAAAATTGGAGGTCCCAAACAACTATAAATAACGTTCCAATATTTTGATTTCTATTTTATTGTTTTTGATGCTAAAGTAAAGAATAGAAGCAATCATGGTACAGTGGAACAGTGTCTAGTAGTAAATGTGATTGGTTGTTGGTTCAATTCGCGAATCATATTTTTTTTCATTTTAATGTAAGATAATAGCTTGAGGCCATCGTATGGCAATGGCGTAGTATCTGAAGAATTCACACTCGGAGGAATAATTTTATTTAAATTATGTTTCGTTTATCTTTAGTGGTTTCGTATGAAATTGAATTCGGCAACTCAAACAATGTCCCATTTCGAGTGGAAAATTGAACGTAATATCCTGACACTAAGTTCTTTGGCCCTTAAAAATGTACATCAACGCTCCTCTGTCGGAGCTCATTGAAAGATCCTGCTAATCGCAACTTCAGAATACTTGCTAGAAATTAAGTAATGAGTGTTCTAGATAGATCGAGATCTTTTAATAAATAACATTTTTAGGGAAAACTTGAAAGATTAGTGTACTTCTAAGCGATAATGTTCTCAAATGTTTTGTACTATTTGAAATTTTAAAAGTGTTATTCTCACACATATTCTGTGAAAAAGCCAGGCAGCTCATGTCTCAGTCATATATACGCACCAACTTACTCAAAGCCATAACATTTTAAATACAAATTTTATCCCGACTGGGAATCGTATCTACAGTATCATTGTGAGCCGCCGGCTTCAGATCTGCCGTTTGTATATGTATTTGACTTATATACGTCCTACTACTCACTCAACTACTACTAACTATATCTCTTTACGTTCTCTCTGAACCTATTGTCAAGACATATACATGCACGCTAAGGACATTAAAGGATTACAAAAATACACCTCATCAAAAAATTATAAACTATCACAAAAAGGCATTAAAAAGGCTAATAAATATTTAAAATAAAACGAACGTCCATAATGTCGCCTCTCCAGAGTATCCATCTGTCTTTAATTAGTAGGATAACGGCACATTCAGTATCATCTAGCGTTGGTTTTAGATTAAAGGCAGTAAAATCTCCAATTCAAATAGCGAGACCGAATTCAAATGAGCTACCCTTACTACAATTCATTGTTTGTACAAACTTTTCAATTACTGGGGATTGTTTTTCAACTAAATGTATATGTATGTAGGTATAGTGATGAATGGAAGTGGGTGATGTAATTGCGATCGGTCTGTGGGTTTCGAATAAATGTTCTATATTGAGTTTCACATATTCCTATATACATTTGGCAGTATATTTTTACTTTTTCAATAAAAAATCATTACCATACAGCCAAGAAGCTACAAAAAAAATTATATATATGTAAAGGCAATAATATTAATTTTATTAATTTAATGTAAATATTTCACATAATTTTCATTGACAACATCTCATCTACTCACATAATTTCTTAAAGCAAAAACGTATTGGAATACTTTTTTTTACTATATCAATATACCTACCTCATAGTCACTCTCACGACACTAAAAAAAAACAAAATGCAGTATCCTTATAAAGAGTGCATATACTCTTGAAAACCGATAGCAACATTTGGTTATATCAGAAGTCAGAGTAAAGCGAGGTTGGAATTTAAATGTGAGACCAGCGAGTGGAAAAGCGGCAAACGGCTTGGTGCGAAGATTTATTTCAGTTTTTGCATTCCTCTACAAACGATACCAATCCCACCGTGATTGTTTGAATGAACCGGTGGAGGTGAATATAAAAGTCGTAGTTCTGTGGTGCGACGTCTAATTAGTTTTAGGTTTTTGTCAAGGTGCAATATTTCAAGGTTTCGACCGTTTGACGCTAAGATAATTATTATATTTAGGTTCTTTTAGATCCTTATTCGATCAGGTGAAGCGGCCGCATTGAGTTCTGCCCTTTAAGTCTATAAAATCTGAGGAAAATTATCTATGCATTCATCCCAAGGCCAATCGTGGTGCAGTCGGACAGTACAGGTTCGGATTTAATAGGAGTACGATTGTAATGTTAAATTATTTCACACTCCGTTCTAGTACTGTAGGACAAAAAAGACGGCGTTGAGTTCCGGTACTCAATACGCATGTCTCAATTTCATGTGAAAACCGGACTACTTACGTAGTGTCTCGATACCGATACGATCGAGGACAATCATTTACTGTATTTTCATGTTTTGAAAATAAATATTTTTGTATGGCTGTCGGTCTGTCTGTTTATTTGGTCTCTCTATATACTATGTATTAATTAATATATAGACATAATTTCCAGTGGTAGCAGGAGTAGCGTCTCTCGGCGGCACCATATCAGTGGGAGTGGGTTCCTCTCTCCTTCTCGTGTGTCAGTGTGTGGGAGTCCCACCGCCACGCACCGTGTGGTATCACAAGCACAATATTATTACCCACCATCCTAGATTCACTAGGAACCATGACGACAGCTTGCTTATTAATAGTAAGTATTACTTATTAAATAACTTTAATTTCTTCAAAGTTATATTAACCTGTTATTCGTTGAAATATATATAAGAAATCGCTATAGAAGATCTATAAGTATTTTGTATTATTTTTTTTATTTCCTGAATTACTTACCAACTCAAAAGTGCTTTTGGTATATTTTAAAGAAATATTTAGATTGTTTTATATTATTGTATAAAGTTGACCATACTTAGCAGAACTCGAACTCGTGCCTTTGTCGAAGCGCTCTGGCCGTTAAAGAAAGATTTTATACGTTTTATAAAAATGTTTTTTACATCCTAAGTGTGTAAATAACTTTTTAAACATTTACCCCACTTTAAATGTAGTACTTTTTATATTAAACAAGCAATCCAATAAACTATACATAAACTTTAATTTATTCTATTAATAAAACATAAAACAAAATATTTTTTCAGATATAGATCAATCTTTAAGTGGAAATTACACATGCTTAGCTAAAAATTTATACGGATCAGACTCGGTAGAGTACACGGTTATAGTACTTCCGCTACCGGAAGCTCCCATACTGCGAGCTACGCCGTACAAAGATTCTATATTAGTGGAGTGGGAACAACCGTTTTACACCGGTACAAATAGAAGTTCTGGACAAAAAATTAGTAAGTAAAAAAAATCTTTTGTTAAAATACTCCGCTCTCTATTTTCTGCCATTAGATATTGCCTAGTGTGGGAAATTAACACTGTGTTCTGTCTTATGAGACTGAGAGAAAGCAATATTATTAACATATTCATATCCATTCATATTTAACGTTACTTTAAACACAACTACTATAGTATAAACACATTAATTTAGTTAATGCAATTTTTTATGCGTTTTTTTATAATTATTGAAGGAATTTGGATAAATACTTTTAGTGTATGGGAGCTATTTTTCGTCTTTAGTTTTTTCTTCTCTTCTAGGCAACCTAGGCATTGCAGTAGTAATGTTTATCTCTCTTTAATGACTCTTTTATTATTAACAAATAATAATCTTTTATTATTATTTTAATAATAAATATTTCTTATTTTTTAAGACACCTCTCCCTCTACCTTATGTTAAAGCACTCCGTTTCTCACTATCCGCCGAATTCTGGGGATATTGCGTATTAAGTGGCTCGATTATTATGTTTTTTATTCTTATACATGTAAGAACAGGTAAATAAAAAACTTACTTAATGAATTAAATTTATTTTAGTTTCATGGCACTTAGGTACAAATACCTACAATTTTTGTTTAAAAAACATGATAAATTGTAATGTGATTCAAGTTACTTTAATACTTGGTTGTTATATCATTTTAAAAGGCAGAATGTTAGTATTTTCTTCAATTAGACCGCATGCAGCCGAAATCGATCCATGGCGAGCAAAGACTGCGGATGGCCGGTTCCGTAGATTCGTGTCACTTTCTTCTTATTGTGGTTTAATTTACCCTGTTGAGAGTAACAAAAAGGGTATCAATATTTATATTATATTTACAAATTTACAAATGGACAGACAGACAAACATATTTCATTGCAAAATGCACATCATGTTGAACAATTTTTTTTATGATCGCTACTCTGTATTTATTATATTTTAGCAGGTCTAATATAATTCTATGTTAGGTGTTCCATTCTTCGAAATTCATTATAGCATAAAGCCTGCTCAAGATTAATAGCTATAGAACAAAAAAAGTTTCATTGAAATCTGTCCAGTAGATAAAAAGATGTGCGCGTACAAACAGACAAACAAACAGCCAAAACTTTAAAAATGATAGATTTTTATTCTATTGCTATTTTTACACCCTGCTGAGTTAGTTTTTCGTAAAAATATTCAATGTACAGACACAACTTTTTGACAGGTTTATACTATAATATAGATATAGATAGATTTCCGCTCCTTTACTTTGATTGCGTAATAATATTATGACTTTTATATATTTTTTTCATTACAATTCAGCTTACAGTCTAACATGGAAGAGGTCTAGCGGTCCGTGGCAAGAAGCCTGGTCGCCCAACAAGTTGTCCAACTTGTCGGGCGTTCAGAAACACGCCCTAACCGGACTTAAGTGCGGTACTAAATATTCGTTGAGGATAACCGCTACTAACAAAGTGGGGACTTCTCAACCGGCGTATTTGGATGTCAGTACTTTGGGTGGTGGTAAGTTTTGTCTCTTTTTCTCGCTTAATATTAGAAAGAGAAAGTAAGAGAAAGAGAGGAGAGAGAGCGAAATACTTAGATCTTATATTTTTTACTATTTATTTAACAGAGTCAAAGATAATCTATTATCAGTCAAGACACTCTGTTCTCTATTTTCCGACCAAAATCAAGATATTGCGTGTTGAGAGGCGGAACTCTACACCATGTTTGATCTTAGGTATCAGAGCGCAGAAATTAATATATTTTAAATGTTATAAAATTATTACATCAGATGGGAGTCGAACCCAAAAACAATCGCGTTTGCAATCAAACGCTGTCGCACTATTCTAAATAAAATAATTTTTCAATATATTTTAGCTCTCCTGTACATAATATAATACATAAAGAAAATCTGGTTTTCTACCGCAACCATCGCGTATATATACAATATCCGACTATGCTGTACATATCGTTTAATATAATAATTGTTTTTAATTATTTTTTTTGAAGCTCCAATCCCACCATCAAGTAACGAGTGGTTATGGAGTAACTGTTCGCACATCTACGTACAACTCGCCGGTTGGGACGACTCGGGATGTGAACTTAGGACCTGGGACGTCGAATACCGAGTACTGGGCTCAAGGGGATGGATGCGAGTACATAATGCTATGGTTAGTATTTTTGGTCTGTTTTTTAATTTTTTTGGTTTTAAATTTGCTTTTTGGTTAGAAATTACAATTATGTCGATTATTTCTGGCATTTACATCGTCAACAGGATTTACTCGTACATGCAAAATTTAAAGCTAAATTGATTATTATAAAAATACTAGCGGGCCCGGCGAACTTCGTATCGCCATATTTTTGACAACAATACTAAAATGTATTTTTTTTAAATAATTTTAATGCATTATAATATACAATTTTTTTTCTTCCGGATAGAAAATAAATAGTGCTAATGATATCCCTTCTCTCTTCAGCCCAATGCTATTCCAAATCATCATAAAAACGATGTGTTTGACATGTCCATATTCTCTCCAATAACAACTTAAGGACTTTTAAACATTAGAATGCTATTTATTATATACTTTTAAACCTTTTTAAAGTGTTATTCCACACTTAGGAAAATTGAAAAAGACATTAAGAAAACGTTTAAAAATTTGAATTCGGTGTTCAGGAGGCGCGGGTTCGCTCCGCTGAGTTCAAATTTTTATACGTTTTCTAAATGTCTTTAACAACTTAAGGAATTTAATTTTACATTTTCTCTCATGTTCTCCTGTAGCTCTTTGCCTGCTATGATCACTACTTTATGATTGTCCGATGACGGTATAATTTCTCAGGCTATTTTAAACAATTTAATCAACTAATTACGTTCATGCAAACGTTGTTGTAGCTACATAATTATCTCTCTCTTAGCTGTATGACGGATAACATGATAGCACAGCTTTGATTTAATACAGCTACAGATATCCCTAAGACACTCCGTTCCCCACTTTCCGCCGAATTCGGAGGCTTGCGTGTTAAGTGGCGGAACTTAACGCCGCGCTTTACCTCGACACCAGAGCGAAGAAAATGGAAATATAATTTCCACTCCTCGAGTGGGAATCGAACCCACAACCAGTCGTTTACAGTCACACGCTTGTGCCACTGGGCCACGACTGGTCTTTAATTTTAATATTTATATTTCTTAAGCCCCGTTTATCTGTAAATAGCAGGTTAGTTAAAGTCAACCTACTAGTCAAGACACTCATTTGGCACGAACAATCATTTGGCAAGAGAGAATGCTATTTATTAAATACTTTTAAACATTTTTAAAGTGTTATTCCACACTTATGATTATGATTATTCGTAGAATAATCCTTGGGTAGCAGAAATTTGTAAAAATCTCTACAGAGATGCTAACAACATAAATAAGTTGTAATAAAGCGTATAAGAATTTCGACGCAGCGGCTAGTAGAACGCATGGCTCAGTGGTGAGAGCGCCTGAACGGTATTCAGGAGGCGCGGGTTCGAATCCCGCTGCGTTCAAATTTTTATACGTTTTCTTTAAATGTCTTTTTTTAAAAAATAGACATCCGTGTGAGGATCGAACCGTGGACCCGTATAAAAAATAACCATAAAAAGCAAGCGCTCTTCCAACTGAGCTATCACAACTATGTCAAATGTCGCGAAATTGACATTCGTATACTATGTATAAAGTGATATTTTAGCAGCTTTTTATCAATTGTTTTGCCGTCTCGAAACCTCTCCAGTAACATTTAAACTTTATGGTATGGTATTAAAGTTCAAATTGACTTTTAATAATTATAACGAATATTTTGTATGGGAGGATAGAAAAGTGTTGTTTTAAGACTTTTTCAGATTTTTTTTGTATTTTTTCTCTCCTTAACAACAATCCTCGTACTTCAAGGAATATTCTAAAAAAAGAATTAGCGAAATCGGTCCAACCGTTCTCCTAGTTTTGCGCCTAGCAACACATTCGGCGATTCATTTTTATATATAACATTAAGAGTACCTGATTAACGAATCAACGTATATTTTTGGAACTAAGATTTAATAAACTGTTTGTGTTATAATTGAAACAGAAATTACATCAAAATCTGTTCAGATATTCCCGCAGCCTTATATTTAATCAATATCCTTGAAAAGGATGTCCAGAATAACTGAAAAATATTTTTTTATTTATTTCTATCTATAACATCTTTAAAATAGACAAACAGTGAAAGCTACCGTTACCTGAGACAATGCGCGGTGTTAATTCCCGCTATTTAACACACAGTACATATATTTTGGGCGTAAATTAATATACTGTGTATTATGTGGCGGTACAGAGTATGTTGACACTAGGTTCTGTTTGACTACCCTGCAATAAGAAAAAAGACTAAGTTAAAACAGTTTGATTTAAAATGTGCACAAAGTGCCGAATGCTAAAGTCGTTCTTCTGATTACAGGCATATACAGACTCGTCATACGCTCTCTATCAATCTAACTACCGCACGAGTTTCCCGATATCGGATCTGTCTCCAGGCACGTGGTACCAGGTTCGAATCACAGCGAACAATGAAGCTGGTAGTGTCACTACTACGTATAACTATGCAACTAAAAATGAAGATGGGAGTAAGTTTTTTTTATATTAGTTTGTTTTATTTTAGTATTGTGGCCATGAATACTATTTGATAAAAAAAATAGAAGCTATGTTATTATAATTATTTTAAATAGAATGACATCGTGGCGTAGTAAGACAGAGTCTGACTGTACTTACAATTGTTTTAGATGTCAAATCCCATTTGGTGGAATGATCATTATTTAAGTATTTTCATTGTTTCGTCCTAGTAGCAGTAACACGACAAAACGCAGCGTTGAGTTTTGCAACTCGACCCGCAGTGTCTCTGTTTCGAACGGAAATTTGAGAGTGGAGCATCTTGACACTAGGCTCTCTTTGTTCTTCTTTACTATTATAACTTTTCACCTTAACAGAGTACTTAGGAAGAACGTACGCAATATCAAGTTAATCTGTTCTAAACTTTCCGCCCAAATTCGTCATTGCGTGTTGAAATAACTTAAATACAACATTTCCTCCGAGCTTCAAACCCATGACTATCTTTACAATAAGATGCTGTCACACTGCACCACTAACGCTAATATTTTAAAATATTAATATAATTATTCATATTTTGTTTCAGGTGAAGTCGGTCCACCATCAGACTTATTCGACTTAAACATGCTAGTTATAGTATTCAGTTCTATGTTACTGGTTGTGTGCCTTATATGCTGTGTCTACATATTGGTGAAAAGACAGAGGTAAGTAAACATTATACACACGTAGCAGGTTTGCATCCTCTTTATGCTGTTTCACCTTGAACCTAACGTCAAGACGCTGCGTTCGTTACTTTCTGCAATTTTTAGACATTGCGAAATTTAAGACATGACGTTGAGTGGCGGAACACAACACTGCATTTTGTCGTCTTCGCCAGAGCAGAGAAATGAAAATAATTAAATTATAATAATTCCACTGAATAGCAATCGAACCCACAACCAATTGCGAGTACCGTCAGATATTGTATCAACTGTACCACGATAGACTCTATTGTAATGTAATAAAACACTACAACGAAGAAAATTGAAAAAAATATGCTTAGAAAATATATAAAGTGCTAACGAGACAAAAATTACTGCCATAATACGACGACGAACGACGTATAACAATTTTGACGTAGCTGATAGAAGAACGCATTACTTAACGGCGAGAGCGCTCGGATGGTTTCCAAGAGATGTGGGTTTGAATCCCGCTGTGGTCAAATTTTTATACGTTTTCTAAGAATGTGTTTTTCAATTTCCTAACTGCGTAAATAACACTTTAAAATGTCACAAGCGCGTAATTCCGCGCTCAATATAAATGGAATATATATTTTGTCACTTTTCAGAACAGTAACGTTCAAGGAGTATCGCGATTCAATAACAGTGGACAAATCGGAGAGCGGGAACATAACGGCTAACACGTCGCACAGTAACCTGGCCAACGTGAAGGAGAACGCCATAAACACGCAGAACAGAATATACAGTGCTCCTATACACGTCAGAAATAATAGTAAGCATGGTAAGTTGTTTTTTATTATGTTTTATTGGGATTTTCTCGTAAAGGACCTTTGCTTTTACAAATTGGAAAGAGATTAACATTGCGTGTCAAGGGGGCAGAACTCAATGCCACGTTTTGCCACCAAAACGAAGGAAATGAAATATTTAAATTTCTCGAGTGGGGATCGAACTCCCAACCATGTTTACCGCGTTTCCAGTCACAATTTGTGCCCACAAGCCACGACTGGCCTCTTAGAGAGGGAAATCAATGGGAGTTTGTATTTTTCAAACCCTACTTCGGATAACCTTAATACAGTGGCACAGCGTCTGACTGTAAACGATGGTTGTGGCGAACCCACAATTTCTACTTGAAGATATGATTATATATAAAACTTTATTTCTTTGCTCTAGTACCTAAGCCAAATAGTGGCGGTGAGTTTCGCCACTCAACAAGCAAAGTCTCGATTTCGGGAGGACGGAGTGTCTTGACATTAAGTCCTCCTTGAAAAAGCACGAAGCTGTTTTAAGCTTATCGTTAACAAATGTAAATATTTATTGACTAATAACAATATTTATTATTTTTACTAAATTTTATGAGTAAGCAGAGGTTTTTGCGCAACTACAATAAAAAGTAGCTTCACACTTTACGCCACATCAAAGAAAACCTAGTATCAATACACTAATTTCTCCGTTTTCTACTTGAAGTTAATACGACGTGGTGGTACCTAACGCCGCGCAACCAGAGCAATGAAAACGAAGAAAATGTATCTTACTTAATGACCCATTAATATTACTTACGTTCTTTCTAATTTGCTCCTTATGCAATTATTATGCTATAGAATTAAATTTACAATCATCATTTTTTTTTTTTAGCTTCACGCTGTATCCCGCACACAGCAGGGTAGGCAGAGGGAACCTAGTATTAAGACACTCCGTTCCCCACTTTCCGCCGAATTCGGAGGCTTGCGTGTTAAGTGGCGGAACTTAACGCCGCGCTTAACCTCGACACCAGAGCGAAGAAAATGGAAATATAATTTCCACTCCTCGAGTGGGAATCGAACCCACAACCAGTCGTTTACAGTCACACTCTTGTGCCACTGGGCCACGACTGGCCCCTCATCATCATAATTCTGAATAATCTAAAAGATTTTACAAATTATTAATTAAGAGGACAGAATGTTAACACTAGGCTTTTTCTATCTGCTTCATTGCACACACACCAGTCACTCCCTCAGTCTCTAAAAGGAAAGATTGGAAAGACTAAAACAATATGTTAACGCTAGTAAAGTATTACTCTTGGGAATTACATAAAAATATTATTTTAAACGATATCTATTCTATTTACAGAGTTGTATGAAATAAGTCCATACGCACAATTCGCGGTTGGGTTCCGCACATTCGGTCACGTGGAGAACCAGGACCTGCCCACTAGACACCTGAAGCAGAGATATGATACTGGTATGTATATAAATTGAAATTAACTAAGTCATAGGTTCAGTCTCCGCTCGAAAGAATATATTTAAATTCAAAACAAACATATCATATATTAAAATTCTATAATATATTTCAATTCTAAAAAAGAAAGCGTTTCGTTGAGTTCCGCAACTTAATTTCAATGTCGTTTTCGCCCGAAAATCGGAATATCCTGACATTTTCTTTTTTCTGTCTGACTACCATTCTCTACAAGGAAAAGCCTTAAGTTGTCTTTTTAAGATAAGGAATTATTTGACCCGTGCTCTTTTCTCTTGATGCTTTTACTATTTTTTTCATATAAATATTAATGGTTTCTTGGAACTAAGACTGTCCTCAGAGAATTTTCAACTATTATATTTGGTAATAGGATAAAAGCACAACAGTTTCATATTTAAGGCCCAAGAAGACTCTTCATTATACACTCCATAATTTTTAAGATATGATTTCCATATATTGTTTCGTTGGACGAAAAACTGGTCACTGCCCTTTCTCTTAATAGACTAGAGTAAAAATTCAACCAACGAGCAGTGCCAATAAGCGGGAAAATATAGTATCTTTACATAGACACCCAGAGAAAACATCTCTGGGCTATAATCCATATCTACTCATAAATGCGAATGTCGGTCTGTTTGTCTGTCACGCTTTCAAGGCTGATCTGCCGATCGGATTTGAAATTCGTAATGTATATAGTTCAAGTTCTAGGTTCAAAAATAGACTACATTTTATTTCAAAAATCAACCCGTAAAGGGTCATGAGGTCGAGGTGACATCATAGAGATAGCATGTTCAAACCCTATTATTCTGAAAACTTTAAATAGAAATATATATAAATCTTTTTAATATTTTTCAGAAACAAGTTTCCAGATATGTTCAGAATCTGAAGACAGTGACACCATATCTAAATCCACGTTAAATAGTATACCAAGAAGTAAGTATGGAGGAAAGCAGTTACTCTATAATTATAGTGTGATATCGTTCAAATGTGATCACGAAGATTGTGGGTTCGATTTCCAGTCGTGGAAATAATTGTATTAATTTAAAAGATATTAAACATATAATAAGTTACTTTTACTATTTTTTAAAAAGAAACGTGAAGAACAGAGTAATGTCTGAATAGCCTCTTTAGTACTTAAAAATAAAGTTAACTTAAGAATAATAATTTAAACCAAAACGAGGAGGACAGAGTAATGTGTAAATATTTCTTTTTTTCAGAAGCATGTGGAACTCCACACCACAGATAACTACGTGCCTCAAATTAATATAGAAAATTGTTGTAAATCTGCTTTGTAAAAACCAGTGGCCAGTTTGTGGTGCGGTGCGTGGGGAACGGAGTGTCTTAACACTAGGTTCCCTCTGCCTACCCTGCTGTGTGCGGGATACAGAGTGAAGCTTTGTAAAAAGTCATATTTCATTATTCATATTAGATTATTATCAAATTATTCTTTTTTTACCGCATTTTTGTTTTGAGTAAAAATTTTCAAATTCAATCTTCATACATGAATGTCACTTTTACTATGTGTTCAGTTCTTATATCTAGTTTTTCATAAGTGAGTCTGACTGTAAACGCGATCGGTTGTGGGTTCATTTCCTACTCAAGTAACTCGATAACTGCGTATCCTGTTATGCAGAAAATTTAAGTTTTACAATGAATAATTGAAAATATTATTTTGTAATGTTTTATAATTGAAAATATTATTTTGTCTTTAAAAAGTGATATTATACATTTTTTAAAAATAATTTGTTTTAGAAAAATACGTCAAATGTCAAAGTTTAACGTATTATATACGTTAAATTTCGACATACTGTAATTGTAATTTTTATAATTTAAAAAAATGAGACTATAGTGGCACAGTGTGACATAGTCTGAGTATATACGCTATGATTTTGGCTTCGATTCCCACTTAAGAAAATAATTGTTTTTAAATTATGTTAATTTCTCCGCTCTGATATGACATAATACGGAGTCGAGTTCTGCCACCCAACACGCAATATCTTTTTTTGGGAAAGGAAGTGGAGAACGGAGCGTCTTAACACTAGGCTCTCCAGCCCTGCCATCCAGAAAAAGCTTGAAGCTAAATTAAGAAAAAATGTTGATTTTTTTAATCTTTAACCTTGTGAACAATTATTTTAGTACAAAACTATTTATGTGAATAATTTAAAGTTGTATTCGACACACTTAGATATATTAAAATAAAAAACAGTTTGTTATAAAAAATTGAATGTTACTTGGATACACATGAACAGTGTCTTGACACTATGTTCTCTCCTACGTTCAATTTTTTAAAACATATTTCTAGAAATTATAAGGTTTTTCATAATCAATCCATATCCATACATACATACATGTAATGTAAATACTCTAATGTATATACACTTCGCGTTTTTCCGTTTGTATAATAATTAGCCGATGTAAAAAATCTGGCCAGTGGGGTCAGTCGTGGCCCAGTGGCACGAACGTGTGACTGTAAACGACTGGTTGTGGGTTCGGTTCCCACTCGAGGAGTGGAAATATTTAATATTTCCATTTCCTTCGCTCTGGTATCAGAGGCAAAGCGCGGCGTTAAGTTCCGCCACCTTAACACGCAATGCCTCCAAATTCGGCGGAAAATGGGGAACGGAGTGTCTTAACACTAGGTTCCCTCTGCCTACCCTGCTGTGTGCGGGATACAGCGCGAAGCGAAAAAAAAAAAAACTTTTTCATTTCTAAAAAAACTCATACCTTGATATTATACGATTACGAAATACAAATTAAATAATTCTGTCATTTTCTGTCATTCTAGTCATATGTTTGTGCTTTCGTCCTCTAAAATGTTTGATTTCTTGATGTAGTTCGTTTTTATATCTTTAAACTCATTGGTTGGTTGTAAGTTCAAATGTAAGAGAGAGACATTTTTCTTCTGATAACTTTTAACAAATGAAAACTGACTTTTAAGAAAAACTATTGATTTTTGAAAAAAGGAATTGTGAAAAAGGGCTTAAAAAATATGTTTAGAATATCAAAAATACTCACGTAGTGCGGCTTAAAAAGCCTTCTTATCACAAAATATTTGGAGGACGAAGGTATATAATATGCTTCAAATATATCGCAATTTAAAATGAAAGTGACACAACTCAAAATTTCTCTGACTGAATATTATATCAAAGATTACCAATAAATAAAAAAAATGATACTATTTAAAGATACTATGGCATTTTTTTAAGCGTATAATTTAATTATGCGGCGTTCAGTTTCATCATTCAACACGTAATATCTTAAATTCGTATAGAAAGTGGATAACTGAGTCTTACCACTACCACTAGGTTCTCTTTAACTACTCTGCTATGCGAGAAAAACCGTGAAGATAAGAATTCTTTTTAAGCGTTACTAGGTAAGCATAGAAAGGGTAAGAAGTATTCCTAAATCCTTTTTCTTATACACATAAAAGTAATAATTTCGAATTAAATTTTGAGCATTTTTTGAGTTATGCCACTTTAATTTTAAAGTTATATTGTGATACATAAATATATTGTTGTAATATATTATAGTATTTAAAACGTATTTTAATATCAACCTTAATTGTGTTAAGTAAGTTTTAAAATAAGGCGGATTGAATTCCGCAAAAAGACTGATAGATTATTTTGTTCTACAATTTTAGTTTAGAATTAATAATAAATGTTCAAATAACTCTTGTGTTTTATTTAAATAGCATTTATTGTATGGAATGGAGTATGGAATCGAAAAATGTACATAACATTTGACAATGAACGCATTGTTAACGCGATGGTCGCGGATTCGATTCCTATTGAGAGCAAATTGCTAGTGTAAATAGATTATGGATGTAGATTATATATGTTCAACGTTAAAAATATCCAATGATATATATGTTTATTATTTAAAAAATCATAAAGTTATTTTACATTTAGAGATTTCTATTCCATTAAAGGTGAAATATTTAGAAAAAGACGCGAAATATAAATATATAAAAAGATACTCACTACCGCCTACAAAATACATAAGATTCAGATGACATAAAAAATTTTGTAAAAAAAGATATATAAAAACCTGAAAAGAAACATATTACATACTTTTTAAAATATTTTTAAAGTGTTATTCCACACTTAGGAAAATTGAAAAAGATGTATAAAGAAATGCGTAGAACGCATGGCTCAGTGGTGAGAGCGCCTTAACGGTTCAGGAGGCGCGGGTTCGAATCCCGCTGCGTGCAAAATTTTATACGTTTTCTTTAAATCTGTATAGAATCACATTAGATGTTATTAAAAGTAATGTTGAACAAATATAGTATTCATTTTTTTTAATCTATACAAATAAAAGGGAATCATATTATTTTGCAAAAATAGTAGACACTTATTTAAATTCTAGAGGGCTCTTTAGTTAAGACTCGATTAGTTAAAAACTGATCTAATTAAATACATTACCTTTCCCTGAAATCACACAATTGGGTAAAATTAAAAAAATAAAACCAAAAAAATGGGACAATAATTGTTTATTTTCACCAAATATCAATTACATACGCAAACTTTACCTAAACACATTAATAATATAACATTTCTCGAAAAATTCTACCATCACACGCCGTTAGGGGTCGCTTGACACTCGAAAAACTGTTTAGGGGACGAAACGACCCCCATATAACTTAGTGTCCCCAACGTGGCTCCTTAGTGACCCCTAGTGACCCCTAACCCCGTCAGCAGCAACTGGACTATATATTTGATAAATACATCGATATACAGGATTTCTATAGACTTCAAAAGCGAAGAATTACATATTTTTCTTTATAGTATAGTTTATTATATTTTTATTGGGATATGTAAGACTACTATTATATACCACGCTTATGACTAACATTTATTTACGTTTTTTTTTAATCTGTGTGCATCTAATAACGCATATTATAGATTATATAAGAAATTAATATAATATGATTTTGAATTATGACGTTTTTATTGTAATTTTCAATGTTTTTATTCAAATTTTGGGTTATTTATATTGAAATTAAAAAACAAAATAAATTATGGAAGTAAATTGAACAAACAAACTAATCAAAAAATATTATTAAATATTTTAATCTATAATATGCGATTACACTATTCTACAATAAACAAGGGTGAAAACATTATATTTTTTACTGAAAAAAATGGAAAAAAAGATCAAAATCTCTAAAAAGAAACTAAAAAAATCCCTTTCCACCCTTAAAATTGAAACAAAAATGCAAGGAACATCTACAGAATTACATAAGTATATATTATATTATAAATAGTTACTATTTGAGTAAAAAAATAATAAGTTAGTTAAAACATTTACCTAACTACTTTACTCGGGTGAACTCTATAATAATAATAATATATAATAATCTGGATTATCTTAAGAAATAAAATTAAAAAAAAATCGACAACTATTTCAAAATGGCGGCTTGGCTAGTCATTATAGACAAAAAAAAGAAAAAAAACCGTAAATTATTAGACTATTTAAAAAAAATCATAATTTTACAAGTTACTTATAATATAATACACTTATTTATATTATTATTATAATTAATTCTTTTCTAAAACATTAGAATTCTAAAATTTTTCAATACTTACATTGGAAAAGCCGTCCTTATAAAATATATCAAGAACACAGTGAGTAGGATTGCAAGTCAGTCGATTTAAGAGAAAACCGTAGTAAAAATTGTTTTTTTAAACTTTTCAAGCTTTTGGACTAGGGCTGTCAATTATTAAAAAGCAGCTGAGAACGGATAGTACTATTTTAAACGTGGACACGGAATTTCGACAGCCCTGGGAATATTTAAAAATTGTCAAACACTTTTTTTGTTAACTATCGATATGCATTAGTCTTATACGATTATTATTAAGTTACGTTACAAAGTAAATTTCGTATCAAAAATTCGAAAGCGGGAATAGATCCCGCGACATTCGACATTCAATATATCGCTGTTTCAAAACAAAAGTGACATAAGTCGAAATTATATTTTTTTACAAGAAAAAAATATTTTTTGTTAATACTTTTTTATATAATATTAAATATGTGCCTTACATATATCGCTAGAAATGTATTTTTAGCAACATTAAAGTCATTTAATAACACAAAACAGAAGCATAAAGTAGATCATATTTCCGTTTTAAATGAAAATTCGAAGGAAACTGTTTCGTTATTTATGTACTATAAAATCCGCAATCAATATTTTTTTTTAAATATGAAAATATAAATATTTTATATTTGTACTTGTGCAATAAAGATTTTTACGTATTTTTTTGACTTACGGCATTTTTGTGTTAAAAAAGCGACATTTAGAAATATGTCAGAAATACTAAATAGTATTGTCAGAATTCGCTTTAATAATTTTTTATGCATCACTGTCTTTTCTAAGGAAAACATTAAAATTTTCGCTTCAAAGACATAGATTATCGATTTTTGGACATACGAGTAAAAAAATCGATTTTTTACAAAAAAATATCTCCGCATCGATTGGAAATCGATTCGATTTGTTTTTTAAGAAAAAAATATATCGATTATAATATTATTAATAAAAATTATTTTATATTTACGTTACAAACATTCATGCACATTGGACAATGTTTATTTTTTTTTTTAATTATTGGCAAACGAGCACCAGGCTTAAGGTAATGTACCAAAAAATCATCATTTTAGATATAATCTGAGTCAAAATTAAAAAATGTCAATTCCAATCTTAAAAAGCTATTTGCAACATTTAATGTCATTTTAGAAAACGTATAAAAATTACGAATGAAATGGGAATCGAACCCGTAACTCTTGTTTACCGTCAACCGTTATAACTACTAAGCCATGCGTTCTTTATCGAAATTGTTCACAATATATATTTTTACATTTTTATACGTTTTCTATAAAAAGTTTCAAATCAGTGTTGTGTAATAATTAATTGCAATTAACAATTCATTATTTGTTTGTGGGGTAATTACATAAAAACCACAATTAGCCGATTTTTTTAAGTATCTGAAACATTTTTAAAGTGTTATTCCACACTTAGGAAAATTGAAAAAATGTCTATGACTCCTAAAAGTCGTTTTTAGCTGAAATTTAATTGTTAATTGTGATTTTCGCACAAATAAGTGATCAATTGGTAATATTCAATTGTTAATTGCAATTAATTTTAGCCCAACACTATTTTTAATACTAGAATTTATATTGTCATACTTATAATTCGCAGATCAAATAAAAAAAGCTTTTAGGTATATAAATAAAAAAATCGCATATCTGTCTGTCAGTTTGGTTTAGAATTTCTATTTTTTTTTAATATATATTTAATATAAAAACAGGCACTACATTCAAAGCCGCGTGTGGACGTCAATTAAAGGGGAAGGCAGTTCAAATACATTGGAGGTTCTTCAAGCAAATGTGTATACGTCAAAAAACTCTTTTTCATTTATTCGATTTAATATTTTTTAGGATATATGATATAGTATAAAAGCCATCGTAGCGCAGTGGGGTAGCGTCTGACTGTAAACGCGATTGGTGTGGGTTCGATTCCCACCCAGGGGAATAAGTATATTTAAATAATGTTAATTTCACAATTTGAAAGTGATGAACGGAGTGTTTCGACACTAGCTTTTTTCTCACACATAGCAAATTAAGTTATGCGATGAAGCTATAGGATATATATTTTAATTTTTTTTTGTATTTTCTGTTATTTAGTGACATATTATTCTCAGTATTGTATTGAAAGTGATATTTCACTCCCGTTCAGTCACTTTCCTTTTTCTACTGTCCTACCGAATTCGATATTTTATTTATTGATTAACAGAACTTAACACCAAAATTTGCCTTATAAACAAAGAAGTTAAAAAACAAATACAATGATTCCCCCAATCGAGAATCGAACCCACAATCCACTATTAAAATAAAAATTAAAATATATACAAATTCGCTTCTAAACCTCCATATGTATATAGAATGGACATTTTACGGGCTTATATCTATAATTCGAGTAATAATATTTAATTAATTGAATATTTTATTTACTTTTAGCGTATTTTTGGTGCGGAACGATCGTTGCAGAATTTATTTCGACGTAGTGTTGCGCCTCTCTTTATTTGCTCCATTAGTGATGTGTGACAGACTCTTGGGTCTGGCTGGAAATTAAAAAAAAAAACATTTTGAAAGTGTCACTTAATTAACTATTAAAGTGTCAAATTATACACTCAGGAAATTGAACATCATTTTTAGTTAATGTACAAAAAATTGAACACAGTGGGATTCGAACCCTTACCTTTTGGTAATTCTTATACGTTTATTACAACGACTATTTTCTTTAATTTTAGCTGGCTCCATAGTACACATATGTATATCATAACGTATATGCTACATACATACTATGCTGGCACATAGGTGTGTCTGTAAAGCGACTGGTTGTGGGTTCGGTTCCCACTTGGGAGCAATATTGCAAATATTTAATATTTCCATTTTCTCCATTAAGTTCCGCTACTTAACACGTTATACTTCTGAATTCGGCGGTGCGTGGGGAACGTAGTGCATTAACACTAGGTACCCTGCTGTAATTGGGATAGAGCGTGAACCAAAAAATATATATTAGTATACATACAAGTTAATATAAACATGTAAGTAAACATATGAACAGTTTCGTTAAAAAAAGAAGAAACAGAAAAAGAACAAAATAGCAGAAAAGTCCACGGAACTCAAGTCTGTGACATTTGAAAACACGAAAACAAAAAAAATCATAAGAACAGTGTGTGTGCGTGTAAATGCGTGTATATGCGTGTAAATTACCTGCGCATGCGCATTAATCCTATCCCGCACCACCGTGGCGCGGGAAGCCTGCGCGTGTCGACGTTGTAATGTTGCTGATAGCTTGTCTAAGAAGGCAGGTGCTGCGACAGTGCCCGCCACGCCCACTGCTGATGGTGGGGTGCCTGGTAACGATACCGATACGGTTATTGGTAGTACCGGTAACATGTTACTGAACGGTACCGGTAACATGTTAGTGTAAGGTACCGGTAACATGTTCCTAAACGGTACCGGTATTATAATTTAAATATAATACCGGTAGTATAAATTTAATTTAAATATTATTACCCCGAGAAAGAATCGAACCCACAACCATTGCATTTACAATCAAAGTGTCTCAATAATATAAAACAATCTGTAGGTATTCTGAATTTTAGATCGTCTACTCAAGCCCCTTAGCCCCTAGGAATCTCTGATTTTTTTTCATCAATCATAATATCTTATAGCACTCCTGGATAGTGTAGTTTTCAAATTGTAAAGAATTTTCATGATCGGTTCAGTATTTCCGAATATTAAATCTTACAAAGTTACAAGCTTTACCTCTTTATTATATTGGTATAGATATAAATATTATATACCTTTTCCTTTAGCCGGTGTATCAGCACATGTAATACTAGATATAGTGCGTCGAGTTGTTCGTGGAGATAACTGAGGCGCTAACTTAGCGCTGAGACTTGCTATCAGACCGCCATCTTTAAAAAATACAAAAAAAAATGAAATAAGATCTTTTTATTGATATGTTTTTAATTTTGCAAAGTTTACGTAACTGCCACATCACTTTATATGTACTATTATTTTTTTTATGTTATTGTAAATGAACACGTGGCGTGATTATTAAAATTAATTTTGTTTTATTATTTTGGTAAGTCCCATAACTTCGTAAGTTTTATTTTTACAATGATATTTAAAATATACCCATAATCAATTACATTAAGTTTTAGTGTATTATTTACTGCGCTTAAAATATTAAACATTATTTTTTTAAACATTATTTCTCATATCCACTTTAATTTCAACTTCACATACGACGCACACAATTTTCCTATAACCCCACATCCTGTCATATCATATCACATTCAGTCACACTCTAAGCATTCAGCCATGTCACTTAACATCCAGTCCCGCCACTGTCCAGCCCTTTCTCCTACAGCCAGTCTCGTCACTCTACATCCAATCTCATCAAATTTAACCCAATCACATCACTTCACGTTACATTCACTTACGTCATCACACATCCAGTCGCTCTAACATCTATATCTAATAACTTCTCTTACACCCACTGCATTTAGCCACATTCTGTCACGAAACATCAACTCACAGTAACTCTACACAAATACCTAATATATTTTGGAACGAAGTTCCTTATCGCGCGTTGTGTGCGGGGGCTAGACGGAAAAAATTCTCACGAAAACATGTAACGACGTTTTTTGCTATAGTAACCTATTGTAAGCTGTGCGGCGTGCGCATATTTCTCTGTTTGTGTCTGTCTCTCTGTCTCTCTCTCACTCTCTCTTATAGAAAGCAAGCCAAATATTTTCATTTTTAATTAATAGTAAATTTAATTATTTTTTTATTATTAATTAGAAAGAAAAATATCTAGCTTGCTTGCACCCTATATCCAATCGTCTCCAAAAAGTCACTTCTCTTACATCCTTTCACGTCACATGACAAACCCAGTCACGCCACACCTTCCCTATCACATCCCTAGTCACAGTATATCCAGTTGCTCTGCACCTAAATCCAATCACTTCTGTCAAGTCACATCTCCCCCATATCTCACCCAAACTCCCTCATGATTTTTTTTTATGGAACAAAGCTGCTGGAAAGAGCTGAAGGCCCACCTGGTCTTAAGTCGTTACCTTCGCCCATAGACATACACAACATTGGAGTTATGGACGCGATGGGGATGTGGAAAGGAAGGAGGGAGGAAGGATGGAAATGGTGGGAATAGAGAGAGAGCTGGCTTACATGCCATCGAACCGGAACACATCATCAGATTTATGGCGGTTCTTCTTTGACATGATAGAGGTCGCGAGCCAGTCGGAGAACGAATCTCCTACCAGAAAGCTACTGGGTTACCCGCCTTTTACGGGACGCTACCCAGTGGCGGGAGGGAATTGTATTCTTAACCCGTTTCCCCACGGTCCCAAAACGATACGTCACTCTCACGTTACGTCACATCATTCTTCATCTAGTCACATCACCTCCACGTCACACAAGACGTCACGTTACACACTTCGTCCTGTCACATCAAGTCACGTCACACATCGTCCCATATCCAATCGCCCTACACCTACACCTATACATATTTTATTTTTCGCACAGACGAACGTTCACGTTACGGCATGCTCGATCAAGTCACGTCACACCCTTTCGTCACACGCCCGTCATACGTCACCTCATGTATCACTGTATATGGAGGCACTCTACTCCTATATCCAACCACTGCTCCCACACGCTGTCCTGTCACGTCACACGTCACACGTCACGTCACGTCAGTACTCACGTTCCACGTGTCGCCTCTCCGCGCTGTGCGAGCGCTGCGCGAGTCTGCGCGCGAGCGCGCCGGGCGGGGAGAGGTTTGGTTGCGCGTAGATACCTTTGTTGTGGGATTGAGACTGCGGTTGGAGTTTGAACCCTGTGGATAGTATATTTAAGGTGTAATTTACTATTTTCTTATGTTTTTATAAGTATGGTTGGATAATACATGCACAAGGTTAGGAAGAGTGTCTAGTGTCTGAGACTCTATCATCCACTTTCATTAGTTGTCAAACTAAAATGAAGACATTGACGTCGTGTTTTGTCTTACGAAAGCGAAGAAATGAAAATATATGAAATATTAAATCAAAATTCTTTCTAGTGAGTATTGAACGCACAATCATCACATGTGAAGTTTGGTTGCGCCTAGGTGCCTTTACCGTGGGAATGAGACTGAGATTGGAGTTTAAACCCTAGGTATAGTATATAAATTTTTGCGGCATTAAATTCCTCCACTTAACACGCAATGCCTCCGAATTCGGTGGTGCGTGGGGAGTGTCTTAACACTAGGTTCCCGCTGCCTACACTGCTGTATGCGGGATACAGCGTGAAGCTAAAAAAAAATAGTATATTTGAGATTAAATTTTGAATTTCTAAATCACAACCGTAGATCGTAAGATCGGAAAAATAAAAATAATTTAAACACAATCATTTTACCAAGTGAATTTTAAACCCACAACCACTGTCCTACTTGCACTAGGTAAACCTCTTATTATAATTATACTACAAAATTTTATATATACAAATAACCTAAATCACATAAATCACAATAAATATATATAAAAATTCTCACCCGTCTGTCCATAATGCGAGTCGCTATTGACTCGTGGTCCGAAGCTAGAAAACGTAGTGGTCTCCCCATAGCTAGGGGTGGAAGGGGTCGAACCATGTGGTGACCCTTTGGTCTCCCCATAAATACTTCCTAAAATAGAAAAAAAATGATTAAAATGGTTAGAACTTCGTAAAAATACAACATTTTTAGATATATTGTATTCATAAATTTAAACGTAACGAATGTCTGCTAGAAGTAACAATCAAAGTTGTAATTAAAATATATATGGGCTGAAATTATTTTGTTTCACTTTTTCAAGAACAGCGAGGTAGCCAGAGAACACTTAGTGTCAAGACAGTCTCTCCACTTTTGAGACATTGAGTGTTCAGCGAACTCAACATAATGTACACATAACACAAGGTTCCCTCTGCTTACCCTGCTATATGCGGGATGCAGCGTGAACCTAACAAAAGATCCCCACCATTCATCCAAAATCGAGACACAAGTGTTAATAACATTAAAATTATAAGTGCCTGACTCTTAAACGACAGTTGCAGATTCGATTCCCACTAATCATATATAAATTTTCACGCCTTTCTTTCGGTACTTAAGACAAAGTCTCAATTTCAAGTGGAAAGTGTAGTTCAAAGTGTCTTGACACTAGGTCTTCTCTGACTGCCCTAACCTCTAACCCCATTATGAAACTAACAACAGAAAAAAACTTTAAAAATATACAAAAAATAGACTCACCAGCGTTACTCCCATACAAATCATTATTCGAACTGTTCAAACTATTCTTCCTCACGAACATAGAATTCTCTACGTACATATACTTATTAGTCTGTCCGTATATAGGATTCAGACTTCCCGAATTATTTAGACTTGTGGTCGAAGAAAAATTACTTTTGGCCTGTTGGAATGTACTAAGTTGATTATTTACTGATACACTTTGATTATTTACTGGCATATTCTGATTATTTAGATTGACATTTTGCGTTTGGTTCTGATTTTGCATACGACGGACGAGGCCGGGCGACGCTGGCATGTGTTTTAATTCAGTTAGTTGTTTCACTGTTTCCGCTACGTTTATTCCTTGGACTGAAAATTAAAGTTGATAATTAATTTTTATTTGTGGGTACAAAATGTGACTAAAAATAATTGAGGAGTGGAAATATTTCATATCTCCCTTTCGCTCTGGTATCAAAGCGTGGCGTTAAGTTTCGTGACTTAACACGCAATGCCTTCCGAATTCGGCGGTACGTGGGAACGGAGTGTCTTAATACTAGGTGTGCAGGATAAGTATTAAGTGGCGGAATTTAACGCCGCGCTATTGCCTCGATACCAGAACGAAAGAAATGAAAATATTAAATATTTCCACTTCTCGAGTGGGAATCGAACCCACAACCAGTCGTTTACCGTCTCACGTTTGTTCCACTGCGCCACGACTGGCCACTATATGTAATATGTAAACGTAATTAATTTAGTCAATATAAACCTAATTATTTTAGTCTTAAATAACATTTACCTGCATTGCTATCATTCTCTGGCTGTAGAAGGAAAGCCGGGGGCGGAGGCAAGTTGTCTGCGTCGGTTGTTACTGGAGAACTTTGAACGTTCTGGAAAAATAAAGTTTAAGTGTTATTGTGTATTTTGGTATTTATAACTGAAAAATATACACGAACAAAAACTGTTTAAAATATTTAAATGACATTTATTTTACAAGAAATCACTCGTAGGTATACTAATTATGAAAGGTATATTTAATCGTATAATTTATTATGAAAGGAACTCAATAAGAAACAGAAAATATCAATAAATATTTAGTGTAAATTTCATATATGTGCATTTACAATAGTTTTGCAAAAATGTTTTTTATTTTTCTAAAAAATAAAACTTTAATCTACTCTAGTGTAAAATTCACAAAATTGGATATATACGAAATAACCTTCCAGTAATATATACTTACATTAAGAAAAATATAAAAAAATGTATATATTTAAAAACATTAAAAAAAATTCAAGAGGACAATTCCCAAGAGGCGCGAATTCAAATCCACATCAATTTTTTATACATTTTCAAAAAAAAAAATCAATTCCTTAACTATAAATAATTTAATACAAGAATCGAACTGGCTACCTGATGGTAAGGCGGTCTTTGCGGCCTGGAAATAGAAGAGGATCGTCTCACAGGCGGAGGTGGTTTACCCACTGAGCTAGACGAACCACGTCGAGACCATACGGACGCTGAAAATATAAGAAAACTAATATAAATATAAAATATATATAATGTTTTGGACAAAGCGCGGCGTTGAAATCTGCCACTCGGTACAAAATTTCGGGCGGTAAGTGGAAAACGGAGTGTCTTGACAGTGGGTTCTGTTCGGAAAAAGCGTGAAGTGTTTAAAAAAAAATCATATAATATACATTACATTAAATATAGTATATATTAACCAACGTGACGCAGTGAAACAGCATATGACTGTAAAGACCCATAGCTGTGGGTTCAATACTCAATTGAATGATTATATTAAAATTATACTCATTTTCCAATCTGATATAACAATACACAGCGTTAAGTTGATACGTAATTACCAAGTACTAAAGTTGATACCAATCGACACGCAATATTTCAAAATCAGGCCTAAATTTTAAAGCTTAGCATCATAACATTTAGTAAGACCAAGAACAAATCACAGCGTTAAGTTCCGCCAATTGACACTGAAACCAAAACGTTAACTTCTTCTTCTGTCTTTCCACATACCAAAAAAGGCTTAAAACTACCTACAACTTATTACCAACTACTCTAGTACAATAGTAAAATTTTTATATGTATTTTTACTCCAATACAAACCTGACATAGAAACAGGTCGTTTCTTGGGGATAGCGGGTTTCTTCCCGATTGTGGCAAATGTCGGTGATTCGATAGCTTCATCTAACGACCTAACGGCTTCTTCCAAACTGCCGAGAGATATGGAGAAGTTCTCTCTAGCCGTCGCTATAGATTCCTCCCGTCGTAAAGTCACGATCTCTGATTCAACTGGCGTAACAAATAGCATGCAAGCCAACAAAAAAACTTAGCAACACAATAAAAAAAAATAAAAATGTAAAAAAATATATTAAAATAACAAAAATAACTAAAAGTATATAGTAGAGCCAATTTTACACAATTGATTGATTTATGATTTATGAAGGGCTGAAGACTTCAAATTTCTTTAATAAAAATATGGTTTCTTAAAAATAAAAAAATATATTTTTTAATTTGCTTAAATATTCTCTTGTATTGTGGTTATGATATTAATAAGCGCTTTTAACTAAATTTACGTGTATATACATACATATGCATTACAATACATACAACAAAATAACATTTTTTGTCTGAACGTCTATCTGTTCGTTCCGGTTCATCTCTGAAACGGCCTGATCGATTTTGACGGTACTCTCATCAACATATACTAAATATGATACAGCAAGATACTCCTTTAACTAAGACTACTATCATTTTAAAATTATAACTTATTTATAAATTTCTAGCTAGCTTTTAGCTATTAGCTGTCCATCTATTAACTATTCACAGATAGGAGTAATATAATATTTGAAAGCTTTAAAAAGATTTTATATATGCATGCATAGTTATACTGTACAAAATAATTAATTGAAACTACACAATTCAATAAGTAAATAATATGAAAATCGGCTCTGCCTTTAGGCAAAACTTAAATTAAAAAACAAAAAAAAATAATTTACAAAAATAAAATCGCAAATAATAATAATAAAAAATAGCATCAAAATCAAACACAAACAAACACACACTATATAAAACTCAATAAAAAGGGAAAGGAGCTCTGACAGTCCAAACTACTATTAAAACGGCCTTTTAAAAGGACTCCTTACATCTTGAGTCCCAATTCAAAAGCACTGTGCAGGTCTCCTCTCTCACTACATGGAATACTAAGGAGTGTATTCTTTCTATATATTATAACCATATATATTTTCTTACCATCCGGATGTTGAATTAAATGTTGATGGGCATGATCTTCATTGGCGAAGGCCCCTTGGCTTCCATAACCGCTGGAGGACTCTAGCGAGGATTCGCTTGCGCTACTCTCTGAGCAAACCTGTATGAAAGTAATAAAAAGAACACGATTAAAATTGTTTTTATGTTATTAAAATATGGCTTTGTCATCGAATTCGTAACTTTTAAAGTGAAATTTGCATGAAATAAAAAATATATTACATAATATTTTTTACGTAGCAATATTTGAACCCGCACCTTTTGGTATATGTCCTTCTACATATATAATTGATATTATATAAGTAGTAATGTGGATACTTTATGAATGATGACTATATGACTTGCATTTTAATGAACTTACTACATTAAATTTTATTGAGTAGAAACTTCGCAGATTAACGAGATCCAAACACACACTTAGGCCTAACTGTTCAATAGCTTAAAAATAATTAAAATTAGATAAGGAACAATCAATCCGATAATTTTATTTTTATATTATCAAAAATGTTACTTTTTAACTCTAATTATTTGTCACGTACTACTCCCTCGTCCTCGAGCCATCGTATTTCAGCCATACTCGTAGCCAAGAGGGTAGGCAGAGAAAACTTATTTTTAAAAAAGTACCTTAATTTTTTAAATATTTTTAAAGTGTTATTCACATACTTAGGATATGAAAAACATGTTTAAAAAACGTATAATTATTTGGACGTAGCGAGGGTAAAATTTTTTTCAAAAGCTTTTTGCATCATAAATTCGTGAAAAATACTTTAAAAATGTGAAAATATTTTAAAAAAGAACACTATATTTTACCAAATTTTAGATTTTTCAGTGAAATAACTCTTCGTGTAGCAGAAATTTATAAAAATCTATCTACAGAGATACTGACAACAAAAATAAATTATGACAAGAAATCCGACCAAGTTTACTAGGCCGTATGGCTTAACGGTTAAAACGCTTCTTCTTTCACATTTCCCAAGAGGCGCAGATTCAAAACCCGATGCACTCAAAATTCTATACATTTTTCTAAAAATATTTACCTCAAATTTTTTTGCGCCGGATGAGGATCGAACCCACAATCTTCTCATAAGACTGTCACTGCGCCACGATGGCCAATGGCTTATTTATAATGATTATACTCAATGATATTATAATATATTATAATGATTATCATAATATAATAATCATAATTACAACAGGTAGTTGTTATGTGAACCGATATAAATTGCACACGCGTAATAATACATGTTTATATTTAAGTTTTCTTTGATGTCCAGAACAATGGGTTTTCCGCACTTTGGATCTAATGTATATGAAATAACTCGTTTTGATACTTCATTGTAAGATTAAATAAATTCTTTAAAAATAAATGTTGTTTTTGTAATGCAATTTAACAAACGAAACAAAAAATAAATGTTGGCGGCGCAACGATGAGTTAAATTATTATAATAATTATATTAATCGATTTAAAACAACTTTTAATAATAATATGTAGTGTTCAGATTTTATCCTAAAGCCAATCCAAAAATAATAATAAAAAGTAGTAGGTGATTTTGACTTGCTATTTGCAGTATAAATACGCCGGCAATTTCCTAGCACGAGGGCTTCACCTCAGTCTTCGGACAGTGCGGACCTCTCTGTGATAATGTTACAATGCCTAAATAAAAAACTAGGCTTTCAATAATGTTAAGCAGTTTTATTTTTGGCCAGTCGTGGCCCAGTGGCACAAGAGTGTGACTGTAAGCGACTGGTTGTGGGTTCGATTCCCACTCGAGGAGTGGAAATTATATTTCCATTTTCTTCGCTCTGGTGTCGAGGTAAAGCGCGGCGTTAAGTTCCGCCACTTAACACGCAAGCCTCCGAATTCGGCGGAAAGTGGGGAACGGAGTGTCTTAACACTAGGTTCCCTCTGCCTACCCTGCTGTGTGCGGGATATAGCGTGAAGCTATTTTATTTTTATTTTATTTTTAGACATATCATCGTCCACGATAATCAAAACCATACGAGTGACGTTAGCTGTGGTGATGCCACTCCATTAAAACATAGCTATGGGTTGTTTCTCTGCGTTTTCATAAAGCAATTCTTTATATTTTAAAATGATAAAACTAACTAGAAAAAGAAAATAACTTTTGCCCATAATTTCAATACTTTTTCGGGTTTACGTTATATCTTAATTAATCGTAGGTTATATTAATTTATTATGACAAACTGTAACTCTATCACTTAATAAACAATGCTTCGAATTCAAGGAGAAAGTGGAGAACAAAATGACTTGTCCCCTATGACTGTTGTGCGATACAAAAAAAGCTGCTGAAGCTGCTTAGCTGCTTGTTTATATGTTGTATTGCACATCTTAAGATAATTAGAATGAAAAGATGCTACTTCCATTGGAGTCAATTTAGTTCTACAATCATGAGTTGTTCCTTATATGCCAGATTAGAAATCAGGTCGTTATATAGACCACAGACGAAGGAATTTGTATTTATCAGCATTTAAAATATCTAAAAAAGTGAAACTCATAAACAGAGAATTTTAACTCTGTATTTTCTCTCCCAAAAAACATAAGTATCAAAAACACATTCATCCAGTATAAGCAATAACTGAATGGCAAGCGATATAACCGCGAAGTTTACGGTCCGCGTCGAATCCGCCTCAGTCGTGCGACCAGAGCAGCCTCCGCTGGCCGATACGTTACTATGTGCTGTGTTAATGGTGTTTTATATGTTTTGTAAGTATTTTGAATATAATTTCTTGTAAACATAAAGAATCTAGTGTCAAGTGTCAATCTAGTGTCAAGACACTCCCTTCTCCACTTTGTGGTAGGACTTGAGGCATTGTATGTTGTTCAAGATTTGGCGGGATGAATGGAAAGCATACGATAAAGATTAGTCGCTAAAAAGTAATAGACTATAAAACATTTTACCAATTTATCACAAGCATCTAACTCTAGTCTCATTAAAAAACGATATATTATATGTCTTATTTATATATTTTGATATTTATATTTTTTTAGGTATTTTTATACAAGTATTTTTTATATATTTTCTTTCTTCAAAAAACCACACTGTGCTGGTTACTATCTGCTGTATTTACATGTTTTGTAAGTAGTTGGTATGTATTTTTGTATGGATAAAGAGAATTTAGTGTTAAGACATTTCGTTCTCCACTTTTTAGTAAGATTTAAGGCAATGCGTGTTGTGTAGCGGGACTTAACGCCGCGCATCGTGACGAGCGGGTAATATGAAAGTAATTTTAGTATCAAATTCCAGGCGGGGATTGAACCTACGACCAATGGCGCTTTGCTGGCGTATAAATAATAATTATATTTTTCTTATAGAGTGATTTCTATTAATGTTTCTAGTCCCTTTACCAAGTACACATTACTTTTAAGTAGTAGGTTCAAAATTTATGTTCCGTTAATATTTTTATTATTCATTATTAGTATATTCTATATATTTTAAAATATTTTCGATTTAATGTAGTAACAATTTAAACCCGTAATAAAATTTCATTACAAGATATCGATACTATACGATATACGAGACAATCGTATACAAGACACATTAGATCCTGGTTTTTTTTCTTCACGCTGTATCCCACTCAGCAGCATTAAATACTTACAGCCGTCGAGTGGGAATCGAACCACAACCACACAACTAGTCGCTTTACAGTCACACTTCGTGCCTATACGTCATGACTGGCCCCGCTAAATCCTGATAGATTAAATTATTGATACTAGATACTAACGTTTATTTAGTTAATGTAGAATAATAATTCACTATACTCTCACGAAAACTTAATAATCCTTTCTATTAAACCATTTCATTTAAGAAAATAAAAAAACTTAAAGCGCATACAAAAGTATATGGAATTTCCTTTACCAATAAAACGCAGTTTGTGAGTCATTGTCATAAAATCTTAATCAACAATAACAGTTAAAATGCATTAAAAAATGTACTTATATTTTGAATTCATCGTCAATAATAATAGACTTACGTATACATATTAAATTAAATAGTGTCCGACCGAAACTGAATTTTCAGCCGAAACCGAAACCGAAACCGAAACTGCTGATGACGTCATAAAATTTGAATAATATGTAAAAAAATACATTTTTTACGCTTTCAAAATTACACGTGCATTTGAATTATTGTGATTACGTTGATTTTATTATATATACTAGCGGAAATAATTAAAGAATCATAAAAAAAAACAATTTATTTGAGGTTTTCCAAGTGACAGTGAGAGGTTTCCTCAAAAATAGTCGCATTGAAATAAAAAAACCATTTTAAAGCTTAAAGTGTCTAGTTTTGAGATCTTAAGATGAAAAATGTCTTCAAACGACGTGTTCCTATCTATCCTGATAAATATTGAAAGAGAAAAAAAAAAACAAATTTTTCAGTTCATTTTTTTTCTAAAAAGTTGAAACATTTTTTCAACTTGACCACTATATGGATCGGATCACTTGTTAGTCTAGACCTATGCCAGTTCTCTTTACCCAAGGCTCCTAGGGATTTACATAGAGGTTTTTTGAGCCGTTGCGCAGGGACCTGTGGGTTATCAAGGCCCTCGGTCGCCACTTAAGATTGGCAACACTTGTGTTAATAGGTATTTCTTTACAAAAAGGTTTTCACCTTTAACGTGTTCATCTGTGCATTTCTTGCAGAGAAATTTATGTGCTAATTTATGATAAGATTTACATTAGATATATATTCATATTAACTTATTGACTATATACTGCGTAACATTTATATAGAAAACGGTTATGTTTAAGTAATATTAAGGCAAACCTCCAATATAGTAACTAGCCCAGGGCTCACAAAATATCAATCAATCATAGGTATTCGACCCCTGAAAGGAGCCACATTTATGCGAACAGACACATAGTTTCGTTACAGACTAATAGGGACCAGTGGCCAGTCGTGGCCCAGTGGCACAAGAGTGTGACTGTAAACGACTGGTTGTGGGTTCTATTCCCACTCGAGGAGTGGAAATTATATTTCCATTTTCTTCGCTCTGGTGTCGAGGTAAAGCGCGGCGTTAAGTTCCGCCACTTAACACGCAAGCCTCCGAATTCGGCGGAAAGTGGGGAACGGAGTGTCTTAACACTAGGTTTCCTCTGCCTACCCTGCTGTGTGCGGGATATAGCGTGAAGCTATTTTTATTTAACAGGGATAGTTCATTTAATCTGTCGTCAGCAGTTCATAGTATTCTCATCATTAATTTCAATATATTAAAATTTACTACATCTTAAGATTAGGTTGACAAGCTATAAAAGCACTCTAAAGTATCTAAGCTACGTGAAAATTCTTGAGTACCTCATGAGTTTCGGCATTGCCGAAGGTTCGGCAACTTTTTTGCCGAAACCGAAACTACGGCCGAAACTACAATTTTTTGCCGAAACTTGCCGAAACCGAAACCGAAACCGAACCTTCGGTCGGACACTAAAATTAAACAATTTGAACCGGATCAAAGTGAAGATATACCTTATTTAAATAGCTTCACGCTCTATACCGCACACAGCAAGGTAGGCAGAGGGAACCTAGTGTTAAGACACTCCGTTCCCACTTTCCGCCGAATTTGGAGGCATTGCGTGTTAAGTCGCGGAACTTAACGCCGCGCTTTACCTCGACACCAGAGCGAAGAAAAACATTAATTAACATATAATTATTAAATTTCATAAAAAATTTCTTATGCGTTTGTTAGACGAACGCAGCGGAATACGAACCCGCGTCTCTCGAAAACCATCCAAGCGTTCTGACCGCTAAGCCGACATTTCCAAGAAGCACGGATTCGAATCCCATTGCGTTCAATTTTCTATACCTTTTCTTAAAATGTCCTATTCAATTTCGTAAGTTAAGTCATTAAAATGTTTAAAATGTCAGTCATAGTTATGACCAGTGACTCGGTATGCAAATAAGAAACAAATCAATTGCTCCCAAAGTTAGCATCAATAGCGTTTAACAACATTTAATTCCACACAATTGTACTTATTTTGGTATTCGAAAATATCCTTTCTAACTACTCTACGTTCCGAATACTTTTAAGTACAGTAGTTTCAATACATTTTATATTAATAACTATCTGTTACCCGCGACTTTGCTTGCGTAATATGGTTTATATGTATAGAGAGATTTAGAAATAATCTATAAAAATAAGCAAAATATCCAAAAAAAGAGTAAAAATCTAAAGTCCTACGCTTATAATATATGTATTTATGCAATTAATATTAATATTAGCTTATTATATGTATTTCAGAGTCGCTGTAAACGTACTGCATATTACGTCAGGATGGTAAGTTAAAAATTTACTTTCAAACATCTCCTAAACTTGAAAGAGACATTTAAAGAAAACGTATAAAAATTTGAACGCAGCGGGATTCGAACCCGCGCCTCCTGAACCCGTCCAGGCGTTCTCACCACTGAACATGCTCAGTTTTTTATACGTTTTCTTTAAGTGTCCTTTTCAATTTTCTTAAGTGTGGAAAAGCACTTTAAAAATGTGTAAAATATCTCCTAAACTTATTTATTTTACTAGTACTTTGATCAGCCAAGAAAACAATCTGTGACCGCAAAAAAAAATCAAAAATTGATTTTTGGCTAGCCCGATTGTAACTTTAGCCCTTTGAGCGTCAGTTATCCGAACGTGTATCAACCAAACGACCGTTTATCCGAACTACTATACCCAACTGAATGAAGGAGATGTTCCATTCAAAATAGAAATTTCACGATAGTGATCCCCGACCAAATTATGAAAAATACCGAAATTTTAGACCTTATAACTACTAAGCTAACTTGTGGACAGTCGTGGCCCAGTGGCACAAGCGTGTGACTGTAAATAACTGGTTGTGGGTTCGATTCCCACTCGAGGAGTGGAAATATTTAATATTTCCGTTTTCTTCGCTCTGGTGCCGAGGTAAAGCGCGGCGTTAAATTCCGCCACTTAACACGCAATGCCTGCGAATTCGGCGGAAAGTGGGGAACGGAGTGTCTTAACACTAGGTTCCCTCTGCCTACCCTGCTATGCGCGGGATACAGCGTGAAGCTAAAAAAAAATCACTACTAATACTGATTCCATAAAAATATTTGGTGCTTCTAATTGTTTACCTGCCTTACGTTAACCCGTTAAAAAAACCCATACTTACTATTTGAGGACGACGTTATCGCTCGTAATGATCAGCTTTTGCTTCGGCAAATAAAAATTGAAGGTTTCTTTTTACGTTAATTATACCTAATATGCATATAACTGTTAGTAGAAAACTGATTCGTTTAATTTTAAATCGTCGTCATGTCGTCATATCGTATAATATTATATAAATACCAATCATTTCATTTCCACAATACATTAAAATGCATGACCAAACAATTACTTCGTATAATCGACGCTCTTCTTCTACATACCAAAACCAAATTAAAACAGTTTAATTTAAACTAAATATGGTTATTTTTACTTATAAGCCCAAGTCACGAGGCAGAAAATGCGAAGGCTGTATACAAATCTGGCGAGATCCTAGATCAGAGTATGCCGATCACAATCGACAATATTAAAAGGAAATTGAAAGAGAGCGGAGTGTTCGACTGGCAGGACAAGAGAATGAGTGAACAGGAGAAGAAAGAGATGAGCAAACTATTTGATGCTGTGGAAATTATGGTTAGTTGTGTTTTTTTTAGCTTCACGCTGTATCCCGCATACAGCGAGTAGGCAGAGGGAACCTAGTGTTAAGACACTCCGTTCACCACGCACCACCGAATTCTGGAGGTATTGTGTGTTAAGTAGCGGAAGTTAACGCCGCGCTTTGCTTCAATACCAGAGCGAAGGAAATGGAAATATAAAATATTTCCACTCCTCGAGTGGGAATCGAGCCCACAACCAGTCGCTTTATAGTCACACGTTAGCGCCCACAGGCCACGACTGGCCACATCTTCTTCCCCTTTCCTTGTAACATAAACGCAAACGCAACGTTGAAATCTTCTATTCAACGCATAAAGTCTCAAATTCAAGGTGGAAAAAAGAAAACAGATTGCCTAGGTCAGGTGGTAAGGTTTCTCTGACGCAGGGTAGTCAAGAAGGGAAATATGCGTAAGAAAAAAAGAATATTAAAATATTTTTCTTATTATTTCGTCATAGGCATTTAAAAAGTATTTTAATATATACAGTGTGTATATAAAGTAAGAAGATTTTTTTTTTTTAACATCTCTATATTGTTCATTTAATGTATTGTATCTTTACACTAATTTAATAATAATTTAAGTAAAATAATAAAAATAACTAAGTCAATAATAATTTAAGTAAAATAATAAAATCAACGTTACAGACAACATCGAGGGCGCGTCAACCTTCAAACGTACAAAACATATTCACATCTCTACGTCTAGTGGAGAGAGTGGTAAAGAAACAATTAAAAGAAGGGCAACTCTCCGAAAGCTTAGCTGCTAGATTTAATTGGGATAAAATGTAAGTATCTTAAAAAAATATGTCTTTCTTATAAATAAAAATTGTTATATAAAAAAAATATTCGTTTAGTTTGATAAATGGAAGTAATCAGATTCGAGTTTAGTGCTGGTTAGATTTAGGTAGTTACAATTGTATTAAATAATAAAAGTGTAACTTTATTCTGAAACGAGTAGCTGTTAAGTTTCTCTGCGGCTCTTCTAAACAGAACTGCCTTCCGAGCAGGTGGTAGCTTTATGTTTAGTCAACGATTCAAAACGTGCTTGGAAAAGTATATATGATTGAAGATATTTACGAATAGGTATGATAAGATATAGGCCAGTCGTGGCGCAGTGGCATGAACGTGTGACTGTAAACGACTGGTTGTGGGTTCGATTCCCACTCGAGGGAAAATATTTTATATCTCTATTTCCATCGCTTTGGTATCCGAGGCAAAGCGCAACGTTAAGTTCCGCCACTTAACACGCAATGCCTCCGAATTCGGCGAAAAGTGGGGAACGGAGTTTCTTAACACTAGGTTCCCTCTGCCTACCCTACTATGTGCGGGATACAGCGTGAAGCTATAAAAAAATATATTTTAAATTTGAATTTTAAGACTGAGTGCGATTTTGATTTCCGCTACTAATAGTTACAATATTTCACATGCTAGCAAAAATAGGTCGTTACGAGACGAGTAGCTGTATTCCGCATAACATCCCGTAAAAGAGTACCAAAAAAGAACACAATATAACAAAACACGAATAACAATTCATCATAAACAAAAAAAACTCTAAAAACAATAAAAAGTATATAAATTATCTGTTTCAGAACCACCCGACATAAGCGAGAAAAGCCATTATATTATTTGGACAAACAAACCAACATGAGAAGATTTAACATAGAGTAGTAATAATCTAAACTAATATATTGCAGAATTCTATTCAGTTACTATAAATGGAAATAATTTCATAGATCTACATTTAATTTGTATAATAATAATAAAATGATTATAAAATACAAGTAACGGAATATAAGAATGGAGCATAAAATATAAAATATACGAACGGTATATACAAACTATATTAACTACTATACAGATATGTGTAAAAAAACATTAAAAACCGTTTATAAATTTCATAAATTCAACTACATGTAAATGTATCTATAATTTTAACAATAATTTTGTAATAATAATTTTGACAATATTTTTTTTTTCAAAGTAACAACCGACCGAAGGAAATCACCGAATCCCAAGACTACCAATATAACAAGAAAATAATTTAAAGTGTGTTTACTTTCAGTTGTTTGTTATTTTTAATTATTAATTATATGCCATAACGCTTAAACAAAGAAATGCCAATTTGTAAATTAAGTGCTTCTTTTTTTTGTAATTAATATAAATTAAAAAAAAGTTTTAGTCTTTAATTTACTTAAATTTCAAAATATATAAAAATAAATCTATAGGTACAGTTTTATACAGAAGTTTGATACATTTTTTAGTAGAAATAGGATTCCTGCTGCGCTCTAAGAATCCCGTTGCGTTCTACTTTTCATATGTTTTTTAAATGTCTTTAACTTAACCTAACCTAAAAAAACCTAGAAAATGACAAAAAAAAATGAGAAACCTAAAAAAATAAAATTTTAAAGCATATTCCTTACCTTTTCCTGATGAGGAAATTCAGAATTATGTTGTTGAGCTCGAGACGCCGCCATTGTTGCCAATTCTGACATATTCACGTACAACGCTTGTGGTACTTCTGTTTTGAAATATATGAAATAAATATATTTATTACTAATTTGTTAACACTAATTTACTTTAGGATATTATTCTGTAGAATAAAGATGATATCGTTTTAAAAATTGCTTCATTTCAAAATGTGTAACAAGTGTCCAGTCGTGGTCCAGTGGCACAAGCGTGTGACTGTAAACGACTGGTTGCGGGTTCGATTCCCACTCGAGGTGTGGAAATTATATTTCCATTTTCTTCGCTCTGGTGTCGAGGTAAAGCGCGGCGTTAAGTTCCGCCACTTAACACGCAAAGCCTCCGAATTCGGCGGTGCGTGGGGAACGGAGTGTCTTAACACTAGGTTCCCTCTGCCTACCCTGCTGTGTGCGGGATACAGCGTGAAGCTAAAAAAAAATGTGTAATACTCGCGAAATTAAAAGAACTTATTACTATTATATTAATAAAAACATACCTTTAGCGAGATGCGGCGGTAGGGAAGAAGGCTTGTTGGCTTTGAACTCCATATTGCCAGTGTTGGCGTTCGTCTTCGCTGGGAGAGATGGACGTTCTAGCGACGAACATCTCTGTTAAAACCAAAAAAATAAATAATAATCATTATATGCTTTACTTTTTTTCTTAATATTTTTTTTAGTAGCTTATATGTCCCTTGTTCCTAAAACATCACTGAATTTAAATGAAAATTAAAATTTAATCACAATTAAATATCTAAAAAAAGAAATCAAATCTCACCGTAGGCAAAGGAGGTCTTGCATATATAGTTTCTCTAGTAGTTTGTTCTGTAAATGTATTCACACTGAGCGCAGGACGAGGGTGACCACGCTCCGACCCTGTTAAAAGCAAAAATAAACATTATTATTTACTGGTTTTAGCTTCACGCTGTACCCTGCTCACATTCGGGTAGGCAGAGGGAACCTAGTGTTCAGACACTCCGTTCCTCATTCACCGACGAATACTGGAGGCGTTGCGTGTTTAGACACTAGACCGAAGAAAATTAAATATTAAATATTTTAAAGTGGGAATCGAACCCAGTCGAGTTAACAGTCACACTTTGTGGTCACAAACTACGACTGGCCTTTGCTCTAAATAAAATACAATTTGTATACAATATTTTCACTCTCGCTGCTAATATTTTTTTAAACAGAGATGTTTTTCCCTTTAATTACCTGCTAAATAGGCTGCAAAAAAAAAAAAAAACATATTTTGAATTTAAATCTAAATTATCTTTATATCTTCTATGGTAAAACTGATATATATATAATAATAATAAACTAACCTGCCGATATAGTATGAGGTCTTCCACCCATAATAGCTGAAGCGGCTCTTTCGAACTGAGCTGTGTCTTTTAAATCAGGCCACGTGGCTGAAGCTGGAAAGAAAAAGCAACAGAAATATAAAAATTAGAGTTAAAAATATATAAAAAAAGGAAAGAAAGAAAGAATACAATAAAATTATTTTAATCGCAAAAATGTTTGTATTCTAAAACAGATTTTAGAAAACCCAACCTTAAAATAGTTATATTTCAAAGTTTACATATTTTGGTTTGCGTTTTAAATTGTGAGGAACAGTTAGACAAGGTGCGGCGTCGAGTTCCGCCAGTCTACACGCACTGTTTTGAAATACAGCGTAATGTGGAGAACAGAGTGTAACGACGATTTTTTTTTTTTTGAGATAAGCCGAAAGTGATCGCTATATTACCCAATCACTTGTTACTTGTTTTATAAAATAACCATAAAAAGTATAAAATAAAATATATTTTAAAAAGATCTCTCCATATAAAAGCCTAAAAATAAAAATTCCCGCGTAATTAACATCAATCATTCTTCAAATTCAATATACACGAAATTTCAAAGAAAAGAAATATAATATACAACTTCACGCGTTTTCCCGCAGAGTAATCAGACAGAATATTGTGTCGAAACACTCCGTTCTCCACTCGAAATCGAGACCTAACGTCTCAATTAGCGGAACTTAACGCCGCGCTATGTCTAATTTACCAAAGCATACAAACTAAAATATTTAAAATACACCCCACCCCCCGAATGGGAATCGAACCCACAACCTATTACAATACTATTTTGTATACTTTACTCACCAACAGCCGACATTACATCGTTATCATCATTGATTTCGTCTTCAGTAGTTTTTGATGGAGTAACACATTCACTGCTCACACTCTGATTATCCGAAGCCTGAAAATTAGCAAGAAATAACAAAAAAAAAACATTAATTGGTATATATTAAATATTATTTATACATATATATTAGTGTATTATAATATATAAGGTACTATATATGTACATTTTATTTATGTTTATATATACTTGTATTTATCACTTGGGGCCAGTCGTGGCGCAGTGGCACGTACGTGTGACTGTAAACGACTGGTTGTGGGTTCGATTCCCACTCGAGGAGTGGAAATATTTGATATTTCCATTTCCTTCGTTCTGATATCGGGGCAAAGCGCAGCGTTAAGTGCCGCTACTTAACACGCAATGCCTCCGAATTCGGCGGTGCGTGTCTTACACGTCTCACAGCAGGGTAGGCGAGGAAACCTAGTGTCTTAACACTAAGTTACCTCCGCCTACCCTGCTGTGTGCGGGATACTAATATTTATATTTTTAACACAACAAATCCAAAAAATAACAGAAAATAAAACAACAACTTAAAAAACAAATAAAAATAACTAAAAATAAAACAAAAAAATATAATAAAATTACATTATCAACGTAGAGACACGGACGTTGGAGCGCATCTTGAGAACGGAACCCTGAATCACCGCTACATACACTCGCTATGCGCGCAGACTATATAAAAATAAAACAAAAATAAAAAAAAAAAAAAATATAACTTATAAATAAACAAAATATGAAAATAAAATAATAAAAAACCAAAAAAAAAATAGATAAGTCACTTCAATTCTGAAGGTCCAATACAGGACTTCACAGTACAATACAAAATAACTTTTTATATTTATTACTTAAACATAAAAAATAGTAATTACATTTCCCTTAAAAAACCAAAATAATAATAATAAAAAAATATATTAAAAAAAATACATAAGCCATTTCATTTCTGAAATAGTGCGATATAGTACTTAGTATACAGTATAATAAAAAAAACCTTTTATATTTATTACTCAGTTAAAAAATAATAAACAGACTTGTTTTGTTTTCGCACCAGCGACGGTTGTGGGTTCTATTTCCAATCGAGGGAATGATTGTATTTAAATTTTCCTTCTTTCGCTCTGATACCTAAGACAACACGCAAAACATGCCTATTCCGGACAAATAGTGGATGGAGTGTTTTAACACTAGATCCTCTCTGAATCGCTTGTTATCAAAGCAAAGCGTTAAGTTATTGCAATTTAGAAGAAATATATAACAAGAGGCAAATATAATAAAAAAAGTTACCAAAAAAACATCTTATTTTAACAAGTAATTTCAAAAGTAACTTATTATCTTACTTGCGACAAGCCACGAAGTGAATCAGGCGCTGGTGCGGGAGTGACACTAGAAGAAGCACTCGATATCGGAGTGGAACAACTCACTGTGGAACCGGAAACGCCTGGAAAATATACAAAAAAACTAAGTGTTTAGACACTATGTTCTCCCCGATTATCTTGCTATCCGGGCAAAAATATAGAAGCTGATTTTTTTAATTAGTTATATTAAATTTAAAACATACTTTATTCTAATACGACTTTTGTAAGTATTTTTGAATCTTCATATGAACATAAAGCATCGGCTCGGAAAGCAGTTCTGCTGAGAAGAACTGGCAAAAAACTCAACAGTTGCTCTTTTTTAATATAAAAGTAACGTTATTTATATATAATTACTACTTCCTTACATTATTATGCTTTAAATTGCAATACAGACATTAGATAGCGTATGACCGTAATCGCGATTAGTTAAAGAATAAATCGAAAATTAAAAAATCGAAAAAAAAAAATAGTTATCAAATTGAAATTCATCGATCATAATTTAATTATTTTCATATCTGTACTCTGGTACGACCAAACGTAGCGTTAAGTTTCCCCACTGACACACAAAGTCCTAATTCTTGACAGTTATAACATCGTTTTATCTCTAATTACCCTCCCATAAATAATAAGCAAAGCAAAAAAAAATACAAAATAAAAAAAAATACTAACCATGCTGATCAGAACATTGGCTGGTCAAAGAAGAAATCGATGTCAGAGAAGATTTCCTACTGCCCAGTCGTGATGAGGCAGAAGGGGAATGAGGGGCAGAACCGCCTTCCCATCCACTGTAGCATGATTTAATATCGCAAATAACCTGAAATTTAAAATTATAATAACAAATACTATTTATTTTCATTTCTTTATTCTCCCATTCCCCATTTTCTGCCAAATTCTGGAGGCAATGCGTGTGGCAGAACTCAACATCACGCTTTGCTTCGACACTATAACGATGAAAATAGAAATCTATACTAATATAATAAATAGGTAAAGTTTGTAAGTTTGTTTGTAAAAAGTAATCTCCATAATACTGAACCGATTATGAAAATTCTTTCATAATTACAAAGCTACCCTATTCAGGAGTGATATAGGATATATTATATTATGAGTGGCCAGTCGTGGCTCAGTGGCACAAGCGTGTGACTGTAAACGACTGGTTGTGGGTTCGATTCCTAGTCAAGGAGTGGAAATTATATTTCCATTTTCTTCGCTCTGGTGTCGAGGTAAAACGTGGCGTTAAGTTCCGCCACTTAACACGCAAGCCTCCGAATTCAGCGGAAAGTGGGGAACGGAGTGTCTTAACACTAGGTTCCCTCTGCCTACCCTGCTGTGTGCGGGATACAGCGTGAAGCTAAAAAAATATATATATAAAAAAAAATGATTGATCGGAAAGTTCAGAGAATAGTCATAAACCAACCTGTAAACTGGCAGCCGGTAAGCTTCTGGGCTCCGACGTCTGCCTTGACAGTTGTTCAGTGCCCTCTTGAAGGTGACCGACTTCCGCTAGCATTGCCACTTCACTCTCCTGTAAATTATTTTACTTATATGAGAAAAAAATGTATTAAGTAATATACATACATACATTTTGTATACAAAATTGCTTATAAGTTGGGATAGACAGACAGAATGTAGTGTTAAAAACTATGTTCTCTATCTTATTGCGTTTAGAGCGGCAGCGTAACTCAACGCCGCGTCTTATCCAATCAGATTGGAGAAATAAAAATATTTTAATATAAAAATACTTTCAAGTAAAGAAGTAACCCAGAAAAATCGTATAGTACGTCATGTACTCCTAGGGATTCAGTTTCATGGAGGAAATGATGATTTATACCGAACTTAAGTTCCAGTCGATTTTTTTTGTAAAGATACTAATATATATTTTTTTATTAGTTTTAAGCTTTTTATGACCAGACCGCCATCGTTCCGCTCGAAAACCGAAATATTGCGTGTTGAGTGGCGGAAATTAAGGACGCGAATCTCAGGTACCAAGATGAAGAAATGAAGATATGTCTTCTTCTTTCTTTCTTTAGCTTCACGCTGTATCCCGCACACAGCAGGGTAGGCAGAGAGAACCTAGTGTTAAGACACTCCGTTCCCCACTTTCCGCCGAATTCGGAGGCTTGCGTGTTAAGTGGCGGAACTTAACGCCGCATATACTCGTATATGTAATAATACGCAGTTATGTGTAAATCATATTCCTTTAAGTGGAAATCGCACATCGAACCAATCGTGTTTCCAGTCAGACGCTTTACCACTGCGCCACGATGACCTAAATGTCTACTATACATGTACATGCATATAAGAAAAATATGACTTACCACAACTGGACTGAGTAATGATACAAAATGACAGAATCGACTCCTTTCCTCAATGAGAGCCGCTTTGACAGCCTTCTCCTCCATTTCTTCTAACTGTTGTTTTCTTTCTTGTACATCCTGTAGCAAGAAATTTATTTTAAAAAATTAAGAAAAAATTGTAATTCAATTTTATTTCTAAATTAAGTATAAAGTACAAGTTGAGCCAGACTATTAAAAGATTCTAAAAAATCTCGTTTGTTCATTAATGATTAGTAACTGCCCACAATTTGATTTGCGTGGATTCCAAAATATCCATCACGATGAACAACTTTTGTTAAGGCCTACTTTTTAGTCTTAGCTTGACTATAATAAGTTTGTCATAAAGCTTTCTAGTCTTCAAAATCAATTATAGCCTAAGTTCTGCCTAAGCCTACATTATTTCGATATGCAATGAATGATTATATATAATTTATTTTCATTTCTCCACTCAGATACCTAAGACATAGCGTGATATTTAAATCGTCATACAACACCCAGAATCTTGATATTACGCAAAATGTAGAAAACGAAATACAAGAACACTTAGCTACCCTGCTACAGAGACTTCAAAATAAACTCCATCTCATTTCCTACCTGCAAACACACATCAGCACGTCGTTTCACGTCCGGCGTAGCTCTCCTTGCCTTCCTAGCGTGTCTCTGGGCGTCGTGAACCCGCCTCCTGAGTTCGGCCCTGGCTCGTTTACATTCTCTTGCGTGTTCCCTACTAAGTGCGCCAGAGCCGTTGCAACCTTTGCGCCACTCGTCGGCACGATCAGCTAACGGTGTTATTAGACGATCCATTAAAGTGCTGGAATGGAAAATTTTGTTTAGAATTAATATTTTTACTTATTATATACAATTGTGACTTGTGGGCACTAAAAGTGTGACTGTAAACACGACTAATTGTGGGTTCGATTGCCACTCGAGGAATTGGAATATTTAAAAGACATTTAAAGAGAACGCTTGGCTCAGTGGTGAGAGCGCCTGAACGGTATTCAGGAGGCGTGGGTTCGAATTTTCCTAAGTGTGGAATAACACTTTAAAATGTTATAATGTATTGAAATATTTATTATATCCATTTACTCTGATGTCGAGGCAAAGCACAGCAGAAATCAACGCCGTGCTTTGTCTTAGATATTAGTAATGCTCTGACCCGATTTGTTTGGAATTTTTCTCACAATATATCGAATCTGAGTATCTTACAGTATTTTTGAAATAACCAACACAAATTCTGCGACTGAAACGAAATGACTTATTGTAGTCATAATTGGTTTACAACGTCTCTCGCGTTCTTTCTCAAGTAGCGGAGATCAACGCCGCACATTGTTAAATCAACACTTCCCTCAACCTTCCCTCAAATCCACAACCATTCAGGTCAATATACCACTGCGCCACGACGTCATCTATTTAAAATACAATATTCACAATAATAAAAAAGACATGAATTCCTATAATTATTAGCAATAATAATAAATTAGATAAAATGCACATAATAATAAATAAAGAAGATAACCTTATAAACGTTTTCATTCGAGATTCTATCGCCCGGTGTCGTAGACACACTCTCGTGAGCGCTGTTCCGATCTCCTTTGTCGCTCCTGTAACAAACACAAAAAATATATTAATTAAATAAGAATTTAAATAACAATAATAAGTAAAAATTAAGATTTAAATAGCAAAATAAGTTTGTTTATATTTTTGAATAACAAAATGGTTTTGCCGTTGGGTGTGGGTTCGATTCCCAGTCGGGGGAGTGATTATTTTTTAGATACATACATTTCTCTGCTCTGGTACCAACCATAGACAAACGCAATAATCTTGATTTTGAAAGTGTAGTGTCTTGACACTTGGTTCTCTATGCCAATCCTGTTATGCAGGAAAATTTGTAAAGCTATTTTTTTTCTGTTAAAGCAATTAACATGCAAATTGATGCTTAATCACTCCAATTTTTAACCTTTTTCAAACAATGGATGGCGTAATTCAACACCGCACTTTGTCTTATGAAACTAAGGACATAGAGAAGTATAATTTACAGAAACTTATATTTAAAACTAAAACAAGACCCTAGATTTTTTATTATATTATCAAAAAAAAAATAGCATAAACCCTGTAATACAAATATTAATCCTTCGTCAAAACTTAATTTTGTTATTTATTTTAAAATAATTCAACTCTAATACATTAAAAAAAATCTATATCAACTAAATTTACAGTAAAGACAAGCGAAATGGAATCTATTAACATTTGTAGAGACCCTGACCGTATGAGCGATAGGTCAAAAGACTATTCGAAAAAATTAACAGTCATCCAATACTACAAGAGATCATCTAGCACAGTGACTGTTACTACGCTTGTTGAGTCAGTAGTCGGTTCAAAAACTCCGAGACTTTGTTTATGATTTTTTACAAATAAATTTTATTAATAATTTTTCGTTATTCTAGAGGCTAACGTGGCGAAGTGGCATACCGTGTAACTGTGAACGCGGTTGGTTCTGGGTTCGATTTCCACTTTGGGCACCGATATATTTAAACTATTTGCATTTCTCCGCTCTAGTACTTAAGACAAATCGCGAAGTTACCTTCCGCCATTTAACTCGCAATGTCTTGATTTTGAATAATGGAAAAATAGTAACTAACACTACATATTCTTTGATTATCCTACTCTAGAGAGAAAAAGCGTGCAACTGCTTTTTCCGTAAATATTATTCAAAACAAGTATATTGTTGTTGTTTTCAATATTTACGTCAACGCATGAAAAAAAAATATTATTTAATTACAATTTATGACGTAAAATATCAAAACATAGGTACTAAATCCTAATTTTGACTTGAAAAGGTGATATCATTCTTGGCATATGCGCAGTTGCAGAATTCGGGGACCATATAAATCTATATTGGTACATATAATAAGAATGTCCCTGATGGCTGTCTGTACATAGAAGATATATGAGAAAAAAATATTATTGGGGGCATTTATCAATGTAACTCAGTTTTTTGTGATTTATATGGCATTTTGACTGTTATATTTTGGCAGATATTTATTTCCAACAGTAAGTATCTATTTTATTTATATAAAGGCCAATCGTGGCGCAGAGGTACGAAGTGTGACTGTAAGGCGACTGGTTGGGGCTTTGGTTCCTACTCGAGGAGTGTTCAAAGTTCCAAAGCACAGCGTTAAGCACTGCCACTTAACACGCAATGCATCCCGAATTCAGCGGAAAATCGGGAACGGAGTGACTTAACTCTAGGTTCCCTATTACTACCCATGTGCGGGATACAGCGTGAAGCTAAAAAAAATAATCTATTTCAATCTGTTCATAAATAACAAAGATACCACAATTTACATCTCATTTGAAAAAATTGCTAAAAAATAAACTGTTTTTAACACTTAAATTTACACAGGCGAACCCACGAGCTAGTCGCTAGTACATAATAAAAAAAAAACAATCTAAACAAAACCATCCGAAATATATCGACACATCCTAAGAAGAAATAAAAACAAATTAAACTGGTATCAAAACTCAAGAACGACTAGGTTATTGAACTTTCTTCTAAACACCTGCTCTCGATCTGCTGTTAATGGATTTTTTAATGTGGTCTCATAATTTTATCTAATCTATTAGATTTTTAATTAGTGTTTTCGTCACTTCGAACGAAACGGTATATATTTTTAGGTAATATGTAACGGAGCTTAACGCCGCGCTTTGTCGTAATATCGGAGAAATGAAAATATTTTAAATATAACAATTTCTTTGACTAAGGATCGAACCACCAACCCTTGCGTTTACGTTAGTGGTCCTTGCGTTGCGTTAGCCATTCCTGTCGACCATAGCACTATATGCATATAATAAACTGCATAAAATGCTTACAATAAATATAACTTATCGCTGTCTGTACATTGAAGACATATGCGAATTATATAAATATTATTGGGGATATTTTTTATGTAATAGGGGTTCTAAAACAATGATTTATAACTAACTTTAAACAACGATTTCTAAATTTTCTGCTTGTTTGTGCACGTTAATTTCTTAAACAGCTAAACTGATTTAAATAAAATTGACTATTATATTTTAGAGGAAGATCCTCTATTTTTATTTACTTCAATCGATTTATAAGTAAAAAAAATTAATCGTGGCCCAGTGGCACAAGCGTGTGACTGTAAACGACTGGTTGTGGGTTCGATTCCCACTCGAGGAGTGGAAATTATATTTCCATTTTCTTCGCTCTGGTGTCGAGGTAAAGCGCGGCGTTAAGTTCCGCCATTTAACACGCAAGCCTCCGAATTCGGCGGAAAGTGGGGAACTGAGTGTCTTAACACTAGGTTCCCTCTGCCTACCCAGCTGGGTGGGATACAGGGTGAAGCTAAAAAAAAAATTACAACAGTTTAAATTTTATTCGACTATAAAACAACTGTTTTGTTAGCCAATTAGGCTGACATTTTAATTTACGCAAGAAGAAGGCAGAACTGCGAGCGGGTAGCTAGTATTACAATTTATTCATCTACCATTTCATTTTTTCTCAAAGTGACATTAAGATAAGGTATTATAAAAAAAGTATAAACGTTAATTAAATTAAAAAAGAAAAAAGATCTTAAAAAATCTTATCACTAAGTTCTTCTGTCATACGTAATATAGAAAAAAAACATTCGCTTAAAGAAATATTATAATAAATATTATAAATTAAAAAAGCTTTCTTGTCGTAGTGTACGTCGATTGCCACTCTGGGACATAATTATATTTATCAATTATTTTTAAAGTGTTATTCCACACTTAAGAAAATTGAAAAAGACATTTAAAGAAAACGTATAAAAATTTGAACGCAGCGGGATTCAAACCCGCGCCTCCTGAATACCGTTCAGGCGCTCTCACCACTGAGCATTGCTCAGTTTTCTTTAAATTATTTTTTATATTTATCTATTTTTTTCCCCGCTCTGGTACCTACCGAACTAAGCGCGGCGTTGAGTTCCACCGCCCAACACACAATGTCTCAAATTTAGGTGGGAAGTAGAGAACGAAGTTTCATGAAGTTTAGGTTCACTTTGATTACCTTGCTATATGAAAAAAAGCGTGAAGCTACTACTTATATACTTTCAATCAACTTTTATTTAACTTACTTTATATAATAAGATTTTTTTTACGAAAAGGAAGAAAATTAAATTATGATTATTACTCCGATTGGGAATTGAATCCACAACCAATCGAGATTACAAGCAGAAGCTGTCCTACTGCGCCAAGATGGCCTCAAAATATATTAAAATATCAAAATAAATATTTCACATATGATCATCTCTTCAATAAACACTTTTATAAAGTGACATACACGTTACCTGCACAACTGGTATTTAACGCGTGATCGGAACTACATTTCTTTTTTATTTTTTTAGCTTCACGCTGTATCCCGCACACAGCAGGGTAGGCAGAGGGAACCTAGTGTTAAGACACTCCGTTCCCCACTTTCCGCCAAATTCGGAGGCATTGCATGTTAAGTGGCGGAATTTAACGCCCCGCTTTACCTCGACACCAGAGCGAAGGAAATGGAAATATTAAATTTTTCCACTCCTCGAGTGGGAATCGAACCCACAACCAGTCGCGTTTACAGTCACACTTACGTGCCCCGACTGTGCCACGACTGGCCCCATCGGAACTATATAATAGTATATTATAAATTAGCCGGGGCTTGTGGGCATAAAGTGTGACTGTAAATACGACTTATGCGGCGATATTTCATTTTCTCCATATAGTTATGTAGATATTAAGGGCCCACGTGGCGCAGGATAGTGTTTGATTGTAATTGCAACTGGTTAGAGATTTAATTTTCGTTCCGGGGCATGATTACAATTAAATTATTATCATTTCTACTCTCTGGTGATCGAGGCAATGCATGGCGTTGAGTTTCGTCGCACAAAACGTAATATTTCTGATTTAAGTGGAAATTGGAGAACGGAGTGCCATATTACTAGATTCTCTCTGCCTAGGAGGGTTCCTATATAATTATTAAAAAAAAAACATATAGAAAAAATATATAAGGCACTGGTAACAACCAAATTCGTATAAAAAGAGAAACGAAAATCATCCTAATAATCTAATGTTAGGACATTCAACCTCACTCAATATGCAATAAATGTAACCATCGATATCGGAACACACAAAATTATATCTTTTGGTTGAAAGTCTTGAATAATTCTTGTGTATTTTATCAAAATCAGCTTGTGATTTGAGAGAAAAAACATAAAAAATATCAAATCGATAACGCCTGTGTGGCACAGTAGAGCAAGATCGGTCTATAATACGACGTGATGGTAGTGACTTCGATTCCCATTTGGGGCAATGCCCCTATAAATCGAATACTTTTAATATTTTTAAAGTGCTATTTACTTTTTTTAGAAAATTGAAACGGAGCATCTAAGCCTTACGTTATCCAAGAGGCACGGGTTCGAATCCTGCTGCTTTCAAATTTTTATAAGTGTTCTAAAAAAATGTCTCTTATTTACCTATTATTAATTTCAACATTCTGTTAACACAAAGCGCGGCGTTAAATTCGGCTGCTCCACACCCAAAAGTTACAGTCTTAAATACATGAAACATACTAAAAGTAGAGAACGGAGTCTCTTAACACAATATACCTTCTCTCTCTCTGTATTTTTCAAACGAACTAAGAAATACTAAAATACAGGCGTAGATGTAAACATGATATATAAATCGAGTTATCCTTGGACTGCATGTTAGTCGATAAAAAGCTTTCGTGTCGAATAGACTAGTTGAAAGAATATGTTAACGAAAATGAATCATCCTTTCATATTATTATTTATTAGTGTTCTCTGCGTGGTGTCAGCAGGTAAATTTATTTTTTTTTTTTTTTTTGCGTTCCTCCTTCTCTAGTCTAGTGTCAAGACACTCTGTCCCCCACTTTCCGTCTGAAACCGAGACATCGCGTATTGACTGGCGGAGCTCAACGCCTCATTTACCTTAGATACCAGCGGGAATAAATGAAAAGTTAAATACTTCACATTCCCCCGAGTAGAAATCGAACCCAAGACCATCGTATTACAATCAGACGTTGTCCCACTTGGCCGCGACTACCCTTTTATATTTATTATTAAGATTTAAGATATAAAGTAGTTATTTTTTATCCTTACGCTTTATCTGCAAAGCGTATTAGATAGTGACTAAACACTCCGTTCTGAACGCACTCAAATATTATTTAATAGAGACCACCGTGGCACAGTGGGACAGCACCTGATTGTTAACGCAATGGTTTTCGCTTCAATCCCTAATTATGCTAGTGATTGTATTTAAAAGATTTTCTTTTTTCTGCTCTACTAAGATAAATGCAGCATTGTATTCCTCCATTCAATACGTAAGTTTCGATTTCGGGCCGAAAGTGCAACCTAAAAATAGTATGGAAATAAAATTTTATAACCAGGTAAAAGTAAATCTTTTACCTTATTTCGGATTTAAAGACGACAATTAACTATTAATCAACATTAAATTGACATAAACATTTATTTCCAATATAAGCTAACTTGTATCTTGAAGTACGGTTTGGAGTCCATAATGACGAATAAACTTATAAATTCAAAATATCGATATTTTTAACTACAATTAACTTTTTAATATAAATTAATAATAAATGCTGACCGTGTAATTTATGCATTATCTTTAAAAATGTTACAAAGTCACTACGACGCCAAACTGTCTAACTTTTAAAATCCATTTTATGAAGCAGTTTATGCACTTGTAACCGCATAGCAACGTAGTCAGAAAGGTACCAGTTGTAAGACAGATTAGATTGGATAGCGATTATTATTACTTATACTTATTATTGTTTACATCAGAATTGGTCAAGCGGTTTGGATTTTTCATACAAAATTTTAAGTTTGAACTCTGGTTCTCAACTACTTTCAATGCGAATTTCATCCAAATCGGTCTGGTAGATTCGCAGACACACAGACAGACAGACTTTCACATTTATAATATTAGTATGGATATTCGTTTAGTTTTTCAAGTTCGAATATATATATATTTTTTATTGAAATGTTTTTACTACGTCTATTGCTCATCAAAAGGGTAATTATATCAATGGCAAAGGGCAGAATTTTTGAAGAGGTAATTCGATTAAAAAAATTAAGCAATAAGTAATAATAATTCAATAAATAATAATTTAATATAAAATATAATAATATAAATCGATTAATATAAATTATATCGAGACAATAAAATCTCATTGACCTTTCGTATGTAAATTTCAAAACTTGTTAATTCTTCTGTGAACTAGTTTATTTTTAATTTTTTATCACATTTCTTCTAAAACCTGTAAACGGGCAAAACGAAAATAAGAATTGAGTGACATAACACTCTACTCTCTGTCTTTCACACAAATACAGTAAGTATTTTTATTTTCATTATCATTCAGTAACTAATTTATATAAATAAATAAAATTGGAATTTCTGTTTGCAGTATTAAAGTAACTTTTTTAGCTTCACTCTGTATCCCGCACACATAGCAGGGTAGGCACAGGAAACCTATTGTTAAGACACTCCGTTCCTCACTTTCCGGCAAATTCGGAGGCATTGCGTGTTAAGTGGCGGAACTTAACGCCGCGCTGTTCCTCGGCACCAGAGCGAAAAAAATGGAAATATTAAATATTACCACCCCTGGAGTGGGAATCGAACCCACAACCAGTCGCTTTCCAGTCACACTTTGTGCTACTGCGCCACGACTGGCCCCGTAACTAACGGAAAGTAACTGTTGTTATCTAAATTAATATGCATGTAAACATACTACATATTTTTTTACAATTTTTGTTTGTTTGCCTGTTTGTCCTTGTTATTGTTTGCAGCAGCTGAAGCGATTTTGATGGGTCTTCCACTGACAGATAACTTATGTACTAAGAAGTAACTAACTTAATAACATAAACATAATTTGAACTTTGAACTTTTGAACCTATTATATAAAGCTAAATAACTCTTCCCTTTTATTGTTTCGTATAGAGATAACCTCCAAGAGCTTATTTAGTTTGACACTAGACTGTCCTTATCTCAACGCTATAAATAAGTATAAACAATAATATTACTCAATAAATAATATGAGGTCATCGTGACTCAGTGGGAATTGTAAGTCCCACTCGGAAGAATAATGTTTTCAGCTTCACGCTTCTTTTCCGCATAGTGAGGGAAAATCTATGAAAAACGCGAATTCGAGAGGGTGTGTGTTGTGTGGCGGAACTCAACGCTGTGCTTTGTCTTACCAAAAGAAGACTTCAAAATAATTTTAAATATAAACCTCCCAAAAAAGCAATCGAACCTACAACTATTTATAAGTATTTTTTTTTCTCCGCTCCGTGCCTTTGTTGTTCTTAATTGATGATTGTATTCCTTTTCCTTATTTTTTCCTTTTTTTTTTACTTTTTTGCTCGGTCAGCTACATGAATCTTTTTATTCTTCACTGGTTCATTAATGAGTATTTACAATCAGCGACTTTCCCGTGGTGGTAAGAAAAAACCACGGCGGTAAAATCCGTCACTCAACACAGAATGTCTAGTATTCTTACGAAAAATGGAGGATGGAATGTCTTGACACTAGGTTCTCTCTACCAAGCATCTAGCTGTTTTTTCATCAAGTTGTTTCTACTATTCTCACAATTAACAAGTACTAGCGGCCCAATCGCCTCTTCGCCGTGTGATTTCCCCCTTATATCCCCTATTTGAGCGCCTTTAGTATTCTCTAAACTTTCTGTTCAATCATAATAAAACATAGCCTATAGCACTCCTGAATAGTGCAGCTTTCTAATTATGAAAAAAAAAATCATGCTCGCTTCAGTATTTCCGAAGATTAGCCCTTACAAACAAAGTTACAAGCTTTACCACTTTATTATATTAACATAGACATATCCAATACTAATATTATTAACACTTAATATAAAACCTGTTATAAATTCGCAATTATGAATATACATAAATTAAAACATAAAATTATTCAATAAATTCTATATATTATTACCGTAATATAAATACATAGTATCCGAGATTAGAATAAATATTGTTTGTAATGTATATCCTGCATTGTTATTGTTTTTCCTTAGCTTTAGCTACACATATCGTTTTACAATAAACGAGGTAGAATCTTGGCATTAAAACACTATGTTTAAGGACACCGCCTTGGCCAGTGGCCTGATAAGTAACGGAACACAACGCCACGTTTCATCTTATCAAATCAAGAAATTAAAAATATTTTATAAACAATCATTTTCCTAAAAAGGAATCGAATCCATAACCATTGCGTAAACGTTTAGATTCCTCTCAGCGTGAAGAGAGTGTGAATTGAAAAAAGACATTTAGAAAACGTATAAAAACGAACAAACGCAGCAGGATTCGAACCCGCGCCTCCTGGAAACCGTCCATTTTCAATTCGATTCCCGCTGCGTTCTATTTTTTATTCGTTTTCTATTTCAATTTCTTTAGTATGTAAATAACACTTTAAAAAGGTTAAAAGAGTGTAAATTTAGATTCTTATATTCTTGTTCAATCAAGTTATGCTCCCATTCAAATGTATTCACGAAATCTCAAAAAAATTCTTGAAATGTCAGGACATATTGTTGTATATTGTTTTGATTATTATTTAAAACTTGTAGGTAATATTTTTAGTGACTATGAAAACAATAATATTGACGTAATTTTCAATTCTCCGCTTTGGTATGTCAAAGTCAAAGTCAAATAATTTTATTCAATATTTACATTACATGCTTTATTTTTTGAACGTCAAACAATTTACCACCGGTTTACTAAAGTTAATGCCTCAGACCAGAAGACAAAGCGCAAATCAATCGACAGAATGCGGAGACGGAATGTCTTACATTAAGTTCTCTCTGGCCTGTACAGGGAAATAAGATAAACTAAGAAAAACACTAATAAATAAAGATTGAATTATCATATACTAGCGACCAGCTCGCTCGTCATCTGGCGCTTTCATCCCCTATTTGAGCCCCTTTGAGATACTCTGAACTTTCTGTTCAATCATAAAAAAATGTTATGTATAGCACTTAGCTTTCTAATTGTGAAAGAATTTTCGTTCAGCATTTCCGAAGATTACCCCTCACAAACATATTTACAAATTTTATCTTTTTATTATAATAGTATACCTTTATGACTAGTCGAGTATCATGATTATAAAAAGCAGATACAAGCCTTTTGTCTCATAGCAGGGTTAGCAGGGAACATCTAGTGACAAAACACTATCTACGATATGTTGAATGTCTCTTCAATAAAACGGAGAAATAAAAACGGAGAAATAAAAACAATTCCCTCGACAAGGAACCTAAGAACTGCGCTATAATCGTCTCTTATAAGGTACATCAAATAAAATTTTATTTCGCAGCAAAAGACCTTTAAAAAATCGCTTGAGTGAGAGATAACAATAACTATCCTGAATTTGAATTTTATTATGTTTTTAAATATATAAATTAATAAATAAGGCTAACTGTATTAGAAAGAAGCGCACAATAACAGGTCCTTTTTATAAAAAAAAGCTAACAAGAAATTCTAGTCTTGTTTATACTCTAGATTTATAAACAAAATGACGACATCTCAGTGGAACGAGTCTGACTATAAAACGTGACCATTCCATAAGACAAAATATATGACAAACATTTTAAAAAACTTATAAAAGCTTTAAAAATTTTAAAAGCTTATAAAGATTTGGTTAGAAAAAATTGAATGGTACTTGAACCTACGCGTCCCGTTTACTGTCCAAGCGCTCTGAACGCTAACTTAGCGGTGATATGAATGATATAAAAATATATCTCAATCAAAATTGGAAATAGTAATTTTTAAAATGTAATTAACACACTTAGGAATTTTAAAAATACCTTTAGAATAGGTATAAACATTTGTATTGTACTCTGTAGAAGAGTATTTTAAGGATAAAAATGCGTGGAATTAATCTGAATAAGTGCCGGTTAGCTACCATTGTATCAAATAATAAATTTGTAATTTATATATTTGAAAAGAACAACTGTTGAGTTTTTGGCCGGCTCTTTTCAGCAGAACTGCCTTATGCACATTAGACGATTTAAAAGTGCTTTCAAAAGTCTATTTGAATAAAGATATTTTGAATTTGAATTGAATTCGAATTGTAAGCAGCAGGATTCGAAACCGCGTGTGTCGAAATTATTATAGGCTTATTTTAATTTATTTATGTTTTTAGCATCTCTGTAGAGAGATTTTAACAAATTTGGTTTAACAATCGTTTGGCAAGGGAGTTTGGAATGCTATTTACATACTAAATACTTTTTATTAACATGGCCAGTCGTGGCCCAGTGGCACAAGAGTGTGACTGTAAACGACTGGTTGTGGGTTCGATTCCCACTCGAGGAGTGGAAATTATATTTCCATTTTCTTCGCTCTGGTGTCGAGGTAAAGCGCGGCGTTAAGTTCCGCCACTTAACACGCAAACCTCCGAATTCGGCGGAAAGTGGGGAACGGAGTGTCTTAACACTAGGTTCCCTCTGCCTACCCTGCTGTGTGCGGGATATAGCGTGAAGCTATTTAATTAATTTTATTTTATTAACATTTTAATGTGTTATTCACATTTAGGAAATTGAAATGTACATTTAGAAAAAAATAAATATTTAGTTTTAAAACTAACGTATACAACTTAAGTATTTTATAATAAATATAATACTTAAGTATTTTAAAATAATAATTCAGTAGAAAATATATTATAATTACATTTTTATTCTTTTTCAGAAGTATGTAAGAAGACAAATCTCCCACCCAGCCCCACATCCGAATGCTGCGGCTTGGACTTAGCAGATGACCACCGGAACACGAGTAAGTATATATATATGATATAGAACAATTAGAAACCCTATATATAATTAAAAACGCCGCGACGTTAAGTTCCGCCATTTAACTACTACTATTCAGTGGAAAGTGGGGAACAGAGTGTCTTAACACTAAGTTCCCACTGCCTACTCTCCTGTGTGCGCGATACAATACAATCGCGCACACATAAGTATGACCATAAATGCGACTGGTTATGAGTAATCGATTCCCACTCGAGAAATGGAAATATTTATTATCTCCATTTTCTTTGCTCTGGTGTCGAGGCAAAGTGCGGCGTTAAGATCCGGCACTTAACACACAATGCCTCCAAATTCGGCGAAAAGTGGGGAGCGGAGTGTCATAACACTACGTTTCTTCTGCCGGTGTGTACGGAATATACCGTGAAACTAAAAAAGAGATAATACAATAATGCAACATATATCCCGTCTACAGCCAACAACCCACACCACATTCCACTAGAGAATGCTATCGATGCACATATTATATTATACATATGATTTTTCCTTGTTACTAAAGTTTCCTTCCTTGTGAATCTTAAGGACTTAAAATCAATTTTATACTTATTCCGTAAAGCAATCAGAGCAAACCTAGTGTCAAGAACCTCTTTTCTCCACTTTATATAATTTTTAAGTTCCATTTTCATTGAAAGTGTCATTTTTAAGTTTAAGTCATTTTGTCATTTAAAGTACCATTAATAAATTTATAAGGACGACCATAACGAATGCGTTTATTTAGAAGCATATTGATATCAACGTGGCGCAGTGGAAGGGCACTGTCTGGTCTTAATCGCGTTTGGTTGTGGCTTCGATACCCACTTGCGCGGCGTTGATTTCCCCCACTCATCGCACGATCTCTCTCTTTTTCAGACACAAAATGATAAACAGAATATTTTGACACTAATTTTGTTTCTCACTACGCAGAAAAAAAACGAAAAGCTGCTAAAGTTATACTATTTCAAAATTAGAAAAACACTTATAAGCTAGAATTGTAGAGTTAGGTTATTGTAGAGACAGGCTAGAGTGGCTAGAATTCAAATACGACTATATTTATGGTTAAAGAATTTTCTTTCTCAAAAGAAATTTACATTTAACTTCATGACAATTACATAGTAGCTTAAAACGTAATAATTACGTGAGCCTTATCATCGAGCTCAATGACATGCACAATAAAAGTAAAGAAAAAAAAATACATATTGCTTCCACTACATCTTATATATTTAAGACTTGCATATTCTATATGTTCATGTTATCAACACAGGTGGAGATGCAGCTATAAACCAATTCCCATGGCTAGCTCTGATAGAGCACAATGAAGGCAGGATCACTTGTACCGGTGTCCTGATCAGCTCACAATATGTGTTGACTGCCGCCCAGTGTCTATATCACGCACCGTAAGTATTTATTTTAGTTTAGTTTCAAGCATAGAGAGCAGGCAGAGAGAATCTAGTGTCAGGACACTACATTCTCGGCTTTTCGGAACTCAATACGGAGCTTTATCTTAATGAAAGTAATTAATATATAATTTTGAAATTTAATCCACAACTTATCGCATTTACAATTAAACACTATCCAACTGTGCCACAACGGCTATAAGCTTCAATTACTTACTTAAATTCAATTATAAGTGATAAAGATATTAATCATTATGGCATACCATTAATAACTGATCTTTTTTACATCTAAACAAAGAAATAAGATTGGAGTGTCTGTTTGTTATTTAAAAAAACACAACAAGATACATATACCTACTATAATATTTTTTGTCTGTCTCTTGGTCTGTCTATCTCTTTGTTCCGGCTAATCTCTGGAACCGCTGAACCGATTATAACTGGGCTTATATTAGTAGATAGCTGATACAATAAGGAGTACCTTATGCTGTTATTATTTAAGAATTATAACTTTATTATTAAATAAGCGTAGGCACACCCTAAAAATCATATTTTATGTTACAGTAAAAACGTACGCTTAGGCGACTTCAACAAGACGCACACAGGACCCGACTGCCTTGTTGTGGACGGAAAGAAAGTATGCAATAGTGGAGCTATTACGATTCCCATAGAGTTTGTCGTATCACATCCACAGTTCGGCAAGCCTACGTACCACGGCCACGACATTGCTGTGATAAAACTGATTGAACAAGTATCTTATAGTGGTAATTATATGAAATATCTGATAATTCGGCGGAAAGTGGGGAACGGAGTGTCTTAACACTAGGTTCCCTCTGCCTACCCTGCTGTGTGTGGCATACAGCGAGAAGCTAAAAAAAAACATATATACCTAACACAACCTAAATTAAACACCAAACCACCGTGAAAAATGAGTCAAGTTTTAACTGCCTACTAAATAATATACCTGTACCTATATTTAGATACATAATAACAAATCACGTTAGACGAACACAATAAAAGGAAAACATGATTAATTAATATTTAAAAATCCTAATTTAGTATTAGAATCTACGTATTAATTGAAACGTTTATACGAATATATTATACACACACATACAAATATGTCACGTTTACTCCTGGTAGGGTAGACAGACAAATCTTAATGTCCTACAATTTGTTGACATTGCGTATATAATAGAGGAACTTAACAGCACGCATCGTTTTACAAAATCTAAAAAAACAATAGTAATTTAAATATGATATTTACCACGAGTGGGAATCATCATCATTGGATGATAACCAATCGCTTTTTGCTTTACACCTACCTTAAAATAAGCCGCAGGTATGCGATTAGAGTTATAAATTTCATGCATTTTTTCCATGTTTTTTGCATTTTCCATTTTTTTAACAGTGTGGTGATCCACGTAAATAACCATCTACTGCATATAACGAAAGAAAAAATCTATATTTTAATGTAGGAAAGGCAAAAGACTGTAAAGAGGGTTGCCTGCTCTACTTGAGGGAATTATAATACTAAATTTAAGAATAAAATTATTTAACATTCTATATTTTCAAGTCCGCATTACCCATGCATATATCTCGATTCCGGGAAAAAAAAATAGAAAATAGAGTGCCTTAACACTTCTTTCTGATTTCATGCAACTACAAAATATTTTTTTATATTGTTTATATTTCTACACTAGAGACACGTGGTTTACACATATTGTTGACGATTTTTAACGTAAGATTTTTCTTGCTACTTAACTATGCTTACCTAAAATCCTATTTCATTTAATTTCAGAATTCATAAGACCTATATGTCTACCTACAAGCGACATAACTAAGTCAGCCCCTGAAAACTTACGCCTAATCAACGCTGGTTGGGGGAGCAAGCCCACGAGCGACCAGGAAGACGACGTCGTGAAGCATTATGTTGAACTACCCTACGTGCCGTTGGAGGTACCCACAAATTTCTATGAATTTTTAAATTTTATTCAGCTTCAAGTTTAAAAAGGGTAGTCAGAGACAATCTAATGCCAAGATACTTTGTTCTACACTTTCCATATCAAATAGAGATATTGTATAATTGGGAAAACTTTACGCCGCGTTTTGTCCATTAAAACGTAGAAAATGAAAATGATTTAAATATAATCATTTCCTTGGATATAAATCGAACGATGGCCACGATGGCCTCTTATTTCTCTTATGGACAATTTATTTTATGCAGAGTACTCAGAGAGATCCTCGTGTAAGGATACTTTGTTCACCACTTTCCGCCTGAAATCGGGACATTGCGAGTTAAATTGCCAAAAAGGAGAAAATAAAAAAAAATAAACAAAATTGATTAGGAATCGAACCCCCAATCAATCACTCAGTCAATTATTTGTAACTACAAACCGTTATTACTGTAAAAAAATTGAAATCGAATCTGAATTGTATAAATTGTAGACATTACAAGATATACAAAGATTGTTATTAAAACGGTTTTCTTGAAGCAACTGGACAACTTTCTAATAAGTAGGTATTTAAGATGATTTATGTTAGTTTATACCTAACAACTAAGGTTGTTGCACCTAATGTATACAAACTTAACCCGCCCCCAATAATGCGCCTGCGTCGATGAGCAGCCTTTACCACTACACTTCATACATATATCTGTACTGAATAAATAAAGATACATGAATTTAATAATTATTAACAGAAATTTCGTCACTTAACACGCAATGTCTCGATTTCGGAGTATTCTTACACTAGGTCACTCTCTATTTACCTTTTTTAACATGAAGAAATCCGTTACGAATACACGCCTGATGGGGAACGCAGACTATTTATATTGTCTAGTTATGTGGGACTACAGACAGGCAGAAGGAAGCTATTAGTATACCCACTAAAATCTTACGGTACTCTTCCTCGACCGCCACTAGCCAAAAGAACCCCAATCTTCTATGTACCCTTCGTTCTCTCTGACTACCCTGCTATGTGGGGAAAAGCGTAAAGTTGCCGTTGCTTTGAACGGCTTCGAACTCGCGCCTCTTGGAAACCGTCCAAGCGCTCCGATTACTAAGCTATGCGCGGATCATTCTCAAAACCGGCTGCGTTCAAATTTTTATTACGTTACCTAAAAATATCAATTTCCTAACACTAACACTAACACTTTAAAAATTAACTTTAACCTTATAACTTAATTATTCACAGAAATGCAAGCAAATATACGAAAAGAAGAACCTGCGACATTCATCAGCTGTGAGCGAGAACCATATCTGTGCCGGCGGGGAAAAGGGCTTAGACTCTTGCAGGGGGGACGGTGGCGGTCCTTTGATGTCGGAAAACAACGGAAGATATACTTTAGAGGCGATTGTGAGCTTCGGCACAGTTCCTTGTGGTACTGAAGGCGTACCTAGCGTTTATACTAAGGTGTATCCATACTTGCAGTGGATAAATAGAATTGTTTCTAATTAATTAATGCGGCATTTATTCTATAATTAGACCTTTAATATTATTAATTTGAAAAATGTGATAATTACTTTTAATTTTATATTCTTTTGATTTATTAACAATATTTTATTGTGACGTAATAAAGACGTTATGAATGTCTAAGCGTTTTTTTCATAATAATTAGTCACCCTCCATTCCTTAAAAATATTTCTAATATTTCTTAGGCTATTAATTTTAAATATTACACTCTAGTTCTAGCCCACAAGAACATTTGGGTGGACTTATACAACGTGTACTCGTGATACAGTAGGCAACGTAAAATCTCGTTTTTTCCATTCCTATTAGAATTTTGGAAAAAATATCCTCTCTTAGTACTCTTATAGTCATGGTTAGATTTAAGCTTCTTGCACTCAGTAATGCGAGAATTGTATATACATACAGCGGCCCGCTCGCGACTTCGCCGCGTGAACTACATAGCTGTTTCGTTAAATTGTCTGGGTCCGCGGGGGTGGGTTTTTGGAAAATAACGTAGCATAGTAAAATAAAGTAGCCTATGTTTAACCTTGGGTTATCAACTATATTTTCGCCAAAATTCATTACAATCGGTCAAGCGGTGCAGATTTTTCATATAAGCTTTCATCCCCTATTTCAACCCTTTAGAAGTTGATTTTTGAAAAAATAAGTAGCCTTATGTTAGACCCAGTAATTTTTACTACTTTCACTCTAAATTTCAATCAAATCGGACCAGTAGATAAGCCGTAAGCGTGACAGACAAACAAACGATATTCGCATTTATAATATAAGTATGGATGTACATACGTATACGTATATATGTACGTATAGTAGAATAACATACATAAAAAAATATTAGCTATCGCAACTTTTGCACAATATTTTGAAATGAAGCTATTATTTTAACAGAACTTATCGCGCTTTTTTTATATTCGATTTGGAACACATGACGTTTAGAATCAATAAGTCTTTTCGAATATAAGCAAATAATTCGCTTAAAATAGTTTAATTTAAAAAACCTATAAATTAACTTAACGAATATAAGATTACAAGGAAAATTTTGTATTGTTCCAAGAAAAAATATCATGTCTAGAAAAATATTACAAATGTCACATTAATATATATTATATTTATGAGCAATAGATGAATCATAACCTTATTCAATTTTCAAAAAGGTACATAGAAGATCAAATAAATTTAATTTTTCACCAAAATCGCTTTAAAATAAATAGTTTATTTTATCGATAGCAAGATCAACAAAATGGACAGACAAATAGACAAACATTAATAGAGTATGTGATATTTTAATTATCATATACTTTGAGTATTTTTTGAATTGATGAATGTCTTGCAAAATGAATTTGGTTGTCTTTTCAAGTAACTCCCCGCTTTCCTAACATGGTCAATACATATAATAAAAAAAAAATAGATACATATAATTATGAGGTCATCGTGGTACAGTTTGACAGCGCCTGACTGACTGTAAATGCGATTAGTCGTGGATTCTATTCCCACTCGGGGGGAAAATGATTCAATGTAATAATTATTAATTTGGGTTTTGTCACAATATTGCGCAACTGGCTTTTCCTCGAAACTTAAAAAAAGATGTGAGTGATATTATATTCACATATATTACATTGTTCTAAGACTGTAGAGAATGGAATTTGAAAAGACCTGAACAGAACTAATTAAAATGCAGCTTCACGCTTCCTCCCGCATAGCGGATTAGTCAGAGAAGACCTATTGTCAAGACACTCCGCTCTCTACTTAAAGGAACTATTCGGTTTTTTTAAATCGGTCTTGATACCAAATGTAAATATACCAGGACTACATCAATTGACTGACTTTATGACAACAAATACTGAACACTCCACTTTTTATTTTTTATGTGTTTACTGTTAACATTATATACTTATAAAAACATACTTATAAAAGATATACTTGCTAAAAGAATGCTATATTTTAAGATTATGCTTGTTGATACTACAAAAATGATGGTAAAAACCTATCTACACAAAAACTATACTCAAAACAAATCAAATGTCTTTTTAATTTGTGATCTTAAAAAAAAGCCCTGATCCTTTTATTACAGTTTCACGCTTTGTCTTACATATCTACAGAGAGTCCCTACATAGTCATAGAAAATCTAGTGTCAACACACTTTCACACACATCGCGTGTTGAGTGACAGAACTTAACGCCGTACCTTGTCTTAGATAACAGAGCGGTAGAATGTTAGTATTTTTTTTGACTTTTAAACACTTTTAAAGTGTTATTCCGTACTTATGAAAAATGAAAAAGACATTTAGAAAACGTATAAAAATTTGAACGCACCGGAATTCGAACCCGCGCCTCCTGAATACCGTCCAGGCGCTCTCACCACTGAGCCATGCGTTCTACTACCAGCTGCGTCGAAATTCGTATACGCTTTATTACAACTTATTTTTGTTATCTCTCTACAGAGTTGCTAACAACAAAATTAAAATATAAACATTTGCTCAAGTGAGAATCAAATCTACAATCATCGTTTACAGTGCCAATGTTTCCAATCAGATCTACGTATATAAATCCATATAAGGCATAGATATAATTTATATGCTTTGCGAGTTGTTAGCTGGAATCGGTTTATTCGTACTGTTAATTATTATATATGGGCATTTTTCAACGCGTTCTTTCCCAGCATATAAATGAGCAAATCGGAATTCTATTATCTACAGTAATTTTCTTTGTAATTAAAATTTATTAAGGTCACCATGGCGCAGTGGGACAGCGTCTAACTGTGAACACGTTTGGTTGTGGTTCGATTTCCACTCAGAGGAACGATTTTTAAATCTGGTAATGATGATATTTAAACTATTTTCATTTTTCAATCTGGTGCAAGACAAAGAGTTGAGTGCATTTCAACACGCAATGTCTAGAATTCGGGTAGAACACTTTCCTACCGAATTCGAGACGAGGATGGAGTTACTTAACGTTAGGCTCTGACTATTTTAAAACCTATTTTTCATTTTTAAAGGTTGGTTCATTTAGTTTTGGTGACATTGGTGAAGTCATAAGCTTTCAACTTGTACGTTGGAATAACTAAAGAGTTCCCGTAATAACTAAAGAACTGAACTGACCTGCCCTTTATTAACGGTGTCAACTCATTCTATTCTCCCATTAATGTAACACCACGTTCTGCAATATATACTCTTTATTGCACAAAAAATAAAAAATAAAAAGAAAATACATGGGAGAGAACAAATAAAACATTATTTTTCATACTGCTCATTGGATGGACCATAAGCAACATCTTATTACTACAAAAATTAGAATTATAGAAGAAAATAGAAAGAGATTTACTGGATACGAAAGTTATGACATTTTTGTAATATCTTTAGTACCCAGACTTATTCGCTTTGAAGAAAAGTCAAAAATGTCGTTTAATGCCTGTAGCATTTTTCTATGGGATCCGAAGCAGTTTCGTCATCAACAAATGAAACTGTGAAATAAAGCTCCTTTATGACTCATATTAGTAAATAAAAAACATAACATTAAATTGCTTGATTAAAGAATGTCTTTCGTGATCATTTTGTCTCAATTAAGGTCCTTTTTTTTAAATTGAAATATTACCAGCCACCTCTAAGCGTCATTCAAAAAATAAAACAAACAACCTATATGTACAGATAATAAGAGGGTGCCCTGAAAATATTTATATATTCAAAAAGACATTTAGAAAACGTATAAAAAATTGAACGCAGCGGGATTCGAACCCGCGCCTCCTGAATACCGTTCAGGCGCTCTCAATTTTAATACGTTTTCTAAATTCCTTTTTCAATTTCCCTAAGTGTGGAATAACACTTTATAAAAATGTTTAAAAGTATTTGTATATTCACTTTGAAAGATGAGATTATAGTTATATCTGCATATATACAAAGGTAAATATAAAAAAAATATATAACCCAACTAGAAGTAGTAAAGTGTGCAATGGCATAATGAGTAGATCTTAAAGTGTTAACAAATATTTTCTGTATTATAATGTTTATCAATACAAATCTTGGTAGATTTGCCTGTAGCCGAGTAAACCGCAGGATAGCTGTTCTCAGTAAGGAGCTAGCTAGTTATTATTTATACAAATGAGACCTTAAAAGTTCACAATTTATGTAAGCAAAGTTGGGAAAGCCAGATCTTTTCGCTTTCCCCAATAATTACTCACTATATCATTTAAAAATTACTCATAGAATATGATATTTATCGACTCTAGTCAAACGATTTACAAAAACGTATATTTGAATAAGACAAATATTATACAATTTCAAATAACCTTACAAATCAATCATACTTATTACAACTTAGTGTTTCTTCTACTATAGCAAGGTAGCTCAGACATTCCGTCCTGCACTTTTCACCAGAAATCGAGACATTCCGAGTCCAGCACTGAACCCAACGCCGCGCTTTGCATTAAATACCAGAATGAAAAACTAAAAATATATTTTTTTTAGCTTCACGCTGTATCCCGCACACAGCAGGGTAGGCAGAGGGAACTTAGTGTTAAGACACTCTGTTCCCCACTTTCCGCCGAATTCGGAGGCTTGCGTGTTAAGTGGCGGAACTTAACGCCGCGCTTTACCTCGACACCAGAACGTAGAAAATGGAAATATAATTTCCACTCCTCGAGTGGGAATCGAATCCACAACCAGTCGTTTACAGTCACTCGCTTGTGCCACTGGGCCACGATTGGCCACTAAAAATAATATAAATAACATTCACTTCAAAAACAGAAATCGAATCCACAACCGATTACATTAACAGCCGACCCTGTCCCAGCGCTCCGATGACCTCCACCAAACGCCAATCATATATAATTGCCAAAAATAACAGAAAATGTGCAGATAAATGAATATATCAACCAAATGACGTACATAGGTGTATGAGTCATACATACATCTCTTAATAGCATATATTCTGTACAACTTGAAGGTGTATTTCAAACGTACAGCTATAGCATTGCAAAGTCCGATCGCTCGGGGAGCGGTCGTTTAGTGAACATGAAACTCGTTCTGTGCGTTGTGCTCATACTATTATCGTGTCTCGTTCATGGATTAGGTAAGACAAACAGAAGACCACTATATATTCCAGTTACTTTGACCTTCTCCTAGAAGTTATTGCATAAAATATAAATTGTAATCAAATATATATATTAAATCACGCGTTATTTTTATAATATTAGCATTATTTTTAATTATGCTTATATATACTACGGATACATATGTAACGTATAAGATATTGTGACTGATTTTGATATTACTTAGGTATAAAAGAAGACAAGCTCAAGCTGGATTACCGTTTTTAGTGTTCCGTACAAATTTTCATGGTCAGTTGTTCAAGTGTAATGAACTTTATTTTGTAATCGTAATGATATTATCTTATTTTTCTTTCCTTATTTGTTCACAATTGATATATAATCTATACTGTTTATAGTAATTGCTCTTTTTTCTATTATTTCAAACCAGGCTTTTAGCATTCATAATCTCTTATCACATATACTCATAGCCTATTCTCAAATGTAGTATAAAAATCTAGCTAGCTTTCATCTCCTCACTTTATCCCTAGCCGAATAATCAAACCGAACGGAGCTCAAAACGCTGCGGTCCCTGCATACTTCTTTTGCCTCACCCACTGTCATCAACCTCTTCATACACGCCCTCCTCACTCCGGGACCTCCTCATACTTTAGATGTTATCTTCCTCCGGCATCATTGATACTGTGTTTTCGAAGGTTAATCCTAGTCTTTTCTTGCGTCTCGTACTGCTCACCTTTGCTTCCTATGAAGACTAGATCTATATCTATCTTACTATTCTATAATTATACATATAATTTTGAACTATTCTTCGTCTTGAATAAGTCAGTTATTGTCAATTTATTTACAATATTTTTTCGCGCTAGCTCCGATTTCAAACTATAAGCTACATTTGATTACATTCTCTAATATTTGATAGATGCTGAGGTTAATACATAAATGTCGAAACAAGGTTTTACCGTAGATTGAAATCCGTGTATCTTAAATATCATTTAAATACTACGTGATGCTAAATTACTTCTGACTGTAAACGCGATTGGTTGTGGGTTCGAGTCCCACTTGGGAGAAGGATTATTAAACTATTTTTATTTCTTCGCTTTAAGACATACTTTAAGACCAGACATCATCGACTCCAATCACTCAACACTCAATGTTTCGATATTCAATAGAAAGTCTTTATTCTGTCTACCCTGATATGCTGAAAAAAACATAAAGCTGAAAAAATGTTGTACTCTCCTAATTTTATTCAAATACTAGCGGCCCGCTCTCGGCTTCGCCGCGTGAACTATTTCGTTATATTGTAATCCTCGGGGGCGCATTTTTTAAAAATAAGGTAGCCTATGTTTAAGCTTAGATTATAAGCTATATTTATGCCAAAATTCATTACAATTGGTCAAGCGGTTTAGATTTTTCATATAAACTTTTATCCCCTATTTCAACCCTTTAGAGGTTGATTTTTGAAAAAAATTAGACCCAGTCACTTTTACTACTTTCATTCTAAATTTCCTCCAAATCGGACCGGTAGATTAGCCGTGAAAGCGTGACAGACAAACACACAAACTTTGGCATTTATAATATAAATATGGATACTCGTTAAATTTAACTGTATTATGATTCACACGTTTATAAAAGACAGATTTGTCCATTATCATATCATTACATATATGCACCGAATCACAATATTTAAGGCAATTTATTCAGTTGTGAGTAATAAAGTAGTACTTCCTTTTTAAATTTGGTTATACATAAAGATAATCACGATTAGTGGCAGTGTAAAAAAGACGATTGTTAATTCAATTATACTCGGGAGGAATTTAAATTATTTTCAAATTATCATCCGCGGCGTTAAGTTTCGCCAATCAACTAATAAATTATCCAAATTAGACAGAAATTAGAGAACAAAGAACACTTTGTTTTCTCTGGCTACTCTACTATTTTATGCTTTAAATTACAAAACACAACGTTTTAATAAATTTCAGTATAAATGTTTATTACAATTTGTTTGAAAATAGTAAACAAATAACAAGTAATTGTTTACTATTTCCAACTGTACTAACTTGTAACACTAACACTAATTAGTATATTTAATGCACTGAGTGACGTTCGTTTGAGAACAAAATCGGAAATAACGTTTATATGAAATGAAGTAAACTAAACCTTTTGACAGTCAGAATGAAGCTTTTGAAGTTCTAGGGAAGATCAAAGTTAGTTAACTAAATCACACTTTTTAATTACATATATCCCTATTTCTTTAATTTACACTCATATACAAATAAATGTTGACTTCATTATATATTTTAATAAATATATGAATTAATACATTTCTTATACAGTTTTAAGTCCTTTTCATTCTAAGTTTGCGATATAAAGATACTAGCTGTTACCTGCGAAATTTCAATTCTATACCAAAAGAGCTTAGCCTTTAGTCTTAATCCGGCTCCGTCGTAAAATGTGTTTTTAGGAAACCTTAACAAACTACATCCCTGTCAAATTTAATCGCTTCGATATTTTATAAGTGTTTCTCATACAGGCATAGTACTACGTCTATGTATTGATGACGTCTACTTCCTCTACATTATGGAAAAAAGTATATAGCGTATATTATGACAAATAAAAGCGTATAATTACGTAATAACAAAGTCAGACCCTCAATGAATCAATATTTATATAGAAAATTATATTTTCATTTGGAAGTCGGGGCAGACCACTTTGACTTATGAAATAAAATTTAAAATACCTTACTGGTACACATACATTACCTACAGTTAGATAAAGTTATATAAATTTCATATTTTTTTGAACCCCAATCTGAACGCATGAGCTTAGTGGTCAGAGCGTTTGGACAGTTTCCGAAAAACATGGGTTCGTATAATTTTTATACTTTATTTTTTTTAAGCTTTTCTTCCTAAGCATCTTAACAAAAAAAATATTTAAAAAAAGATTATTTTAAAAAAAGGTACAGACCTTATGTCCGTAGTGGTATAAATTAAATTGTAAAAAAAACATAAAATTTAAGCAGTGGTAAAAAAATGCAAATTTAATTTAAAAAAACAGCTTCTCAATTTACCAACATACACATAAAATATTAGTAATAATAATATTTACATTAATGCATGTTATTCAGCATTTTGCGAAAGGGCTGTAATTATTGAAAAGTGTCATTTTGGTAAGTGAACAAAGAATATAACGAATCCAAATTCCTGAACATGAAAATCATACATATGTATCTCCATGGTCGAAAGTCCGACGTTTACACATTTTAAAAGCATATTAAAAGCATCTACACGCTCTTTTCTTCATAACGGAGTACTGCACTTTACGTTCGAAATCGAGATACTACGTGTTAAATGGCGGAACACAACGCCGCGGCTATTAAAATTAGTTGTTTATATGTGTATAAAATAACAGGAAAATATATTTTTATAATAACTACAACAAATATTTTTTTTATTCCAGATTTTTGCATCACACCAACTGGTGAAGACGGTACGTGTGTATTGATCCGGGATTGTGAGAGTCTCAGAAATAAAATCAAAAAATCTGCAAAAGAGAGGGAGATCATTAAGGAATACCAATGTGGTTTTGAGGAAGATGTGCCCAAGGCAAGTTTAATTTTATTTCCCGTATAGCAGGATAGGTAGGGAGAACCAAGTGTCGAGGCACTCCGTTTTTAATCCATTGAGTGCTGACGTAAGACGGAGATGAACGAATAAAATCACTCTCTTCAATGGAAATCGATCTAACAACCCTCGCGTTTACATGTCTCACTGCGACACGATAGACTGGCAAACTGTAATCTCTCAACCATCATGATGATTTCTTTTAAATCGCAATATATTTTTTGTATACCTTGTCTATTTAATAAATTGACACTGACGGATATCTACAAAAATCTACAAAAAAGGTTTTATTTCATGTAAATCCGAAGTTATTTCCGCATATTTTTGGAGATTCCTTATTTTGATATATACGACTTAAGAGAATTTGCAATCTCACAGAAAATGTTATAACAAAGATATTTGCAATATAGTAACATTCCCTAAGTCTACACTTATACATAATGACCTCCAAAACACGTTAAATTAAGAAAATAATAATAATTGCAGGTATGTTGCGAGTCTACTAAGGCACCAATTATAAACCTCACCTCGACCACAAGCACAACTACAACTACAACTACAACGACAGCTACAACTACAAGCGCATCCACTGGAGCGCCACCACCGGCAGAAGACAAACGATGCGTCACCAGATTCGGTACAATTGGTACTTGTGTCATTATCCAAGAATGTTCAGATCTTCTGGCGATGTTGCAAACGCGCAATAAACAATCCTTGGATTTTGTACAGCGATCAAGGTAAATAAAATTTATGGAAAACGTATAAAAATTTAGCGTGATTCGAACCCGAGCTTCTTGAAGCCGTCCAAGCGCTTTAGCTGCTAAACCATGCGGTCTAATCTAAACTATCCTAGAGAAAAGGACTGGCGACCCAAGTAGTCTACATTTAGATACTAAGAGGTTCCTTTCTATATAGATTAATATTTAAAGAAAATGTAAAACTAAACCGTCTCTATTTTATCAATTTTTACTAAATCTGATATAATAAACATAACGTATATTTTAGTTCTTGGTGAAATTACTTTCTTGTTCTTTTATTTTTTTTTAAGAATAGCTGTCTGTCTTTTTATGATTTTCGAAATCCCACCGAAAAGTCACAAGTTTGTTTGTTTGTATAACAATTTAATTGAACTCATTTAACTATAGGATTTCACGGGGAAGCTATGTTATTCAATTATTACCAACACACAATGGAGAGAAATACCTAAGTAACAATTACAACAGTATTTTACAAAGGCGTGAACAAGTTGTAATTTATAACCTGATATCGAGGTTTTTTTAATTATTATAGTGGAGATTTGTGTGTACTTTCCCAGTAAATTGCATATTAATTACCGTATTACCGAAAGTATTGCGAATTGTTTAACAATTTACAAAAATACTTAATCCTATTCATAATATTAACTAAATTTTTAAATTCAGAAATTTAACGCTTTTTATTTTTGAGTACATTCAAAGATTTTCAATTGCCATATCTTTGTTGGACAAAGTTTGTGACACATATATTCCACAAATTACAAAGTCACTGATAAAAATAAAAAATGGAGAAGTGTCTTTAGTATTTTTTTTTTCTTCATCACCCTGTATCCCGCACACAGCAGGGTAGGCAGAGGGAACCTAGTATTAAGACACTCCGTTCCCCACTTTCCGCCGAATTCGGATGCTTTGCGTGTTAAGTGGCGGAACTTAACGCCGCGCTTTACCTCGGCACCAGAGCGAAGAAAATGGAAATATTAAATATTTCCACTCCTCGAGTGGGAATCGAACCCACAACCAGTCGTTTAAAGTCACACGCTTGTGCCACTGGGCCACGACTGGCCACTTGTCTTTTGTCTTTTGTCTTGGTGTCTTTAGTATTGTCTTCCTATATACGCTCTGCTTAATTCTTAAAATATCGGTACTAAAAATCTATAATATTCTTTGTCTAACAGGTGTCCAGGCCCAGGCATCAGCGTGTGCTGCGACAAGGTAACTCCCTCGAACAGAAATCAGAATCCCCAAACCTGTCCTATATCAGCAACTCCTCCTGCACCCGAAAGTAGCTGCTGTGGTGTAGAGAGTCCTTCGGGAAACAAAATTGTTGGTATGTAAAGGCACGACATTTGTATAACTCGAAATAGTGCTAATAAAAGCGGAAGGTCACATAAAGAAATATCGAACGTACAAAATTGAAATTTGGCAGAGAGGAAGGTTATAAATAGTAGATTTCCCCTAAAAATGGTTTATGTGACAGGTCCGAATTAAGGAGTATATCCAAAATTTGTATCAAGGTCCTCTATTTCAGCCATTTTATTTACTAAAAAATGGCCAGTCGTGGCCCAGTGGCACGAGCGTGTGGCTGTAAACGACTTGTTGTGGGTTCGATTCCCACTCGAGGAGTGGAAATATTTAATATTTCCATTTACTTCGCTCTGATGTCGAGGTAAAGCGTGGCCTTAAGTTCCGCCACTTAACACGCAATGCCTCCGAATTCGGTGGAAAGTGGGGAACGGAGTGTCTTAACACTAGGTTCCCTCTGCCTACCCTGCTGTGTGCGGGATACAGCGTGAAGCTGAAAAAAAAAAATATATTTAGCAAAGGTGAAGCTAGTACAAAATTCTAAAAAAAATCAACATTTTATTAATCGGCACTCCTCTTCTCAAATTCTGTACTGTGCTAATAAAATTATAATAAACAATCCTCAGGTGGAACACAGGTATCTATAGACCAATATCCGTGGTTGGCTCTCATAGAATACACTAGGCCCTACACGTGCGGTGGAACACTCATAAGCAATTTTTACGTACTGACTGCCGCACACTGTCTCGTTACACCAGATCAAAAGCCTAGAGGAGCGTAAGTATCCAATATTGAATTCATTACTAAATATTAATGTTATACTTCAGATAGCTGAAATATAAGAAAATACTAAATTCTATAGTTTTTATAAATAATTTTGTTAAGACTTAGTAAAATACTTTTCTCCTTTGAATTGCTATAATAAAATTATAAAAAAATAACAATAAATTGAGTTCTGCCACTCGACACGCAATATCGGGCTGAACGTGGAGAACGGAGAGTCATGACAATAGATTCTCTCTAGCTATCCTACTAAGCGCGATAAAGCATGAAGCTAATATAATTTTTTTTTTTTTAACTTCACGCTGTATCCCGCACACAGCAGGGTAGTCACAGCGAACCTAGTGTTAAGACACTCCGTTCCTCACTTTCCGCTAAATTCGGAGCCATTGCATGTTAAGTGGCGGAACTTAGCGCCGCACTGCGAACCTCTGATACCAGAGCGAAGAAATGGAAATATTGAATATTTCCACTCCTCGAGTGGGAATCGAACCCACAACCAGTCGTTTACAGTCACACGTTTGTGTCACTGCGCCACGATTGGCCCCTATTCAAATTCTGTTTACATTTTACAATTCATGTGCAGGAAATCAGTTATTCTTGGAGAGTACAACACGACCAACACCGGAGAGGACTGTGTAGAAGTGGAGGGCGGTGGTCTGGATTGTACAGAGGGAATCACAACAATATTAATAGACAAGATTATACCACACGAAAAATACAATTCGGAAAATAATATTTTTCAAGTAAATGACATTGGGCTGATTAAATTATCGGAAATGGCACCTTATACTGGTTAGTATTTATAGCCAATATTGCAATACTAACTTTATTCATACTAATATTATAAACGCAAATATCTGTCTGTGTGTCTGTCTGTTACGCTTTCCGTGCCGGTAGATGAAACTTGCCGGACCGGTAGACAGCGCAGGGTCAAACATTCAACATCCAACACTCAACTTAGGGAATGGAAAGTTGTGTAGTTATGTCTGTGAAACCGCGAGCGGTCGCTAGTTATTCTAAAAAATAATGAAAATAAGTATATTTTATACCAATTGCTGCCGGGCTGTGTGTCTACGGACGTCTTCAGCGTCTCTATCAACGTCTTAAAAAATATTTGCAATGTCTGATTCTAAACTAACCAATTACTCGTTTTAATATACTTCGTATTTTGTTATTTCTTTATATGTGGTGTGAATACAAATAATACAATTTTAAATTGTTGTCTGGTAACGATATGTATATACACGTTATATAATATTATACAACTGCTGCTTGACCTTAAATAAGCTTAATAAATAAACTAAAGCAAATTTGATTAGACTTAGGTCAAAGTTGAGGAAAATCTATAAATATTAAACTTAACTAAACACACTTAAATGAGCTCATCAGTAGATTTGTGATGTTCAATATTTCTCTTAAAATGAATCGTAAACTTTTGAAATAAAACAATTTGTAACCAGATTAATCGCGTATATTTTTTGTTGTTCGAAAACTCTACCTGTGACCGCGGACTTTACAGTAGGTAAAGTGTTCGAACATCGAGATTTACTCATATATAGATACGGTATTTGTTCTTAGTCAAAAATAGTTTTATTTAAAAAAAATGTAAAAATCACGAAATCAAAAGATTTTATTAATCATAAACTCGTTTTTTTTTTAAAAATAATATGAAAACCATTTATATTCATAAGCTTGTATTTATGATTTACAGACTTTATCAGACCAATATGTTTACCAACGCTGGACATTACGCAAAATCATCCCAACAACTGGCGCCTGTTCGTCGCAGGATGGGGGACCACCGACAACTATGGCACGGCGAGCAATATAAAACTTCACGCAGAATTACCTTATTTGGAACAAAAGGTGAGTTACAATAGAATAGTCTGAGAGAACCTAGTGTTGTTCTTGTAATACTCCATCTTCCAGTTTTTGCCCGAAATCAAACATTTATGAATCGCGAAACTCAATGCTTTCATTTAAATACCAAAGAGGAGAAATAAAAACAATATGTATTGCTCTGAGTGGAAATCGAACCTAAAACCATCACGTTTACGTTCAAATGCTGCATCACTCTTCCAGAACATCCTTATTACGTCAGAAAATACAGGAAATGAATATAATCAGTAAACAGTATAACTAAAATATATTAATATAACAGTGACTATGTTTCTAAAGCTATATTACTGAAATTATTTTCCTGCATAGCGGGATAGTTAGAGAAGATCTAGTATCAAAACACTCTGGTCCTCCAATTCGTCCTATTTATATTTTCACAAGTACTAATATAAATAAATCCATTCTTCAGAAATGCCGTGATCGCTACTCAACTAACGGAGTTACATCAATATGGGACAAGCAAATGTGCGCTGGAGGGGAAGTCGGCATGGACAGTTGCCGAGGCGACTCCGGGGGACCTTTGATACACGAATATGAACAATATCACGAAATCATCGGAATTATAAGCTATGGCACTTCACAGTGCGGTTCTAAAGGCTGGCCTAGTATATATACGAAAGTTCACGAATATATTGATTGGATCAAAAATAATATTGAAAGTTAATTATGGCGAAAAATTTTGTTAAAAATATAATCAAAAATGAATGCCCCAGAATTGGTGATATACCTATGTAGATTCGTATGGTTAAACTAATTTATTTAGTAAAAGTTCGGAATCAATAGATTGAAATTCCGTAAAATTGCTCAAACAGAACTTGAATATCTTCACCAACCTCATTTACGGTCATCAGACATCCAATGACCGTATTACAACTGATATTAACCCACCAGATGATCCAGTTAGTTTACAGAGCTCTAAAAACTTTGACTATATTTTTTTTAAGTAAGAAGTTGTCGTCAGTAACTTTAGTTGCTCAGACTTTACGACCCGTTAAAAGCAACATATCGTTTTTCTCGTTCCTATAGGAATTTCCGGAAGTCCTACCAAGACATTTTAAAATTGTAGGTTCCTTGGTAAACTAATATTTCAAATCTTATCTTTTTATCCGAAATAGTTTTGACGTCTTAATCAGTCACTCACTCAGTCACATACTCAATATACGAAAAAAGTCGTATGTTAAATCAGACATTGCACATTGCAAGAAAGTTTTTTGCATAGAAATAATAATAATTAATGTACTAGTCCCTCAACATATAATTATAAAAAATGAGATTATCATAAGATTGTATCAGTATAAGTAAACCATGTTAAATTTTACACGAAGCAAGATTTCTTCCAGCGCCTCTTAGATACATCATCTAAAGAAGAAATTTTGATACGTTAGAAATTTAATTTAAAAAATATATATAAATAAATCACATAAAAACGAAACTCTTGGAAACGTTCTTGTACCTTTTCCAAAAATGTTTTACATATCGTATGTCAATAACACTTTAAAAAATTTAATGTATTTTTTATATAGTATATACATATTCTTTAATCTACATTAGATATTAGAATATTAGACAATATGATATTATTAAAATACTTCATTAAATTAAGTAAGATATATGTAATCTACAGGCCACAGTACTTAATAACAATAGGTATGAGACACAAAAACACTAACATTTAATGATTCATTACTACTTATGCTTGACAGACGTGGGAAAATCAAACTTGTGACCTTGAACGTACTGTTTACAATCACAAGTCTACGCCACAAACTTAAAAATATGTCATTTATAAAGTATTTTAATATAACATAATTCAGCCCACAATTTCGTTTCCGTAAACTATAAAATATGTAATCTTTATAAAAATAAATTTTGTAAATAAAGATTCTTAGAAAATGTATTAAAATTGGCTCGTAGCGTTCAAGGTAACGTACAGCCCAGTGATCAAAGCTCTTAGACGCTTCTTAAAAAGCGTGGGTTCAAATTTCACTAGATTCAATTATTTAAAATGTTTTCTAAAAATGTTTTTAATATCTTAATTGTAAATAAGTGTTTAAAAAAGGCTAAAATTTTATACTGTCTGTCTGTCTGTCACTCACTTTGTAATGTAAGATTTTATATTAATATTACACGTAAATAAAATATATATTTTATCTTAGTTTAGTTAAGTAATGAGTTATACATATACAAATGTGTATCACATGTGTTAAATATTTCAAAATATCGTTCGATATATCAAATCAAATAATATAATTTTGACATTATATACCAGATTATACCTCAAGGTAAGCAAGCCTACTTACTGTATTCTGCATATATGTATATATGTATACATATGAGTCAATAATTCAATCGATTTCCGCCATTTATTTACAAAAATTGTTATATTACTGGTATACTATTGATTATATTTTAGGCCATTGGGACATGTGTCTGTAAAATGATTGGTTGTGGGTTCGATTTCCACTCACAGGGAATCAATATTTGTATTTTAAATTGTTGTACTTAAAAACAAAATGTTCGCTGTAGTTAGACAACACTTTTCACTAGATTTTCTTTAACTACCTTTCTTTGCAGGAAAAAACATGTTATTACATAATAATTTAGAATCGAACACATAACCATCACGTTTACAGTCAGACGACGTCCCACGGTGCCACGATGGCCTCATTGCATTCATTATTTTATCATATAGATTTTTAAGTGTTAATCGATATATAAGCGGAACACCTCACATATATAACATATACATACGACTTCGTCACCAATCTCTGCTTTACACAAATTACATTGTAGTATAAAATAAATTAACATAACAGCATTTGACCAGTATTTTTATAAATGTATTAGTTCTTAATCTTAATAATAAATATTTTGTATTTTTAAACTGTAGTTTATTTAACAAATGCTCCTTTTGGTACACAAAAGTGTACTTAGAATTATACTTTCTGTTATATAAAAAAGATTAGATTAGCAATATAATTTTAAAAAAAAGAATCAGTGTTGGACAAAATTATTTGTTTTTAGCTTCACGCTGTATCCCGCACACAGCAGGGTAGGCAAGAGAGTACCTAGAGTTAAGACACTCCGTTCCCCACGCGTCGACGAATTCGGAGGCATTACGTGTTAAGTGGCGGAACAACTGATCATTCGTTTGTTCAAAAACCACAATTACCAATTACACCATTTTTAATTGTAATGTAGCTTTAAGAATTAATAAATTTTCAGCTAATTGTGATTTTAATGTGATTTCCCCTACACTCAATTGATAAATTGTTATTATTTAAATGGTAATTGCAACAATTATTTTTACCCAACACTAATTATCGTGGTGTAGTTATAAAGAAACTATAAGTAGTCGTGTGTAGGCGTCTACTAGTAACAATATGTACAAAAAATATATAAACGAGTAAGTACAAAGATAAAAAACGTAAACAGATTAATGGCTAAAGACGTGCGTTCTACTAACAGCTGAACGCACGCTCAGCGATGAGAGCGCCTGGACGGTATTCAGGAGGCGCAGGTTCGAATTCCGCTGCGTTCAATTTTTTATACGTTTTGTTAATTTTTTATACGCCTTTTTTTAATTTTCCTAAGTGTGGAATAACACTTTAAAAATGTTTAAAAGATTGCTACTTAGAATAAATCAAAGAAAAATAAATTTTGTGTTTTTTATATGTGTGTATTATATTTAGATAGATAGAACGAGTATACCCTTTGACGTGTAAAACACGTGTACAGAAACTCTTATGTTATCACAAACACACAGTAATGTGTGTATTTTGTTACTTAACTTATTATATTTTTAAAATATTATTTTAAAAATATTAATTTTCTGCACTTCAATAAACGTTAGGTACTTATTTATACCAAATTTCTAATTTCCACAACTCTATAACATAATTTTATTTTAAATTATAAAAAGGTGTCCAAAAGTTTTACTGCACGAATAAATATTAATTATTTATTCAAATTATTCGTTAAATATATACCTTTGTCTCTGTTAGCAATTAGGGCTTCTCTGAATACAAGTGGTATTTAGTATGTTACTGCAAAAGACCGAACTACGGTGTATTTACGACTTCCCAGTAAAACTTTCGATTTACTACATTTAATGGCAAAACTCTGAACCGTTCTTTGATCATAATTCATATAAATTTAACGTTAAACTCAGGAAAACTTAGGTTTTACTTCTACAAAAGAAAGACACGATTAATATTAAATCCGTAAGGGTCATGTAATACCAATAAATTTGGTAAATTTATACCACCTACAATTTACATTAGTTAACTATTTACACAAAACATATATATAAATTAAGGGCCCTAAATATAAATTTGCCTATGTATAACCTTGGATTATCAACTATATTTATGCCGAGATTCATTACAATCGGTCCAGCGGTATAGATTTTTCATATAATTCATCCCCTAATTCAATTCTTTAAAGGTTGATTTTTAAAAAATAAATAGCCTATGTTTGACCCCGAATTTTGCACTTCTTTCATTCACTAAATTTCATCCAAATCGTACCAGTAGATTAGCCGTGAAAGCATAACAGACAAATAGACAAACTTTCGCTTTATTAATAGTATGGATATGTATGGTAAGAAATTTAGAAAAACATTAAAAATTACGTAGCTGAACTGAAAATTCTGACTCATAGTAACTGTTCAGATACTCTAGACCCGAGGAAGCAACTCGCCGGGTTTTTTTTACAATACATACATACATTCCCCCGCTAATATGTTAGGTTTTATCAAATGAATGCGACTGTTATAACAAGCGATATGATTGCAAAGTACCTACATATTAATTTTAACTTTGACACTGTGTGCCCACAAGCCACGACTAGCCTCAATACGGATACTCTCTATGGTAAGGGATGGCTGGGCTCTACACAATTAAAAGTATTTTTGCTGTTAGTAACCAATAATAACTAAACAATAACACTTTCAAAATACCAAAAATATAGGTACATAAACTTCCCGTTGGATTTTCCAAAATCAGCCATTGTGGTTTTCCTTCCTGCAATTTTGATAATTATATCCTAAATTTGGAGTAAAAGTAATAATTTCTCATATAATAGAGGTCACTATTAGTCACCCAAATACTAAATTATCCTTCCTACACTAAATATATTAAATATATCGAAAATTAATGTATAATTACAAATACAAAATAATGAAAGTACCTAAATTCGTTATTCGAAGCAATAATTATTAATTTAAACAAGCGGTGCATGCGCCTTCGTAGAATTTACCACAGAAAAAAATGGTAATTCTAAAATAACTCCAATTCTAATATGTACTAAAGTTGAAATAAGGGCCAGTCGTAGCACAGTGGCACAAACGTGTGACTGTAAACGACTAGTTGTGGGTTCGATTCCCACTCGAGAAGTGGAAATATTTAATATTTCCATTTTCTTCACTCTGGTGCCGAGGCAAAGCGCGGCCGTAAGTTCCGCCACTTAACACTCAATGCCTCCGAATTTGGCGGAAAGTGGGGAACGGAGTGTCTTAACACTAGGTTCCCTCTACCTACCCTGCTGTATGAGGGATACAGCATGAAGCTACTAAAAAAAATTGTAATTCCTAAAAAAAAAAGTAAGTTACGTCTTATTACGACAGCTATATTCACGTGAGACGAGTTTAAATCGACCCAGCCGATTCAGACGGTCAAGCAGATAGACAAAAATTAAAAAATATATTATTTTGATATGGAACTGGCTATTTTTTTACTTTAATTTTATTACGATACCACTCTCTTCTTACCGTTCTGCTGTATGTTGTATGTCAGTCACTAAGAATATACATTGTCTTGTAAGTTGTATGTATAAATAATTTTTATTTCTCCTATCTGTAAGACTAAGGGCGGCGTTGAGTTCCGCTAATTTCTCTGAAATGGGTGGAAAGTGGAGAACGGAGTATTACACCACTTAACTGTTCCTTCCTTGAAGAGTAAATCTGACACAATACAACTATAACAGAAACTATAATAAACGTCGAATGAAAAAAAAAACCTTTAGAACAACACATCTAATTGCTGCTTAATGACATCATTAATTTAATATAGCTTGTTAGTTTAAACAAGACATACCTTTTTTTTTAACATTTTTTTTAGCTGAGCACAGAATGGTAGCCAGAGGGAACCTAGTGTTAAGACAATCAGTTCCCCAATTTTTAAATATTTGAAGTGTTACAATAACTTAAGTGTAACCACTTAAGTTATAAAAATCATTTTTAGAAAACGTATCTAGAAAACCGCCACGGTTTGTCGAAGGTACCTAGGGCGAAAACATTAAAATTTCAATACAGTGATTCCCAGAATGGTAATCGAACCCACAGCCATCGCGTTTACAGTCAGACGCTGTCCCACTGCGCCACAACGGTCTTAGAGTTTTTATTACTAGAATAAAAAAATCATAAACAGACGTTCGCAAAACTCACTGAACAAGTTTTTTTAAAGACCGATTCACAAGCGGTGTGAGAACAAAAATATGATCGTAGACGCGAACATGTGGCAAAATAGATTGTTTTAGTTAATTAATAATAAAACGTACGGCATCGTGGCACAGTGAGACAGCTTATACCTGTAATCACGACTGGTTGTGGATTCGATTCTCACTTGGGGAAATGATTATATTCAAATTTTTATTTCTTCGCACTTGGTACCTAACCTTGCTACCTTGGTTTTTTTTTTAGCTTCACGCTGTATCCCGCACACAGCAGGGTAGGCGGAGGGAACTTAGTGTTAAGACACTCTGTTCCCCACTTTCCGCCGAATTCGGAGGCTTGCGTGTTAGAGTCGAGAACTGAGTTGCGGAACTTAACGCTGCGCTTTACCTCGACACCAGAGCGAAGAAAATGGAAATATAATTTCCACTCCTCGAGTGGGAATCGAACCCACAACCAGTCGTTTACAGTCACACGCTTGTGCCACTGGGCCACGACTGGCCACAACTGGTACCTTGGTACGTTTTCTAAAAATGTTTTTCTTATCCTTAGTACAACAATATATTTAAAAAAAAAACGTATGTCTTGTTGAATCTAACAAGCAATATTAAAATAATGATAAAGGTTTTTTTTTTCATTTGACAGTTATTATAGTTATTACTAATCTGTTATGGTTATTTTGTATCAGATTTACTCTTCAAGGAAGGAACAGTTAGCTTTAATTTCTCTGCGTTGGTATACAAGACAAGGAGTGGCGTTGAGATCAATCACTCAGAACGTTAAAACTGGAGAATAGAGTGCCTGAACACTAGATTCTCTCTGCTTAACCTCCCATGTGGGAGTCTAAAGCGTGAAGCTACTACAAATGTCGTCAGTTCGATTAAAGCATTCGCAATATATATATTAAAACACTTGGCTGAGTAATTAAAAAATATTGCAGAGAATATAATACGGAATCATAAAAAGACCCAATACAAAAACTAAAACAATTTTTATATATTAAAATGAATCACTAAAACATATTATTTACTTTTTTTTTCTTTTTTTTTTTATTGTCCAATATATAACAAATACATTATCTTTTATTTTGCGCTTTAAGTACAACGAAAACCTCATAGGTTTATCTGGGTACAGTGATTCATTGTTTTCTATTAAATTTATGTAAAAAATGTTTTTTGAAACTTCATTAGGTTTTCGTGTTACTTATATGCAATTCTTGCAATTCCTTTGGCAGTTCATTAATAAAGACAGGTATTAGATAGTCATCAGTTCTTTTTTTTTACAAATTATTAGTTCTAGGTAAGTTATATTTATGCTTAGAATCCAGTTGTAGCAAGTGTGTAGGTCTAAATTTTTTGTATAACTCCTAAACGATTGCCCTAAATTTATTCTCTGACTTTCATTTTTTTTATTCTCTGACCATTACTTTCCAAACAAAGGTATATAACATTTTTAATTATGCAATAAAACAATTACTGATTATTCTCAATAATACATCCAATACAAAAACTAAAATAATATTTTTATATAAGAAATGAATGACTAAAATGTTTGCACTTTTGTACATAACTCCTAAATGACTGCTCTAAATTTAATAACTCTTTTAACCATTATTGTCAAAACTAAGAAAAAAAATGTGTTTGTTATTGTATTGTGTGTCACGCTTTCACGGCTAATCTACTAGACGGATTTGGATGAAATTCGGAATGGATATAGTTGATGACACGGGGTCAAACATAGGCTACATTTTTTTTTGAAACATCAACCCCTAACGGGTTGTAATAGATGATGAAAGTTTGTATGGAAAATCTTAAACGCTTAACCAAGTTTAATGAACTCTGGTATGAATATATGTAGATGATAATCCAAGCTTAAACATAGTATACTTTATTTTTCAAAAATTCACCACCGAGGGTTGCAATATAACGAAACAGTTGCGTAGTTGACGTGGCGAAGCCGCGTGCTGGTCGCTAGTATTATACATATATATATATTCCCAGATTCCCAGTCACATCAATCACTACGCAACGACATTCTGCGCAGCGTGGTCGTATTCGTCTTATTTAAATATATACACAAAATAATGTTATTGTAACCAACTAAAACATGTATTTTACGTTGTTTGTGTTCATTTGTGCATATTTCTGCTTCGTGAATTGCCGTAAGTAAAAGTAGCATCTTCACGCTTTCCCACATAGCAGTAATCAGAGAGAACGTATTGTGTAGATACTCTGTTCACCACTTTCCGCTCGAAATCTTAACACTGCGTGTTAAGTGGCGGAACTCAACGCCATTCAGACAAAGTGTTACTAAATAATAAAGATATACAAATGCAATATAAAAAAAATTGGTTAGCGACGCGTACTTGGATACGGCGGTCATTTTTAAGTTATTGCGTCTATTTTGCGTCAGGAGGGTGTTATGACTGGGTTCCAGCCAGCAAGCCCAGCTCAGCTAGGAAGTCACCTTAGAGAACTAGGGCCCTCACAATAGAAATTGTCTCCAAAGCCTACCTGGTGAGCCGAGGTATCTCACCCGGTAGGTGGCCACTTCCTGACATTCCAATAGGACAGGAGCGGATTTCTCACTCGTGATTTACTTTCGAGGTGTATACATTATCCAGATGTATCCATGTATCCCGTACCTTTTTATCGAAGGATGGTTTGATTTTGTCACACACTCTTCAGGGTGCCAAGCTAGTTCAACCTTAAGGATGCCCTGGCTGCTTCCGATTGGACGTGCAGATGTAAGGGTGTGAGGTTTATCACCTCCAGTACTGCCGTGGGAGCAGTGTACATACAGTCAGTAAGAGCATCATAGTTTATCAGCGGCTTGATAACTACGTTGTATAACCATAACATTAGTTTAGGTGCAAGGCTCCAGCTTTTTCCCACCATCATTCGGCATTGCCATAAGAGGACACTAGCTGTTTTGACCTTAGGACCTAGACCTAGACCTAGACCTAAGATGTCGGATAAATTTATCAACTACCAGGTTCCACAGAAGCGGGGATACACTCCACCCTGAGGGCAGCCTCTCGCCACTATTGTTTTCTGTCGTCCCCCTCTCGATAGCTGTATTATTCTATTGCGTAGCATATTGAAAATCCAGTCAACGATTTGTTTTTTCACACCTCTTCTTGCCACCGCTTCCTCAATGCTGTAGAAGGTGGTCTTATCGAAGGCACCTTCTATATCTAGAAAAGCACCTAGACAGAAGAGTTTGTTTTGAATCGTTACTTCTATCTTACCTACCAGTTGATGAGGTGCAGATTCAGTTGATTTGCTTGGACTAAAGGCTAAAAGTTGATGCTTGTTTAGGGGGTCGTTCGGTAAGATTTGATCCCGTATGCATCATTCTAATATCCTCTCAAGGGTCTTCAGTAAAGAGCATGAGAAACTGATGGGTCGGAAAGCTTTCGGGTTGCTGAAGTCAGACTTACCCGGTTTAGGTATAAATACAACACTTACATCTCTCCAGGCACGCGGAGTGTCCTGTCATTTCACCTGTTGAAGGGGACGACAGTCAGGGAAGTGAGTTTGTAGAAGAATGGTATCCCTTTTTTATTGTAGATAGATGGAGTCCGCAGTAGGCAGGCTGTTTCACAGCATTGTTTTATGGTGTGACTAAAATCATCTACCTGTTTATTCAGTAGTGTAGGTGATTCTCAGACCTCCCTGTTACATAATGTGTTGGAGTTTCTCTACATTCCGTATTGAGTCTCACTATGAGAAGTCTGTTGTATACTTCTTTATTCCTTTTCCTTGGATTTCGCTTTGATCTACAGGTGTAGATCAAAGCGAATCCATCTATGATCCGAGCACGATGCTCTATACCTACACATGCCAGTTCATTAGAGTGGCCACTGCTTTTGATGTTGCTAGGGTCATATCGATTATTGTACTGGACCTTTTTGTAACAAAGGTGCGTGTGTTCCCCACATTTATTACGTCTAGGTTAGTAGTAAGACGAAATTCAATTAGTTTATTACCTCTATTATTGCTGTTCAACATTCAAATTATTATAACTTTTTATTTATGAACCGATTGAAATAAAATATACGCTAAATGTTACGCGAAGATTGCCAAAACACAATGCCAATTGCATTTTAATCGACTAAGCGGTGGCACAAACGCACAGACAAACAAAAAATAAATAATAAAAATAGTTGTTTTGGCTTCTATTATATGAATATGCAGAACCTAAGGATAGCTTTTCTCTTTTATCTCGTGTACAGCTATCATTCCCATTATATGTCAAAACAGTATCGCGTTGGAAAACCAAAGTTGTTTGTAGAAAATATTTTTAGATAAAAATATTAATTATAATTAACAAACCTACAAAGATGGATTAACATACGATGCCATAACACAATTGTCTTCTAAAATAGAGTAACTGTATGTCTTTTGAAGTGATAAGTCAACTTGTATGTTCGTAACGCCATGACTAAAGAACTGACAATAAAGAGTATTGAAAAAGACATTTAAAGAAAACGTATAAAAATTTGAACGCAGCGGGATTCGAACCCGTGCCTCCTGAATACCGTTCAGGCACTCTCACCACTGAGCATGACTCATGCTCAGCGGTGAGAGCGCCTGAACGCAATCCCGCTGCGTTCAAATTTTTATACGTTTTCTTTAAATGTATTTTTCAATTTTCCTAAGTGTGGAATAACACTTTAAAAATGTTAAAAAGTATAAAGAGTATTTACTAAAAAAAACTGTCCTTACAAATCAGACAAAAAGTTGTATAACAATTATCCTTAGCCTAAAAATACATATAATTAATACAAAGATAGATAAAATTAGTATTATACATATGTACATCAATCACACAAAGTAAATTTACAGGAAAAATAGAGGGAAACTGTCCAAATTATTTCGAAGTCTATTTTCGTACAACGCATTGTAAAAAAAATCTTTGCTAAATTTATTACTGGGAAATACACCTATAAGTATCACATGAAAATAAACATAAAAAAATGATTTCTCGTACATAACAGAATACGCAGAGGGAATTTAATACCAAAACACTCCTTTCTCCACTTTCTGAAATCGATACATTGCGTGTTGAGTGGCGAAACTCAACGCTGCACTTTATCTTATCAAGGCGAAGATAATAAAAAAAAAAAGTAGTTTCACGTCTACGTACAGTAGTCAGATGGAATCTTACACCTGAAATCGTCAAAAAAGTGACGTTGCTTTTTAGTGGCAGAACTAAACGCTCCGTTTAAACTTAGGTAAATTAAATTATTTTAAATATAATCTTTCCCTTGCATGAAAATCAACCTACAACCAACCCCAATCACAGTCAGACGCTGTCCCACTGCGCTACGGTGGATTCTGCCATCGATATCAAAAAATAATCTCTAAACTATAAATACATGCATAACAAACCGAGTGATATTATGAAAAACCTATGACGTCATAACAGTGCAAATCATAATGATACAATTATATATAAATAAATAATTTGACTGTTTCCAAGACGCGCGGGTTCGAATCCTTTGTTCATATAGGTAAAACAACTATTTGAATTTTACAACAGGTAGACAGCTTTTTCAAATACACGTAACGTAATGACTGCGTATTTGGCAGCGAAACCTAATTATTTGTTACATTATCAATAAAAACACTTCCGAGATAGTAAGTTTCACCCGCTATCGGCGTATACAGACACCAAGTACATCACGACTGACGTTATACTGCAATGTTGGGCAAAATTTAATTACAATTAAATGTTAACAATTGATCGTTCGTTTGTGCGAAAATCACATTTAATGATTAATTCATTGTTAATTGTAGTTTAAAAGTTTATGAGTCCAAAATTTACTAGCCCATCAAAAACTAACCTAATTTTGGTTTTAAATGTGCTATCTCGAATTGTTAATACTTAAATGACGCATCATATATGTATGACGTGACGTGACAAGCATGATCAGTCCTATTTTTTTGGAATGTTCTGGTTTTCCCAAAGACAGGCCTGGGGCAGAAAATGTCCCGTTTCTTAAAATGGCGTAAAAAATTGGTTAGTGGGGCTTATATTAGGAATGTGTACAGGAAGCCAAATTTAAACTTTACAAAATATCAGGGCTGACCAAGCATCAACACACTTCGGAAAGTAGAGGTACTTTCCGCCCGAAATAAAAAGATTACATATTGGGTGGCGGAACTCAACACAGCAATATAAAAACTAAACACACTAATAGCTTATTATTTTTCAATTACAGAAGCAAATTCCAGTTCACTATGCACCACACCGACGGGGACAAAGGGAGATTGTATACCCCTGCCGAAATGCCGTCGACTTATGAACCTCGTGCAAAATAATTCAAGTACTCAAGAAAATTATACACGGTTAAGCAGCTTTCTTTGCGGTCACATCGACCGTATTCCTAAGGTGAAAAGACAAGTTGAAAGGGTCGATCTTACGTAGAATATAATGTGTAGCTATATTATATAAACTATGTATGTATGTGTCACAGTGACCATTCTGACTGTAAACACAGTCCATAGAGGTTGTGGATTCGATGCACAAATGGCGGATCGCCTTCAAACTTGGTCTCTCTGACGATCCTGCTATGGAGGAAAAAATTTATTTCCAGTCTAAAAGTTCTAAAAAAAGTACTAAATTATTTATGTTCAAAGTTTAACTTTTGACTAATAGACTACGAAAATGAAAAATTCAAATAGCCATAAATATCTCGTAGACAATAAAAACACTAAGACAAGATAATACAATAAGAATTTAAAATCAAGTAAACTTTAAGGAGTTGTCATTCATATAAATCCTATTTACAACAAAAAAATAAATAATAACTTATGAAATAAATAACTTATCAAATGTAAAGAATTTTAAACTAGATATTTTTTTCTGGTCTGGTGACTGGTTATGGGTTCAATTCCCACTCGAGAAGTGAAAATATTTAATATGTCAAACTTATAGGTATGCTGTGAGGTAACTACGTCAAAAGACGACGACCAGCGTTGCTTCACGCCGGACGGAAGCGAGGGTACTTGCATAGATCTGTTGTCATGCCCATCACTGTTAAGGCTTTTATCTCCACCGACTACTGAAGAAAACGAGAACTACGTGCGACTCTCCAGGTAATATGGATTTCATTATTATTTAATTATTATAAGATGTGGTACCTTGGAGAAAGCGCGGCGTTAAATTCTGTTAGGAACACGCAAGTAAGCAAGGAGTGGAAATATTTAATATTTCTATTTTCATCGCTATGGCGTCGAGGCAAAGCGCGGCGGTAAGTTCCGCCACTTAACACGCAATGCCTCCGAATTTGTCGGAAAGTGGGGAACGGAGTGCCTTAACACTAGGTTCGCTCTGCCTACCCGCTGTGTGCGTGATACAGCGTGAAGCTGAAAAAAAAATTTCCTTAACCTCAAAAATATTTTCAAAATTAAAACCAGACCTAAAAACTCAAGTCAGAATTCATATCTATTGACATACTCTTACATATGTATAACCTTATTCCATACAAGTCTTCCAAAAGGTAGATAACTAAACCATTACCACCACTGTTTCCCACAACGAGCAGATGCAAGAGTTCAATGAATTCGAACGTATGTTGCGGACCACCAAGGAAAGAGAACGTGAAGCCGTCCAGGATCTGCACGCCATCTGCAGCACCTCCCGACCCTCGCTCAGAATGCTGTGGCTTGGATAGTTCCAGTGACAGCAAAATATATGGTAAATAGCTTGTTATTTTTTTTTTGTTAGCTTCACGCTGTATCCCGCACACAGCAGGGTAGGCAGGGGGAAGCTAGTGTTAAGACACTCCGTTCTCCACTTTCTACCCTAATGCGAGACATTGCGTACACAACGCTTTATCATTCCTAAACGGACAAATAAATATAATTCAAACAATATCATTCCACCGAGTGTAAATCGAACTTACAACCCATCACATTTACAGTTATATACCTACTGTCATACAATTATCTTAAAAAAGCCCATTAAATCATAATATATCATAATATACGATCAATCTATTATTATTTTAGGTGGCAATATGACAGCGATCGACGAGTATCCATGGCTAGCGCTCATTGAATACATAGGAACAGAGGATTATATTATAAGTCTGCATTGCGGGGGTTTTTTGATTAGCGGGAAGTATGTCCTCACAGCTGGTCACTGCGTGGCCGGGTCTATACTCCGCCGTTATATACCGTGAGTATATAAACATATACTAAACTAGCTGATTAATGTGATTTTGTCTATGTAATACTGGTTTCTTTCTGCTCTACAATATCTTTAATAAAACGTATAAAAATTTAAACGCACCAGGATTTGAATCCTCGCCTCTTGAGTTCTGTCCAAACGCTCTGACCGCGTGTGTCATGCGTTCTACAATTATCTTAAGGTTATTATCTATAACATCTGACCAATAAATGGAACGGCATAGGCTTGAATAAATTCTTAAAATAAAATAAAAATTGAGGCATTTCGCATTAAATAGCAGAACTCAACGCCGCGCTTTGTCGTATTTACAAGATTATATAACAAAAATGCAACTGATTGATGTTTATAAAGACACATCAGAAAAATGTAGATTGGGAGTTTTTTTCAGTGTAAAAAGTGTCTTTAAATTATAACACAGCAATAGTGAAAAATTGTGAATATTGTTGGCATTGCGAGACTATAATGAGACAAATACTTTATACGTATTAAAGTGTTTTTCACACACTTAGAAAGTTGAAGAAAACATTTTAAGAAAACGCATAATAATTTGAACACAGCACGATTCGAAATCGTGCTTTTTGTAACAAACCAACAAATTAAAAAAAATAGTGATAATCTCTAATATTTTACTCTAATTTTAGCATAAACGTACGTCTCGGTGAATACGACACCAGTAATCAAGGGCCGGACTGTGTTACGGTGGCAGGCGGCGGCGAGGACTGCACTGAGGGCACGACCGTTATTCCCATAGAGAAGATCGTCCCTCATCCTAATTACAAGCCCAGTCGAAACGATATCGCTTTGTTGAGGCTAGAAAGAACTGCACCGTATACAGGTATGGTTCCATAATAAGAATAATAACGTATAATAAAACATTTAAGCATATAAAAAATTGAACACAGCCGGATTCGAACCCCTGTCTCTGGGAAACCGTTCAATAGCATTGTTAAATAAAACTTCTAGTTCGTTTTGAATAGCAGGATAGTCAGAGAAAATAGTTTCAAGACACTGCGTTCTCTACTTTCCGCTCAAAATTAAGACTGCATATTAAATGACAGAACTCAACGATGTGCTTTGTCTTAAATACCAAAACGGAGAAATGCAAGTAATATACAATCGTTCCCCGGAGTGGAAGTACTACTAAAAAATACATTCATTCTTGTTATTCAGATTTCATACGTCCCATATGCCTGCCTACTTCTGACATTGCAACGGACACCAACTTGCAGTCGACACTCTACGTAGCCGGATGGGGAGCGGTCAGTGATGTTCAGAGCTTTAGTAATATTAAGCAACACGTCGACGTGCCATACAAAAGTATAGAGGTAATAATATACATATATTTTTTTATTTTTGCACTGCCCAAAACACTGCCCCTTTATAAACAGTTAAAAATCGGAGTTAGAGTGATGTTGCAGAAGTTGTTAATATACCAGATGAATGAAAATATGTTGAATAAAATTTTCATCTTAGTTCTGTTGAATAAAACTTTACCGAAACAATGTCATTCAATTTTTGCCCCTGATTCAAAACAAATGACAGATTAGGCCCTAATATTATAATATTCTAAAATGAAGTAATAACTTGGGGCCAGTCTTGGCGCAGTGGCACAAGAGTGTGACTGTAAACGACTAGTTGTGCCACGCAATGCCTCTGAATTTGGCGGAAAGTGGGGAACGGAGTGTCTTAACACTAGGTTCCCTCTGCCTACCTTGCTGTGTGCGGGTTACAGCGTGAAGCTAAAAAAAAAGGTAATAACTAATAGTTTTATTTTAAATTCGATCTTCTAATACTCGTTAACGTATAATCTATATACCAGTACATACATATAAAACTCTCGCGTCGCTAACTGACCGAAAAAAGCAAAAATTGGCATATCCTTTGGGACATAGAGGAGCACTTAAGGATGATATTCAGAATTTCCTTCGCAATAATTAAAAACGCAAATTTCATAGAAGTACAAAATGCAAAATACCACTTGTACCCATTTGTATTGTATTTGTATTGATACAAGCCATATATTTATTTATTTATATTTAATTAACAGGAATGTCAGCCAGCATATAGCATCCCTCTATGGCAGGGACAGCTATGCGCTGGAGGAGTGTCTGGTAAGGACTCGTGTTCGGGCGACTCTGGGGGACCCCTAATGTATGACAATGGGCGGATCTACCAAGCAGTGGGCATTGTGAGCTTCGGCCTCGAAAAGTGCGGCATAGAAAACGTACCAGGCGTGTATACCAATGTGTTCCAATATCTACCGTGGATACGAAGTCAAATAAAACCTTAGAAAAAAATAATGATTGTAGTGTTTAGATTACTAACGATAAAACTTTTTATAATTATATAATAAAGGCATTTATTGAAATATGAGCTCTTTGATTTGATATCCTTTTTAGCTGTTGCAGTTTAGAACTTTAATATTATACAACTAAGATTAAGTAAAATGTGACTGTTGATGAATTAGTACGCCTAAATACTTGTACCATCTCAGGTTAACTTTCAAAAAATCCTATTCCAGTATTCCCTAATAATATAGATAAAGCTATAATTGAAGTTTTATTTAATTAACTTCACACTTTATCTCCGTTTTTCACTTTCTACATGTACATTATGTCCGTTTATTTATCGAATCGAGGATTCCCAGTCACATCAGTCAGTACGCAACGACATTCCGCGGCGCGCGGTCGTGTCTTATTAAAATATATACAAAAAATAATGTTATTATAACCAAAAAAAACATGTATTTTACGTTGTTTGTGTTCATTTGTGCATATTTCTGCTTCGTGGATTGTCGTAAGTACAAGTTTAAGTAGACGCTTTGCAAAAGCTTTTCTGTTTTAAAGTGATCATTAAGGTTATGATTGAATAAATACGCGTTTTATTTACGTTTAGTTTTATAGTGATATCGTGTTCATTATTCGTTATTAATATACAAAGTTGTAGCATTTTCACGTTTCTTCTTGCATATTTGAGTAGTCAGAGAGAACTTAGTGTTTGGACAATCAGTTCTCCACTTTCCGCTCGAAATCGAGACACTACGTGCGGAACCCAACGCCGCACAGACAAAACGTCACTAAATTAATAAAAATATACAACTCAATACAATATAAACAAAATTGGTTAGCGACGCGTGCACGAATATGGCGGTCAATTTTAAATAATGTTAAGGAAAACGAAATATAATGTTTGCACGTTATGTGTATAAAGCAGTGTGTATTTAATAAATATTATTATAATTGCAAAGTAGGCAGTTGTTTTTGTGATATGTCACTTCGATCTTCGACAGACTATAGTGACCATAGTGACCGATTCTCACATAGCAGCTTCACGCTTATTCCCGCATAGTTAGTGTCCTAGTGTCAAAACATTCCGTTCTATGTTCCGTATACAACAAATTCTTAAAATACATTTCAAATATAGATATTATAACTATAGAAAATTTACTTCTAGAGACAACAATATCTAGAGATAACGACAAAAACAACAATACCTACAAGGAACTGTTCGGTGAACTCAAAAAATAACCTTGTGATATCACGATTTACTAATTCATCGTATTTATACCTGCTGATGCATCAAAAACGCGTTCTATATATAAGATTTAGTGCTAGTAGGAAGACGTCACAGGTTCATTTACGACCTAGAGTCTAGAAATAATATAGTATAGTACTTAAAACATTATAGTTGAGGTTATTAAGGCGCAGTGGAACAGCGTCTGACTGTAAATGCGATGTGAGGTCGATTCTCAAACAAAAAAAAATAAAACAAAAACACCGGTGACACCGCGAGCGGGTCGCTAGTATTTTAAAGTGCTAAGCGCTAATATATTAAAGTTTCCGCCAATTTAATAAAACATTTATTTTATAGGTTTTGTCGAACAAAATTCATAATTTATTTATTTGTGAACAGATTAAAATAATAAAATATATTCAAAATGTTAAGCTGAGGGTACCAATATAGACAAACAGACATACAGGCTAACAGAAAATGAATTTATAAACCATTATTATGGGTTCTATTACATTAACAAAAATAGGGGTCTATTATATTTTTCAATGTACAGATAGCGATGAGTTAAATTTTATTATATCTCTAAATAATTTTCTTTTCCCCACCCCGGTGCCTGAGGTTAACCATGACGTTAAGTTCCGCCACTCAACATGCAATGTCTGAATCTCAGGCAGAAATTGGAGAACAGAGTGTCTTAACATTAGGCTCTTTGACTATCATGCTATGTGGAGAAAGTGTAAAGCTATAAAACTAAAACCTTACGCACACTGCTAGATAGATATTGTACTATCTCGCCTATATTTGTATGTATATATCCATTTTCTATATGAAATTTTTCGTTTAAGTAATACAGTTCTTACAAAATCTTATGAAATTTCTTTTTTTTTCACCAACTCTTTAGGATTAGTCATAGAAACAAAACAAAAAATGCCTATTCACTAAGACTTAGGTATTGTATAAAAATATACCGCTATGTTCAAAACCTCATCTACCTATTTGGAAAATAAACTTTCCAGATTCCGATAAAATTATGATTGGTCTCATCAAAAAATAGCCCGCAATTTTATTATTTCTTTATATGAAACACTTTACAACAATTTTGTCGAATAAAATTCAAATGATTATAACCTTTTATTTAAGCCTATAAGAGTAAAATATATACTCAATGTTAAGGATTATCAATATACAAAAGTCAAAACTGCATATAAATCGGTTAAGCCGTTTCTGATATTGGCGTGCACAAACGCACAGACAAACAGGAAATAACTAAAAATCGTTGTTTTTGCTACTATTATGAGAATATGCGGAACCTAAAAATAGCTTTTCTCTTTAATCGTATGTACAGAAAGCTATCATTCACATTGTTATTATATGTCAAAATAGTATTGCGATGAAAACTAAAGTTGTTTGTAGAAAATATTTTTAGATAAAAATCATCAATCATATAGTAATTAACAAACCAACAACAATCGATTTAACACAATTGCCTTCTGAAATAGAATAGCTGTATTTCTTTTTTTTTTAGCGATCAATCTCCTTCGTGTATTTTTCACACAATGGCGAAATGATAAGTTCACTTGCATGTTTGAAGAACCGTAGCCTATATTAGACCCTGGATAATTTTCTACTTTCATTCTAAATTTCATCCAAATCGGACCGGTAGATTAGCCGTGAACGCGTGACAGACAAACAGACAGACTTTCGCATTTATAACATAAGTATGGATTTAGTCAAATTCCACGTAGACGAAGCCGCTAGCACAGCTAGTTATATATAAAATCACTAAAACGTTATAAAAAATGCACAACTTGTGTGAATTTACAGGAAAAATAGAGGAAAACTGGCCCAATTATTCAGAGATCTCTTTACGTACAAACAATTAGTGAAAAAAATCTTTGCCAATTATTTTTATATAAAACTGGGAAATACACCTATAATTATTACATGAGAAATAAACATACAAAAAATGATTCACGTTTTTTTCCGCATCACAGAATAGGAGCAGAGAGAATCTAGTAACAAAACACTCCTTTCTCCACTTTTTTAATTCAATACATTGCGTGTTAAGTAGCGAAACTCAACGCTGCGTAATATCAGGGCAAAGAAATTCAAATATAAAAAGAGGTTCTAATTTTAAAAAAAGAAGTAAACATTTCCACGCATACTCTGTCAGACCGAACCTAGTGTTATGATATTCCCTTTCCCATATCTTAGGCCTGAAATCGAGACGTTATTTGTTAAGTGGCGAAACTTAACACCGCGCTTTAACTTAGCTAAATTAAAGTACTTTAAATACGATAATTACTCAGCATGGAAATCGAACCCACAACCAATCCCGATAGCAAACAGACGCTATCCCACTGCGCCACGATGGCTTCCGCTCTCAATATCAAAAAGTAATCTGTATACTATAAATACATGCATAACAAACCGAGTGATACTGTAAAAAACCTATGACGTCATAACAGTGTAAATCATTATGATACATTTAATATAATTAATAAGCAATTTGAAGTATCAATTTGGATAACGATTTAAGGTTAAAGTTTAGAAGAATATGCTCCTCTATTACCTTAATTACTTTTCTTTACATAGTTAATAGTTATTATATCCATATTTTTAGCATTTTAAAAGTGTTATTCACACACTAAGGAAATACAAAAGCGCTTGGACCGTTTCAAGAGACGCGGGTTCGAATCCAAATTTAGTTCATAAAACGTAAAAGAACTATTTAAATTTTCCAACAAGTAGAAAATATTTTTTACTATCAAAGAAATTTTCCAGAAAAATACACGTACGTGGCCAGTCATGGCGCAGTGGCACAAGCGTGTGACTGTAACTGTTACTGGTTGTAAGTTCGATTTTCACTCGAGAATTTAATATTTCCATTTTCTTCGCTCTGGTGTCGAGGTAAAGCGCGGCGTTAAGTTCCGCCACTTAACACGCAATGCCGAATTCGGCGGAAAGTGGGGAACGGAGTATCTTAATACTAGGTTCCCTCTGCCTACCCTGCTGTATGAGGTATACAGCGTTAAGCTGAAGAAAAGAGAGAAAAAAAAAGTAACGTAGTGACTGCGTATTTGGCAGCAAAACACTCAATATTATTTATTACATTACCAATAAAAACATTTCCGAGATAGTAACTTTCACCCGCTATCAGCGTATAGTCATACAGACGCCAAGTACGTGACAACTAACGTTATACTGCAGTATTGGGCAAAATTTAATTGCAATTAACAATTAAATATCTAACAATTGATCAATTGTCTGTGCGAAAATCACAATAAATAATTAATTAATTGTTTATTAAAAAGTTTATTAGTCCCTTATTAACTAATTATTTTCAGCTAATTGTGATTTTTATGTGAAATCATTGCTGCTGATTTTTATGTGAATATCAATTTTATGTGAATATCAAAAATAAAGAAATCATGAATTGTTAATTGCAATTAAATTTTTCCCAACGTTGCGCCATAATATATGACTAGCGTGAACAGATCAGTACCGTTTTTTTGTGTTGTGTCCTGGTTTTCCCAAACATGGGTCTGGGATGCCAGAATATCCCGTTTCTTGAAATGGTGGGAAAATTTATTTGGCGGCGGAGCTTATATATGCTTAGTTTTGCGTGCAGGATCGTAAATAAACAGAGCCAAAGAAATATATATTATAATGATAATTACAAAAAAAAAAGCCAAGTGATCTAATGATTCCTGTAAAAAAACGAAGGCTAATTATTTCAATAATTGTTGTAAATAAAAAAATAAATTTAAAAAAATTAATCAGATTCATATCCATAGAAGTGTTAGTGTTTTAGTAATAATATCCATACTTATATTAGAAATGCGAAAGTCTGTCTGTATGTCTGTCACGCTTTCGCGGCTAATCTCTACGGTCCGATTAAGATGAATTTTATATTGAAAGAAGTAAATAATCCAGGGTCAAACAAAGGCTACTTATTTTTTCAAAATTCAACCTCTAAAGGGTTGAAATAGGGGATGAAAGTTTATACGAAAAATCTAAACCACCTGACCGATTGTAATGATTTTTTAGAATAAATATAGTTGATAATCCAATGTTAAATATAGGCTACTTTATTTTTCAAAAATCCACCCGCGAGGCAATATAACGAAACATTTATGAACTAAAAGCGGCGAAGCCGCGAGCTGGCCCCTAGTTTCCTTATATATTATGTTAGTTATAGTAGCAGGAAGACATATATTTCTAATATGTAACCCGACTAACTTATTTAAAAAAAAAATATTATCCCAAATGATAATCCATAACTATCTTTTCCGGCATAATTAAATAGTCAGGTATCAATACACTTTGCCTCCTCTTTCTGCCCTAAATGGAAACATTACATATTAAGTGGCGGAACTCAACGCCGCAATATAAAAACTAAACATACTTATAATTCATTATTTTTCAATTACAGAAGCAAATTTCAATTCACTATGCACCACACCGATGGGGACAAAGGGGGATTGTATATCCCTGTTGGAATGCCCGCGACTTTTGGGCCTAGTGCAAAATAATTCAAGGACTCCAGAAGACGTTACACTGTTAAGAAACTCTCTTTGCGGTTACACCGACCGTGTTCCTAAGGTGAAAAGACAAGTTGAAAAGGTCGATCTTACGTAGAATATAATGTTGCTATATTATATAAACTATGTATATATGTGTCACAGTGACCATTCTGACTGTATACACAGGCCATAGAGGTTGTAGGTTCTATTCACAAATGGCGGAAGGATTAAATTTAAATTACTTTCATTTCTCCGCTCTGGTGAATATGACAAAAACTAGGCGTTAAGTTCCACCGTTGAACAAGATGCGAATATGGATGGAAAGTGGAGTACGGATCGCCTTCAATCTAGGTCTCTCTGACGACCCTGCTATGGAAGAAAAAGCTGAATTCCAGTCTAAAAGTTTATTATTGATATTCAAAGATTAACTTTGGTCTTATTAGACTTAAAAAATGAAATATTCAGCATAAAATTATTTCTCTGACAAGAAATAGCCATAAACATCTAATATACATAACGAATAGATAAGACTTTACAATAAGAATCTATGAATAAATAGTCTTTATTAAATACTTATAGGTCTGTTGTGAGGTAACCATGCCAAGAGACGACGACGTGCGTTGCTTCACGCCGGACGGAAGCGAGGGTACTTGCATAGATCTACTGTCATGCCCATCACTGTTAAGGCTTTTATCGCCACCGATTACTGAAGAAAACAAGAACTACGTACAACTCTCCAGGTAATATGGATTTAATTATTATTTAGTTATAGTATCTTATAATTCTGGTACCTAAGAGAAAGCATGGCGTAAATTTTCGCCACCTAATACGCAATGACTCCAGTAACGCTGTGCTTTTTCTTATCACTGGAGCAAATATATAATCATTTCGTGGGCATCTAACCCATATTCTTCGCACTGCTAACCTACAAGCACAACCATTTTAATAAAAAAACTATGCAACGGTTGCTGTTTCATTGTATTGCAACCCTTAGGGGTGGATTTTTTAAAAATAAAGTAATCCTTGGGTTACCGATTATTTTTATATGCCAAAATCCTTTACAATCGATCAAACGTTTTAAATATTTCATACAAACTATTATCTATTTTAACCGATTAAAAGTGGATTTTTGAATAAAATAGCCCATTTTTGATTCTGGACTTTCATATATTTTGATGAGATTAGCCGTAAAAGCATATCAGACGGACAGACTTTCGCATTTATAATATTAGTATGGGTGATTAAGTTAATATCTCATATTTTTAGTCTAGTCTAGTTTTATTATAAGTCCATTTTATTTTTATTCATACTAATATCTATTGGGAAACAAGAACTTCAATTGAATGAAATATTTAAAATTTTTAAGAAATCCTTTATAAATAATAATTCCGACCTAAAACCTCTTCCCATACAAGTTTTCCAAAAGAAACATCTAAACCGGCCAGTCGTGGCGCAGTGGCACAGACGTGTGACTTCAAAGGACTGGTTGTGGGTTCGATTCCAACTCAAGAAGGGGAAATATTTAATATTTCCATTTTCTTCGCCTGTTAATGAGGAAAGCGCGGCCTTAAGTTCCGCTACTTAACACGCAATGCCTCCGAAGAATCGACGGAAAGTGGGGAACGGAGTGTCTTAACACTAGGTTCCCTCTGCCTACCCTGCTGTGTGCGGGATACAGCGTGAAGGTAAAAAGCAAAAAACTAAACCACTATTCCCTACAACAGATGCGAGAGCTCAATCAAGTTGAGCGTATGTTGTGGACCACCTAGAAAAGAGAACGTGAAGCCGTCCAGGATTTGCACGCCATCTGCAGCACCTCCCGACCCTCGCTCAGAATGCTGTGGCCTGGATAGCTCGAGTGGAAATAAAATATTTGGTAAATGATCAACTAGCTTGTTATTTTTTTTTGGTTCACGCTGTAGTGCGGCACACAGCAGGGCAGGGCAGGGAACCTAGTGTTAGGACACTCCGTTCCCCACGCTCCGCCGAACTCTGCAGGCATTACGTGTTAAGTGGTAGAATTTAACGCCGTGCTTTGCTTCGCCACCACAGCGAAGAAAATGAAATAATAAATATTTCAGTTCTCTGAATGGGAATCGAACTCACAACCAGTCGCCACAATCCCCGTTTGGCCTCACACATTTTGTTAAATATTTTTAGAAAACAACGCATGGCTTAGCGGCCAGACCAGTTAGACGGTGTCCAACAGACTCGGATTCGATTCCCGCTGAGTTTATATTTCTACACATTTTCTTATGTTTCTTAAGTTTTGATATCCTAGAAGTGTGAATAACTCTTTAAACATGTAAAAATATGTGTTTTACACTTTGTAAAAACATGATCTTTTCTTGTTACTCAACTTAATTGCATTAAATGATTTAATGGGAAATGATTAAATAAAGACGCATTGATAAATGTTAGTATGTAACATAAATTATATATTTATGGTCATAAATTATATAATAAATATATGTACTTAAGTAATTCAAGTTATGTGTGCGTTTATGATAACAAAAATAGTATTGGTTTTATACATCTACTAACTTTTTTAAATACAAATAGTTTTTAGCTTTACATATGAATAGAAAAAATTCTGTGTTAAGACATTCCGTTCTTTGCTTTAGACACAAATATTTTGAAAAAATACGTGATGAATACCAGAATTATACGCTGTACTTTGTTTTCCCAGAACGGAAAAATTAAAATAAATTTCAATGTTTCCACTTTAAAAAATTTTATACGTTTCCTTTAAATGTCTTTTTCAATTTTCTTAAGTGTGGAATAAGCCTTTAAAAATGTTTAAAAGTAAATTTCATTATATTGCGTAACTCAACGCCGTGCTATTTCTCAGAATTCCCCTAGAATTGCAAAATATTACACCATAATCATTGGACCCGAGTAGAAATCGAACCCAACACCACTCGCGGTACAGTCAGACGCCGTTAAAATGCGCCACGTTGATATCAAATATTACATATTACCGTAATCTGAGACAAATTACTTTAACAAATTGATTGTAGTTATTGATATTTTAATACTGTAATGCCTCATATTTTTACTGTCCATTGCATATGCATTAGTAGATTTGTTACATTTAAACATTTTTAAAGTGTTATTCCACAGTTAGGAATTAAAAAGACATTTAAATTAATAAAGACATTTAAATTTATTAATAAAATTGAAATTATGTAATAAAATTGTAAAAGGCATTGCTCAGTGGTGAGAGCACCTGGACGGTATTCAGGAGGCGCAGGTCGAATCTTGCTGCGTTCAATTTTTTATATGTTTTATTTAAATGTCTTTTTTAGATTTGTTACATTTGAGGGATCATAGATTCGTTTTTTTTAAACCTAATGTCAAGACACTTCGTTCTCCATTTCCTAATCGAAATCGAGACATTGCATACTCAACGCTTTATGATACTAAAACGAAGGAGCGAATATAATTGAAATATAATCATCCCCCCCGAGTGGAAATTGAATCTAGAACCCATCGCATTTACAGTCAGATGCTAAGTCACTAAGTCACAATCTCCTTTAAATAAGGTCATTAAATTATTTTTTTGATATTTATTTAAAAACCAAGATTCCTCTCTGTCTAAGAAATACAAATTAACCTATTTTTTTTGTTTCAGGTGGCAATATGACAGCGATCGACCAATATCCATGGCTAGCGATTGTAGAATACATAGGAACGAAGGAAAAGAAGATAAAACTACTTTGTGGGGGTGTTTTGATTAGCGGGAAGTACGTTTTAACAGCTGGACACTGCGTGGCCGGGCCTGTCCTTAGAGTTGGTACACCGTGAGTATTCATATATGTACTAAACTAGCTGTTATTCGGGATTCTGTCTGTATAATAATAGTGGCCAGTCGTGGCCCAGTGGCACAAAGGTGTGACTGTAAATGACTGGTTGTGAGTTCGATTCTCACTTGAGGAGTGGAAATTATATTTCCATTTTCTACGCTTTGGTGTCGAGGTAAAGCGCGGCGTTAAGTTCCGCCACTTAACACGCAAGCCTCCGAATTCGGCGGAAAGTGGGGAACGGATTGTCTTAACACAAGGTTCCCTCTGCCTACCCTGCTGTGTACGGGATACAGCGTGAAGCTAAAAAAAAAATAGTAAATTTTTGCCGTACACGAACGCACCGGTGGCTTTTGGCTTTTGGAAATCGTCCAAACGTCGTCACATACGTTTTATTTCTATTTTACATACATATATATAACAAAAATTAATTCTATTTTACATACAATAACTGATCTGATGTTTAAACATGAAAAGTATATCAGAAAAATGATGATCGATGATGATGAAGAACTTAGTTTTGTTGTTAGCAAGTTAAATTTATGATAATTAAGTTGTAATAAAGCGTACGTAGCGACGTAGCGTACAAATGTTTAAAAGTATTTAATAAATAGCATTCTCTCTTGCCAAACGATTGTTCATAGAATAATCTTTGGGTAGAAGAAATTTGTAAAAATCTCTTTACAGAGATGCTAACAACAAAAATAAGTTGTAATAAAGCGTATAAGAATTTCGACGCAGCGTGTAGTAGAATGCATGGCTTAGTGGTGAGAACGCCTGAACGGTATTCAGGAGGCGCTGGTTCGAATCCTGCTGCGTTCAAATTTTTATACGTTTTCTAAATGTCTTTTTCAATTTTCCTAAGTGTGGAATAGCACTTTAAAAATGTTTAAAAATACTGATAAACTCCAATATTTTAATCTAATTACAGAACTAACGTACGTCTCGGTGAATACGACACCAGTAATCAAGGGCCGGACTGTGTGCCGGTGGAAGGCGGCGGCGAGGACTGCACTGAGGGCACGACCGTTATTCCTATAGAGAAGATCGTCCCTCATCCTAATTACGACCCAGCATCTCTGCTCAGGCGAAACGATATCGCTTTGTTGAGGCTAGAAAGTATTGCACCGTATACAGGTAAAGACTTGTTCTAGATAAAGAATGGTAAAGTAAAAGTATAAATAAAATATTAGCACTTGTTAAATAACACTTCTAATTTGCCTTCTTGAATAGCAGAGAGTGTCAAAACACTGTCTTCTCCACATAATAAGTAAACATTAAACTAAGCAAGCAATCATTTTTCAACGCATTCATTTCTTGTTATTTAGATTTCATACGTCCCATATGCCTGCCTATTTCTGACATTGCAACGGACACCAACTTGCCGTTGACACTCTACGCAGCCGGATGGGGAGCGGTCAGTGATGTTCAGAGCTTTAGTAATACTAAGCTACAAGTCGATTTGCCATACAAAAGTATAGAGGTAATATACATATTTTCCACTTGCTAAAAACTCCTAAAAACGTTTCAAATAGGTCAAAAAACAGAATTAGAGTCCCTTTTCAGAAGTATTTATATCGCATATTAAATAAATCAAATCTGCATGTTAGTTAAGAGCATTTCTTTTATAACTTAGGTATATCGGAAACTTTATCGAAACAATATAAGTATATTATTTTTTTTCGCCAGCTTTAAGACAAATAGCACTATTGGCCCCATTATTACAATATTATTAAATTGAATAATAACTAATAGTTTTATTTAATATTATCTTCTAATACTTTTTAACGTATAATCACTAACTGACCGGAAGAAGGAAAAAATTGACATATAAATTCCTTGGGGAGTACAAGGGAACATTTAAGGATGATATTTAGAATTTACTACGGGAACGGCTAAAACAGGATTTCATATTTCAAAATTCCGTTTTGCATTTTCATTCTATAAAATTCCGAGTTACGACTACATAATTTGATAAAATCCATATACTATTCATTTATATTTATTCACAGGAATGTCAGCCAGCATATAACATTTCAAGGCGACAAGTCCCTCTATGGCAGGGCCAGCTGTGCGCTGGAGGAGTGGCTGGTAAGGACTCGTGCAAAGGCGACTCTGGGGGACCCCTGATGTCTGACAATGGCAGGATCTACCAAGCAGTAGGCATTGTAAGCTTCGGCCCAACACCCTGCGGCATAGAAAACGTACCAGGCGTCTATACCAAAGTGTTCCAATACCTACCGTGGATACGAAGTCAAATAAAACCTTAGAAAAATAATAATAGTAGTATAATTGTTATCGATAAGACTTTTTATAATTATCTATAAAATCATTTTTTTTACATATGAGATCTTTGATTTGATATCCTGTTCAGGTGCTTCAGTTCAGAAGAGTGTGACTGTAAACGACTGGTTGTGGGTTCGATTCCCACTCGAGGAGTGGAAATTATATTTCCATTTTCTTCGCTCTGGTGTCGAGGTAAAGCGCGGCGTTAAGTTCCGCCACTTAACACGCAAGCTTCCGAATTCGGCGGAAAGTGGGGAACGGAGTGTCTTAACACTAGGTTCCCTCTGCCTACCCTGCTGTGTGCGGGATATAGCGTGAAGCTATTTAATTTAATATTGAAAACTAGGATTCAAGTATAATAAATTACACACTAGATAAATTATAATGTCTAACTTCAGTTTTTTCTTAAGGATCTTCGTCCAATATTGAGACTTTTATTTGTAAATTCACTCTATGTCTAGCGGTAATCGGAGTGAATGAATATCCGTTTTACACTTTCAATAAAACACTGTGTATTGAGGAACTTAGTGCCACACTTTGTCTTAGATCTAAGAAGAAACTTCAAAGTCACCAGAGCAAGAACTGAAAACAATATATAGAATAGGTCCAACAGTCAGTGCATTTAATCGTGTTTACGGCCTCACTTACCATAATTGAAATATAAAGGATATATTATTTATTCCCAGGTTTATATAATATATTTATTATATGTTACTAATAATTTATAAGATTAAATTAATAATATGAAGTTAGAATAATAAATTTAGTTACAAAAATAAGTAAAAAAGTTCGATTAACCGTTCAAGTCGTACTTATTATGTTTTTATCTTTTATATATTAAAACACGTCGTTCAAATAAGTAGCTTTACATAGTTTACCTTCAAAATCATGTTTAACTACTTCACACACTTAAACTCTTTGAGTTATAACATTATATATATCATAAAACCATATATAATTCATACTCATATTATAAATGCGAAAGTCTATGTGTTTGTCTGTCACGCTTTCACGGCTAATCTACCGGTCCGATTTGGATGGAATTTAGAATAAAACTAGTAAAAGTGACTGGGTCTAACATAGGCAATTTATTTTTCAAAAATCAACCTCTAAGGTAAACAGGGGATGAAAGTTTATATAAAAAATCTAAACCACTTGACCGATTGTAATGATTAATTTATGGCATAAATATAGTTGATAATCTAAGTTTAAACATAGGCTACTTTATTTTTTTAAAAATGCGACCCCGAGGGTTGCTATATAACGGAATAGTTTACGCGGCGAAGCCGCGAGCGGGCCGCTAGTAAAATCATATATTCCTCGAGTAAATTTTTATCCTTAAGCATACGCTTGGCATCCACATTAATATTATAAATGCGAAAGTCTATCTTTCGGTTAGGTTTTCATGACTAATCTACCTTCCCGATTGGATGAAATTCGGAACAAAAATAATTTAAGACCTAGGAACAAATAAAAAGATGAAAGTTTATATAAAAGTTGTATTCACGTAGGCGAAGCCACGAGTGGTCGCTGTCAATGTATTTAAGGTCACTTATATTTGAGTACACCATATACACATATTTGAGATCATTATGGCCCAGTGTGACAGCTTATGGCTGTATAGAAGATGATTGTGGGTTCGATTCTCACTGAAAGGAATCACTTTATTTAAATTATTTTCATTTCTCCGCTCCGGTGACAAGACGTGACAGAGTGTCAAGTTCGGCTTAACATAACACGCAATGTATCTCGCATTCGGAAAGAGTTAGTCTTTCTACCTGCTATTCGGGAAAAAGAGTGAAGTTGAAAAAAAGCAATGTAGGTTACAAATTGGACCTATCTTTTAATCAAATACACCGTTGCGTTCAAACTTTTATACCTTTTCTAAAATATTATTCGAGTTCCTAAAAATATTTAAAAAAACATGTTTTTTTACTAAAAAAATAATTAAAATCAAATCAATAAATACTTAGTATATACATATTATTCAATTATAAAACAATACAAAATATATTCCTCAATGAATAACAAACATTATCTGCTTCATTTACGTACATACAAAAATCAATTACGTGATTTATGTTTTTAAAACATACTGTAAACAGGAATGTTGTGAATGAAACATGACTAACTTAGTACAAAGTCTAGATGAGTCACATATTTAATATAAATTATATAAAAACATAAAAAAAACAGGCCAGTCGTGACGCAGTGGCACAAGCGTGTGACTGTAAACAGCTGGTTGTGGGTTCGATTCCCACTCGAGGAATGGAAATATTTATTATTTCTATTTTCTTCACTCTGGTGTTGAGGCAAAGCGCGGCATTAAGCTCCGCTACATAACACGCAATGCCTCCGCATTTGGCGGTGCGTGGGGAACGGAGTCTTAACACTAGGTGTCCTCTGCCTACCCTGCTGTGTACGGGATACAGCGTGAAGCTAAAAAAAACAAAAAATATTGACCGCTTCTACCCATGATAATCTTTAGAATTTCATTTAAGTGTAGGTTACATATATATTCATCGTCATATTTTTTTACATATGTACATATTTAGAACAAATAAAATAGAATGCATGTATCTTATATTGTACATTTATAAATATTTTAATAACTAATAATTTTTTATGTACACCGAAATCTTAAATTAGTATAAACATTTTTCAAGAACAAACCGGTAGTTTTATTAACACTAGATTTACCAGGTATTTTAATATACCTATTTATAATAACAAGAAATATGAGTATTTATTCCTATTATTATATACAAAACAATATAATGAATTCTTTAGTTGTAGTTACAAAAGTCATGATATCATTACAGAGAAAAAATAATACATGGAGTAGGGATTTTAAATTGAAATTGATCCCAAACCCGTCATTTTGACTGGTCTGGTAAATCTAGTGTTAAGAAAAGTTACACTTACACTTGGTAACGTAAAAAATATTTTCTTTCAACTGTATTAATATTTATATAGAGAAATGGATATAATTTAAATATAGGTAATTATTTCTCTAAGTGGCAATTGGACCTACAAAAAGAAAAAAGAGGTCTTTTTATTTTAAAAAGTTACATACACGTGGTAACGCCATACTTTAGAAGTTTAAAACATCGATATCGCGATTAGGAACCGTGTCGCATTGTAACAAATAGGTATACTTTACGCTTAGTTTAATTAAATTATATTTTAAACGGACCATTAACAATAAAAAAATGATGAAGCTCTATATATATTTTTATAAAAATCTAGGTATTGCTTGCGATTTCATGTCTGCATGGAGATTTCTTGGAATTTCTTCTTATTACGTTTATTATTACACGACTAATCCTGTTTTGTATGAAATTCGACACAAAGAGCATAGATAAAATGTTATTGAAGAAAATAGACGAAATCATATCTATACTTCGTTCTCCACTTTCCGCCCAAAATTGAAATTTATTATTATTTAATTTGAACTATTTAGTCAGAAAAAATGTCGAGATATATTACAAAAAATGGTCAATAAAATATATTTTTTTAAATAATGTATAAGTTCCTACTGACTGCGTCAAAATTCTTATATGTTTATAAGAACTTATTTTTGTCAGCATCAATTTTATACATTTGCTGAAAATGTATTTTTCAATTTCCAAAGTGTGTAAATAGCACTTTAAAAACATTAAAAGTAAATTGTAACCAATTATAAGATATCATAAGGCGTAGTCATCACGGTGAATCGTAATTTTCCTATTACTGTTTATATAGTTCATGTTTTTCTTTAATTAGAATGAAAAACAAGCTGGGGATTTTGTCCCATAAATAACTTTACTACTTTTTTTATGGTATAAAGGAGGCAAACGACCAGAAGGCCCACCTGGTGTTAAGTGGTTATCTTCGCCCATAGACATCCACAACATTAGAGGAGTTGTGGATGCGTTGCCGGCCTTGGAGATAAAGGAAGGAAGGAGGGAAGAAGGATAGGGATGGTGGGAATAGGGAGAAAGCTGGCTTACATGCCATCGAACCGGGTTACATCATCAGATGTTTGGCGGTTCGTCTTTGACTTTGAAAATACTATGTGCACCATTGAAGCCATGTGAGGAGTTTAACTGAAAACGAGATTAGTTGCTGGTTCGATCTTCACTTAGGGAAATAATTATATTTCAATTATATTCTTTAGCGTACTTCAGTGAGACATAGCGCGGCGTTGAGCTCTACCACTGAATGCATAACGCAATGTCTCAATTTATCGTAGAAAGTAAAGAACCGGGTGCCATGATACTAGATTATCTCTGACTATCATGCTTAAAAGGTAAAGGTAAAGGATATTTCGCTGTCTACATTCGGTCGACGTCGTGACATTACGTGTTAAGTGGCACAAACTATGACACCATATAAATTTTGGTACAAAAAAAACAGAAAATTTTATCGTATAACAACATAATATAAACACACTTGTAGTTTCACGTTTTTTCCTCATATCAGGGTAGCCAGAGTCAACCTAGTGTTAAGACAACCCGTTCTCAACTTTTCGAAATTGAGCCATTGACAATGACGGAGCATAACGCCGCGCTTTGTCTTAAGTACCAGAGCGGAAAACTTAAAACAATATATAATCTTTGCCCCGAGTGGAAATCGAACCTATAACCATCGTGTTCACAGTCACTATCCCAGACGCTATCCCACTACGCCACAACGGACCCATTATATAAATATAATAACACAATTATCAAGCAATGTCATATGAAGATTTCCTGGACACATAAGTATCTACCTACAGACACATGATTTTCCTTCCTGTATGAAACACATGTGTTTTCATAACTGCCTGGACTACTTTGTACATATTTTAATAAATAAATGTTGACAAAATCTATTGTCTGATGAATTACACAAGGTTAAAAAGAATCTAGTTTTAACGTTAAAGCGAATGTACTTTTTTTAGCTTTATGCTGTGTCCCTTGCGGTATCAGAGAGTCAGAGAGAACGGAGCGTCGAACGCTACGGTCCCTGCATACTTCTTTAGCCTCGTCCACAGTCATCAACCTCTTCATACAAGCCCTCTTTACTCCGGAAGGGATCTCATTCTTTTTATGTGACCTTCCACCAGCATCATCGATAACACATCTCGAAGGTCAGTCGAGGTCTCCTCCTGCCTCTCTTACCAATTATATGTATATTATAATAAAAAAAATTTAAACCGGAATTGAACCGACAACTTCCGAGTTAGACCTATTTAATAAGCAGAGGTTTTGATCAGCAACTATTTAAAAAAAGCTTTTCCCATATAGCATAGTAGTTATAAAACTTAGTCTCAAGACACGCCGTTCTCTATTATTATTACGTCAGTTAATTCATATTTCAAATTAAATGTGTGTATAGTACCCGGCAATAAATAATGCACATCGATGCTTAGAATGAAACAGTCGGTTAGCTTCGACTTCGTAGAGCGTTGTCTCGGTCGCTTAAAATAATAACAATGAGAAACGTCACATATCAACTGAGTGACAAAGACAGCGCTCTACGAAACCGAAACTGACCGACTGTTTCATTCTAAGCATGATGTGCATTATTTATTGCCGGGTACTATATATCAATATGTCTTATAATATCCTATCAACAAAAAATACTTCAATTCTTGTTGAAAATTAAAACTGGTTTGCCCATAAGAAAAAATAACATTTTTATATACTATGTAACGGCATATTTGGTCCGACTGGTATTGGTTATTTCAATATCATTTAAACACTAATGGACAATTGTGAGTTCAATTTTGATTAAGAAAACACTATAAATTATTCTAAAAAAAACTATTATTAGACTATAATATGATAACCTACAGATGACAATTTTTATATAATTTAAAAAAATTGCTTCACGCTATATCCCGCACACAGCAGGGTAGGCAGAAGGAACCTAGTGTTAAGACACTCCGTTCCCCACTTTCCACCGAATTCGGAGGCGGTGGTAAGCGGAAGGCGGAACTTAACGCCGCGCTTTACCTCGACACCAGAGCGAAGAAAATGGAAATATAATTTCCACCCCTCGAGTGGGAATCGAACCTACAACCAGTCGTTTACAGTCACAATCTTGTGCCACTGGGCCACGACTGGCCACATAATTTCAAAAATAAAAAGAAAATAAATCATTAATCTTGCATTTTAAGTAATTTTAGTTTTGCATTTTTAGTAATTTTATCGTTACTAGCATCAAAACAATAATTAAAACACTTATTTTACAGCAACTTTTTAAAACAAAATTTAAATAGTTATAACTTTTTTAATTAAAATAAAATAAACACTATAAATCAAGGAAAGATTATCAAAATAAGAACTGCATTAAAATCGGTTAAACCGTTTTTAAGACTAGCGAGTACAAACAAAACACAGTGCCTACTAAGATCTAGCATTGCATAACCATACTCCAAATACAATATCTCTAAGCATATGTTAACCCGTGTGTTAACCCGTGGGGGGACGGGTTAAGAATACAATTCCCCCCCGCCGCTGGGTAGCGTCCCGTAAAAGGCGGGTAACCCAGTAGTTTGGTGGTAGGAGATTCGTTCTCCGACTGGCTCGCGACCACTATCATGTCAAAGACGAACCGCCAAATATCTTATGATGTGTTCCGGTTCGATGGCATGTAAGCCAGCCCTCCCTATTCCCACCATTCCTATCCTTCCTTCCTCCTTCTGTCCTACATCCCCGAGGCTGGCAACGCATCCATAACTTTAACGTTGTGGATGTCTATGGGCGAAGGTAACCACTTAACACCAGGTGGGCCTTCAGCTCGTTTGCCTCCTTTATTCCATAAAAAAAAAATAATAAGAAAAATTTTAAAAAATATGAAAAAAAATATAAAAAAAGAGTAAAACTATTAACTTCTACCCGTCTAAAGTAAATGTATCAAAAAATATGCCAAACCAAAAAAAAAATGATATAAAACCTATTTTTGGATACTGAGTGTCTCATAAACACTTCTAACAATACACATATATAACAATGCTCGCGGGGAATTCCCTAACAGTCATAACAAGTTATACAATAACACAAATAAAATTTACAACTCTAATTTTAATCGTGGCACAGTTTTAATTGGATTATAATTTAGCTTCTTGCTTTACACAGCAGGGTAGGCAGAGGGAACCTAGTGTTAAGACACTTCGTTCCCCACTTTCCGCCGAATTCGGAGGCTTGTGTGTTAAGTGGCGGAACCTAATGCCGCGCTTTACCTCGACACCAGAGCGAAGAAAATGGAAATATAATTTCCACTCCTCGAGTGGGAATCGAACCCACAACCAGTCGTTCACAGTCACACGCTTGTGCAACTGGGCCACGACTGACCACACATCATAATTTAAATTATTTTAATTCTAGTTACTAAGACAAATGGCGGCGTTGAGCTCCACAACTCAACAAGTAATGTCTCATCAGGCTATTCAGGCTGCAAGTAGAGAACGGAGATATGTTCAAAAAAGCGTGAATTTGTTATAAAACAATAATATATAACATCTTCATGGTTCTATGGATTCGATTACTATTAAAAGAAATAAAATTTACATAAATATTAAATTTAGGTACCTACATGAAAATTATAGTTAAAATATAAAAAATAGATACGCTCAAAGTACGCAATGACGTATACTAAATAAACATTGCAATAGAAAGTTGATAACGGAGTGTCTTAACACTTAAATTTTCTTACTGATATTGTTTAAAAATAATATACAGTACATAATATTATAGTCAGACTTAAAATGAACTGTACACCGACCTTTTACGGTGTATGTAACAAAACCGTAAACTTAAACATGTAAAACTAAATTGAGAACCTTTCAGTTTACGATTATCTCGTAAAGTGAGATAGGCAGAGAGAACATAGTGTCAAGACACTTTGTTCTACACTTTCCGGCCAAATTCGAGACTAGAGACAACGTGGCGTAGCTCAAAGCCGCGCAATGTCATAAGTACGAGAGTTAAAAAAAATCAAATTAATTAAATATAATCATTCCCTTGAGAATCGAACCCACAACTGTCATTTACAGTCAGTCAATAGGCAGTTACATAATAACTGTACTAACTGTAAACTGTGTAATGTCATACAATTCATTCCTACGTAACATATCTGTTTTTAAAGCACGAGGACCCCCCCGCAGGGCGTGTATGAAGAGGTTGATGACAGTGGACGAGGCGAAAGATGTATGCAGGGACCGTAGCGTTTGGCGCTCCGTTCTCTCTGATCACCATTTACCGTTAGTGATAAAATTATGTAACATACATAAATTTTTAAATTTAGTATTTCTAAGTACCATTGTATGACTAACGTGACCAGACATCCTGTTTTGAAGGGAAGGAACGTCACGTTTTTTGACGTCGTGTTCCAATTTCCGATAAGGTAGCGCCGGGACGCAAAATCATTCCCTTTTATTTTTTTAAATCGAACGAAAATTAGAAAGCCATAGAACGTTATTCATCAGTAGTTTTACGATGATTGTTATTGTTGCAAAAAATGAACTAAAGTCAAATATTTTAATGATTGTTCTAGAAAACGAAAGCTTATTTGGCGCTCATTTTAACGCTTATTGGAAAAAAATATATATAAATACTTTTTAACATTTTTAAAGTGTTATTCCACACTTAGGAAAATTGAAAATGTCTTTAAATGTCTTTTTCAATATATATAAACTCAAAATACATACACATGCAAAATAGTGTAACATAACTTTTTAAGGTCAGTATCCCATTTTGCCTCAAGAAACCTGTATATATGACCCTTTAAGACCATATAAGATATTAGACGCTAAACAACATCAAGTACATATATCGTTTCCTTTGTTACTAACACCAATCACTTACGGTAACACAAAGGCTCTCGGTTATGCCTAAACATAGCTTACCACAAAAGTATTGCGGCCAGTCTGACTGTACGCGAAGATTGTTTTAATTACAAGTTGGGGAAATACTTATATGTTTAACATTATTCTATATTGACTGTTGCTTCTCAATACATATTTGCTAATGTCATGTATGTTAAGACAAATATTAAGGATTTTACATAAATCGGCGACATACATAATATTAATAGTAGAATTAAGCATAAACTGATTACACCTGTGACTCGATTACATCAAGTCAATAATTTATTCATGGGACAGTGTATACGCTTTTACAATAGGATCCCAGAAAACGTCCAAGATTTTTCTATATCACAATTTAAAAAAGATGCGAAAGGACGTTTGTGTGTTAAAGGATAATACCTAATTCAAAATTTTATAAATGATAACACGCCTTGGGAATGAAATGCTCGCTCCAGGCTATTTTAAAAGTATCACTGTCTGCAATAAATCTGTATATGACAATTACTTTAAACAAAAGTTTTAGTTTCTTGCGCCGGTTCTTCTCAGGTCTGAGGCATTCAATTTAGTGAACGGTTGGTAAACTATTTGACGTTCAAAAAATGAAGCTTGTAACTTCTTATTTTGAATAAAATTATTTGACTTTGATTTAAATTATTACGGTATTACTTCAAATGTGGTTAGACGAAGAAGCCATAGTGGCTTAGTGGGGTAGGTACTAAGTTCAAATAAGGTTCGTACCCCGCTGGCATGAATGATTTTATTATAATTATTTTAATTTAAACACTCCAGTAAGAAAGAGCAGCAACGCCAATAAATATATAATGGCTCAGATTTCTTCTGAAAGTGGAGAACGTAGAAAGGCTTTTAATACTAGTTTTGTTGTGCCTGTTTATTATATAAAATTCTAAATTAACTTTGCAACTCCTCCAACAAATATCTATGCAATAAAAGAAGGCAGACTAAAAATGTAAAATATCTCGAAACCAATTATTGGTTAAATAAAGGGCCACAAAAGCTTTTTAAAAATGGAACTATTGTAACTAGTAATCAAAAATACAATTTAGAAAATCCGAACATTTCGAACACTTTACAGTATTCTGTGGTCAATGGTAGAATGAAAACAAAGTTAGACCAGAAATAGCTACCTTTTAATATAATGCAATAACATATTTGTGTAGTCTATATTTAATTTCCTATCACCCCCTCACAAGGTGGACTGATGACATCGAGCGGCGATCTATGTCCAACAGTGGCTAATGATGATGATATTTAATTTCTAAATAAACAAATAATCACTGTTAGCAGTGTCACCTATTTTAGAGAGGGAGAGGAATCTTGTGACAAGTCAGTGAGACTGTAGCCGAGCCAGACAGCGTGTACGGAACGTAGCGGAACTCAATGCACACTTTATTACTAGAGCGATACTATGAATATATAATAACATACATTCATTTCACCGAGTGGGAATCGAACCCACAACTGTGGCGTTTACTTTCAGAGAAAACCACCGACATACAAAATACCGAGCATTGCATACTTCATTACTTGTAAAAAAATATTCAAATCTTCTGCAACAAACACAGGAAACTGATTTAATATATTAAAACAAGTTATTTAAACATGTACATACATAATATACCTATACATATATACGTAGTGGATTTACGACAGACACATTCTTTTAATTAATATTTTACACAGCATTAATATATTTATAGATGTAGATTGGTATGCAGATTTATTTGTAAAAACACGTGATATAACTAATAGTATTAGTACGTATAGACGTATAATTAGCCTTTTAGTACTGTGATTAATTATAATTTGGTATAAAGAGGTCATGAATTCGATTGACTCCAAAATTCAACGGTGGGGAACGGAGTGTCTTAACACTGGGTTCCTTCTACCCACCGTACAGTGTGCGGGATACAGCGTGAAGATAAAAAAATGAATTCAATTTTATTACGTGATGTAATGTTTTTTTTTCAACTCTACGGTTTTGCCCGCACAGTGAGGAGTCAGGAGAAAATCTGGTATCAAGAGTCATCACTCCATTCTCCAAGCAGCGTCTTAAATTGAGATATTACATGTTGATTGACGGAACTAAGCGCGCAGAAATATATTTATTTAAATATTAGTCCCCCGAGTAAAAATCAAACCCGCAACAAATCTTGATTTCACTTAAACAATGGCCTCAATATTTGCACTATAGAGGAAGGATAAACTTTTACGGTCTTCACGTTTCATAAAAATGTTATTGTCGTTTTACACACAAAACAAGACTTATAACAATAGGCGCATTTTAATGTCTATGTGTTACTAAGAGAGTCAAATGGCAAAATATTAAAAATATGAATTAGTTATTTAAGCGCATAAGCAAATTTTAAAGTAGCCATTGTCGTCACCTTTGTTTTTCACCACCTTACTTTTATATTACCAGTACAATACTGAGTCGACTCATTGAGTAAAACTGGAATATCTATACAAATAAATAAGAGTGTCTGATTGTGATATTATAATAACGGCTTTTTACTACATGCATACTCATATGTATAAGTACATGGTACATATCCGAAACAAACATTTCTGTGGTTTTTGTACTGGCTAATCGAATTTAAATACCTCAAGTCAATCTTATCAACCCAATATATATTACAAAAAAAGAAATTCACCACTTTTAAGCTTTCAAAAACAATTTTAAAACAAAAAACTTAACTTTCTTAACAATAATTTGGCATCATGCCTTAAAATGGCCAACGCCGTGGGTTTTCCTAACCTAAGTAACACTATAAGCATTCATATTATATGTGCATTTTAACTTGAAAAGTCTGAACGTAGCTACAATACGCGTCGCAGAACCGACTTAAAGAGTGATTTGTATTAAAAAGCGAGACAGGTGATATATAAATACTACTAATTCCATTAGACATGCTATCTTGAGATGCACTCAATTACTTATCAACTTTCATTGGCTAGTTGAATATACTTCCAAAAGACGTTTTTTAAAATGACTCTGACGATGTCAAGATAAAATACACATACTATAAATCTACGTAGTGGTTGAACAAAATAACGTACATATATCTGTATATATAAATTATGCGAAAGTCTTAACACTCAAAACTCGTTCGTCGTCGGACGAGCTCGCGTGGAACTTGATCTGTGGATTTTCCTTATAAAATGGAGTTACTTCTACGATATGCAGCGTATTTGTGTATTGTGTTTATTATAAACGTTAGTTCATGTAAGTATTCATAAATATTATTTATTATTTTAATGTAGCTTCACTCTTTTCCTTACAAAGCGAAGCAGAGAGAATGTAGTGTCAAGACACTTCGTTCTTCACTTTTCATCTGGAATCGAAACATTGTGTGTTGTGGCGGAAGACAACGCCGCGCTTTTGTATAAGGTGCCAGAGCCGAAAAATAAATATTTAAAATAACCTGTTTTTTAGAATTAAACTAAATATTGCAAAAAAATCTCACTCTTAGTTACGTACATAATATGAAAAATATAGTAAAATGAACATTTTTAAAAATTTATAATTTCATAGCCGGCTATTCTCAGCATAACTGTATTTCTATCCAGTGGTAGCTTATTGTAGGACTGACAGTACTGACATTTCTTATATAAACCGTAAAATGTTTGTAATAACACATTTCAAAATATATTTTACATTTTAATTGATTGAAAGAGGCCACCATGGCACGGTGGGACATTGTTCGACGGTAATCGTGATTTGGTGTGTGGGTGTGGCTTCGATTACCACTCGATGGAATGATAACAATTTACTTATTTTCATTTTTGTGATAAACAACAAACAAAATACGGCGTTGAGTTCTGTCACTCAACGCGCAATGTCTCGAATTCAGGCGAAAAGTAGAGAAGGGAATGTCTTGACACTATGTTCTCTTTATAGTTAAAGAGACCAATAGGTATACGGGAAAGATAAAGAGAAAAATATGTTGATCTATAATTTTTAGTTTCATTTTGATAGTAACAATATTAATAATTATGTTATGGACCATAATAATAGTATAAGCGCCATCTCTTATCTCATTTTGAATATATTCAAGTTTTCGACAGTCTTAACAGTTATGAGAATACATTATTCAAATAAAAAATGCATTGTTAGTAACAATGATGGCATAATTGGAAGAAATATTTATTTACATAAAAAAAATCGGTTTTCAATTCTGAGTTACCTACATGCGGCGTTGGGTTACGCCATAACTTTCAAACTATGTACTAAGTTTTCTTGGTTAATTGTGCAAAATTTATAAACAAAATATTATTACTATAAAATCTTGTATTAAATTATTATTTAAATAAGGCTACGATAAGTTTCGCCACTCATCACAAATGTCTTGATTTCGGACGAAAAGTGGAATGTCTTGACTAGTGGAATAGTCTCTCTCCGTCGTCAAAAAATCATCAATTTCTGTTTAAAAATCTAATACTTAAACGAGCAAAGAAATGAAAATAAAACAATCATTTCCCTAAATAGGAATCAAACCTAGAACCATTGCAATTACAATCAGCCGCTGTTCAAAAGCGCCACGACGGCTTCAAATATCTGATTAAGTAAAAAAGCTTACTTTTACATTCATACATAGCGTTGCGTATTATTAATGGTCAATGAAACTTGTTTATGACATGATAAATGCCAAGGCTTTACGATTTCCCATATGATAATACATACATATAATAAGTGTAGCCATTTTATAATGTATCATACAAAGGAAGGTATACGTTTGTTAATGACTTAAATTCTAATAATAATACATAAATAGAGACACTTTGTTTTCCACGCACCGATCAGTATGACGTGTCAAATTGCGGAACTCAACGCCGCGATTTGTCTTAGAGCTGGTTTGATTTTGAGCCTCTAAAGACAAAGAAACAGATAGCTTAAAACTAAAAAATAATTATGAATGAAGTTGGCTGCAAGTTCAAATCTAATTTATAGAAAAATTGGGGGCCAGTCATGGCGCAGTGGCACAAACGTGTGATTGTAAACGACTTGTCGTGGGTTCGAGGAGTGGAAATATTTAATATTTCTAATCTTCGCTCTGATATCCTAAACACGGCTTTTAGTTCCGCCACTTAACACGCAAAGCCTCCAAAATTCGGGGAACGAAGGGGCTTAGCATTAGGTTCCCTCTGCCTACCCTGCTGTGTGCGGGATACAGCGTGAAGGTAACAAAAATAAAATAAAAACTGTGATGTGTCTATGGCAAAGCATGAAAATAAACAATAAAAAAAAACTAATTGTTTGATTTGTAGTACATTTATAATTTTTTTTGTAATTATCACGAGAAAACTAGTATTTAATAATCACGTGTTTACTGCATAGTTTTTTTAAACAATATTACTAGTAAATTGTTTAATATTTATTTACTTTTAAAGAATAAAAAATAAATACTATCTCTCTCCCCTTTTAAATATATAATATGTATAATATTTCTTGTGTAAGTGGCCAGTCGTGGCCCAGTGGCACAAGCGTGTGACTGTTAACGTCTGGTTGTGAGTTCGATTCCCACTCGAGGAGTGGAAATATTTAATATTTCGATTTTCTTCGCTCTGGTGTCGAGGTAAAGCGCGGCGTTAAGTTCCGCCACTTAACACGCAATGCCTCCGAAATCGTACTTCGTTCCCTACGTTCTACCCGATGTTGAATTATTGCGTGTTAAGTGGTGGAACTTACCGCTACGATCTGTCACCAGAGCGAAAAAATAAATATAATTTAAATAAAATTCCCTCGAGCGGGAATCGAAGCCACAACCAGTTACGTTTACAGTAAGACATTGAGACACACAGCACCACGATGTCCTTTATAATATAATACATTTAAACAAATAAAATAAAAAAGACAATTAAAATACCGCTATTCTTATTTTAAGTTAATTATGTATTATTTTTCCATAATTTAAAATTACGAATTGAAATAACAAAAGGAGCCTATCCAGTAATCATATGGGAGTAATACCACGTAGGAGAGAGATAAAAAATTTAATCGTTAAGATAGAAATTTAAAAAACATGAAAAAAAAAATGTGTGTATATTCAACTAGTAGTTACTTACGCAGGTTATTTTTAACACTAATAATAATAAAAAAATGTAACGAAATGTGGAGAACGGAATGTCCTAACATTACATTAGAATAAGCAATAAGCTACCCTTATAAGAAATTATATTCAATAAAAAAACATTACATTTCATATCCAGAGACGTTTATTTTAAAATTCATGTACTTTCCTTTTAAATACGCAAACAATACATATTTTTATATTAAATCTACAATAATAGATATTAGTCAAAAATATTACCGTTTCTTAGCTAAAATTAACATTGCACATACATAACAAACCAAAGAAAACCCAGACCAAAGTTATCATTCGCAACGTGACATTTTATACCAACTTCCTCATATTCCTTGTAATTAAATTGACCATTAGAACAATAGGATCAATTAATCGTTAATTGGTTAATTATTTTTAATTTTTACACTTATGCATTAAATGATATTTGTTTTTGTCATAGGGAAATTTTATAAATATTATTTAAACATGTAATAAAGATGTACCAAATCGCTGTCTGTACATCATCATACCATACTAATGCGAAAATCGGCCTATACGAGCCTATATGGCCTTGTATAGATAGACCGATTTTCGGTAGGGCCGGTAGACTATCCGTAACAGTATATGTTACGGATAATGACTACTGGCCCGATTTGGGTGAGATTTGAAATGAAAATAGTTCAAAACAGTTCAACTCGAGGCGAAGCCTCGTGTGGCAAGCAAGCTGTCTATAAATAAAAATAAATAAGACATAGAAAAGTCGTTTATTTTACCAAAAAAATAAAAACGAAATCAATAACGTTAAAAAAATTCAGCTTCATGCTAGAAAGTGTAGTCAGAGAGAACCTAGTGTTAAGACACTTCATTTTTCACTTTCCGCGAATCCGCAAGACATTGCGGGCGTAGAAATAAAAGTAATTAAAAAATAATCATTCACTCCACTGAAAATCGAAACGACAACCATCACTGCACCATAACTGCCTCAAAATTAACCGACAGGCATAAAATAAGCTTTAATAAACGTCTTATTAACAACAATGAAACAATAATTTTCTTTATTTCGATCCTTCTTAATTTCTGAACGGCTCATTAATAACAAATTTCTTTATCCCAACAGATAACATATGTAAAGTGCCAAACGGCGGCGCCGGCACTTGCACAAAGCTATCAAAATGCCCCCCTCTACTGAACCTCGATAAGAAACATCACAAGAGCACACATGAAAACTTGTTCTTTCAGCAATCCCTTTGCGGGGATTCAGATGGCCCTTATATAAAGGTAAATTAACTATTGGAAGTCTAGAAGAACTATTTAAAATGTATAAAAATTCATCCAATCATTTTCTTTAGTAGGACTATATGCACAGACAGTGTACGCAATGGTTTTGAGTTCATTCCCATACGGAGGAATGGTTATATTAAAGATATTTTAGGGGCCAGTCGTGGCGCAGTGGCACAAACGTGTGACTGTAAACGACTGGTTGTGGGTTCGATTCCCACTCGAGGAGTGGAAACATTTATATATTAGATAATAGAGGCAAAGCGTGGCGTTATGTTCCGCCTCTTAACACGTAATGCCTCCGAATTCGACGGAAAGTGGGGAACGGAGTGTCTTAACACTAGGTTCCCTCTGCGTACCGCTGTGTGCAGGACACAGCGTGAAACTATATAAAAAAAAAGATATTTTAATTTCTTTCTCTTATAGTGACATTTTACACAACCAGAACCTACTGTTTATAGACATATTTTGAATTAGGAAAAGCAAATAAAGTGTTTTGTATAGTACATACCTAGAAAAAACACATTTGAAAATAAACAGTTAAATCCATAATGAAACATTTAAAATCAAGAAAATCTAACTTAACCAAAAGTATAGAATACTATACCACTAATTGTATGGTCACAATAATATTAATAATAATTAAAAAGCTATACAATTTTATAATCAATAGGTGTACAAAAAAGTGTACACAAAAATATAATAACCGGCTAACTTTCTAAGCTGTCGATCTTTTTTTTGACACAAGAAAGCTAAAATTAACACATAGACGTCTAGACTCATAAAGTAAGTTTAAATAAGAGAAATCTAAGTTAAGCAAATATAGACAATACAACTAGCTTCACTGTTTCACGCTTTTTCCCGCATGGCATAGTCAGAGTAGTGTCAAATCACTCCGTTCTCCACTTTCCGCCCAAAATGGAGACATCGCGTGTTGATTGGTGAAACTCAACGCCGCGTTATGTTTCTACATCAAATCGGAGAAATTATAATAATTTTAATATAATAATCGAACTCAAGTTAAACACTGCCACAATAGAATTTAGCTTCACGCTGTATTCCGCACACAACAGGGTAGGCAGAGGGGGAACCTAGTGTTAAGACATTCTGTTCCCCACTTTCCGCTGAGTTCGAAGGCAATGCGTGTAAGTGGCGGAACTTAACGCCGCGCTTTGTCTCTACGCCAGAGCGAAGAAAATGGAAATATTAAATATTTCTACTCCTCGAGCGGAAATCGAACCCACAACCAGTCGCTTTACAGTCACATTTTGTGCCTCTGGCCACGACTGGTCCCAAATCTTATGGTCTTATACCCAATAATAGTATTTAGTAGAAGACATATAATTACGTTATTCATTTAAAAACAATCTACTAACATGACTTATTAAATGGTGATACAGAAGGCCACCAATTATATAATCAAAACGGGGGAGTACAAAAGAGTACTAGTAAGAAATTTGCAGTAATAATGAATGAATACCTATAATGTGTCATTTGTGGAAATTTGATTGATACTGTTAAACATTTTTAAAATGTTATTCCACACTTAGGAAAATTGAAAAAGACATTTAGAAAACATATAAAATCTGGATAGATTTTTTTGGATTCGCTCATCGAGGAAGAAGGAGAACGGAGTGTCTCGACACTAGGATATCAGTGACTCAGATAGCCATATACGGGAAAAAATGTAAAGATTTTTAATCAGGAAGCTACCCATAGTTGTGAAATTATTGTTAAATTGTAGTTCAAAGGAGAAACTCAAAATTATAATTTAAAGGAACAACTGTAGCATTTTTTGCTTGCACTCTCAGCAGCTCTGCCTTTCGAGTCAGTGGTAGCTTTGGTTAGGATTAACAATAGCTATATGTTATGTTTATGCCGATTCGAAAATGCTTGTAATAAATACTTTATTTGAATAATTAATATTTCGATTTTTGTTACAAAATATAATATTCTATAAACACTTTATGAAAGCAGCTTCACGCTTTTTCCCGCATAACGGGCAAGTCAGAGAGGACCAAGTGTTAAAACATTTTTCACTTAACACTGTATTTTCCACTTAAATAAAAAAAAAATATTTTTCTAACCACAGATATGCAAAAGCCTTTATAAGGTATTGAAAACTAATATATTAACCAAAATTGTGCAATATGTTTTAATACAATGATATCATCCACAAAGACGCCTTGAATGCCACAATTACAATATGATCACAAATGTTTAATGTCTTTATTTTTCCCTCATGTCAGTGACGTATGTGTGTATGTATGTAGGAGACGTAGAACATACAAGGAAAAGAATAAAATGTATGATTCATTCATGTTCTCTTGCAAAATATTAATAAATGACCAAAAGCCTTAGGACAGAACAGAAATCATTTAATATACTAATATTTAATTTTCCTCAGATTATATAATAACGGCTAGAAGTAGAAAAAATATTTTACATTATAAATATATTTATTCGACATACTAAAGGGCATTTACACTTTGTAGCAACAATGCAAGCTATGGTTTTTTTTATTAAAGTACCCATAAATTATAAAAGATACACTACAAGTAATTGTTTCAACGCTTTTCGGGACATATTCGAAGGCAAAATTAGAAAGATATTTTTTAAATTTTAATAGTTAGAGAGACAGAAGAGCGCCGTCAGTGTAGCCTTATTGACTTCTTAACCTCACGTTTGAGTCTGAAAACAATGCCCACTCCTTCACTCCACTCTGAAACCCAATTTGGACCCATTTTAATACCATATATTTACTATTACAGGTTTGCTGTCCATCTCCTAATCTATGGACAAACTTCATCGCACGCCCTGTAATATTTCCGGAATCTAACTCAGAAAATTCTTCCGGAAGTAAAAATATCACAACGAAGCCAATACCGACATACACATTGTTAACCAGCCTTGTTCCGACGCAACCTGAAGATCCTAACGCAGTGAGGGAGTTCACTAGCACCAGTTACGTCAATAATAATAATGTACAGTGCGGTATAGATGTTGGAAGTCCCAATAAAATATCTGGTAAGATTCTTCTTTCGTATTTAATGGGGAAAGGGTACTGTTGGGACACTCCGTTGTCCATTTTAATGTCGGCTAAACCTAAAGATCGCTATGTCTGTCAAGTTTCAGGTAGAGGACTTTTTAGTAAAAAAATAAAATAAATAGCTTCACGCTATATCCCGCACGCAGCAGAGGGAACCCAGTGTTAAGACACTCCGTTCCCCACTTTCCGCCGAATTCGGAGGCTTGCGTGTTTAGCGTGCGTTTAGCGTGGCGGAACTTAACGCCGCGCTTTACCTCGACACCAGAGTTTAGTCCACCACAACCAGTCGTTTACAGTCACACTCTTGTGCCACTGGGCCACGACTGGCCACTGGTAGTATAAATATAAACAATTTTATGCCATGAGATTGAAGTCACAACTCCTTCCAATCTGATTCTCTCAACATCTTCATGTCAGTTAGGAATCAACATCATGAATCAAATATTAAACAGATAAATATAAAAAAAACAGCATTTCTAAGTATTTTTATACATGGAATTACATTAGTGTCATGACGTATTTATTTTTTACTTATATGTATTTGTTTTACAGGTGGAAAAGAAACTGGAATCGACCAGTACCCTTGGCTAGTTTTACTAGAATATCCAACAAACAGCAGGCAAAGTGAAGATATAGAGGACTTTTCAACAAAATGTGGCGGTTCCCTAATAAATTCAAGATATGTGTTGACAGCGGCACATTGTATCCAAGGAGTAAACACTGAACCGTAAGTTAATACTTTTTAATATTAATAATTTTCACGTATCTCCCATACATGAAGCGGTGTAAGTAGTGTTAAGGCGCTCTGTTCTTTACTTCTTGCCTATTTTGGTGACATTGAGTGTTGAAAAACAATATAATATGCCTTATATAGATTGGTACAAACGTAGGTCCAAAACCGTTTGGTACTTTATGGGATAGTAATTTGAAGGTTCCTAAGTTTGAAATTTTGCATAATTCAGTATAATAGTCAACATTCAGCATTCAACTTTTATTTTGATAATAATTTAAGTTCTCCTGCGTGGGAATCGCACTCACAATCAATCGCGTTTCCAGTCAGACTGTCCCACTGCGCCACGATAGCCGTTATACATCGTCATATGTTTTATGGTTATATTTTATTCAATTTATTATTTTATAACATACATATGTATAATTTCAGTAAATATATACGTCTAGCGGAGTACGATAAACGAACATTTCCCACTGATGAAATCGAAACTGACGGCGGCGGTTTCGACAAAATAAGCCAAATTAGAGTTAAAATAGAACGAACGTACAGACATCCAGGTTACAATAAAACGACTCGGTGGCACGATATTGGAATTGTCAAAATGGTTTCCGATGTTGAATATACCGGTAGGTTACAGCTTTTTTCACTTGAATCTATTTTTTTGCTTTCTTTCTTTTATGTTTCTGAATATAATAATCAAATTACACTCCTATATGATTTTTTATCATTTCCAGATTTCATCAAGCCCATCTGCCTACCAAACACGAATTTCTTATCGTTATTCAACAAAACAACAATCTTCACCCTCGCCGGCTGGGGCACTGACAATGGACGGTTTATCGACGTCAAATCTGAAGTGAACGTCCCATACGTTCCCATAGAGTCGTGTAAAGACAAGCATAGCTACGAAATAACTAACGCTCAAATCTGTGCTGGGGGGGAAAAGGGGAAAGACTCTTGTGAAGGAGATTCAGGAGGTCCTTTAATGTACACATATGAGCAGAAAATCTTTGTAGCTGGTGTAGTCAGCTTCGGCCTTAGGTTTTGTGGCACAGCAGGAGCGCCTGCCGTCTATACGAATGTATACGAATACATGCCTTGGATAGAATCTGTGATAAATGGACACTCATAGATAATAAGAGCCCCCGCTGATTTGTAAAGTAGGCGTTGCTATAGCAACGATAATGTCACTTTTTACAAAAGTGTATGTCACAACACACTTGACAACGTGTATTATATTTATTTCATTAATTTAACAATATATTTCTAATACATTACTATACAGAATTTTACAACGCTTTCTGTACTCCTTATCTTTAACTGTGCCAAATTTCATTCACCTCCGTCCGGAAAATTTTCGAAAAATAAAGCCAAAGTTTTTCCTTGACGTATTTAATATATAGATATATAAAGTAACTACGTAAAACCAAAAATTGTTTGTAAATTATGTGATTCATTATAATTTTTTGTCGATTTGTAAATAAAATTAGAATAAGTCATAGGTTTAAGATATATCTTAAGAAAACAATTAAATAAATATATTTTTTTAAATAATATTTTTTATACACTTGTCACCTAACATTAAACTAATTGAAAAAAGCAGTTCAAAATCATATAATAGTTAAAACAAAAATAACCCGAGGCCGAATTTAAGATCAAATAATATATAAAATTCTAGAATCATTTAAAGATCTGCCTTTTATTTTAATTTTACTTGGTAGCGTTTCCATTTCAGAATCAAAAAACGCTGGGTTCAGTCAGAACATACAGATGTGCAAATATCTCGTAATAATAGAAAAGTTGTAGAGATTTTGGTTTTTTATATATGTATCCATATATATTTTACACCTACACTATTTTATCACACATGACAAGGTTAGCTGGTAAAGCATACTATTAGCTTTAAGCCCACCTAATGTCCATTTTTTTTTGTAAATTCTTAGCAATAATTAAATAAATAATATTAAACAGGTTCAACTTGTCAGATATGCAGCTTTATGCTGAAAAAAACTTTAATATAAAATACACTATACATTTCTAAGCTAAGTTACTGACCTCTGGCATTTGTAGCCGCGTCTGCGATCTTTTGAAAGGCATCCAGGAAAGCGGCGATGGCCACCAACGCCGACCTGAAATTAACAAACACTAACATTGGAAAACGTTGAAGATTGAAACTTGCGAAATTGTCAAATAATGAAACCTAATGCCTAATGATAAATCGTTTATTTTTTTTATTTTTGTACAGTAGTAAATCATTTATTGACATGCAAAAACTCGCACTTGGGTACAAATAAATCACTTTATTAAGGATATCAATTCGATTGTAAAGATATAATTCGATTAGTTATTGACAAGCTTTATTCAGAATATGAAAAAAATATTGATATCGTCCTGGCTGGTAGGACAGCTTCTGACTGTAAACATGATGGTCGTGGGTTCGATTGTGACTCGCGGAAAAAAAATACATTTAAATTATTTCCATTACTCCATTCTGCTCCCTATGAAATAGCGTGGCGTTGACTTCCATCCCTTAACAATGTCTCAATTGTGAGCGGAAAGTGGATGACACTAGGTTCTCACTGGCTATCCTACTGCTTTTTCCTGTATAGGAATAAATTAAAGTCCATTCCGGAATTTGATTTATTAATATCGGGTAAATCGTATTTTACAATCACAATGAAAAGTCACACCTCTCTCTGCTTTCTAAGAGTAATATACTTCTTTGACGGTAAAATAACTATTTTTTATGCGACTGCAAATAAAAAGCGTTATATAATTGGAACTATTATTCATATTTGCTTATACTATAAAATTTAAAAACATGTGTTTCAAAAAAATAAACAATTTAATCGTAAACAACTAGTATATTACTATAGACATTATATTTCAATGTATAATACTTCGTGTACCTGATTAAATTTAATTAGCAAATGTGCAAGATATGTTTTTGCCCCACAAGAAGTATAATTTTAAAACTGATGTGATTGTAAAATATATCGGCCTTATTCATAAAAAATGCTTATAGAACGCTTAAAACGTTCATTAGTTAAAATGCTCTATAAGCTTATGAAACGTTCCATAAAAATGCGTATTCATAACAGTACTATAAGCCTACTATAACTAATATACTGTTTATAAGCTAAAATGTTGCCACTACGATGAAACTGGCAAGAAAGTTTGTCAAACGTTGCAAATTGACCACAGATAATGTGTATAATTTTACTAAATTCGACTGATCATAGACATTATTAAGGATAAAAACCATATTTTGTTGTTTGTGGTGCGATAAGCTATTGACATTTATTTACTAGTAGTACGTACGTGTTTATTTTATTTTATTTTAAATATTACTCCATTACTTATAAAATGGCATCGGAATCAAAAATTGTAGAGAGCAAGAAAAGGCAGAGAAGTGAGAATTGGTTGGAGGAGGATAAGGTTGGTTTTACTGATACAGTTAATTCGAACACGTAAGTTTTGTTTTGTAAACATTCATACGCATGTTATGTTTTAATGCTTATGCTTCTATTCCATAGATGATCTTGAAAGAATTGCTGAGGAAAAGTATTTGTGTAGTTATTTTATTAACACGGCACTTATTGTTTCAGTTTTAACAATATGGCAAAAACCCCTTGAAGAAGGACAAATTAAGGCTCAATGGGTATTATAAAAATGTCAGCTAAAAAGCTGATATTTATAAAAAAAAAACAAATACTAAAAACAGTTGGTAGCTCACCACCTACTACAGAACCAGCAACTGGTGACGACAATTCAGTTTGGCTCCCTCATCAGTTCACAGTATACTCCAATTAATTTTACTCAGATAACCATATAAAAATACAAACATTTGGCCAATTAGTGTTTCATTTTGAATAAAGAAATATTTATGTAATTATTATCAATACTTGTTTAAGAATAGAACAGAAAATAATATAAAAGAAGAAAAAAGTATGTGTAATATATTAATATTATGAAATAAACAGCAGCACACAAATCTCACTCTGTCACCTATCTTATTTTAAATGATATTCATAAGTAATAAGACATGTTAAGTATAATTAATTGTGGTGCATAATGAAATATTAAATGAACGATAATACCACAATACCCAGAAAGTCATTTCAATTTTATTATTTTAGTCAATTTAGTTCAATTTTATTTTCAACAAATAATTTGATGGGAAGCGAGACAAAATTTATTTTCCATTATAATACATTAAATAGCTAATACTACCTAAAGAATGCTCAGCAAGTAAATCTGATTATATTCTTTTTAGATGGTGCATCCAAATACTAGCACTAGCACTAGTACACAATCTTGGTAGATTAAAGAAATGTCTATTGTTATGTATGTCTATGTTGAATGAACTTATCTTTATTTTTATTACTATAATATATTACTAAGTTAGATTCACTAAAATCGTTCAGTACTATCTTATATCTACAAGCAATATTAAATTTGGATTAACAAACTTAAATTGAATTGAAATAATAAATAAAATGTGTTAAGCTTTCAACAAAATAAGTTTTATTAATTTATAATACATACTTCTTTGGAAAACATATTAAAAAGAATAATAGATATATTACATTTTTGGTTACAGCATGACAATAAGCTCAAGAATAGCAGCAAATGTAATTGCTTACAGAAAGGAGCTTCCTGAGATCCAGATGGCCGTAGAAAGGCAAAAATTAAAAATTTTAGAACAAAAATTAAATAATTCACTATTAAAGGAAGAATTACTCAAACGTAAATTATTGTATTACACATCTAAAGAATAAAATTTATAGAAATAAACTGTTTTTTATTAACCAAAATCTAACAAATTGAGGTCAGTCATGGTGCGGGGGCACAAAGTGGACATGTAACAAGACTACTAGTTGTGGGTTCGATCCTCACTCCAGGCAATAAAATATTTACTTCAATTTATATTTTCATTTTTTTGCTCTGGTGTTGAGGGAAAGCTCGGCGTTAAACTTACTATTTTATAAAATTTACTAACTAAAATTTCTCCTAGTTAAAACATCACTTTATTAATAATATTGTCTAATTGCATGTCTCCATGGTTAATCTACGCAAAAGGTTTATCATAAAAGCAGTATATTTATGAAAGCGGTAACGCTTCCGAAACTCTTCGTCGTATAAGGAAAACGGGTCAACCCCTGCTTCTATATACTTTTCTTCACTCCGAACTCTTCTCCATTATTGCTATCGTTTCCGAAGCATGTATGCTTTGTAAAGCTTTCATTTAAATATAAAAGTGGAAAATTGACACAAAGCAATAATTATTAGTGGATTGGATTAATAAGTTATGCAAATTCGATTAGCTAACATTGACGAGTCACCTACGTCAAATGTCATTTTCAATGATCAGCTGTTGAGAATCGGCCATTTTTTATCTTATAGTACCGCTATAGTAGGGTATTCGCCACGATAACTTTATAGTACGCTTATAGTACTGTTTAGCGCTAAAATGCTGTTATGAATACCATTTTTTGACGTTTCTCTTATAGTGAGCTTATAGAACACTTTAACTGTTCCATAACTTTTTATGAATAAGACCGTATGTCTCCAAGCAAATTTGCAGGTTCAAATTCATTGAATAATTATTTTCTTAGGTTACAAAATAATAAATTCAGGCTCCCACGGCTCTTACGCCAAGCACTTTAAAAATTTTTCTCTATTTTTCAACTAATTTTAAGTCATTGCATATTGAGGAACGTAACTTAACGCCACGTTTTATTTTACTAGAGTGAGGAAATATAAATAGTTTAAATATAAGAAAAACCATACCACCATAACCAAAGTGGGTATTGTCAGATACTAACTACAATAAGTCTGGCTGTGGACCATGGACTACTGTAAAATGTTTGAAACGTCGAGTTTTCCAAAATATGTTTTTAATACCAAAATATACACGATTAATGCGTTAAAAAAGATTATTTTAATTAAAAAGTATTTAACAATATAGAAGTTATTTTATTCAGTTGAGTAGCAAACTTTATTATTCTATGCTATTATAAACTTAAATTTACCGGATTTGACTTTCAGGGAGGGATTTCTCATTCAGTCTCTCAAATGTACTATTTAACGAAATCTTTTAGCTACTTCTTTCAAGGAATCGAGTATATTTACCCTAAAAAGTCACTATTCACAATCATAAAAAGAAATAAGAGCAAAAAAGATCGCCATAAGTCCGTAACGTACGTTTATATAGTAAATCTGTCACTCTTTTAAAACAATTATGTAGGTATTATTATTTTATTTTTTAGTTAATTACCCTCATATTAACAGTAACCTAACATATGTTAGAAAATCCATCTATAAATCCATGCAATGATTGCTTAATTTTTTCGTAGGTATTATATAAGTATTTAATTTCTTTACTTACTTTAATGCAGAATGAAGTTTGGTCGCCTTCGATATGAACTCCTCCCACATCGGAGCACTGTTCTGTAAAAGAAAAAGAAATATTTAACTTAGTAAACGGTATAATTGTCCATATTAATGTTGCCAATACTGCACGAATAAAATGTTTAGAAGAATTGTATAATGGAAGCCCTTATGGCGTAATGTGACAATGTCTAACTAAGGAAGATGTATTAAAGATTTTTTTTTCTTTCTTTTTTTTATTAGCTTCACGCTGTTGTATCCCGCACACAGCAGGGTAGGCAGAGGGTGGAGCAGGGTAGGTAGTGTTAAGACACTCCGTTCCCCACTTTCCACCGAATTCGGAGGCTTGCGTGTTAAGTGGCGGAACTTAACACCGCGCTTTCCCTCGACACCAGAGTGAAGAAAATGGAAATATAATTTCCACTCCTTGAGTGGGAATCGAACCCACAACCAGTCGTTTACAGTCACACGCTTGTGCCACTGGGACACGACTGGCCACAGAGACTACTAAAACTAGACTATCTTGTAGAGAAGCTAATATCATTGTATACTAACGGGTAGCGAAATCCAACGTCGCTTTGTCGTCCTAAACCACACGAGATATGATACTACGCTCTGCTTGACAGAATCAATAGCTATATAGTGTAATCAAAGAGCGACATGGTCAAATCCTAATACAGCTTTAGTTAACACTTGTTTGTATCATGACACTAGGTTCTCTCTCTTATCCTGCTATATGGAAGAAAGCGTGAAGTTAGTTACGTGCTTCGTTTTTGAACATTGAATAATTTACCATAGGAAAAGGTTCAAAGGTAAAGCACTAAAGTTAATTCCTCAGACGTAGGAAGAACTGCTGCAATAAACTCAGCGGGACTTTTTCCCATATCAAGCTGAGCGTTCAGCCTATTTTTGGTCGTCAAAGAGAGCTTAGTGTCATAACACTCAGTCTTCCACTTTTGGTTCTAAGTTGAGATACTGTGGAGGGGTGGAACTCAACGCCGCACTTTTTTAATTAATATAGTAAAATATTCCCATCAATTGATTGTGTTTATTGAAACTTTTGAAGGGTTAGTGCCTTGACATTATTTAGCGCACGACTTTAGGCACGGAGTTTATTGAATCGTAAAGAAATTATTAGTTTGACATTTGACAATGCCATACAGTAACTCTACAATTTCAAATAAAATAGAGAATGATTTTAATTTCTTAAAAAAAAAAAAAAATCCTGCTTTTCCCACTTAAAAGGCAGTGATAACTTATTACTAGACACTATAAATTATGTATCTATTAAGTGGTTTAAAGCTGCTATTTATCCCAAATTTTATTCGAACAAGAGAACAATTTTAATATAATTAGTCCCTCATATGGAAACAAAACATACAAGTATGACGTTTACAATTAAACGCTTTCCCATTACTCCACGATAATCTCAAAACAAGAAAATTAATAAACCTTCATATATGTATATATATATATATATATATATATATATATATATATACAATTTCTCTCTACTTGACAGTGTAAAAAGTTGAAGGCCAGTTCAATGCACTTGGTTACAGGCGCGACCTATACAAAATGAGTTCATTGCTACGCAATACATGCCAAGGGCCAGATGTCAACTGAAACTGTGTACAACTTTAGAATGACAACCGCCATGGTTGAGAGTTATAGTCAATTATATTTATATAAATATTGATGGATTTGTTATTGTGGTGGTTATGGGCTCGAATCGTAATTGGGGAGACTTTTTGCAAGTGTCAAGTGCTAGTGTCAAGACACTTTGCGTTCGAAATTGAGTGTTGAGTGGCAGAATTCCACGTTGGGCTTTGTCTTAGGTACCAGAAGAAAGAAAATAATTCATTACATGCTCCCAAGCAGGATACGATCCCACAATCAATAGCATCAGACGCTGTCCTCCAACAATTTTAAATTAACATTATACACACAGGCATGGAGTCTAATACATAATTTCGTTAAATTTCTATTCCGCTATACCTAAATTTATATACGTTAGTCAAACTATTTGTACCTCAATCTATATAGCTGTAAAGTCATATAATTTAGACCAGGAATACACAACCCGCGGCCCTCTTAACAATTTTATGCAGCCTACCAAGCGTTTTTTTATACTAATATCTTATTTACATTTGTGATCAAAAATTAAATAGGCACATATATAAAAAAGGTTGCATAACCCTGCACTACACAAATATCTATTTTTTGACGAATCAAAACAACAAAACTTTTAAAAACCTCGTGGTTATATCCAATACCAATTACACAATCAAAATCAGCTAAATTTAATCTCAACAGTAGGGTGGGAATGTTAAAAATACATTTCAAATTACGTTATATTATTAACACATACCCGGTAATGTGACGCTGTTGGAATGTGATGCTTTTGAAATTTTCTACGCAATCGTTTTGGGTTCGATTCCACATTATTAATAATTATTTATTTAAGATTAATAAGTAAAAGACAGTATATGACTTCACGTTCATTAGCTTGATAAACACAGCTAATCGCATAAGGCGCTAAAACTAAAAGAAAAACAACAAAAGTAAATTAATCATAAAATATCAATATATCTACATCTATACTACTATATAAAGAGGTAAAGTTTGTAACTTTGTGTGTAAGGGGTAATCTACAGAAATACTGAACCATTCATGAAACATTTGTCAAATTCAAAAAGCTATACTTTTTTCTATAATATAGGCTACTTTTTTATTTTTTTCTTATTATTAAAAAAAAAAAATCATGAGCATTCAACTCATTCATTCAATTTTATTGGATACACATTTAATGAGGCACGGTCAAACATAGGGTAACTTTTATTTCAAAAAACAATCCTTAAGGGGTTCAATTAGAGAATGAAAATTTGTATGAAAAATATAAAAAACTTAACCGAGAAAGCGGGTAGTTGCAAATACAAAGTAGCTATCATTGTGCAGTTTAAACAGGCGAAGCCGCGGACGGGTCGCTAGTATAATATATATTTATATCCATTCTCTGAGTAATATTCAGCAAAAACAGTAAAACTTTTACATTAAGTAGGCAATGAACCCACGACCTCTGGCTTAGCAGTCGACCATTAAACCTCCCGAGCATTCAAACATATACTTATTTATATGTATTCCTTTATTAAACTAGCCAAACGTTTGATATTTTTTTTTTAGTTTCACGCTTTGTCTAGTATCCGTTCTTCAAAATATATCGAGGTATGTAAAACTCCTATCAAAGACATTGCATGTTGCGTGGCGGAACTCAACGCCGATAATAATACAAAAAAACATATACTACACGTTCATATAAACATTCAGTATGGCAACCATGATAAGCGTAGATAATCGGACAAATGAAGTGCGTAGAGGATATGGCATTTCCTTAGATAACTTGTGTCTTTATGCATCTCGCGTATTATACAGGATAGATAGTAAAAAATAAAAAGTTATTTTAAAATAAATTACAATTGTTTAAAGAAGGCGTAACCCTACGCCGAATTTTCTCTAACTAGAATGGATAAGCGAAAATATTTTGATCATAAAATTCTGATAATTATTATCAAAGTAGTAGTAGTAGTATCGGTGTGGTGTCGAGGCTAAGCACGGTGTTGAATTTCGCCACTTAACACTCGACGTCTCCAGAATTCGGTGGAAAATGTAGAACTGGAACGGAATGTGTCTTAACATTAGGTTCCCTCTGCTTACCCTGTTGTGTGCAGGACAAAGTAGGCGCTCTACCTGTGAGGGGACGGGTTAAGAATACACTTCCCTTCCGTCGCTGGGTCCGGGCGCGTCCCGTAAAAGGTGGGTAACCCAGTAGCTTGGTGGTAAGAGATTCGTTCTCTGACTGGCTCGCAACCACTATCATGTCAAAGACGAATCGCCATACATCTGATGATGTGTTCCGGTTCGATGGCATATAAGCCAGATCTGTCCCTATTCCCACCCTTCCCATCCTTCCTCCTTCCCTCCTACGTCCCCAAGGCTGGCAACGCATCCATAACTATTGTTGTGGATGTCTATGGGCGAAGGTAACCACTTACCACCAGGCGGTCCTTTTCCTCGTTTGCTTCCCCTATTCAATAAAAAAAGGGGCAAAAAAAAAGTTTTTCATTTATTCATTCTATGTTTATCCTGGTGCACTGACAACAGCAGACTAAAAACACATTTTGTTCTGGGTTTGATTCTCACTCTGGCGAATGAGTATTTTAATGTTATTTTCATTCCTACGCTCTTGAAAGAGGAGATGAAAACGGAGTGCCTTAACACTAGATTATTTCTGACCACCCTGCTTTATGAAAAAAAACCTAAATATAGAGAGAAAAAACGTAACATACGCTTACAAATATTTAGTTAACAAAAATGATAGATGGGCGATAATCAAATATTTTACTAGCACCAAGAAATTGACCCAGATACGCCTTAATTTGGGTTAAAATTGTCTTAACATAAACGCGCGATGCATTTCACCGTTTGATCTTCCATGATATTGTAAACTATATAAATTATCTTGTATGTAGATATATACATAGTATGTACGTATGTATGTATGTATATTTTAATAACGATATACAAAACCAATGTAGCAAAGTAGAACAGCGTCTGACATTTAATATATTTATTTTACTGTGGGTTCGATTCCCTCACAGAAAAAATATAAATGTACTTTAAATATATTATTTCTTCGCCCTGCTAGAAGAAGTTAAGTTCGATCATTCCACACCTAACCCGAAGCTTTCACTCACTATGATGACCTAAAGGTCACAAATGGGGAAAATGTGACGTTGTAAAAATTCTGTTATTTTTAATAATTTATTCAAACGTTTTATGACAATATTCAAAGACAATTTATTATTATATGATTATGTATGTATATTTGAAAGTAATTGCACATTAATCTGTTAAACAGAACACTATATGCATTAGACTAGAGCATAAAAAAAAAATTGTTTACTTACAAAAATTGCACCAGGTAACCACCAAACCCACAACCATTGCGTACCATCGGACATTTCCCCACTGCGCCACTATATCTTAATTGCCCGTTGGCTTATTTATTTATATTAGATCAAGTACCGTTCGTTTGTTCATCCTATTTCCGAGCAACTAATCTAGAACTGTAGAAGAAGTTTAAGCTTGCGTAAAATTCAACGTAAACTAAATATATTTCTAGTTCAAATGCATGTTAGGATAATAGTATTAGCTTTATATGTATTAAAACTTCTATTTGTGTACGTTGTGTGTTTACATACAGTCAATTACTATAGCATGGGTGGGTGGGAGCTCAAAAACCTCGAATCCGGGGGAATTCTCAAGTAAAATCCGGAGTAGAAAAGAGGTGTAAACCTTAAAACTCGAAATAAATATAAAATTGGAAAGTTTGCGTTAAATAGACAGGAAAGTTAGAAAATATTTTATGTATAAACTTTATTAAAAAAGTATTTATGTTCAGTCGTGGCGCAGTGGCACAAGCGTGTGACTAACAAGCGTTGTGGGTTCGATTCTCACCCGAGGAGTGGAAATATTTCATATTTCCATTTTCTTCGCTCTGGTATCGAGGCAGAGCGCGGCGTTAATTTCCGCCACTTTACACGCAATGCCTCCGAATTGTGCGGAAAACGGGGAACGGAGTGTCTTAGCACTAGGCTCCCTCTGCCTACCCTGCTGTGTGCAGGATACAGCGTGAAACTAAAACAAATAAAATTAAAAATACAGCGTTCAGTTCCGCTATTTTTCAATGAATTCTCTAAGTAAACGGAAAGTATTTCTTATTTGAGTAGCGTTTATCAAAAAATAATGAGTTCATTGCATGAAGTCACGACATGTACGTCACATATCGCCTTGAACTTAGCCTATGTTTTGTCAATTATGTTAATAACGTATACAAAAACATGTCACGCTATTACATAATTTATATTTTAGTACTTAATTCATAATAATTATTAATCATGTTATTTTACACATTTTTTTTTAGCTTCGCGCTGTATCCCTTGCGGGATAGTCAGAGAGAACGGAGCGTCAACTACCAAGCCAACTACAACTAACAAGCGCTACGGTCCCTGCATACTTCTTTCGTCTCGTCCACTGTCATCAAACTCTTCATACACGCCCTCCGGGGGGTCCTCCTGCTTTTTACGTGACCTTCCTCCAGTATCGTCGTTACTATGATTTCGAAGATCAATCGAGGTCTCCCTCCGCCTCTCTTACCACTCACCTTTGCTTCTGATTGAAAGATTTATGAAGCAAAGGTTATTTTACACTAAATGTTAATTTTCGTTTCTTCGCTCTACTACCATATATAGACAAAGCACGGCGTTGAGTTGCTACTCAACATGCAACAACAACAAGTAAGTGTCTTGACCCTAGATGCTATCTGACTTTCCCGTTATGCGGGAAAAAGCATGTAGCTAAATTTTATTTAACACACTAAAAGAAAATATAACTAATAAATAAATTGTTTAATTAAGTTAATGAGAACCCCCAAAGTGAGGATAGGTTGATGACAGTGGACGAGGTTATAGAAGTATGTAGGGACCGCGGCATACCCCGCTAGGGATACAACGTGAAATTGAAAAAATAATTTAAAATAAACTAGAGACACCATATAAACAAGTGGCGGCATTCAAGCTCTGAAATTTGTTCAACTATTCTTATATAAAAACAATCTGAAAAAGTGAAATGTTTCTAAAATGTGAGAAATCGAATAAAAAGTTATGCTTAAAATTATTTGCTACTAACATTTTTTACACTAATTGCATATAGGATAATAAATGATACTGGCCTAACTAAAAAGTAACAACTTTACGTATTTTTCCGAAATTCAGAGAATACCTAGTGTCAAAACACTCTGTTCACTTTCCTAATGAAAAATGTATGTAAATTTAGATTTGCTATTAACTATTCCAAAAACAATGGGGTTTTGTGGCAAAAACGTGTTCAGCGCCCCGAATTCGAAGTTCTGACCACTAAAGCCGTGAATTCGCGAATGCGGCTAGCATAGCGGCTTAGCGGTCAGAGCGCTTCGATAGTTTCCAAAAGAGTTCGAAGGTTCGAGTTTGTTTATCTCCAATGCAATGTTAGGCCGCCGTGGCGCAGTGAGACAGCGTGTGATTATAAGCGTGATGGTTGTAGGTTCAATTTTCAGTCGAGGGAATGATTATTTAAATTTTAAAGATTCAAAAGTCCTTACAAAAGTCTATTTGAATAAAGATATTATGATTTTTGTTTTTTTTTTTAATTTTCATTTCTTTGCTCTGATATAATAGAGAAAGCATGGCGTTGAGCTCCGGTATTTAACGTGAACGTGAATAAAACATTCTTGAAATACATATTAAATTTAACATATTAAAGTGCTATTCAGACACTTACGAAATTAAAAAAAAACATTTTTAGAAAACGTATAAAAAATTGAACGCAGCGGGGTTGAACACCGCGTATTTTGGAAACCGCCTAAACGCTCTGACCGATAAGCCATGCGTCAATTTTTGAATTGTTTTCTAAAAAAAAATTTTAACACTTTAAAAAAGTAAAAAATGTCATAAATTCCAAATGTTAAGTTACCTACATCAATTTCAGGATATCTAAAAAAATACACACAATGGACGCTAAATGACGATATAAATTCGTTACATATAAATTTCATTACAGGGGAGATCCCACTCGAGCGCACCGGAAATAAGCCAATTATAGAAAGGTAGAAAGGGCATTTCACGGAAAAATGAGTATTTTCATATGTTAAAGAACGCTAGGAGCATATTTTTTTTTAATTTTATTTAATTCATTCTGATATCTCTGCATTTACATATGTGAAGCTACTTTGATCTGACATAGATTTTATTTGATAAGATACCTATCCCTAACTGTAATATTATACAGGTAATATCATTAAAATTCAGTAATCATTTAAAATTAACAGGGGTTTTATAGGTATATTTTATAAGAACAATTAAAATGAAATGAAGAAGAAAATTTCATCATTTTTTTTCATTTTTGAGGCCATAGGGGCGCAGGTCGGGCCTTAAGGCGATTGATTGGCTTTAAGTTCGATTCTTACTTGGGAAAATGATTATATTTGAATTATTATCATTTCTTCACTCCGGTAAGATAAAGTGTGGCATTGAACGAAGACACTCAAATAAGGGAGTGACTTGACACTAGGGCTCGTCTGGCTACCTTGTTGTGTGAAAAAAACGGAAACCTAGGCACTCCATCAATCAATTCGCAACGACTAAATGCGAAATATAACAAATGAACTCCACCTTGCCCTTTCCTATTGTAGAAACACAAAGCAGTATTTCGGCCATACGCATCATAAATCAAACGTATGTATCGCATTCCATACCAATTTGTGTTAATAAAATGCGCATTATAAGCGCGAATCCATTAAAAATGTGATCATCGGCAGTAAATTTTTCGATTTACGAAGTAATAAAACTATGACAAAACAATTTAGTTACGTTCACGGCTAATGAGAAGTTCAATGATCATGATTGTCACTAGTCAAATGGTTGCAATTATATGGGTACCTAAATATCAATAAAGTTAATGATTTTAAACTTTATTGTAACCCAGTTGTTTTTTATAGTGTACCTATATTTCAAGTATATATATTTTTTTCAACTTCACGCTTTTCTAGAATAGAATAGAATAGTTAAACATAATTTGGTGTCAAGTCATTTCGTTCTCCATAAGTATAAATTGCATTTTAAAATAAAATAATATCATTCTTTTTTTTTAATAGAGAAACTCTGTTCATGGGCAATTTTAAAAGCACTGAGACTTATATTTAATGTTATCTAATGGTGATGTCCATCACTGACCAAGTGTAAGCGATTTTTTTTTCTCTGTTTTTTTTTATTATATAAATCTATTTCAGCAGTAAAAACTTTCGACCCCTTCTTACAAAAGTCATGCAAAAAATTAAAATTAATTTCATTCTTGTGGTGTTGAGTTCCTTCACTCATCATGTAAATACTCGATTTCGGGCGGAAAGTCGAGAATGAAGTATCTTGATGCTAGACAAGGTTTTCTTTGCCTAGTCAGTCATGCGGTAAAAACACAAGCCTGAAAAAAATGCAGAAGAAGGCGTACAAAAAGAAGAAATATATTGAAGTGATAAAATTAACATATAAAACTATATTAGAGTTGCTATAACAACACAAATTTTACGCATAAACGAGGTTACTAATATACAAAAACAGTTAAAAAATCCAATTCCAGTTAAAAAATTGTGGCCAGTCGTGGTCTAGTGGCACAAGAGTGCGACTGTAAACGACTGGTTGTGGGTTCGATTCCCACTCGAGGAGTGGATATTATATTTCCATTTTCTTCGCTCTGGTGTCGAGGTAAAGTGCGGCGTTAAGTTCCGCCACTTAACACGCAAGCCTCCGAATTCGGCGGAAAGTGGGGAAAGGAGTGTCTTAACACTAGGTTCCCTCTGCCTACCCTGCTGTGTGCGGGATACAGCGTGAAGCTATAAAAAATCAGTAGTTATCAAAAATCATTACCAAATTCACTAATTGGTATCAATTGGAAAACATCTGTAGTTCTAGATGAGTATGGGTGTATGTAAAAAAGGCACAGTTTCGTAACCGGCCTACACTTCACTCTTGATGTTAACTGGTTTACAGTTAAGCGTGGGACATTATTATTCAGTTTATTTATATCGATGTAAATTAATTTATCATAATTGTATATATTAAGGCCCTTGTAGCGTAGTGGGACCTGACTGCAAACTGATGGTTGTGAGTTCCAGTCATGAGTAGATGATTCCCAGTCCGGAAAATGATCATATTTAAACTATTTTCCGCTCTGTTGACAATATAAAATGCAGCTTTGACCTAAATCAACAAGAAACTGAGCTGAATCTCCCTGACCACTCTGTGATTTTATGTATATATCTTTTTTTTAACTCCACACTGTATCGCGCATTCAGCAAGGTAGGCAGAGGGAACCTAGTGTTAGTGAAGACACTCCGTTACCCATTTTCTGTCGAATCCTGGAGGCATTGTGTATTAAGCGACGGAACTTAATACCCCGCTTTGCGTTGAAAATATAAAATATTTCTACTCTTCAGGTAGGAAACGAACCTACAACCAGTAGCGTTTACAGTCACACTTTATGACAATACTTTACTTTACAATCAACTGAAATATCACTTGCTTAAACTGTGACAATTATAGGTTCAACTCCCACTTGGAGAATAATCTTAATTAAATTATTCTCATTTTCCACCATGTTCACTTCCCTAAGCTCGAAATACTTCATATTCTGATAAAAAAACATAGAGCAGAGTGCTTAAACACTAGACTCTCTTTTAATATACGTAAAAATCATCATCTTACATCCGGTTAAACTTTCCAACAATTAAATTAAAAAACAGAAACAACCCACAAATATATTTAATTCCGCACACGAAAACCATGTCACTGTGGTATAGAACAAGAACGTCAGTCTCATCGATATTTTGGTCACGCGCTACACTACGGCTATAAGACGGCTACGTCTACGTCTGCCTGACCCTATGTAGTACTGGAATTTACTATTGAAGCTTTGTTAGAAAACCGCTTAGCATTTTACGCTTGGAGACAGTCGTGGCGCAGTGGCACGAATGTGTGACTGTAAACGACTGGTTATGTGTTCGACTCCCACTCGAGGAGTGGAAATATTTAATATTTCCATTTCCTTCGCTCTGGTATCAGAGGCAAAGCGCGGCGTTAAGTTCCGCCACTTAACACGCAATCCCTGCGAATTCTGCGGAAAGTGGAGAACGGAGTGTCTTAACACTAGGTTTCCTCTGCCTACCCTGCTGTGTGCGGAATAGCGTTTAGCGTGAAGCTAAAAAAAAATAATATTAGTAGAATAGCAGGATAGTGAGAGAGAATTTAGTGTCAAGACACTCCGTTCTCCTCGCACCGCTTAAATGCGAAACATCGCAAGTTGAGCTTAAGTATTTTTCTCAAAGCAGTGGAATAAAAGTTATTTAAATGCAATGACTACCTCGAGTGGGAATCGAACTCACAACCAATCACGTTTACAGTCAGAGGCTATGTCTCAATCAATTCTTAATTTTCGATGTTTTAAATGTTAAAAACAGAAACATGTCACTGTGGTATAGAACAAGAACGTCAGTCTTATCGATATTTCGGTCACGCGCTACACTATAAGACGGCTACGTCTACGTCTGCCCGGCCGTCTGTAGTTGGATTTAATTGCAGTACTGGAATCTAGTATTGAAGCTTTATTACAAAACCACTTTATTCATATAAAAAAAATAAAAATAGCCTTTATTTCTCTGACCAATTTCCTTAAAATACATACGAATACACTAAATTTGTTTTTATCAATATAAACTTTTAACTTTGTAAAATTACAAAAAAAAACTTTATTGAACTTATTTATATGAGCATTAATTATGATAATAATTAGGTTATTTCTTTTTTCTTTAAGTCTTTTTGTTGATTATTTTTTATTATGCTTTATTCATTTACATACTTATATGAAAACGTAAGATACATTGCAATAATTTATTTTAATATTAGCAAAATAGCAGGGTAGTCAGAGAGAACCCAGTGTCAAGACACTCTTTCTCGACGCACCGCCTGAATCCGAAACATTGCGAGTTGAGCTTGAATCCTCTTCCCACATTAATGGATTAAAAATGATTTAAATATAATGACTACCTCGAATGGGAATCTAACCCACAATCAATCACATTTACACTCAAATGCAGTACCACTGAACCATAATGGTTTCAATGTATTCTGAATGAGATCCAAGTAACTTAACACCGTAGTTATTCAATTACATTTTTTGCGCGATGAATTGAGAGCCAAACGACTTTCTGAAGTGAATAATGGTGGCTTGCTCATTTGCTGGAAGTCATAATTCCATAACGGTTGAAAATGATTCGCGGCGAGGCGGTGGTCTAACGGAGTTTATTACGTTAATTCTAGATAATTGACATATATATTCCTATTTATTTGTTTACCAAAATACAAAACTTATACTTTTCTACTTTTTTTAGCTTCACGCTAACCTACAACCAGTCACATTTTGTGCCTCTGTGCCACGACTAGCCTTAGTCCTTATTAGCTCATAAGATACTTTTTCATAACAGTTGAGTCGGAGAGAGTGTAGTGTCTACTTATTCCTTCAGCAGGTTAATCGAAGAGAGAGCACTAGTAGTGTCAAGAATGGAATACAGTCTCTATTTTCCGCCCGAAGTCGGGCACTCCGTGTTGAGTGGCGAAATTCAACGTCGCATTTTGTCTTGCCAGAACGAAGAAATGACAGCAATTATAGTATAATCACACATCTGAGTAAAAATCGAACCCACAACCATCGCTTTTTCAGTTACAAGTATATATGCAATAATAATCAACAATTAAAACAATAACTTCTATAATTTGACCTAAAAACTTATAAAGAAATAAGACACATTCTAAGAAAAGATCTCTTAGAGGCACTGATAAAATTAGTAACAAGTAGCAATAACTTATATATTAACAATAGACGAATAAATAAAATAAAATCTAATAAAAGTAGTTTAAAGTTTTATGTGTATTGTGCAATGTCAGTAAAACAGCTACATCTGCCCTATTACGAAACGGCATTTCACCTGGGCTTGTAAGCGATAGGGTTGGCAACTACCTATGAAAACCACTTTTTTAAATTTTAAAATAAGTATCTAGACAATTTTGGAAAATTTGGGCCTCTTGGAAAACAGTCCAAATTTCTTAAGTATGTAAATAACATTTTAATATGGTAAAAGTATAAAGTATTTATCAGGATATCATCACACCGGTGTAGTACGGTGTAGTAGCGTCTGACTGTAAACGCAATTGATAGACATGGGTTTGCTCACCACTTATGGGGAACGCACATTTATCAATCATTTTCATTACCTCGCTCTATACCTATTGTTTTATGTGTAAAAAGAGTGGAGCTGCGAAAAAGACCCTAAATACTGTAAAGATCTGTATCCCGCACACAGCAGGGTAGGCAGAGGGTAGTGTTAAGACACTCCGTTCCCCACTTTCCGCCAAATTCGGAGGCATTGCGTGTCAAGTGGCGGAACTTAACGCCGCGCTTTGCCTCGACACCAGAGCGAAGAAAATGGAAATATTAATTTCCACTCCTCGAGTGGCAATCGAACCCACATCCAGTCGTTTACAGTCACACTCTAGATCCACTGCGCCACGACTGGCCCCTATTTATTCATATTTTATTGAAATTTGACGCTGTCGCACATATGAATTATTATTTTCTTTTTATTATTATTCTAGAATTTGATTAGTATTGTTTAATTTCGTTAAATAAAATGCGAAATACATTCCATCAACGTCCGTCATCTAACACGCTACCTCAATAATAAATAAAGGCCTTTGCAAAAATGCCAATGTTATCAAAATAATAACATATACATAATGAACTTATTATCAAGTATGATAGTCACGAAAACGCAATTTTATTTCTAAAATACAAAAGGAAATTCAGATACATCCGTTATTATTGGATGCCATGTTCAACTTTACTTAGTCAAACGTGGGTAATAAAGCGTAAAGAATTCACTTTTAGGTAAAATATATAATCGTGAATCTATGAAATTGTAATTACACTCAATAAATCGCAAGACACTCCATCAAATATTTGCATAATAAGGAACTATGATGTTAACCGATTACACTTATAAGAACTGGTATGTCATCGTCCCTCCAGCGTGTAGCAAAAGCTCTTGAAAGTGATCTTGACACTGGCAAATATTCAGTTTAAAAAAAAACAAATATCGCATTTTATTTGTTAAGAAACTTATTAGTTAATTATAATTTAATTACTGGATTGTCAATTATAACTAAAATATCATTCCGCACTTTGTCATAAGTACTAGACGTATGACAAAGTACAGTACCTAATGTTCGCCGCTTGTTTTGACACTAGATTCTTTCTAACTACTTTGCTACGCCGAAAAAACTCAAAACTGTTTTTTTATAACTAAAATAACAATACATAAAATATAAATAAATTTCTACACAGTATTTTCAACCCTAGCGCTAACTATTTATGTTCCTATAAACACTAAATAGATTGGAATCAGTCGAACGTTAACCTTTAACGATGTTAAAGCCAAGTTATGATTTTAACAAGCATCACGACTGGCTGGAACCAAAGTCTAATGGGATTCGGATAGTAATGAACAAATGAGATAAATCCATTAATTTATTATATTTTTTGTACTTTTTTATGAAAAGTGCACGAGTTTCATATTTTTGCATCGAAAAATATTACATTTAGGTATGGTTTATTTTTATGAAATTTTGGATCGATACCAACTCATATATTAAGATAACGGCTTGCAAACAGAATTTAGAGAGAAGTAGTCACTCAGTTCTACATTTTCCGTCGTTTACAAGTAATAAGAATAACAATTAGAGGATACAAAAAAAACAATATCTTCTTTTTTAGCTTGACGTTGTTCCGCTTGCGGAGTAGTCGGTCATATAAAATGTAGGTCGAACAGATGTAGAACATATGGCTTAGCGGTCAAAGTGCGACGGTATACAGATAGCCACAGTTCGAGTCCCGCTACGTTGAACATTCTAAACATTTTCTAAAAAAGTTTATATATTCTCTGTGTGGAAATAACATTTTGCTACGATTACAAATATTTAACAGAACTCTGAACATACATTTAAGTCTAAGAAATTTTTGTGTAATCCAAAAAATGCGAATTCAAATCCTTTAACACCTTAATAGCATATATCAATATTCATAATCTTATAGCTTCACGCTGTATCCTGCATCCTCCAGCAGGGTAGGCAGAGGGAACCTAGTGTTAAGACACTCCGTTCCCCACTTTCCGCCGAATTCGGAGGCTTGCGTGTTAAGTGGCGGAACTTAACGCCGCGCTTTATCTCGACACCAGAGCGAAGAAAATGGAAATATTAAATATTTCCACTCCTCGAGTGGGAATCGAACCCACAACCAGTCGTTTACAGTCACACGCTTGTGCTACTGGGTCACGACTGGCCACAGAATTAATCAAATAGTATTTATAATACCCCATAACAATATAAGAAAAAAAACGTGAACCAAACTGAGCGTTACAAAATAATTCACACATCGACCTACTTTCATTCATGTTTAACTTGACCTTGTAGCTGTCGGCTTGTCTTTACGACGCTTATTAATAACACTATTACTTCATTGAGAGATTAGACACAGGGCAGTGTTAGTTATAATGGTCCTTACATAAATTTACTTGGCGATAGTTTAGTTGCAGTGACTGACTGATTGTATATGTAATATATTAAGATTTGATTTCTGGTAGAGATAAATTTTTTAGAAGTCTATAATAAGTACTTTTTTTAGCTTCACGCTAAAATTTGCATTCACGCTAAATTTGCCTATTCTGCTGTATGCGGATATCCCGCACACAGCAGGATAGGAAGGATAGGATAGTTAAATATCTCCACTCTTCGAATGGGAATCGAACCCACAATCAGTCGCTTTACAATCACACTTTTTTGTCTCTGCGCCACAACTCGCCCCATTTTTTTAGATTGTCCTTTTAAATAAAATTGATATAGAAATTGCCAAACCAGTTATATTGTTATTGTGATTCATTCAAAGCGGGAAATGGGCTTTGACATACTAACACGTGAAAAACAGTTCTAGAAAACGTATAAAAAATTGAATTGAATTCGAAACTGCGCTTCTAGGCAACCGTCCAAAAGATCTGACCGCTAAGCCATAGATTTTTTAGCTTAATGCTGTATGCCACACACAGCAGAGCAGGAAGAGGAAACCTAGTGTTAAGACACTGTTCCCCACTTTGTGTTTGCTTCGAGACGAAGAAAATGGAAGTATTAAATATTATATGATCTTTTGTTTTCGCGATTACTACACATTTTAAATGAAATTATTTTTAACCGGATTAATCGCGTATATTATTGGTATTCGAAAATACATTTTTAGAAACCCGACGTTTCGAACACTTTACAGTAGTCCGTGGTCACAGGTAGACTGTGTCTACCTGTGACCACGGACTACTGTAAAGTGTTGATGAATGTTGCATTTCAAAATTATTAAATATTTCTACTCCTCTAGTGGTAATCGAACCCACAACGAGTCGCTCTACTGCCATGACTGACCCCAATTTCTAAAATTTGGTCCATTTTCTAAAAATGTTTTTCGATTCCCTAAGTTACTACTAATTGTAATGACTAACAATTTAAAAATATCATCTTTAACTTTCGCAATTTTTATACATTTTAAAATGAAACTATTTTAGTACATTAGGTAGAGTTTATCTATATGTGCTACCAAAACTATATTTCTGTATATGTATAAATATATTCTCGAATACCAAAAATATACGCTATCTAATGAAAATAGTTATAGTTCAAGTTTTATAGAATTTGTTAAAATTAAAAGCGGAATTATTAATAACTTAGTTTAATAAGATTGCTTCATTGAGAAATTAGACAGAGGGAAGTGTTAGTAATAAAGGTCCTTCCATTAATTCTTAATGATAACCACTTAACACGCAATGCCTCCAAATTCAGCGGTGCGTGGGGAACGGAGTGTCTTAACACTAGGTTCCCTCTGCCTACACTGCTGTGTGTGGGAAACACCGTGAAGCTAAAAAAAAAAACTTCGTAATGGTTTGAAGTAAATCTTCTTAACGCACCCTTAACTTGGGCAGTATAAAACGTGTGATAGGATGAGAAGAACGGTGGTTGAGAGGGAGATATAATAAAATACAATATATTTTTTAAAAATACAATACACTTTTTAAAAATATATGTATATTTTTTATGTAAACTTATTTTGAGTATTTTTTAGTACACTTCATGGTGCGACCGAGACCGAAAGTCTGTTGCGTCTGTTTACTGTCAGGTATCATCGTTAATTAAATATAAGCCTCTGAAATAAATAAATGAGTGTTGTCATTTCCTCATTTATTTCAGGCATGAATTTTCTGTACTTTATTTTATAGCTTCACGCTGTAATCCCGCACACTGCAAAACAGGCAGAGGAAACCTAGTGTCAAGCCCACTCTATTCCCCACTTTCCGCATAAATCCGAAGGTATTGTGTGTTAATTGGAGGAACTTAACGCCGCCTTTTGTCTCAACACCAGGGCGAAGAAAATGGAAATACTAAATGCATCCACTTCTCGAGTAGGAATCAAACCCAGAACCAGTCGCGTTTACAGTCACACTTTGTACCCCCAAGCCACGACTGGCCTCTTATCATTAATCAAATATAAAAATTTAAGTATTTGCTATTCAGCATTTAGCTTAAAAATAATAATCACTAAAGCATATATTACAATATCACTAGAAAAACTAGGCATTATTAGTAAAATAGACTTATATAACGATACAATATTAAAAATCTTTACTCCACGTTTATAATAGTCGAAGCTCATTTATTTTAATATGGAACAAAGAAGCTCTATGACGGGTCAATTAGTTATTGATTAGCAACGGAAATGTCAGTACACATTGTTATTAAAATATACATATCTTTGAAACCTATTATAAAGGATTTTTTTCACCTTCACGCTTTTTCTCGTATTAGCAAAGTAGTCAGGGAGAAACTAGTGTCCACACACTCCGTTTTTCCCGCCCCGCCCGAATTTGAGACACTGCATATGAAGGAGCTTAATGACGTGCTTTGTCTTGGACAAAAGAAAAAAAAATTAATTATGATAATTTCTCCAAGCGGGAATCGAACCCACAACCAATCACCATTACAGTCAAAAGCTCTTCTACTATGCCACAATGGTCTCATCAGTCATATTATATTTCTAGTAAACCTATATTTTATAGACTGTAAGGCATGACGGTTCTGAATTTGATTCCCACTCGATGAATATGATCAATATTTAAATTTCATTTTCTCGCGTCATTGAGCTCTGCCAATTAACGAGCAAAGTCTCGCATCCTCAGTGGAAAAGGGACCACTTAGCGCTTAATGTTTAAAATGGTAATAATTGGAGACCAAAGTACATTATCATTTATCTTACAAAATACACACAGAAAATCTAGTGTCATGACTTTTTCTTCTCTCTGCTTAAAATGGAGACATGATGTACCGTGTGTCACGCCAGAGTAAGGAAAAAAACATAAAATTTGAATATTATAATTTCTCCAAGTGGAGATTGAACACACAACCATCGCGTTTACAAACGCTATTCCAATACGCCACGATTCTATTAGATATTGCCCAACACAATTTAATATAAACACAAAAGAAGCATAATATAAGTAATTAAATTATGTAAAAAAATATAATTTAATGTAACAATCCACGTAATTATATTTGAAACGCGTATCCTGTATTAGTTTATGATTGACGAAACCTTCCGCTTGTAGACTATTAGATAGCCTTATATGAATATAATTTGAAGTATGTAGCGTTAGTTTTACTAAATAAAACATTAAATATGTACATATTTTTATGAATTAGGCAAAACGTTTGTGTATTTTTTGCCTTTGTATACTTAAAGTAGGAAGTGCAAAAAAAATAAGTTGTTAAAACACACTGGATAATCCAGTTATATACTCATTATTAACTCCGTTAACCACTTATATTATCGTTATCAGTACCAGGAATCGAACTCCATAGCCATGGCGTGAACAGGAAACCCTGTCTCGTTGTGCCATGATGACCTAGCAGTTCGAATTTTTGAAATATTAACTACTTAGATTTGAAATTCACTTTCTTTACCTTGGCTATTTAAAGTCACTTATAGTGGTCAAAATTATATTTTGAGTGACGTCTTATTGATATTTCAAATGTGTTTTATTTAAGCTATAGTAAATTTTACGTACAGGTATAACTATTACCAGTACATTTTTTTAACTTCTGTAGCACTTGCATTAACCTCTTCATACACGCCCTCCTGGAATTTCTCATATATTACGTGACATTCCTCTAATATCATCAGTACTGTGTTGTCAAATGTCAACCGAGGTCTTCCCCTGCCTGCCTTACATCATCTTTGCGTTATATATCTATTTTAACATTCTTTCATCACTCATCCTCACGACATGCCCAAACAGACTGAGCACGTCCTTCTTCGTTCTTACTACACTCTATAATTTTTAGTTTTGTCTTATTTATTTTTCTATTCCCATGTATTTCTTGAATTTCTTGCATCATAGAGATGCAAGGAGATACAATTCCTTCTCTACCTGTCTTGTTTGTTAACAATTATTGGACTAAAATACTAAAATACTTTTTTGAATGTAAATAATAGAATTTATGTTTCTTTTAACTTAACGCTTTTTCTGGCATAGTAGTGAGAACCTACTGTCAAGACACTCCATTCTCCATTTTTTGACCGAATTTGAATCGATAAATGATGCCGTTGAACACCTCGCCGCCACCGTTTGTTTGCTAGGGCAGAGAAATGCTAATGATTTAATTTTTATCCTTTCATCAAGTGGGAATCGTCGAACCTACAATCATTAATCCGTGATGGGATCATGATTATATGATATTCTTCTAAATAATTTACCAAAAAGCCCCAAATTGATCAGTTCTAAGTTATTTAGAAGGTCAATGCTAAGCACACAATACCTTGAACACTCAGTCCACTGTGCATTTGCTTTCAATTGAACAGTCTGCGGCCTAGAGATCAAAAGGTCGGAATAATAAATACTCGTATAGATAACAAAGAACAAATTGATGGTTCAGACGCAAAAAACAAACTTTACAATACGAAAGGCAAGACACTTTTATGTTGAAAAAAAAACCTTTTAAGTCGCTATTGTAGTGAGCTGATCGAAATTACTACATAGAAATTTATAGCATTTCAAGCTTTGAAGTTAAGTGTGACTACGAGTGATAGGTGCGGGTTCCATATACATTTGTTTAGAGAAAAAGTACATTTTTTTACTTTGTTTTTTCCGCGTAACCAGAAATTATAAGACACTCCGTTCTGCAGTTTACCCTCGAATTCGTAAAAACTTAAATCAAAGCAAAGCAAATATTTAAATTATGATTATTCCACAGAGTGAGACTCGTACCTACAAGCAATTGCGATATTTTAGACGTTGTCCCACTGCGCTACGATGACGTATAATTAAAAAAAAATCTAAACAGACAAATTCTATAATGTTTCAAAGTGTTTTACATTTCAAAAGGGTAGGCCTCAAAGTAAAAAAACATTAAAGGAAACCGGAAATGGACTCTAATAATAAAGTATCATTTTATATAAGGCTGACAGTCGAGTCCATTCATCATGATGGTCAAGACACTTCATTCTCTACTTTTCGTCCAAATTGGATACATTACGTGTTGAGTAGTTAAACTCAATGTCACATTTTTATCATGTTAACCAGAACAGAGAAATGTCAATAATTAAATTTTGACCATTAAAATGAATTATTTTTTTTTATACAGTATTCATCTCCACGGACGCAGCTTCATAGAAGGCACTTGTAGTCCTGGATCTTATTTTTCTCCTTTATTATAATTTTATTTAAACCTAATTTTACAATATCGATAACAGTCAGACGCTGTCCCACTACGCCACGATAGCCTCAAACATATCTTAGAGAAAAAAAAATAAAAAGTAAACAAATAAAATCTTGATAATTATCATTAAAAATTCAAAGCAAATGACCAAAGACAACGTCAAACGAAAGAAATAAACCATCTGTTCAAATAATTCTCATAATTATAATACGTGGGCGGACTCAGTATTAATATACCGTGTAATATTTTATTATTATAGACTACCTTCTATTTGAATCTTATCATTAATTAAAAAAATAAAAGCGACTAAAAATATTAATATTATTTATTTATAAATAATTTTTATTTTGAAATTGTTGTGGTATTTTGGAGCAGTATTTAACTATAATATAATTTTTTTTTTTAGCCTCACGCTGTATCCAGCACACAGCAGTGTAGGCATAGGGAACCAAGTGTTAAGACACTCCGATCCCCACGCACCGGCGAATTCTGGCGTCACTTAACACGCAACGCTCCCAGAATAAGAAAAGGCTCCTATACTACTTAACAATAATATAACCAAAAGTTAGCCCATATCAATACTATATCCAGGTCACTTCCTGTGGACCTTGCGTAGTGGCAGCCGGCCAATAATCGTAAGAGACCATTAAATAGGCGTGGACAGATATAAAAATAGACAACTGCGTAGGGAGAAGCGGCGACGACGACGTTATAAATTGATTTCGGCTTTTTTCTGGAACACTTCTTGAAATAAATATACATATTTTATATTTATTTTTTGCAGTTCCATGCTTTTCCCCGCATACCAAACTAGTGAGAGAGAATATAGTGTCAAGACACTGTTCTTCACCTTCTGTCCGAACCATACATACGATTCTATAATATGCGCTTTGATTTAGATACCAAAGCTGGGAACCGAACACACAACCATCGCGTTAAAGTAACAAGCTTTCCCACTGCGTTACAATGGCCTCTATAAAATGTTTTTAGCTATTATTAAGTTTCATATACGTAAAAATACGATCTAATTAGTGGCTACTACTCTTGGACGTTTCGCAAAAATCGTGAGTTCGAATTCCGATAGGTACAAATTGTTTTTTTACGTTTTCTAAAAATAATTTCCATATTCAAAGTGTGTAAATAACACTTAAAAATTATAATAAAAATAAAAGCTTATTAAAGGGAAATCAGAATAAATACGCGATATCCTAAAACTTCACTTAACACTGCAATTCGAAAACACTAAAATGTCAAGAATAAAATTTAATTTTATTGTTTCAACGCAATAACAAATATTATAAAGTCGTTAAATTTTAGGTGTCTTTTTAAATTCTTAACACAAAAATTATAATTAAAAATAAAAATTAACCCAATTTAGAGGATCATTAGCATTACTTTGAGACTTTCTTTTTTTATTTGCATTTGTTTACTTGAATATAGGAGAAGTGATACATTCTTGGAACTTCTCAATTGCTTAGGAATGTCGCAAATTGCAAGTCTTAATATCGAATTGCAACTAACGCCGTGTTTTGTCTAGCTATACTGAAATTACAAAATTCACATAGTGTCTATTTTTTTTATAGCTTCACGCTGTATCCCGCACACAGCAGGGTAGGCAGAGGGTACCTAGTGTTAAAACACTCCGTTCCCCACGCACCGCCGACTTTAAATATTTCCACTTCTGTTTCACAAATACTTTCACACGCTTGTTCCACTGCGCCACGACTGACCCCTATAGTATCTATACAAATAAATAAACTTAGAATGTCTATTAGTGATATAAAAGTAATCGGTTTTACGCTCAATTGCATATGTACGCGGTATATATCATATATCAAAATAACATTTTTTTCTAATTTTTGTCTGGTCCATGGCTAAAATGGATGCACCGATTTTGAGGGTCTTTCTCTGAAAAATAGCGCATATAATAAGAAGTACTTAACTTATTCTACTTTTAGTTTACTATTATATTTTTTTTGATAAATTCCACTCGGACAAAGTTACGAGCGTTGCTAGCCAATATATATACAAAACCCTTTACATTTATCCAAGCACTTTTTAAACTACATCTATCACGTTTAGTAAAGTACAACGAAAATGTTATAATATAACGACTTTATTATAAAAACTAGCGGCCCGCTCGCGGCTTCGCCGCGTGGACTGCCTGATTGATTCGTTGTACCCTCGGGGGTGGATTTTTGAAAAATAAAGTAGCCTTGGATTATTAACTATATCTATTTCAAAATTCATTACAATCGGTCAAGCGGTTTAGACATTTCATACAAACTTCTATCCCCTATCTTACTTTACAGGTTCACTTTAGAGGTTGGTTTTTGACAGAATAAGTAGCCCACGTTAGATCCAGGGCTATTTAGTATTTTCATTCTAAATTTCATCCAAATCGGACCGGTAGATTAGCCGTGAAAGAGTGACAGACAAACACACAGACTTTCGCATTTATAATATAAGTATGGATAAGGAAATATTCTTAAAATACAATTATTTTATTAAAAATGTCAATATATTTAAAAACGAAGTACCTTTTACCCGACGTCACTGCATTAATATTCCCAACATACAAACATTACTCAGAACCCAGACTTAGACGTAGTCCAAAAGCTCTCCTGAGAGCTTTCGGCTCAGTACATGTTATAATAAGTTACGGTTAAACTGACAAACTTTATAATAACACTATAGAAACTTTAACTACTGGAACTACTTAGCACATACTAGTAGTAAGACTTAAATTCCTTTATCAATAGTTGAAAATGTAGAATACAGAGTCTGAGAACTTCTTGGTTTTAAGTCTATAAGTGTACCTACAACCTTTTTTTTTCTCTTGTCCTTACAAGGCAAACGAGCGTTCGGGTGATGTTGGGTGAACACCGCCGCCTACGGCCCCGTGTAACACCAGAGGAGCTCCATGGACGTTGCCGGCCTTTTAGATGGAGGTAAATGCGCCTTTTGAAGGTTTTCATGTCTTATCGACCTGGAAACACTGCCGCCGGAAGGCCATTCCACAGTTGAGTGGCGTGTGGAAGGAAAGCCCTACGAAATCGCACAGTATTCGAGTGCCAAATCTATATATATATATATATATATATATATATATATATATATATATATATATATATATATATATATATATATATATATATATATATATATATATATATATATATATATATATATATATATATATAAATATTATAAATATACATAATCCACATTCCCCTAAAAGGGATTCGTATCCGAAATTGTAGCTTTTACAGTCACACGTTGCTCTACTGCGTCGCGATGGTTTTACTTACTTAAGTAATTTTATTAAACAAAATTACTATCTTCAAATCGGCTATTTAGATAAGGACAATAATATCGATATAAGAATGAAATACTTTATTTATTTTTATTTTTAATTAAATACTTTATATTTTTTTAATTTTCTTGGCAGAGAATACCTGAGAGTCAAAACACTTCGTCCTTGTATAATGAATAGTGGAACCCAACGCCGCGCTTTGTCATATTTACCAGAATGGAGAAATGAAAATAATTTAAATATAAACATGTACTGATTATTTAAAATATAAATATATACAAATAAGAGTGTGGCAAAAATGCGAAAAAGTAGTAAAAATATGAATTTCAAAGGCTTTGAGAACAGACACGTCCCGGGGCAATAATGTCTTTGTGGCAAAGACTTACTGTTGAAAACAAAATTTGTTGTTAAAGAAAGTGTGATTAATAAAAGATATATATTAAAATAACAAAAAATAATACTTAAAGTCATTAAATTGACGTCAGTATATTGGTTATTTTTTATTTTCACAATTTTCATTCTCTATATTAGGTCCTTAATAGGTTTTTTTTGAAAATTTTTGAAAATATACAGTCTATGTTTATTTTTGAAAATATACATAGTCTATGTTTGATCTTGCGTCAACTATCGGCTTTAGAAAATTTATCTGTAATTGATAAAGCGATTTTGATAAAGCGATTTTCGTACAAAGTTTCACCCCTCCCATTGCAACCTTTGTTGAACTTCCGCAATTATAATATTAGCTTTTATACTTTTATTAAAAATATTATTGCTGTTTTATCATGACTGGCTGAACCACGACTCTAAAAACAATTTAGCAAATATGTATGCAACGTCTTACAATTTTTGTTTCTGTGGATTGATCACTCAAATTTCAACGCAGAGTGACACCATCTAGCATCTAATAACTTCAAAAAGGACGCTTATACAAGAATTTATATCCCCATACGACGTTTATGAACCACAAAACAGAAAATACGAACAAAAATATAATAAATAAATAAGGACAAAAATATAAAGAATAACCGAAATATCTACCAAACATACATTTTAAACATGAATTCATCTCAAAAAAAAAAATAACCAAAAAGAAAACAACAGGCTCAGTATTGTGTTAAAAATTCCTTTTCGAATACACAAGTGACATCACTATTTGAATATAAACAATTGATCGTTGGAAGAATTACACAATATTGATACAGTTGTACGGCGTACGTGCCTTGTATGTAATCAGCCTCTCCTTGGCCCTATCAATTCATTCCAGCATCGTTTAAAACTCTTCGGAATGAATACCTTAGCTACAAAAAATTAAACTATTTCATTTTATGTCATGTAATGTTTTTTGTTACCATATTTCTCGTGTTTTCTCCATAGACATCTTAGGATCGAAGATACCAATCAACGTTTTATAAAAATGATTTTCTTGTATAAATAGTAGTTAATTCAAAAAATGATATTTTTATATACAAATTCACGCTTTATCCAGCATAGCAGGATGGTCAGCAATAACCTAGTGTTAAGACACTCCGTTTTCCACTTTCCGCCAAAACGACTACAAACGCTCTTGTAAGTATTTTTGCAATATGTTAATTATTCATTAGCTACTATCTATAGTAATTAACCAAGATTAGCAGTTACCCTTCATGACAACAGTTATCCTTCATAAGTTTGACGTTGAATCGTCGGACTTTAGTTACTTAAGTTATCTCAGTGGTGAAGGAAAAAAAGTTATTTCAATTTCAAACAATTATTATGATAAAAAAAGAGTTTCATCCTTTCTTTCGCGTAACAGGATAATCAAAGAGAAGGAACATGGTGTCTGTCTGTATGATTTATAAAAAAACCAACAAATAGGATTTAAATTTTATATAGCCTACCTTAAAGATTGTTATGATAGCTCCAATTCATCATTAACAATACTTAGCTTATATACACATTTTTTATTACAGTACTTTTATGAGCAAATTATAGGGACGGAAATTAACGTCATGTAACATGACACAGTGTTGGATTAACATACACGCGACGCGGTCATATTTTATATTAGATACTAATATTTCTTTTCCAGTTTCAAGCTTTGTACCCCATATATCAGAAAGCAGAGACAGCTTTGTGCCACAACTCTCTTTTCTGTATTGAGTGGCAGAACTCAACATAACGATTAGTCTCTTTACCAATGCGGAGGAAATAACCCTTAACAGCCGAGAGCTTTATTTGTAATCGTAAACTATGTCAAATTCTAAAACGTTTATTAGGATGAAAACTTAAACTAAACATTTAAACTGCTTTTTTAAATACAAATTCAATATATTTCAAACTAGAAATGTATAAAGTTGCAATATTTGTTAAAGAAAAGTACAGCGATAATTTCATTTTCTATCGCACAAGTACTATGTCCCCGTAGCGACCTTTTGGCCGTTAAGAGTTAAAATAATTAAAACAATCATTGCGCCAAATGAGAATCGAACCCGAAAACTTGTCACATTTACAGTTAAACGCTGCCCCACTGTGCAACGATGGCCTCTTTATAACATTAGTCTAGGTAATATTGAACGCGACCGACAGTGATACTGTCCAATATTGAATATTTGCACAAGTAGTTACCGATAGCTGGCAACGCAAACACAGTCAATGACGCGTGTTGAGTGCGTTTCGTGTGTAACGTTATTTAATTTAAACTTTTATAGTTTTAACATATTGTGTTAAAATAACTATTTTATGTAAAAATGCAATTTTTTTTTAGCTTCACGCTGTATCCCGCACATAGCAGGGTAGGCAGAGGGAATTAGTGTTAAGACACTCCGTTCCCCACTTTCCGCCTAATTCGGAGGCATTGCGTTTCAAGTGGCGGAACTTAACGCCGCGCTTTGCCTCGATACCAGAGCGAGGGAAATGTAAATATTAAATATTTATACTCCTCGAGTGGGAATCGAACCCACAACCAGTTCTTTTACAGTCACACGCTTGTGCCACTGCGCCATGACTGGCTGCCAATATTATGCAATCTTTTTAAATTATTTATACTAATATTTAATAAAGTTCGTAGCTCAGTTTGTAAGGACTAATCTTCGGAAATACTAAACCGATCATGGAAATTCTTTCATAATTAAAAACCTACACTATTTAAAAGTGTTAAAAGCTATATTTTAATGATAATGATTGAACGGAAAGTTCAGAGAAACCTAAAGGGATAGGGGACAAAAGTTCCAGATTACGCGGCAAAGCTGGGAGCAGGTGGCTAGTATTATATAAGGCTGATATAAAGCTGATTTTATTTTTATAATTCAATATTTTCTTACAGTAGGGTAGCATTTAGTGGCAAGACTTTCCGTTCTCCACTTTCTTGCCTAAATCCAAATCGAGACATTATAAGTGGCGGAGTTGGCATATTAAATAGCGGAACTCAATGCTATGCTATGTCTTACTTACCGGAGCGAGGACAAATCAATAATTTAAACAACCCCGAATAGAAATCGAACCGACAACCAACCGCGTTTACAGTCAAACCTCTATATATGATAGCAAGTAAAATTATCGAAAAAAAGAACGGAAAGACAAGACCGGTGATTAATTTTCCCCATTGTTTGCTCAACCTCCCGCATGGCGCAACGGCGGAACATATTTTACGATCATTTTTTAAGTGAAACGGTATATTTGCGAGGAAGGCGTAAGTTAATTCTAACGGTCTGATGCAATGTATTTACTTATAAAGGAGTATAATCTATATGTAATTATTTAATCCACTGTGTATTTAATATAAAAACGATATTAGAATACATAATTTTAAATATTAATTGAGGCTATCGTGGCGCACGCAGTAGGACAGCGTCTGACTGTAAGTCCGATTGATTTTGAATTCGATTCCCATTCAGAGGAATGATTTGATATTTGAATTATTTTTAATTATCCTTTTCCACGTGGTACCTAAGACAACGTGAGACGCTACGTTCTGTAACTTAACACGCAATTTCTTGATCTTGAAGTAAACTGGACGGTAAAGTACAGAGTGCCTTGACACTAGTTTCTCTTTGATTACTGTACTCTGCAGAAAAAAGCTGTAACAATACCTACTTTTAAATATTAATTAAAAATAATTTATATGAATTAAATCAATTAGAGCGCATTTGCATAATTATCACTTGAATGACTAAACGGTTCTAGGTTCAAAAAAAGTAAACACTCATATACCATATTTTTGGTCAATAAACTATTACTATTATTATTACCTATGTATATATTAGGTTATATACAAAACAGGAGGCCTAAATCTGGATTTTCAATGCAGAAAAACTTGCTAAAACTTTGTTTCATGTTAACGTCGAACACCACTTGTAAACGTAAATTGCGGAACGAAGTGACATGTATTTTGCTTTTGCACTTAAAAACATATTCTAATAGTTTAACGTTTAAGGGAACGAAATCTTTTGTGGTCGTCATGGCACAGTGAAACAGCGTAAAATTGTAAACACGATGGTTGTGGATTCATTTCTCACTCGTACGTTAATTGTATTTTTTTTGAACCAAACGGCGTTGAGTTCCGCCACTCGACACCCAATGTCTCGATTTAGGGCAGAAATTGGAGAAGGGAGTCTTTATACATAATTCTGAATACATAAAAAAAAACGTGAAGCTGCTTAAAAACGAAATCTCCATAAAAAACCTTAAGATAATGTTTTTTTCTTATAATAGAAAAAAAGCTAAGGTCTTTAATCTGTTTAGATTATGCCAGACTCATTGTTTAACAAATCAAATCAATTCACCTATCTTGATAATCTCTTTAAAAATAATTTAGCACTCAACGCAATACATTAGCAAGAATACTATGAAATCCACAAACTACTACTACACGTTAAGATTAAAATTAAATCTACCAACTAAACAGTTTCGAGGAAAAAACTATTATAAAAGAATGTTAATTATTACTTTACGATATTATTGTCAAATTTCTGCAGCAGAATAACATACTACATATGTCCTGCGAATATCCAGGATAAACATAAGTTAGTCACAAATCACTGCCACACTTTCCTTCTTCTGGTAAGAAAAGCAGAGAAATAGAAAAAATTTAAATATAATAATTTAAGACATCTTTAGACCGGGAATCGAACCCAAGACGACCGTATTTCCACTCACTACGCCACAATACATGGAAAATATCTCCGAGATGAATAAAAAATCATAACCTTAGATGAATATTGACCTAAAAGTAATAAAAGGGTCTATTTGCTAGGGACGGTCGGTTATACTAATATGGAAGCCAGGCCACTAATACTAAAGTAATAAGAATTATACATACATAATAAATATTTAGAAAGAATTTAATATTTGACGATTTTACCCTCGATTCCTAAAATGGTACAAAGCGAGGTCTCGTGAGAAAACGAATCAATAAGTTTTTAAATATCTTTGAAACATTTGCTAGAAGGTTAAAACTGTTTTTAGCGATATACGCTTATTGCATAAAGATGTGCTGATGACGTAACTTAACGCCAAACCTGGTCTATTCTATAATACATACTTACATTATAAATGCGAAAGTCTGTCTGTTTGTCTGTCACTTTTTCACTGCTATTCTTTTGGTCCGATTTGGATGAAATTTAGAATGAAAATAGTAAATGATCCGGGGTCAAACATAGGCTACTTATTTTGTTCAAACATCAACCTCTAAAGGGTTGAAATAAGGGATGAAAGTTTATATTAAAAATATAAACCGCTTGACCGATTGTAATGAATTTTGGAATACATTTACTTGATAATCCAAGGTTAAACATAAGCTATTTTATTTTTCCAAAATTCACTCCCGAGGGTTGCAATTTATTGAAATAGTTATGTAGTTAATGCGCCGCTAGTTGTTTTATAAGGCCTTAAAGAAAATGACTTATATACGAGATTTTGGTTCATACTAGTCGTGAAGCTCGTAAAAGAACAATTTCCTGCCCAATCCGGAACAAACAGACATACATACATACAAAATATAAAATGATTTTTTTAATGTATTCCGTAAATAAACAATAATATATGAAATAAGTAAAAAGCGATTATTTTAATACAAACACACACTCAAATTTCATTTATATATAGATATAACCAAAACTGAGTTGATTTCTCCAGAAAAAGTGACTCTTTCCCATACCCCGTCTAATATCTAACTATCACATATACAAAGCTACCGTAGAGATAAACATGATAGATGGCTATAACGTCGCGATTACCGAGGAACATTAGCAAGCAATTTCATATCCGCGGCTCGCTTTGTACTATCTTTAGATCATTGAGTGAACGATTTCAGTACGAAATTATCGAATAATGAAAACGAACATTATTGTTGTTGTTGTGAATTGTTGTTGTTAGTGGATAGTATAGGAATTTCGTCGTAGCCGGATGTAGAACGTGTGGCTTAGTGGTCAGAGCTTGAATGGTTTCCGAGAGGTAGGGATTCAAAACCCGCTATATCAATTTAACTTTTTATAATTTTTTTAAACATTTTTCTTTTTTAAAATTTTCTCTTAAAAATGTTAAAATATTATGCTTATTCATATTCTATTCCACGTAGCAGGGAATTTAGAGAGAATATCCGCTAGAAATTGATACATTGCGTCTTAAGTAGCGGTACTCAAAGCCGCGCATTGTCTTACGTACCAGATCAGAGAAAATGAAAATAATTTATAATCATTCCCCCTATTAAGAAATGAATTCTCAACCATTGCCTTTACAGTCAGGCGCTATTTTACTGCACCTCAAATATTATTGACCAAATTATACATGTAGCCTTTTTTAGGTAATTATTTTAAACGCTGAAAGTAAAGTATGACAAATCTGATTATGAAAAGGTCACAATATAACTGTTTATTTTCTAGAATTTAGATTTTTTTCACGCTTCTTTCTAGTATTTAAAAAGTGGTGGGGTCTTGGTTGGTCGCATAACATTATTAAGCCAACCGCAAGTTCATCTCCCCTGGTTCAAAGTAACCTACAACCATAATTTTAAGTTATCGTTGTGGATCCCAAGAATTGATTTCGAATACATACTCTTAAAACGCTTAATTATTTTTTCACACGATTTGTACCTACTACTGTACATTTGACCTCCTATAGAACTATAACTGCGGTTACTGAGTCGAATCGCATTATTACCAAAGCCATAACGGAACGTTGAACCAATTTCAAGGTGTCCATATATTATGTTATCAAAGAGACCATAATATTGCAAAAATACATATAAAACTGAAATGGGTTTAATACAAAGTTTCGAGGCCGTCGTGGCGCAGTGGGACAACTGGCGGCAAGCATGATAGTTCTGGCTTAGGTTCCCACTGGGGAAAATATTTATGTTTAAATTATTTTTAGCGTTAAGTTCTTTCACTCAGTGCGGAGTTACGATTTCGGATGAGAAATGGAGAAAAGAGTGTGCTGACAGTGTAGGTTCTTTCTTAATGACTGAAAAAAACGTGGTGTGTTTCAATATAAAAAATACGAGTTCATCTTTTATTTACTTGACTCACACAATAATAATAAAATATGAACAGATATGTCATGTCTGGATTTCAAATGAAAAGTGGAGTGTCTTGACACTGTCTTGAGTGTCACTCTCTTGCTACTCTCCTATGCAGAAAAATATTTTAAAAAGGCAATATTTCCAAATAATTAACCTCAAAAATCCAAAACCCATAGTCACCATACGTACTTGACACGCTGCCAACGCTTTGTATTGTTTGTTACGTCATTTGTTTATAGTAGTCTCATTCACGGTAGGCGAGAGCTAAATATTGTAGGGCAAAGTTACTTACTGAACATAACGTATTGGTACTTTCATTTAACACCCGCTGAGTTATTACTAAATATTATGTACTTTAATACAAATTACTCTTTTAAATAAAAAAGAATACCAGAGAGTAACTGAAAGGACTTAGTGTTTCGATTCGCCGTTCTTTACTCTGTCGTTTTCTTCTATCTGAATAGACTAGATTAAAAAAAAAAGACAGTTTTAAGTAAGAAATTAATCTGAATTAAGATCAAACCTATGAGTTTTCCACCCATCTTTTATGATGAAGTTACTTACTATATGAATTTATTAGCTACACGCTATTTTCATAGCCATTTATTCACAGTTGTTGCAACCCTCGGGGGTGGATTTTTGAAAAATAAAGCAGCTCATGTTTGGCCTTCGATTATGAACTATATTTATTCCAAAATTCATTACAGTCGGTACAGCGGTTTAGATTTTTCATATAAATTTTCCCCTACTGCAACCCTTTAGCGGTTAATTTTTGAAAAATAAGTAGCCTATGTTAGACCTATAGTTATTTACTACTTTTATTCTAAATTTGATCCAAATCGGACCGGTAGATTAGCCGTGAAAGCTTAACAGACGAACACACAGACTTTCGCATTTATAATATAAGTATGGATAACTTATATTACAATTATCTACAATATACATACATTATATTGCATTTTTAAATACTTATAAAGTCCCTCTCATGCCTATAACCAATTTACATACATCCAGAACCTCCAGTTCTTCTAAAGAGATTATATTTTATATAAAAATATAAAAATACAAATACTGTTTTTGCAATTCCGCAGTTTACTTTATTTTCATTTTAAATTTGTCACTTTAATAAAAATTGTAAACTTCACAGCGTTCGCCAAACGTTTTTTGGCACCCAATTCATATTTTCATTAAGTATTTTCAGTACACACAATAAAGCAAAATCTTTCATAACTTAGTTTTTAGTACAAATTGAGACGTTTATTTATTTTGTATTCGCTAATTATGTCAAATTGTAAGCACACGATGGTAGTGGGCTCGATTCCCACTCGTGGAAATGGTTTGGTATTTAAGGCAAAACGCGACGTTGAATATCCTTGATTTTGGCGAAAAATGAAGAACTCAGTGTTTTGAAACTATGATCTCTAGTAAATATCTATGAAAAAAAACGTATAGCTGCCAAGTGCCAACTAAAAACTGTAAATAAATCAGTAATTAACTTACAAGCATTTAAATTATAGTTAGTTATTATACTACTGGTACTATTATTAATCCGAATTAAATGTCTAACAGACGTCTCTAGGCACAAGATCCAGACATCAATCCAGACACAATCCTTACTCTATAAGACATACAATATACAAAAAAAAACAAGAAAAACATTCATACTTCCCATACCAGCACATACATATAAACACCCATGACTTTTGTTTCAAGGTCATTGAACTTGGCGTACCCTCGACAAACGAAACAGCCAAACAACAAAACATATGGGAGTGTTCCATACACTTGAAAACACGAGGAAAAATCATTGGGGGGGTTCACTCTTAAAGCTTAGATATAAAGTTGAAAATTTCCAAGTAGTTTTGGGCGCGACGTCGCCTTTTGTGTTTATGCATTTGTCTGTATGCACCTTTGTTCGAGGAAAAGGCCTGCATTATATGTGGATAGTAGAGAATATTTTAGTGTTTTCAATAGACCTGCCTATTACCTCGATCAATGAGCTGGCATTGTAGTTGTTCGTGTAGTTACGCTGGCAATGGAGTGGATCAGACTAACAAGTCGTGTACATTAAAGTTATGACAATGCAACGATTTGTTCTGTTTTGGGTGCTAAATGTTATACTATATTATAAAAATGGTAACTAAATTTGAATAAAGCAAAAAAATATATTTATATTGTTATTCACAATTGATTAGGAAAAGGTTGTCATATACAAGAATTCCATATACATGAAAAATTATATCTTTAATTAGAATAAAATAAAAAAAATATGCCTAAGCATAGAAGAAGATGGAACTTAATTCCAATAAACTTAAGTTCCGAGTTTAGATCAGGAATGACGGATGGACAGACGGACTATAAACCAGGAATAAACGAAATCTAAATAAAAGCTGTCAATAAAACTGTATAAAAATAATATCAGAAAAAACAAAATAAGAAGCACGAAAAACGTTCTTACAATAGATATAAATTATGTGAAATTAACGGACAAGCGGAAAGTATTATATCTGTAACCGAAACCGATTCTATATTATTTCTATATCCTTATCAGTGTCCAGATTCGAAATGTTGGACCTATAACAACCTTAGTCAAAACATAATAAACAAAACAACGCTTCATAAAATAAAAAAATCACGCTTTTGTCGCACAGAAAGGTAGTCAGAGAGAAGAACCTAGTGTCAGAACATTCCGCTCAAAATCAAGAACTCCAGGTCTGACTAGGTCCAACAGAGCAGAAATACGAAATGAAAATACTACAAGCAATAAAACAAAATTGAGGCCATTTTGATCCAGTGGAACAGTAGCTGCTGTAAAGCGATGGTTGCAGGTTCGATTCCCACTTAGAGAATAATTATACATATATAAATTTTCAAATTTTGCTCTAGCACATGACATAAAGCGCGAAATTCCGTACTCAACACGAATATATCTTGATTTCGAGGGAAAATCGAAGGATCGAGTGTCACCAGGTCCTCTCTGATTACCCCGCTGATTACCCCCTGCGTGAAAAGGCGTGAAGCTAAAAAAATAAATAAACCAAAACGACACTTCCCAGCTAATATGAAACATTTAAACACGCAAACACACGTGACAGTACAAATAACAGTTCACAAAGTGTCAACCGGTCTAGTTTTTACACGGCATCCTGTCATCTAATGAGATGCAGCTTCCTCCGTCTTTGTGCCGGCACGGGCATATTGATCGCCGTCGTTATTCTACTTCATATGGCTATTGCCCGTTGTTATGCTAACGTGAGACGTTATAATTTTAATTCTTTAATAAAACTACATTAAATTATATATAGTACTTCTATTTTCTTAAAATGAATACCCTATTCCTAATTAGTTATTATAAATTAATAACAAATGAATAACTATTTCAAATACTAAAACTTTTTTATACGACAACGTGAATCTTCAACTAATTGTTTATCACAAACGACTACAACATATATTGAGGAAAAGATGGTCATTCAAGAATCATATCATACAGAGAAAGAACAATAACATACAGTTCATGAAATTTAGCATGTACCAAAATTTATATAATATTTATATGCTAAATATTATAAACTCTAAACAACACAACAGTCATAAAAGATCGACTGCAAAAAGGAAAACCTCTTGAAGTAAAGTGGGACTTGAATTTACTATCCCCCTAGTATATTATACCCCCTAGTATAGTAATATATATTATACCCTCCCTGAGCACAGCGTTTAATTACTCAATTAGTTGAGTCTTTAATTCCAGTAAAAATTCAAAAACAGTAGTGTGTCTTCCCACTAGAAGAAACTTAACCAGAAAAAGAGTAAAACTACTTTAATACCAAAATAAAATTGACACAGTTTTCAATTCACGAAAATTTAACACGGAAAATTCCAACGATCCATCTAAACCAATAAAAGCGGCAACTGCAAAGCGACCGGGAACGAAAACCTCTTGAAACAAATCGTTGGCATCGCAAACGGTTTATAAGCAGGATCGCAAACGGTTTATAAGCGGGGGATAGATTCCAATGTTACGAGGATTTTCAGATATTCTCTAACGATTTAGTATTCGATTGGTTTACATTTTCCTTTTGGGATAAATTTGGTTTAGAATGCAATGTTCGATTTGATATGATATGATAAACTCTAATTTTATATCATAGGAAGTGAATGATGATATTTACTTTGATGAGATATGGGCCAGTCGAGACGCAGTGGCACAAAGTATGACAAAAGCGACTGGTTGTGGGTTCGATTCCCACTCGAGGAATGAAAATACTTAATATTTACATTTTCTTCGCTCTGCTGTGTGCGGGAAACAGCGTGAAGCTGTGAAAAATAACGAACTATTTTTTAGGGACTAGCGGAGTGAGACTGGACTTACTATAGCCCGAAATCGAGACATTTTTGCGTGTTGACTGAAGGAATTAAACGCCACACTTTGTCTTAGGTAAAAGGCATTTAGAAAACGTATACAAATTTGTACGCAGCGGGTTTCGAACCCGTGCCAACTGTACTTTCACAGTATATGTGTTTAATAAAAAGTAACAAAGTAGTATAACGCTATCTAGCATTCGCTTCTTCTCGTTTATTTTCTAATCAATTATTTATTTTATCGAGCAACTACTATAAAAACTAATGAAATAATCAATTACAACGAACTGAGCTGCATCTAACATGGTTACTTCTCAGAAAGAAATATCACCAGCTATAATTTAGAAATGTATTCTTAAATAGACAATTATAATTTTATTTAAAAGCTTAACCATAAAATTGACTCAATTTCAAATAAAAATAAATAAAATTTATTTTTTGTGGCCAGTCGTGGCACTGGGCCACAAGCGTGTGACTGTAAACGACTGGTTGTGGGTTCTATTCCCACTCGAGGAGTGGAAATATTTAATATTTCCATTTTCTTCGCTCTGGTGTCGAGGTAAAGCGCGGCGTCAAGTTCTACCACTTAACGGGAAAATGGGGAACGGAGTATCTTAATACTAGGTTCCCTCTGCCTACCCTGCTGTGTGCGGGATACAGCGTGAAGCTATGAAAAAAAAGAAAACAATATATTTATTTCTATTTCAAAATTTGTCAAAGTAATAATAATAAGTAGTTTACTTTCTTAACATTATAAACATAAAAAAATTAAGACGCTTTTATTAAACTGTTCATTTTTTATATTGTAAATATATCGATTTAACAAAGGACAGCAGTAAGCGGTATCGAAGAGCCTGGTTCAAAATCTAACAAGATTTAGTAAGAATATTCGCATTATATGACCCTTCCTTGCAGATACAACTACAATGCCACACACAAATAATAGAGATGCCACAGATATCGGTTTGGCCATATATCGAATAACGAAAATTCGACTATACTGAATTCAAGACTGAAGCGCCAAATATTCTGAATCCGTCAATTATGTATAACGAATGTTAACGCAAATGTGAAATTTCGTTGTAATTGAAAAATATATGACTACTATTTTTTTTAAATGCCTTATTACATCAAATCGGTCTCCTTGCATTTATATAAATGCATAGAAGAAAGAAACAAGAAACCCTTAAGAACTTTAAAAAGCTCCACTGTATTGGTAAGGAATTAGTAAAAATAAAGTCAATCAGTATTGGATATTCTGCCCCATACTACTTATTCGATTGAATATGAAATAGTAAAAATACCGAATAACTGGTATTATAAACCCAATTGTAGAATATTCATAGCATCCGAGAACGCATATATCTTTTTTTTGCAGCTTTACTTTTTTCCCGCATTGGCTAGTATTCAGCGAACATTTAGTATATATACACATTTTGAGTGTTAAATGCCGAAACTCAACACAGTAATTAATATTACCAGAATGGAAAAATAAAAATAATTTAAATTCAAACATTCCCCCAAGTGAGAAATGAACCTACAACCGTTAATATAATCAGACACCGACAGCGTCACGATGGCGGACATAAATACACATTCCAAATGATATATAATTACAGTAGAACATTTATAATGATGATTATTTGTTTTAATATTTAATGACTATCCGTAGCAACCGTCAATCATAACTGTTCCCCCATTGTTGATGATATCACGAGTAGAAAGTTACATTTTGCTTTGTCGCTCTGTATAGCCATGGCTTATACTGAGTTTGATAATAAACGTTTACTAAAATTACTATTCTTTAGTTTATTTTATTATTACTGTATATGGAGAAAATATAATGAAACATATTTTTTATTTAAACCAGTTTAATGTAGACACTGAAGTTACAGCTTCACGCTTTTTCCCGCACAGTAGACCAGAGGGCCTGGAACCTAAAATCAAGACACTTTGTATTTCATTTTTCTTCCAAAACCGATGCATTGCATGGTAACAGAACTTAACACAAATGAAAAAAAAAAAAAAAATATAACCCCGAGTAGGAATCAAACCTACAACCAAACACTCACGACACACAACACGACGATAAATGAAGAAAGTGAAGTGATCTACAGTAAAAAATATACGAGCCTAAATTCCATTTTAGGAAAACATAATTAACTAAATCATCTCGAGAGAGATTTGGCATTGTATACCGGTATAGACAAAAACTAGCACGGATGTAAACGCAATCATAATAAATTTGTACTAGTTACTTCCTTCCTTAGATGGCGATTTGGCGTTTTTAAGAGAATACCTTGTATAATTAGGGCGCTTTTATTAGCTTCGCTTGCTAACGCTATTTTGACCTAGTGTTATCTAATTTGTATGATAATTAGTTTGCGCAAGTATCCGGATTCAATAACAATAAAAAAAAACACAGTATGAACCTAATGTGCTTGTTACGGCAACCAGATAAAGGGAAAAGTAATTTTAATTTTATTATTATATAGGCATTAATCAAAATATACGTTTAGTAGTGCCTTTGTTGCAAGTACTACTACTGTCAAAATACTTTTGAAAACCCATGAACTGATCATTGAAGAGGTGAAACTTTGTTTAAAGTGGTAAAGATTAACTTGGAAGGCAGACTCTGGCTAAAATGGTAGGACGAAGAAGACTAATTAATAAAAGTTACCGTTATTGAAGTTCAAATTTGTCAAGCATATATAGATCCCAACTGCTTCGTACTATACAATTACAATAAAAAATATAAGAATTACATCGAAATATCTATAAAGTAGGACAAAGTCCATTCAATTCAAAAGTTATATACACACAATATGCAAACTTTACTGCAACTCTACTCCCTGTAGAAAGCCACTTCAAAAGGACAGCGCAATATCATTCGCGATTTTTGTTCGCCATTTTCAGAGTAATTCACCATTATATATGCTTGTGGCATTATACATAATTAAAAAGAAGACGCAAAAACATACGTGACTTAGTTTTAAATGATTTTTTGTATGGGAAACGTAATGTTTACGCTAATGGCAATGTTAATGTAGCAGTACAACTTATATTAAACTAGATTTTGCTCCCAACTTTACCCACGTGGCACTTTGATAAAAAAAATCCTATGTCCTTCAACAGATCTCAAACGTGGGTGTGTGTGAGTGGGTACGAATCCCGCTGCGTTCAAATTTTTATACGTTTTAAGAATGTTTTTAGAATCATACTAATTTCTTGATTTCTAATTTCAAATCAAAATTACAAAATTATGTTTCGACTGCTCGCTCTGGCACATAAGCTTAAATTTCACTTGTGTTCAAATTCATAGCTAACATAAAATTTACTTAGGTATGTGGCATAGTAGCAAAGCGTCCGATTGTAAATATGAATAACCAAAGGTTTAATTCCCACACGAGGAAATGTTAATATTTAAATTATTTTCATTTCTCTGGTCTGGTACCCGAGACAACGCAAAGTGTCGAGGTTCGCCATTAGTCAACACGTCATCTGATATCACCATCATATCACGATTTCGGACTACCCTGCTATAACGTCCTTCTTCTTATAGATTTCATATTCGAAAATATCGACAACAGGTATCTTGCTATCCCTGAGAGCATCCTGAAGTTGCCTTACAGCGTAACAAATCCTGTCCTGCAGACGTAGTAGATGCTATTTTTAGTAGCTCACTCTACGTAACATCCGCATTGAAGGATAATGACCGTGAAATGAGTGATGTTGAGCATAAGTCTTTAAAAGATGGTTGGGACAAGAAATAATAGAAATAAAAATCATATTGTAGGTAACTATTATATATTATAGTGGAGCAGTGGGACAACATGACTTTAACACACCTGACTTTAATTCGATAGTTGTAAGGTTAAAAGAATTATCATATTGAATTATCATTCTTTTAGTTCTAGTTGTAGCGGCTTTGGGATCCGACACTTTGCAACGTCTCGAATTCCGGCAGAATGTTAAGTACAGTGTCTTGTCACTAGGTCATCTATTTTTCCCCACTATATGACAAAAACATAATTATAACATTAGATTACGGCCTTTTTAAAAAAACTACATTGTGTGTATTTCCATTTATCGTCTCTCTTACAGCTTTGTCACTTCATCCGCTAATTTCCTACCGAATAAGAGCTACGTTTTATCGAGTCACCAGAGTAGAGAAAGAAAAATAATAATTTAAGTATAACTATCCTGAACTGATCGAACCCACAATCACCGTATACAGTCGAGCGCTGTTCAACTGTTCCACGATGACCTTATATTAGGTATATTATATTCCATAATTATTTCTAATAAACTTATTATATACGTTTCTTTTTTTCACACATACACCACTTCTTGCAATGGCACAAAAAAAACTCAATATTAATGAGAATATCTTAATACAGGTCCTTTTCATACTTGAGAAATATCCTATTAATAAATATCTTTTACTATTTATTTTAAAACAATTGGTCTCAATAAAAGTTTTTTGGTAATTTAAAATATTGATGCGTTACATCATACTTATTGGAAGTCAACACTTATCACAAGTTAAGGAAAAATACTATAGTTCTTAGAAGAACTATCGAAAATGAACTTAGTAGAAAAACTTTTTTATAATAAAACGTGTAAATAATATATTTTATGACACCATGACCCATTTGAGGTTTAACTGGACATAACGTGAGGGTCGTGAGTTTGGATCCCACCTAACTGATATTACTATGATAGAAGCATTTAATGTAAGAAAAAAAAATGCTGTTGTTTTTCCTTATGATTAATATTTGCTACACATTGTTTCTTTGTCAACACTTCTAACCATTAGACTTAAAGTAAAAAAGTATTACTTTCTCTCATACGAGAAAGATACTTTTCTCTCGTACTCATAGATGGACTGGAAGAAATCTCTATCAGAGATAAGTTCAACAAAAACATTATGAATTTTGTTTTGATATTTGTTTGCAAAGTGCAATAAAGGATAATTACATAAATTGGGTGTAAAAGGAAATCAGACAAACAAAACGTTCTGTTATAAAATTGTTTCTTTTTAAGTTTCAAATTTTACCATTATTTTTGTCAAATATAACCATCAAAGTTAGCCCCTAGCAACTTTCTAGCACATAATCAGAATTCATACAAAGACGTTCAACCACATACAAACCGCAAAACATACGTACACTTCCAATCCACTTTCTTGTGTAACTCTATCCTAGAAACAACTAACAAGATTTCTATAAATAATATTATAACTTTATTTTTTTATTTTCACACAATGCAATTTTTGAGGTGAGTAGAAAGATAGGACTAACAAAGCACTCCGTTTTCCAATTTCTGCTAAACATAACCGTGATTACTCAGTAGTAAAAAATAATTAATTTTACAGCTTTACAATTTTTTCAGCATGTACCTAGTCAAGTTCTTTTTAACATTTTAAATTGCTATTCACATACTTGTATGGCTTAGAGATCAGAACGACGGTTTCCAAGAGGCACGGGTTCGAATCCCGCTGCGATAAAGTCGCTGTTTTGTTATTTACTATCCGCTCAAATACGATAGGCTTGTTGAAAATAGCGGAACTCAACGCCGCGCTTATAATACTTAACAAATATAGAAAACAATATCCACCAACCAACGCGTTCATTCATACAATCCAATTGTATTGCACTGGTAAATTTGACATGTTAGAAATAGTAATGCTTATTAGATTAGCTTCAATTAACGAGACAATATAAACAACCTTGTGTCTTCTTTGCCCTTGACTCATTGTATTAGAGAATGCAACATCATCTTAATTAAAATCAACTTATTTTAACTGGATCCAAAACTATAAAAAATACTAAGAATAAAAATAAATTGTAATAAGCGTATAAAAATTTCAACGCATCGGGATGTAGAACGCATGGCTTAGGGGTCAGAGGGTTTGGACGATTGTCAAGAGACGCGAATTCGAATTTTGCTACGTAAAAATTTTGGTACGTTTTCTAAAAAACCTTATACTTTTTTTAAGTGTCCGAATAATACTTCAAATGTGTAAAACATATAAAAATAACTATTCTTAGATTAGGGACCATTGAAAAATTGGTTACATCCTTTCCTCTTGAACGTCCTGTAGATGCACCTGTTTGACACGCAACTAATATAATAAGGAGAAACGACGTTTTATTGTCACGGTGAAATGTTATGACCAAATTGATTTGAAGCTGTATCCATAGACTCTATGCGTAATTTAGCTAACAGGTAAAACATAGTATTTTTTAGCGTCACCTTGTATCCCGTACACAGCAGGATAGGCAGAGGGCACCTAGTGTTAAATTAATCCCCATTTTCCGCCGAATTTTGGAGGGCTTGCGTGTTAAGTGGCGGAACTGTACGCCGTGTTTTTGCCATAATATTTTAAGCTGTTTAGTAAATATTAAAGCACTGGATCTTCTCGTTCTTTCCGAATCGTTTACTTTTCTTCTGGCAAATTTTGACGTATCTTAAAATGTATTTAAATTTGTAAAGAGATTATCTGATTACCGCGATCTACGTGCATGGAACAAAATAGACAAATAAAACTGCGAATAAGTTCTATGCTTGCAAATAATAACTAAATAAATTCATTAGTTAATGTAACTAAAAATAATAATAATATTACTTCAGTATCGTGGTTTGCATTAAAAACCACCTATATTATATAACAATTTTATATAAATATATAATATAGTAAATTTCTATTTATTGCAGCTACTATTAAAAAACGTAAAACAGATTAATTTATAATAATTCATTTTTTTCATTTACACCCAAAGATCTACCTCAAAAGTTGAATAGCCCATATAAGATTATAGAAATTGTATAATGAAATAGAAAGTACACGAAAAACATATTAAAGTTAATAAAGCAATGTCAGCTAAACAATAGACGCAGTATATATGTAATGGAGGAAAGGAAAATCTTATTTGCGAAGATGCACGCGATGCTATAATCTCAAAATCGATTGCACTTTTACTTACGACCTCGCGAGTGTACTGTGAGAATTTATTCAGCACGATATTGTGATATTTCATATTACTTATTAAAGCTTGAGAATGACTTTTATTTATTTTTTCTTGAATAAAGTAGAGGACGTTTTTTGATACTACGTTCTTTTTGATTACCAATTTGTATTTTACCACTTTTTGAATAATTTTTTTTTAGCTTCACGCTGTATCCCAGTTAAAGTAGGATAGGCAGAGAAAACCTGGAGTTTAGAGACTCCGTTCCCCATTTTCCACCAAATTCTAGAAAGACAACGTATTAAGTGGCGGAACTTAACGCCACAATTTGCCACGACACCAGAGCGAAGAAAATGGAAATGTTATATATTTCCACTCCTTGAGTAAGTGGGAATCAAACCCACAACCAGTCGCGTTTACAGTCACACTTTCATGCTGCGCCGGGACTGGCCTTAAATGAATTAATGGAATGAAATCAATTACGATAATTAGTGCTTATGGAAGTAACATGCCCATTTTAAATATAATATCTTAAAAGTAGGGACATATTAGGTTCTATATTGAAAATAAAATTAAAAATTAAGGCAAAAAGAGTAGAAAATATTTGTGACTACAATTTCGTCATCCTCTCCATAATTTTAGAGCAGCGATTACCAAAGACATAGTAATAAAAACTTACAATTTTTGACAAATAGTTGCACATCATATTACTGATTTAGTTGTAGAAGCATCAATTTACCTGAAACAAAAAAATAACACTTAAATTTTGTATAAAAATGTTTTAATTATATCAATTATAATTTCAAAAACTTCATATTTTAAATAAGACGTCTTTCTCGCATAGCAGGGTAGTCAGAGAGAAAGTAGTGTTTCCCTTTGAAACCTAGACACCACGTAAGAGTTGTGGAACTCAACGCTATGCTTTGTCTTGTCAAAGTCATAAAATGAAAATAATTTATTAATTCTATATTTATTGTTTTATAAGTAATCATTTCCCCAAATGAGAATCAAATACAGATCCCATCAGTCGATGTCAGCAACAGACAGACGCTGTCCCGCTGCGGTCCGTCGACGGCCTCAATCTTTTATGTAGGCATATTTTTGATGAGCAAATTTTCATTTCTTTTTTATTGTTAGTTTACAAATAACTGTTTACAATACATTATATTAGATAAACGTAAATGTCCAACGATCAAGAAAATAGAAATGCTAAATTAGTCAAAACTTAGATCTTTCAAATTATTCTTTAGCAATAGAAGACTTTAATCCCGTGGGGGGACGGGTTAAGAATACAATTCCCCCCCCCGCCGCTGGGTAGCGTCCCGTAAAAGGCGCGTAACCAAGTACGTTGGTGATAGGAGATTAGTTCTCCAACTAGCTCGCGACCACTATCGTGTCAAAGTCGAACCGCCAAATATCTTATGATGTGTTCCGGTTCGATGGCATGTAAGCCAGCTCTCTCTATTCCCACCATTTCCATCCTTCCTCCCTCCTTCTGTCCTACATTCCCAAGGCTGGCAACGCATCCATAACTTGAATGTTGTGGATGTCCATGGGCGAAGGTAACCACTTAACACCAGGTGGGCTTTCAGCTCGTTTGCCTCCTTTATTCCATAGAAGACTTTAAAAATATTTGAATGAACACAAACTAGCTAAACTACTAACTAGCTAACATATTTATCTCAAAATCTCCTACAACCTACAATTAATGAATAAATGCATGGATGAATGTATTATGCATTTATATTAGAATTTTGAACTCCAAATATGTTATTTTAATATTCAAATTGAAAATTCAGGCCATCGCGACGCAATGTGACTCCTGACTGTACAGGCTTGAGGGTTCGAATCCCACTCGGCGGAAAGATTATTATGTAAATTAATTTCATTTCTCCACTCATGAAGACAATGCGCCGCGTTCAGTTCCATCACTTAACACGCCATGTCTTGTATTCCGCCGCACAGTGGCCAGTGTCTTAATACTTTGTTGGTTCTCTCTTCAAAATTACGCGGAAAACAGCGGAGAAATTAGGAAAAATATACCTATTTAATATATTCAAAATTTTTCGCCTTTTAAAATTACGAATTTGAATAATCAACAAACAAACTATATCTAAGCTCGGCAGGCAGTTACATATTTACCTCCGTATATCTTCCCACACTCTAAGGTTAATGAACAAGAGACAAGCAACAACTTGATATCACCATATAACGCAATAAGCGATAAAACCCAAATTTGATCGACGCCCCCGTCTTGAATGTTTTTTTGCCACTGATTTTATTTTGAAAACAACAAAAAATACATTTTATTAGAGCAAGATTTAAATTTTAAATGTACAGACTAACGTCCTACACTTTTCTAAGAAACTTTTATTGGCCAACGATTTTACATGATTACGATTATATATATTATATATTGTAGTCTAGTCACTGTGAAAGTCTAGCAGTAAATCATAAAATTTTCCAATTACAACTTTAGTTTTACAAACCTTCTAACTTTTCCCGCATATCGTGGTACCTAGTGTCATAGAGAACATAGAGCCAAAAACTCTATTCTTCACGCGCTCCCCGAAATCAAAGATCACAGAAATCAGAGAGACATTGCTTGATAAGTAGTGATACTCAACGCCGTGCTTTGTCTTAGTCACAACAGCAGAAAAATGAAAATTATATATAATCACTCCTCCGAGTGGGAATTGAACCGAATTGAACCTAATCGCCATTACAATCAGATGCTTTTCCTGGCCTCTAATTTTAAGATCTACTGGAAAATATTAGAATTAAGAGTAGATAGTATTTCGATTTCGTAGGATTTATTTCTAGATATTAGTATAACATACAGAAACAAGCGACAAGTACTTTACTTAATTAACAAAAAGAGAACATTTGTAAAGCAAAAAGGAATATTCTATGACAGAAGCACTGTCAACTGCACGCTAGAGCTCTAAGCCATGCCCATGACTCTACAGTGCATATATTCCAGTACTAAATACGTCAATCAATGTCTATCTAACTCGGCAAAGGTAACTGGAACGTTGAATTTAGTTGAAAATATTTTATATGTATTCTTCCATCCATGCTTTTCTGGTCCTCTTAAATTATGGACATTTTTTTTAATGTTTTTTTAGCTTCACGCTGTTTTTTAGCTGCACACAGCATGGTAGGCAGAGGGAACCTAGTGTTAAGACACTCCGTTCCCCATTTATGGACATATTCTGGAGAAAAACTTCAATACTTAGCCAAGGTTATGTACATATTGATCGTGCGTTTTCTAAGTTCAAGCAATATGAAATAAATCTTAAAAAAAATACACTGAATAAGTGAACACACAAAAAATGAAATATTATATTTACTTCAGTGTATTTACTTAAGCTAACATAGTAACTTTTTACTCAGTTTCACTATTTCTCCCATGTATCATTATTTATAGATAACTTAGTGTCAAGATACTCCGTTGTTCACTTTTCATCCCAAAATCGAAACATCGTGTGTCGAGTGGCGGAACTCAACGCCACATATTGTCCAAGTTATCAGAGCAAAGAAATTAAAATATTTATAATACAATTATTCCTCCAATTGGGAATCGTACCCATAATCAATCGCATCTACAGTACACACACTCACATATATATCAGCTTATAATAAATATCTAATCCCTTATACCTTAATTTTATTATCTTATCTTTAATATATTAATAAGATTTTCAGAAGCTTTTTATTTAGGTTTAAAAAAAATACTGATACTAGACAACAACCGCGTTCTTGAAAGTCAACGAACAAAATATGCCTTTAATTATCGCGGCGTTAAGTTCCGCCACTTAACACGCAACGCCTCCAAATCCGGTGGAAAATGGGGAACTGAGTGTCTTAACACTAGGTTCCCTCTGCCTACCCTGCTGTGTGCGGGATACAGCGTGAAGCTATAAAAAAAGTCCTTAAGCAACACAATTATACATAAAATATATTGTTTTGTCACAGATAAATCTTCAGTTTCGGATCATCAAAGTATTCATCCGTGAAGGTTAGACGTGTCTGATCTAAATTTACAACGTCTTACCGATACCGATACAGGAAGTCCTTCGAATTCTAAACGCTTTAAAAATGACTAACCATATGCTTAGCCAAGTAATTATAGAAATTAAATCTATATGACTTGATAAATTAAGTAATAATGGTGAAAAATTACGTAATGTCAATTCTTATTTGATTAACATATTTATTTGCATTAAAACAGTAGACAGTGTAAGTCAAATTCCATACCTAGTTAAGGTGGTTGTGCCGTCAAAGATGGGGCCATCGTTCCCACTCAGCGTTTGACTGAACACACGATGATAGTGGATTCGATTCCCACTCAGTGGAATTACTTTTATTAATTTGTTACGATATACAAAGTTATCGGCGGCGTTAAGTTCCGCCTCTCAAAACCAAATGTCTTAATTACGGGCGAAAGGAGGAGGATGGAGTGTCTTAAAACTAGGTCCTCTCTCACTATCCCGCTATGCGGTAAAAAAATAAGCATTAAGCATACGTTTTTTTCATTTCCTTATGTTAAGTTGCAATAGACAACAAAACATTGATTCCTTTTACTTTTCGTCATAGTGTTAAGCACAAAAGTTCACATTTAACATATTGTCATATATTCAGACATGTGTGCAAATATTTGAGTAAATTGGACTTCTAGAAGTAAAAAAGCTTGTCTCACATAAAAAGATAGATACTAGTAAAAAATGGTCAAAAAAGGTAAAATTACAAATACAAAACCTTACTTAAACATGATTCGAATCCACAATCGCTTATTCATTATAATTGCCCGTCAACCGTGTTATAAGTAACAACTCACACAAAATTAACAAAACTTTTATTAAACGCAGCTTAAACCGAAAGCTAAAGTGGCACAACACAAGTTTGACTTTATAATTTATACCGTGCATCGGCTGTAATGAATTTACCGAAAGCTCTATAGCGCTACAAAGTTAATTACGTCACTGTGCTACTGAATATTGAAATAAAAAGAGAAAAAGCATTTTCACGCTTTATCCGGTATAATGGGACATTCACAGAGGAACTTGGTGTCAGGACACTCAGCATTCCACTTTCTACACTAAAATCAATACTTTACGTTTCAAGTGGCGGTACTTAACACCGCCTTTTGTCTGAGGTAGCAGTGCGGAGAAATAAAAATAATATATAATTACTAATCTCTTTTGTTTTATGCCTATATAAATCGCTGATTAAAGGCGTAAGTTATATTTTGTCGTTGACTTTCTAGTACTCAGTTCATATCTAGGTAAAATAAATCTTATTGTCTAAATAAATAGTTTTTATAAATTATGTTGTTATTGTGTCTCACTACTGTATTCTAAAATGACATCATCAATTTTAATGTCTTTCACTACTGTTTCCTAAAAGAGTAATCATTCGACCGAGTGGGAATAGAACCCACAACCATCGCATTTTCAGGCAGACGTTGTCCCACTGCGCCACGACGGCCTCTACTAAAACGAGCTTTTAGAAAAACAAAATGTATAGTTTAGGGTCATTTGCCTTAATTTATTATTAAAATTTTATCATATCTATCGTTATCTGTGATTAAGATAACGTAAAGCTATTAATATTTATATATAATGTCGAAATATCAAAAGAAGAACATCTGGACGATTTGTGATAATTTGTTTATATTACTGAAGATACATTCATATATTGTAGATATAGATATCACAAAATAAATTATTCATAGGTAATGAAGCAAATAATGTATAAAATAATAAATATATCCCAGCTTGAATTCGTTTAGGTTGATAAGTATTATGCACTAATTAATATTAAAGTGGGAATTAATCTTCTTTCAAAAAATAAATAAAATAAAAATAAATTTATTACTCTAAAAGTTAAATATAACATAATAACAAAAAAAAAAATTAAATAAAAAATAGTTTTTAAAAAAATAACATTTAATCTTTCTCTAGCTATAATTATTTAAGTCCAATTTAAATTCTTAATAAAATTAATCCATGAAAACTTATGATTAATTTATGTTTTATTTTATTCAATATTTTTATTTATTTCATGGCTTTTTTTATTTTGTATGAAAGAAAGGTTATATGACATGTAATAAAAAGTTACAATATAGAAACGTCATCAGACATATTACTAATGTACCTAATATTATACGAAATTTTATACATTTTCTATTCAGTACAAGTCATTGTCAACTTCCTTTGGGTGGCCTTAATAATCTTGATTTTTTTCCCTCGCTCTGGTACCTAAAGCAAAGCACAGCGTTGACATTTAAGGCTTAATTTCTTGATTTTCTACTTTTAACATATTAAAGTATTCTTCACACACTTAGGTCAGTGAGAAAGATTTTTTTCGCAAACATTTAAATCAAAATTAAAATCCATTAAAGACAAAATTTTACGCACAATTTTAGGGTCAGAATGCTTCGACGGTTTCTTAGGGGAGCGAGTTCAAATCTCGCTGCGTGTAATTTTTATACGTTTTCTAAAAAATTTCTTCTTATATCTTATTTTTACAATTTGTTCCATCTAACTACACTGCCATGAATAAAGTATGAGGTTAAAGAAAAAATATTTTACCACTACTATCATAAAAACTAAAATACGCCTGTATTATATATAAGCTATTTTTTCGTATAATTGGTATCTATAAATTGTAACAGTAATAATTTAAAACATGCCACTAATTCTTAGTATCACGCAATCATCACCATAAACATATACGTTGACTTCATTAGTTACTTTATCAATCATCATTTGTTTTGACACTTTGATTGTCGTTATCAAGCGACACCTAGTAATTGTAAGGTCAATGTCCTGTTAATCAAGTACTGACGAAAATATTATGAATAAAGATATTTAAAAATATGAGTTCCGTTTTAAAAATAATATCAATAAAATTCGAATTTGAATGACTTAATTAGACTCTCGGCCCTAAACTGCGAGTTTTTTTGAACAAATGAGGCAAAAAATATTTTTAAACATTTTTAAACCAGTCGTGGCCCAGTGGCACAAGCGTGTGACTGTAAACGACTGGTTGTGGGTTCGATTTCCACTCGAGGAGTGGAAATATTTAATATTTCCATTTTCTTTGCTCTGGTGTCGAGGTAAAGCGCGGCGTTAAGTTCCGCCACTTAACACGCAATGCCTCCGAATTCGGCGGAAAGTGGGGAACGGAGTGTCTTAACACTAGGTTCCCTCTGCCTACCCTGCTGTGTGCGGGATACAGCGTGAAGCTAAAAAAAAAATGATTTTTTTTATACATTTACTTTAAAGGTAAAATAGTAGCCCTGTTTTATATATTTTTCCAATTTTATATAGCTTAAAAGCTTCACGCTTATTCCCGCATCGTAGTCAGAGAAAATCTAGTGTCACACTTCATTTTTTCCACTTTTCCCTCGAAATCCAAACAATAGCTGAATAGCTGTCTTCGGTAGCAGAACGAAAAATGAAAATTTGAATATAATCGCATCCCCGAGTGGAAATCAAACTCACAGTCTAGACTATCACCATACAAAAAAATCGACTCTTAATTAACAAAATGGCACCAACTAAAAACACAAAGCACAGAACTAAGCTACAAAAAAACATAAAATATATAAAAAAGATGGTTCTTTTTTATTCCACACCGTTATATCGGACAAAGCCTATAAATCCCTTATATTTTTTTATCAGAATCAAACATAACAGTGACCCAGTAACATCGACGCAGACTGTCACAGCCGCAACGGTATCACCGAAAGCGCATTTCCAGTAAACCGAACGTTTGTAACCATACTGATTTTAAATTATGGGATAAAATCCTTTCCATTACTTTGTTAAAATTTCACACAAAAATGGACGAAAACGGGAAAAGAAATTAAGTTACATGTAGTTATATATACTTATATACCCCATACTTAGGATGCGTTAAAATAGAAAATAATATTTATTGTTAAATTGAAATATATAATGTCTTCATACTAACCTATTATTATAATATTTTATATAACATTTTTTGATTCACGACAGGAGTCATGTGGAAAAGCAGAGAGAAACTAGTGTCAATAAACTCCCTCCAACATTCTAGGACACAATATAAAAACAACATATAAATACATAAGTGAAATAAATATGTATTAAAGTGCTATGGATTACCATATGTCCGTACTCTGTGTCAACACTTATAAAATACAATAATTACGTAAAGACATAATTTTAACAAAAATTTAGTAGCTTCATTTGAATCTATCAGTGTAAAGAAAATACAATACCATTTTGAACCACTTTTTGGTGTTCTATTTGCTTAAAAATGTGTACAAATGGCCAAAACCCAAGACAAAACAATATTTTCATAGCATGAACCGAATTTAAAGGCCAGGATGTCGAGGACAACGTTTACTTTCTACTTTTTTCTTTTTCTGTTAGTAATTTTTTTTAAATTTATTTTAATGAGTAAATAAAAAAATGTAAACATAAAATACAATTTTAAACTAGAATTCATTACGGCAGTGTTAATTGAATTCTGTCCACCGTCCTCCCGCAGCGTTGTCAACGCAGCCGTCACTGTAACGCAATAATAAAGCAATTTCCACTGCGCTCAGCCTCCATCCGCTAAATACAACAACCTATGCACTATATATACAGTATAGAAATTTATTTTCTAACAAATTGATGTAAACGTAGATTTATTTAGTGGGTTTATTTTCGTTGAAAATTTCAAACTTTTACTGTTATTGCGATGGGTTTGAATTTACATTTCATTTATTTACTCTTAGCTTTACGCTTTTCTATGCATAGAAAGGTAAACAGAGAGTTCTACTGAGACCTCTGTATGTAAACTTAGGCAGTTTGCCGAGTACGCTGTCGTATTGAGATTAAAAACTTACCAACAGAGAAATAAAAATATTTGAAATATATCTATGCTTTTTGAAATGAAACTATTTTTAACCGGATTAATCGCGTATATTATTGGTATTCGAAAATACATTTTTTAGAAACCCGACGTTTCGAACACTTTACAGTAGTCCGTGGTCACAGGTAGACTGAGGTGGCATTCGTCTGTCAGTTGATACATTATTATATCAAACTACCGCCAACGATTTCTTAGTTGCCTCGCGTACTGCCCTGGATTCTTGCAGAATGAGCTGACTGTATCATGCCCTCTGGTGTGGTGATTTTGAGACTTCAAAGTTTTTAGAATTGGGTCCCAGGTGGTAGAAAGTTTCCAACCGTCTTCTCTATTGAAATTTGGATGTTTTTGTATTTCAATAGCCTCGCGGATCATTCTAGGGATATATCTATTTTCCCTAGCGAGGATATGTGGTTTATCAAACCTTATGTAATGGTTGGGCTTATCCGTAGCATGCTCACACACAGCTGACTTTGATGCACGCCCATTCTTGATATCGGAGATGTGTTCCTTCACCCTAGTACCGATGCTCCTCTTTGTTTGGCCAATGTAAGATAAGCCACAGTCACAGTCTAGTTTGTATACACCTGCACACTGTAAAGGAATATTACATTTAACTGGTCTCAAGAACTGGCTCACTTTTTTGTTAGGCTTAAATATAGTTTTTATCGAAGCTCTTCTTAAGATGTTGCCAATCCTGTCTGTAACTCCCTTCACATAAGGTAGAAGTGCTGGTTGTCTCTAGCGGCTTGTTGGTCTTCCGCTCACAGTGGAGAGACAACCAGCACTTCTACCTTATGTGAAGGGAGTTACAGACAGGATTGGCAACATCTTAAGAAGAGCTTCGATAAAAACTATATTTAAGCCTAACAAAAAAGTGAGCCAGTTCTTGAGACCAGTTAAATGTAATATTCCTTTACAGTGTGCAGGTGTATACAAACTAGACTGTGACTGTGGCTTATCTTACATTGGCCAAACAAAGAGGAGCATCGGTACTAGGGTGAAGGAACACATCTCCGATATCAAGAATGGGCGTGCATCAAAGTCAGCTGTGTGTGAGCATGCTACGGATAAGCCCAACCATTACATAAGGTTTGATAAACCACATATCCTCGCTAGGGAAAATAGATATATCCCTAGAATGATCCGCGAGGCTATTGAAATACAAAAACATCCAAATTTCAATAGAGAAGACGGTTGGAAACTTTCTACCACCTGGGACCCAATTCTAAAAACTTTGAAGTCTCAAAATCACCACACCAGAGGGCATGATACAGTCAGCTCATTCTGCAAGAATCCAGGGCAGTACGCGAGGCAACTAAGGAATCGTTGGCGGTAGTTTGATATAATAATGTATCAACTGACAGACGAATGCCACCTCAGTCTACCTGTGACCACGGACTACTGTAAAGTGTTCGAAACGTCGGGTTTCTAAAAATGTATTTTCGAATACCAATAATATACGCGATTAATCCGGTTAAAAATAGTTTCATTTCAAAATGTGTAATAATCGCGAAAACAAAAGATCATATTATATACATACTACCAATTGGGTATCAAACCCACAGCCAATCAAATGAAAATAAAATGTACTCTAATCAACGACTTAACACGCAATATTCAGATTTCGGGCGTGAAGTGAAGAACGGAGTGTCTTGACACTAAGTCCTCTCTCACTACCCTGTTATACGAAAAATCATAAAACTGAGGAAAAATAAGAAATATACTATCGAAATTACTTCAATATATCATTTAAAAAGATACCTACCAACTTCTTTTCAAGTCGGTTAATCAAAACGGTCTCACTCAGCGTTCTCATTCCATATTCAGTAATTTAAAGTAAGATTATATCAATGACCGATATATTTATTGGTTGGTACTAAAAGGATATTTTGTTTCGTTCACAATCATCCTTTATTTAGTGGGTTTTATCATGTGGTAAATGTCAACCTCGTTATCGTATGTTAGTAAAATAGCTAATTGTTTTAAAAACGTATATAAAATTGTAAAGCAGGATATGAACCTGTGCTTCTTGAAATTTGTCTCAACGCAGATTTTTTATTTTATGTTATTTTATCTTTTAGCGTCACGCTGTAACCCACCCACAGCAAAGTAGACAGAGAGAACGTAAAGTTAAGACACTCCATTCTATTATCCGGCAAATTCTGAAGGCATTGCGTGTTAAGTGGACACCAGAGCGAAGAAAATGAAAATATATTCAAGTTCCTCGAGTGGGAACCGAACCCACAACTAACCGAGTTTACAGTCACACTTTGAGCCCACAAGCCATGGCTGGCCTCTTCTTAAACATTTTTTTTTTATTCTAAGAGTTTCTACTCATCATACATTAAGATTCAAGTTGAATAGGCAAAAAGAGCCTAGTGTTAAGGCACTCCTGTCTCCATATTTCGTTCATTAAGAGACACAGGGATGGAGAGTGTATTGAGTGACTACCACACAGTCCACACCCATCGCGTGATCAGTCATATTATTATAATTTACGACTGGGGCGCTACAATTAGAATATTAGTTAAAAATGCTATTCTATTCCTATTTCTAAAATTAGACAAGAAAAGCAGAACTATTGATAATTAAATAAAAAAATATCACAATAAAGGTTTAACATTAATTCTTCATTTTATTTAGACTAAATCTACATCAATAATATGGGAAAAAAATCATCTTTGGGCTGTGAAATAAAATATAACTACGATATTTTTAGTTAAAGAAAAATATTTCACCACTTTAATGGATCACTCGCAAACATTTATGTTTATGGAATAACCGGTTTATTTTATTTACTTATATTTAAAACTTTTAAGTGCTTTATAATAACTTGTCAAACTAAATATTAATTCGATATATCGTACTTATTAATATATTCTCGTGACCCCGTTAAGTAAAATATTCGTTGCCATAGCAACGTCACTTTATACAAAAGTAAGTAGTATTAATTGAATGTATTTTAAAGCATTATTATCACCCTTAGCATATGACAAATATTTTTAGAACACGTATAAAAATTTGAACGCAGCAGGATTCGAACCCGCGTCTCTTGGAATCCGTAGTTGATCCCATGGCTTACTGGAATAAGCGCTTGGATGGTCAATGTATTTCTAATAATAATCCTTATCATGAAAAATGTTAAGTTTCCTCATTTCTTCTCTCTATACCTAAAATTTAAGTATGCCAAATTTCATACTCCTCGCAATTTCCACGAAACTCTCTAACAAAAAAAAATCTTCACTTGTTTATATAATAATAAATACTCCACTAACAAGTTTAGTATTATACATCATATATAAGAACGTATATATTCAATTATGCAATACCAATATCATTAAAGTAAATCAGGCGACGTCCCTAGAGCGTTGGTAATACTGAAGTACACTACAATTAACATGTCTATGTGTTGTGTGTGAATAATATATGTGTGTTTTTAGTTTCAAGCTTATCCTGCGTATATAATAGGCAGATAGAAAAGTAGTAGTAGTAAATAGCAGAGAGAAATTAGTCTACATACACTCCGTTCTCCACTTTAGGTCCAATTCAGAGGCAATGTGTGTTGAGTGGCGGAACTTACCGCCTCTCTCTGCCTGACCACAGTGAGGAAATGATATTGACACTTCGCAACATAAAATATTATTCTGCATAAATATAGCTAAGGATTTGAACGAGAATGGGTAGGTGGTTTTAGTTTTAATAATGTAACGCAAGCTTCACACATAGTGGGGTTGTCCGAGCGAACATGGTGTCAAGACACCCCGTTCCCTACTTGCCGCGCGAAATCAAGACATTGCGTGTTGAGGGCGGAATTCAACGCCGATTTTGCGTTCACACCTGAGCGGATCAACGAAAACAATTTAACATACAATCCTTCCTCTACATAGAAATCGAACCTACAACCAATCGTATACTATAAAACTATATTTCTACACGTGGGGGGACTTCCCCTCCGCCGCTGGGTAGCGTCCCGTAATAGGCGGGACACCCAGTAGCTTGGTGATAAAATATTCGTTCTCCGACTGGCTCGCGACCACTATCGTGTGAAAGACGAACTGCCAAATATCTGATGATGTGTTCCGGTTCGACGACATGTAAGTCAGCTCTCCCTATTCCCGCCATCTCTATCCTACCTTCCTCCTTCCTTCCTGCATCCCCAATGTCGGCAACGCATCCACAACCCTTCTAGCGTTGTGGATGTCTATGGGCGAAGGTACCACTTACCATCAGGTGGTCCTTCTGCTCGTTTGCCTCCTTTATTTAATAATAAAAAAAACCTAATTACAAAAAGTTAACACAAAATATTAAACACAGGTCTCGACTTAATGTGTTCAAACAAAACTTTCCGAATAATATCATGAATTCGCTGCAAATTTAATCTGAGGATTAGTTTTGCAGAAGGCTATAAAACGGCTTAGCTCTATTAGTTTCAGGGCAAAGCGTGCGAAAGTTCAACTTTGTGAAAAGAAATAAGATTAAAACGTTCTTTACTACCTCTTTAAAACTAACTTACATTTCAAGCTAAGTTACAAGATAAAGTTGGCATAAAAAAGGATCTTTTCTTGCTATATTTAAATGAAAAAAATAAATGTATTACGTTACATAATATACTGCTAAATATATGCAAAAAATATACATTAATATTAAAGCAACTTGACACCCTCTCAAGAAACCCCTTGTCAAGAAACCCCTTTCTCCGTTTCCCGGCCTAATTTGACATATAGCCTTATAAATTCAGATAAACCAAAAAAAAATCAATATAACCATTGTGGCCAGTCGTGGCCCAGTGGCACAAGAGTGTGACTGTAAACGACTGCCACCGAATTCGGCGGAAAGTGGGGAACGGAGTGTCTTAACACTAGGGTCCCTCTGCCTACCCTGCTGTGTGCGGGATATAGCGTGAAGTTATTTAATTTAATTTTAATTTATAACCATTCCCCGAGTGAGAGTCGAACCCACAGTCATCACGTTTACAATCAGACACTGTACCACTGCGCCAGTATGGTCACTCAAAAATAGAATATTTGTCAATCGTTTTTACACGAATGTTTATTGAGAAGGCTTCACTATTAAAGTTATTTACTATTAAGAAGTACCTGCAGATCTAAACAAATTCATATTTTGAAAGGAAAAAGGCAAAAATAACTACATATATTTTTACTCATTCCTAGTTAAACCTATGAACAGCGAAGCAATTGATAATATTAAATTAAATTGTAATTACTAACAGTATTCTAATAACTTTAAAATATTTTTTTAGCTTTACGCTATTTCCCGCACACGACAGGGCACAGACAGACAGACAACCTAGTGTTAAGACACTTCGTTCCCCATTTTACCGCCGTATTCTGGATTCATTGCATGTTCAGTGGCGGAACCTAACACCGCGCTTTACCCTCGACACCACAGAGAATTTTAATTTGTTTCAATGTTTTCAATTATTTAACAAAAATACAAAATTGAAGAAGAATATATCATTCAAAACAAAAACAAAACCTTACAAATCTACGCTTAACTAATATATATATATAACAAAAAAAGATTTTCTTGGCAAGGTGTGCATGAGGTCAACTACCATATACTCGTAGTACCACCCTCACCCCACGACCTACATAAGGCACAATAACCTACCTTTATTGAACTGTCTCACGTGATGAGATAATAAGAGATAATATTAACTTTTTGTGTGAAAGTCGTAATTTTTGAGTTGTATTTAACCTAAATAATTTCAGGCATTAGTCATAATGAAGACTTTTTTTTTTTTAGCTTCACGTTGTATCCCGCACACAGCAGGGTAGGCAGAGGGGATCTAGTGTTAAGATACTCCGTTCCCCACTTTCCGTCGAATTGGAGGCATTTCGTGTTAAGTGGCCGAACTCAATATCGCGCTTTGCCTCTTCAACAAAGCAAAGAAAATGGAAATATTAAATAAAATGTTTAAGATTTCCACTCCAAATAACAGAAAACTTTATTGAAAATGGTAATTTTGAGTTTTATTGTATTAAAAAAATCAGGCATTTGTGATAATTTTTTTTTTCATTATCATTAAGAATTTCTTAAAAATAATACAAAAAAATATCTCAAAACAAAGTAGTCTTTTAAATTTCACCAGTTACTTGAAAAACGTAAATATCAGTTACGCTTTTACTAATTAACGTGGCATTAGTAAACTGATATAGTTAATAAAGTTATAGACCATCGTGGCACTGTGACAGTGCCTGACTGAGTTCGATTTCCACTCAAGGATATGATGAGATATATTTGAATAATATTAAGCCAAAGCGTGGCGTTAAGTTTTGCCACTTACTTAACAATGTTTCGTATTCAGATGAAAAGTGAAGAACAGAGTGTCTGGTCACTAGGTTCTTCCCGATTAACTTGCTATGTAGAAAAATATATGAATCTTTAAAAAAATACTTAAACCTAAATACATTGTTTTAAATTTCGCCGGTTACTTCAAAACATAAGTATTAGTTACACTTTTACTAATCAATGACGAATTAGTAAGCTGATATAATTAATTACGATATAATTAATTAGGGGCCAGTCGTGGCGCAGTGGCACATACGTGTGACTGTACACGAATGGTTGTGGGTTCGATTCCCACTCGTGGAGTGGAAATATTTAAATTTTCTTCGCTATGATATCGAGGCAAAGCGCGGCGTTAAGTACCGCGACTTAACACGCAATGCCTCCAGAACTCGGCGGAAAGTAGGGAAAGGAGTGTCTTCACACTAGGTTCCCTCTGCCTACCCTGCTGTGTGTGGGACACAGAGTGAAGCTAAAAAAAATAAAATAAAACAATATAAATAATTAAGTTAGAAGCCATCATGACGCAGTGGGTTCGATTTCCACTCGTTAAAATAATTATAATTTAACTATTTCTATTTCTACACTATGATGAAAGTACGACGTTGAGTTTCACTATTCCACATATAATGTTTCAAGTTCTGCCTGTAAGTGGAGAACGGAGTATGTTGACACTGAATTTTCTCTGGTTATTTTACTACAAAAAGTGTAAAGCTAAAATAACATATAATTAGATATTAGGTTTACGATTTGTTACTACCAAACAAATTTAGGTCACAGAGGTTATTAACAGATTAGTACGTGGCTGTGATTTCGGCGACCAACAACGTTTCAAAATAGCCAAGGAGATTTTCAAGGATAAGAAGTTTATATAATAACTAGTCGACTAGTAGAAAAGTAAAAATTACACATTTTCCACTCGAGGAGTGGAAATATTTAATATTTCCATTTTCTTTGTTCTGGTGTCGAAACAAAGCGCGGTGTTAAGATCCGCCACATAACATGCAATGCCTCCAGATATCGGCGGAAGATGGGGAACAGAGTGTAGTCACCCTAGGTTCCCTCTTGAATACAGCGTGAAGCTTAAAACAAAACAATAAAATTTATCGGCGTGTTTGTCACTATACGAGTAGGTATACAAAATATACATGAAACAAATGATAGTTTATACAACTTCATGCGTTTTCCCGCATAGAATCGCTTCTATCCTTACTTTCGTGACGGAACTTGATAGTGTACTTTGTCTGAGGTACCAAGGCGGAGAAAAGAAAATAACATACAATAATTTCCCAGAGTGGAAATCGAACCCAAGACTATCGTGTTCACAGACGTACGCTGACCCACTGTATCACGACAGCCTCATATGATATTTATTTTATTACTATAATACGTTTTTACATGCATTATTTATAAAGACATAAAAAATGGGTTTTCTATATGTCTTTTCCATATAAACTTTAAGTATGTCAAATTTCATACCCCTCCGCATACCTTATGTCAAAAAGGATCCAAAGGCTTTCCTTCAGGTAACAATAAGTTTTAATATAAGGTAAGTAAAAATATAAAATATCTATCTATTGTTCGTGGCATATCGATGGATACGTCGTGGATATAAATTAATAATAACTATACGTAACATTTTAAACATTTATAGAAAATGTGTATAAATTCTTGACAAATAACTATTTTGTCGTCGATATCCACCATGCAATGCTTCGAATTCAGGCCGTAAGTAGAGAATCTACCTAAAAAATTATACAGGTAAATCTCCTTTATAAAATAAGGTAAAAAAATAAAAAAATCCCCAAAAGAATTCCAACCTACAACCATCCCATCAAAAAAAAAAGCAGAAAAATCAAGAATATTACCACAAAGCGAACGGTGCAAAAAATCATGCAGGAACACGTAAAAAATACGTTATATATAGCTTTTTCCGTGACTCAAAGACATTGTTAGGCTCATAGTGAGCCGTAGAGCAAAAAAAGGGGTTGGGCACAATGGGCCAAGGCATAATAAACTCGTCAGCTGTTATATAGGTCAGCTGGGAACGACAAATTGCCTATCGCAGGGAATTTTTATCACCCGACAATTTAAACTGAAGATATCCCATTTATATGTTGCGAGAGTAAAATATTAAGTTATAAAAATGTGGGAATTCTCTTCTGACCTCAGTAGTATTGTAGTGTAGTGAAAAGTATTACTGTATAGGAAAGTCATGCGGATTGTGGGTTCGATTTTTACTCAAGATAAATGGTTTTGTACTGTAATTAGAGAAAAGATAGAGAGAACCTAATGTCTAGTCATTCCGTTCTCTATGCACGTCCCGAAATCAGGACATTGTGTGCTGAGTCGCAACGCCGTCACGTTTTATTTTGTCGCCAGAGCGAAGAAATCAAAATAATTTAAAATTAATTACTCCCCCAAATGTTTCTTTTATTATCAAAATGAATGAATACAGTCAGACGCTGTGACACAGTACCAGAATAGTATTATTATTTCACAAAATGAATAAAATGGTGTATTTGGTAATATAACATTTATAATTAAAAATCAAACGGAATTTCAAAGGAATATTGTGCCATACAAAAAAAGCGCACAGTACAAAATATTAAAGAACTATTTTATCACCTGATTATATATCTAAAAAAACACTATAATGTCTCAATTAAATATTACAACTACTTGCTATATCCTTTTATTATATTTGCTAATAAAAAAAACTGTATCGTGGCGCAGTGGCATGAACGTGTGACTGTAAACGACTGGTTGTGGGTTCGATTACTACTCGAGGAGTGGAAATATTTCATATTTCCATTTCCTTCGTTCTGGTATCAGAGGCAAAGCACGGCGTTAAGTTCCGCCACTTAACATGCAACGCCTCCGAATTCGCGGAAAATGGGGAACGGAGTGTCTTAACACTAGGTTCCCTCTGCCTGCCCTGCTGTGTGCGGAATACAGCGTGAAGCTTAAAAAAAAATGTATGTATGTATGTACATACCTCCACACATACACACAAAAACAGAATAAATTTTTTAACTTAAACATATAAAAATCAAACATGTCGAGATTTAGCCCGCATATAGTATATGGTCAACACGGCCGGTCGTTAGCTCGTAGCGGTAATTAGTTACGGTGTGACCATGCGTATGGTTTACGCTGTACACTCTCTCAAGTATAATAAGTAGATTTTAATTAAAACAGGTAATATCATTTTGATATCAAAATCCATCAAAACTTGAGGCCAACATTGCGATGTGGAATAAAGTTTCACAGAAACTGCGATTGGTTGTAGGTTCGGTTCTCGCTCGAAGGAATAATTAATTTAAAAATATTTCCATTGCCTGGTAATACAAACCGCGGCGCTAAGTTTCGTCATTTAACAAGCATAGGTCAAGGAAAAAAGGAAGAACGGAGTGTCTTGACAGTAGGTTTTGTCTCGCTTATCTACTACGTTTTTACTAATTAAAAGTATATGATACCTTCATAATATGAATATATAAAAAACACACTCTGCGGGACTTGAAACCGATGCTCGGGTGAACGTCCAAATGCACTCTAGCCTACTGAACCGTATTTAGAATAAATAGGTACTTTTCCTAAATAAAATAGATATTTAAGTAAATTTACATTATTTAAGGTAAGGTAAGGTGATGGATGATTTATGATGATTATCACTATTATCTCCCAGAAAATTACGTGAAATCATCATTGGCGTGAAACAGTTGTTGCATATTATACTTATATTAATAATATATAAAGAAATTTTCATAAAGCGTGTAAAATTGTGTGTAGTTTTAAATCTTCTAACGAAAGTTTTGTGATTGTGAGTGATTTTATTAAGGAGGAAAAAATGTGACTAATTACCTAAAAAATAGGTCTCTACCAGCTATCCTAAATACTTCACGTTCATAAATGCTAATATATTGAAAAAACGCTTAAAGAAAGTAAATTTCAATTAAATATATGATTTTAATTAAAATTGTCTGTTATATGTTACATTGAACTATGATAAAGGTCGTGATTTCCTTAGAACCTTAAGATCCACTAACTTTAGTGGTAAAAGACCAAACCGTTCTTTGATCATTATTCACTCCCAACTTATATATTGGTAAAACTTCAAATTATATTTCTCAGAGACACAGTAAATGTTAATTAAGTTAGGTAAAACACAGTTCGCAATTTCAACATTAATTTTAACCTTATATTATTTTTAGCTTCACGCTGTATCCCGCACACAGCAGGGTAGGCAGAGGGAACCTAATGTTAAGTCACTCCGTTCCCCACTTTCCGCCGAATTCGGAGGCTTGCGTGTTAAGTGGCGGAACTTAACGCCGCGCTTTACCTCGACACCAGAGCGAAGAAAATGGGAATATAATTTCCACTCCTCGAGTGGGAATCGAACCCACAACCAGTCGTTTACAGTCACACTCTTGTGCCACTGGGCCACGACTGGCCAAAAAAAAAAATAAAATCTGTTATTAACAATATTTCCTTATAAATTATATTACACTATCAAAGAAGAACACAATTAATTCAAAATCATCATAAAACATATTAAATCTAATACTTAAGGAGAAAAGGTACACAATTTGAGTACGATTTCCGTTATCAAGTGCCCGTGGGACCCGCACCGTTATCTAAGACAATACACTTTTGTTTATAAATAGCTGTACATCGCTATGAATTCTAGTGAATTTGTTGTATGTACCACCGTTAAGACACTTCTGATGTGGATTACTGCTCTGTTCATTCTAATTAGTAGTAATTAAATAATATTATATGCGATAAGCTAAAGAAATTAGGTAGAAGTATTTTATATGTAACAGTATATTAAAAATTAAATAATAATTAGATAATATTACTGGGGGTAGTATTAGTCTAGATTTGAGGCGGAAAGTGGAAAACAGACTATCTTGACACCAGTTTCACCTATTCTGCTGTATGGGAAAAAGTATGAAAATGTTAAGTTACATAACATAACCCTTGAATAGTCGTGAAGTAGAAACTGAAAATTCCTTTTTACCTCCTATATTTATTTGTATACTTTGACTAGGAGGTATCTTTTTAAGTAATTGAAATAGGGGATGCAAGTTTGTATGAAAAAGTGTGTAGTTAGTTACGCAGGAGAAGCCGCAAGCGATCGCTAGTAATACTTATAAGAAGTGACATTTATTCTTAAAGCCGGCAGCGCATCCACAACTTCTCTAATTTTGTATATATCCATGGGTAAAGTTAAACACTTACCATCAAGTGGTCTTGCTGGTTTGCCTCTTTTTTTGCAATAAATAAAAAAAAAAAGAATTGTAAAAGTACATTTGAAAAATATTTCTTGCATAACTTTTTCAATTCTGCGAAAGTTAATTTACATATAACATGCGGCTGCGTTGCATAGTATCTCGTTACCCAAAAAAACACTGTTTGAATTTTATTATAGTATAGAAGAAATTTCTTTGCACTAATTATGAAAATCGTATACATATGCAAAGAGACGAGTGTGTTTGTGAGTGCAAAATTGTCTGATTGTAAATGCGGCTGGTTGTGGGTTCGATTCCCGCCCAGGGAAATGATAATATTTAAATTTTGTTCATTTCTCCGCTCTGGTATCTAAGCCAAAGCACAGCATTGAGTTCCACTTCCTTATTTTATTATTTCGGACAGAAAACAGAAAGAGAGTCACCTGCTATGTGGTGAAAAGTACGAAGTTGAACTGCATTTATTTGCATATACCCACATCATTTTCACGCTTTTCCTATACAGCAGAGTATTCAGAGAGGATCTAGTATCAAAATATTCCGTTCTCCACTTTCCGCACGAAATCAAAACTTAATACCAATTAATTTTATACCTATTTACTACGTAATAATTATAAAAACCCATACATATCGCAACAATTCGATATTATCAAGTCGATATAAAGCAGCCATAGTAGCGTAAGCGGCAAGTTCAATTAACTAACAAAAACTTGGTTACTATGCAGACCGTGGCTCGGGTGACAGCTGGCCTCGCTTTATATGCGCAAAAAGACTACACTTTCCGTTTTCCCAATCATTTCGTTCCACTCTCGATTTGGCAAACATATGGGTTATTGCTGAGGCCAATCGTGGTTTGTAGGTACTAAGTGTGACTGCAACGCAACTGGTTGTGGGTTTGATTCCCATTTGAGGAATTGAAATATTTGACATTTCGTTCTCTTCACTCTGGTGTCATCCCATTCGAAGAATTGAAATATTAAATATTTCATTTTCTTTGCTCTGGTGTCGAGGCAAAGCAAGTCGTTGAATTAGACTTAAAACGTACTGCCTCCAAAATTCGAAGTGGGGAACGGAATGTCTGAACATTAGGTTCCCTCTGCCTATCCTGTTGTTGTGTGAGATACAGCGTGACGCTAAAAATAAATAAATATACACATCTTTACGTCTTGCTACCCTCTGTAGGTAGAGTAGGCAGAGGGAATCTAGTGTTAAGTCACTCACTAAATCATCTTCATGCTTCTTTCGCATAATATTTAAAGGCAAACAAGTCCCATTAACTTCAGCCTTTAAGACTAGACATATGTACCTATAAATTAAAAATCATAAAGAATTCAACACCAAAATCAAACCGATCTTACACAACATATGTAAAACACGAAATCAAACATAACATTAAACGCAAAAGAAACCGCACAAAACAATGACATTGTTATTTTAATACGCAATTTATAACCGTCATTACAGAGCGCAGGCACCATACGTTCGGCTTTCTTCGAGTAATGGTCAGTGAAATGAGCTTTCTAAAAAATGTTCACTAGAATTACGTACATACAAATTTAGTGTTTTTACTTTATTACTAAAAAAATAATTCACATCGACTTTACGGAAAAAGCTTTTGATAGTACCTATATGAGATGGTAGATGGTAGTTTTGTAGAAATATAGTATTAAATGTATCTTTATACTTAGAAACATATTTTATATTTTAATTATCATTAAAAATTTACATAGTATTTATAAAAAAATCGTATTCTTAAGGACTTTTTTACACAGCAGGTAGGCAGGGGGAATCTAGTGTCGAAACAGCCATTACGTCTTAAGTGTTGGAACTTAGCGCCGCGCTATGCCTCGACACCAGAGCGAAGAAAATTGGAATGTCAAATATTTGCTCTCCTCAAGTGGAAATGAAACCTTTAACCAGTCACGTTTACAGTTACAATTTTGAACAACCCAAAATAAATAAATTTAATAAAATTTAAAAATAACCTTTATCGTACACTAATAGATTAATACTTTAAATATAATTTAGAATAAACATTTGTCCTACTAACCGGAAAAGGTATCGGCAACTAGGCGGAAAGATAATATCGCTTTTCATTACCAGCTCATCTAACATTACTTTTCTTGACGAATTAAAATCCACATTAATTACTATCAGCTATATCTTCACGCTATCCTAAGCCTCACGGGAACCTAGTGTTAAGACACTCTGCTCTCTGCTTTCCGCATCTATTCAAGATATTGCGTGTTCAGTCGTGTTTTGAGAATAATTTACATATAACCATTTCGCCGAATAGAGATCAAACCCATAGCATTTACATTCGGCTGCTCCGCTGTGTCACGATGGCTCCCATTATGGATAGTATCAGAAAGTAGAAAAATCTATCTGTTTTAAGCTTACTATACAAATAATCTAAAATAGTGTAGTTAGCGTTATCTGTTATTATCCGATCAATCTCCTTCGTGTATTCTCCATATAACGTGATTATTGTTCATATTTGCATGTACATAGAGCCATAACTAAAGAACTGAACTAAACACAAAATACACGCTTCCTAAAAATGTATTTTTCACATTTTTATATATTTTTTTGCAGCTTCACTCTTTCTCCCGTACAGCGGGGTAATCAGAAAGAACCTAGTGTCAAGACTGTCCTGCATTCGCCGCCTAAAAACCGAGATATCACGTGTTTAGTGGCGGAATTCAAAGTGGTGTCCTCACGTACCAAAGCGATGAAACTATGTATAATATTCATATATAATCATTTCTCCAATGTGAATCGAACCCACAACCCTTGCTCTACCGTCCAGACACTATCTATTTATATTCTTACAACACTAAACATAACTAACATTCACTACCAAAACCATAACAAAAAAGCCCCAAAAAATCGCAGACTACTTTTACACTATACACTATAGACAGACAGACGGTCTAACAAAAACTTTTCATATTAGGTACGCGGACATAAAAAATATAACACGACTTCTCACAAGAGCTACTTCTTTGAGATCAAGGGCTCGCGGTAGGAAATCTAGCGTAGACAAAGCCACATTTGTGAATAAAAACCCTTATAGTTGCGTTGACTCCTTTTCGAGTTACCAAAAGAAATTATTATATTATACTTTTAAGATTTTAAAGTCGTCTTTATACTAAGGAAATTAGAAATACATTTTAAGATTACGTATAAATATTTGAATGCAGCGGGATTCGAACCCGCGCCTCTTGGAAACTACCCGAGCACAACTCCGCTGCGTCTAAATTTTTATGTGTTTTCTAATATGTTAATTGTAATGATTCGTATTTTATTTTTGAACACGTAAGATAAAAAGATGTTTCAACGAACAAAAAATTTAACGAAATATGACCCCAGATCTGTAATCAAATAACTTACTTAGCCTTGTACCAAATATTTTTCTAAACAGTGTTCGGGACAGAATCAACAAACCTATATAGAAAAGTTGATAATATTATTAGATATTAAGTACTTCATGCACATGACGAATGTAAGTAATATATATTTTTTTAGCTTCACACAGTATCGCGCCCATAGCATGGTAAGTAGACGGAACCTAGTGTTAAGACACTCCGTTCCTCTCTTTTGTAATACATAATTCTTTAATTCATTTATAAGAGACCACCGTGACGCAGTGGGTAAGCGTATGGCTATAAACGCGATTGGTTGTGGGTTCGATTCCCACTCAGAGAATTGGTTATATTAAAAATGTCAAAATATTGAGGATTAAGTACACATATATAAGTTGAAAATAAATTCGCCAACATTACTTATATATCAATTAAGATTATCACTGTATGCATTGTAATTGTAAAAAACATTATAATCATATACCTATTTATATATTACACGCTTTACTTCCAGCTAGGGATGTTAATTTAAAAAAAAATCTATATTTTTCGATATAATATATCGTATTGTTCTATATACTTTACGATACACATACTAGAACATATATCAATACTTAAACAAAAAAAAATACAAAATCGAACCTACACCTTAACCCACACACTACCACCCTACATTCACTCCTCGAGACGTCCATATTCCTACAATCTCTTTGTATAAAGAAACATTTCGATTGGCCACTACACGCTCCTAATGAGATGGTTTGACAGAACCCCTCGCGAGTTAGTGCTCATTGAATGCACCTCTCAGACGAGTTAAGATACTTTACTTTGAACACCAAGTACAATGGGCACTTTACTTCTTTCTCCTTTGTTTTTAAATAGCTCTGGATATAAACGGCGGGTGTACTATTCTATACTATTGCTCTCCATGACAGCTATACATGAAAGTTGTGCTGCAACACTATGTATAATCCATACTTATATTATAAATGCGAAAGTCTGTGTGTTTGTCTGTCACGCTTTCACGGCTAATCTACCGGTCCGTTTTGGATGAAATTTAGAATGAAAGTAGTAAAAGTTACTGGGTCTAACATAGGCTATTTATTTTTTTAAAAATCAACCGCTAAAGTGTTGAAATAGGGGATGAAAGTTTATATGAAAAATCTTAACCGCTTGACCGATTATAATGAGTTTTGGCATAAATATAGTTAATAATGTTTGTATTAGGCTATATCTATAGTATAGATATAAACACTGTCTCGAGCTTACGGTGTGGCGGGGCGCGCGTAGTCATTATCGCGCGAGCCACCGGCGAGAGCGGACGCGGCGCCTGCGCACATCGTAGGTTGACGAGCCAGTGCATAAGGGAGTACGCAACAAGTGGCGACGAGGTTAAAGGTCCGTCAAACAATTTTACTATAAATTAATAAAAAAAAAAAGAAGAAAATGTAGGGTAATCAATTTAAGCAATGGTTTTTTAGCAAACTTGTTTTGTTGTTTACTTCAAAGTAACAATATTAGTTAAATCATTTACCAAAGTAATAATATGTCATTCTTAACAAAATTAAAATAAATATCGTTCAACGAGTTAATTATTAGAAATATTTTATGTCCATAGATTGTTGGCTGAAATATATATCATAATTTAAAATAAATGTAGGTAATATGGTAAAGTTTGAATTGTTAGTATTGTTTTAATTTTATTGTTTAATACTCGTTGAAGTTTAATAAGCTACGTAAATATAATCCCTCAATGTATAGGTAATCGATCGATGAGTTATATTTATCTAGAGAGGACAACCATTTGTTATTAAAGAATAAAATGATAATCTCATTGTCGGTTATAGTGATGTTAGTAAATTATGCATTTTTGTTTTTATATTTATACATGTCTTATATTTATTTGTTTTTTTGTAGTAAATATATTATAAAACAAATACTCCTATACTATGGTGAGCTATTTAATTTGTAGTTTACATAATATTTTATCAAGATTATTCGGAAACAGTATCATTACAATATAATTCTAATATAAAAGTTTATTAAATACTTTTAAACTAATTTAAAGTGTTATTAAATACTTTTAAACATATTTAAAGTGTTATTAAATACTTTTAAACATCTTTAAAGTGTTATTACACTAAGGAATGTGTTTTTAAATTTATTAAATTAAAATATGGTTGTAATACAAACAGATATATTGTTAAGTGACTTTATAGTTGTAAAGGAGTTATTTTGGTTGATCCTACTTATTTGGTTTTGTATAGTATAAATCCTTAATAAATTGTGAATATTTGGTACAAAAGTACCTCCATTAAATTGGAAATACTTGGTACAAATGTACCCCCATTAAATTGGAAATGTTTGGTACAAATGTACCCCCATTAAATTGGAAATATTTGGTACAAATGTACCCCCATTAAATTGGAAATATTTGGTACAAATGTACCCCCATTAAATTGGAAATATTTGGTACAAATGTACCCCCATTAAATTGGAAATATTTGGTACAAATGTACCCCCATTAAATTGGAAATATTTGGTACAAATGTACCCCCATTAAATTGGAAATATTTGGTACAAATGTACCCCCATTAAATTGGAAATAATTGGTACTAAGGTACCTGAATTCGATTATTTTCTGTTATTTACAGGACGCCCCAACTACTCATCATAATGTCTACCAACCTACCATCATTAGAAAGACTTGATTTAGAGGGCGATAATGGATCATTAGGACAGCGATGGGAAAAGTGGAAACGGTCTTTAAATATTTACTTAGAGGCAACGGATATAACGACACCAGTAAAGAAAAGAGCGACACTATTATTGCTTGGTGGACCAAGCCTACAAGAAATATTCTATAACCTACCAGGGGCTAACGCGGAACCGAATAATAATAATAATGTTTTCGAAATAGCGATACAGAAGCTTAATGATTATTTTACTCCGAAACAGAGCAAGGTTTACGAAAGACATGTCTTCCGCCTGATTAGGCAAGAAGAGGGAGAGAAATTTGAAAAGTTTATTGTAAGGTTGAGGAACCAGGCGGAAAAATGTCAATTTGATAAACCTGAAGAGCATTTGATAGACCAAGTTACAGAGAAATGTATATCGACAGATTTAAGGAAGAAGATATTAACAATAGGTGACAGTATAACATTAGATAAGATAATAACGGAAGCTAATACACTTGAAGTTGTTAATAGACAATTAGAAGAATATGGACAGCACAATAAGAACAATGACGTTAACGCCCTTACTTTTACCGGAGGAAATAAAAATACTTCGAGATTTAACTTTCAAAAATTTAAGAATATTCCAGACAAAGCGTGTGGCAGGTGTGGTAACTATAAACACTCCTCAGATGCGAAAAACTGCCCAGCGATAAGGAAAAGTTGTCATTTTTGCGGTAAATTAGGTCATTTTCGACAATATTGCAAGTCACAACTACAAAGGAAAAGGAAAATAGAAGAAAACGATACACAAAAAGAAGGAAGACTATCGAAACAATGGAAGAAACAAAAAGAAATTAATAATGTGACTGAAGAAGGAAAAGTTGACTACGTTTTTAATATCAACAACAATGCGGTAATAGAATGTGATGTTGGTGGTATAAAAACAAGGATGTTAATCGATTCGGGGTCAAAGTATAATCTAATTGCAGATCAGACATGGACAATGTTAAAAGAGAACGGAGTGACATGCTTAAGCCAAAACAAAAATCCTGAGAAAACTCTTTTGGCATACGGCAGTAAAACTCCGTTAAATATTTTAGGGTCATTCAAGACAACGATTAAGGTAAATAATCGCGAGGAGACCGCACATCTCTATGTTATTGCAAATGGATCCAGAAACTTGCTAGGTAAAGATAGTGCTATAAATCTCGGTGTATTGAAGCTAGGTGTCGACCTCAATCAAATAATAAATAAGCCGTTTCCAAAATTTAAAGACATATTGATCCAGATACCAATTGACGACTCACAAAAACCTGTTTCTCAGCCGTATCGGCGAATACCTATACCAATAGAAGAAAAGATTGAAATGAAAATCAAGGACTTATTAGAAAGTGACATAATAGAAGAGGTTCATGAACCATCGAGATGGATCTCTCCTATAGTTCCCATATTAAAAGATAATGGAGAATTGCGTTTATGTGTAGATATGAGGCGTGCCAATATGGCTATTATGCGTGAGAACCATCCATTACCTTCTATGGATCATCTTTTGCCAAAGATTAGAAAAGCTAAATACTTTACTAAGCTAGATATTAAGAACGCGTTCCACCAACTGGAACTCCATCCAGACTCGAGACACATCACAACTTTCATCAGTTCCAAAGGTCTTTACCGATATAAGCGCCTTATGTTCGGTATTACCTGTGCACCAGAGATATTTCAAAAAATACTGGAAAAAATGCTTCTAAAATGTGATGGTGCTATAAACTTCATCGACGATATTCTGATTTATGGTCGGACAGAGCAAGAACACGATTTGCGTCTTCAAAAAGTGTTGCAAGTACTAAGAGAAAATAATGTTCTCCTTAACAATGACAAATGTTTATATAAGGTCAAGAAGGTCAGTTTTTTGGGTCATGAATTAACCTCGGACGGTATCAGGCCATTACAGAAGTATATAGAGAGTGTAGCTCATTTTAGGGTTCCGAAAACCGTAGAAGAGTTGCAAAGTTTTTTAGGTCTTGTAAATTTCATTAATAAATGGATTCCTAATATGGCTACGATAACTGAACCATTAAAACGGCTATTGAGGCAGAAGTTTGGTAAAAATGCAAACATAGAAGAGTATTGGACAGTTGAACAGGATCATGCTTTTAACGCGTTAAAAGACACGTTAGCGAATATTCAGACACTTGGTTACTACGATGTTAATGATAAAACTCAAGTCATAGCCGATGCTAGCCCGGTCGGACTAGGTGCAGTCTTGGTACAAATTGACTCTAAAGGTCCTAGGATTATTGCTTATGGGAACCGTACATTGACAGATTGTGAACGAAGATATAGTCAAACTGAAAAAGAGGCTCTTGCCTTGGTTTGGGCTATAGAACACTTCAATGTGTTTTTGTTTGGTAAAGAGTTTGACCTCATCACGGATCATAAGCCATTGGAAGTTTTATTTGGAGCAAAATCAAAACCATGCGCTAGAATAGAGCGATGGGTGTTAAGACTTCAAGCTTACCGATATAATATTAAATATAAGCCGGGTAAGTTGAATATAGCAGATTCGTTATCACGTTTATGCAAATATGCAAATTACCGGAAGACTGAAAGTGATGAGCATGTTAGTCAAATCGTGGAAAATGCAAGACCTCGTGCAGTTTCCATGGCTGAGATTAAAATGCACTCAGAGACGGATACAGAAATACTAAAGGTAAAAAAAGGTATTTACGAGAATGAATGGGACGAGAGTATAAAAGGGTATAAAATATTTGGAAGTGAATTATGTTTCTTTGAAAATATTCTTTTAAGAGGTAACAAGCTAGTCATACCATCTATGCTTCGGAGAAGTGTTTTAGACGCTGCGCATGAGGGGCATCCAGGGATTGTGGCAATGAAGGGCCGTTTGAGATGCAAAGTATGGTGGCCGAGAATAGATAAAGATGCGGAAAACTTAGTGAGGAGTTGTAAGAGTTGCACGTTAGTTAGTTTACCAAATCCACCTGCACCTATGAAGCGTCGCGAACTACCGGAAGCGCCTTGGGTAGACATAGCCATGGACCGAGTAGGTCCATTACCAAGTGGTGACTATCTTTTAGTGGTAGTCGATTATTACAGCCGCTATAAGGAAGTGAAAATCACTAAAATCATTACTAGCGCTGTTATAATTAGATTATTGAAAGAAATATTTAGCCGATTAGGCTATCCTTCATCTATCACAGCCGACAACGGACGACAGTTTGTTAGTGAAGAATTTAAAACATTTTGCAAAGATTGCAACATACTGTTATTTCATATTATCCCTTACTGGCCTCAGCAAAATGGTGAAGTTGAAAGGCAAAATCGGGACATATTGAAGCGCTTAAAGATTGGGAAACTCGAAAAAAAAGACTTACAAGAATGTCTAAATGAATATCTCATGATGTATAATTCAACACCTCATTCTGTGACTGGAAAAACACCTACAGAATTATTTTTCAAAAGATTAAACAGAGATAAGATTCCAACGTTTCAAGACATAGGTAGTAAAATTGATGATACAGAGATCAGGGATAAGGACAAGGAACGAAAGGAAAAAGGAAAGGATTACAGTGATAAGACGAGGAATGCTCGGGATACAGATTTAAATGAAGGAGACAAGGTGTATGTTAAAGAATTTAATAAAACAAATAAACTTACTTTAAATTATAATCCTACACCACACGTTGTGGAGAATATGAAGAATGGAGACGTAACAATCAGAAATGAAGAAACTGGACAAACACTTAGAAGGAATATATTACATTTAAAGAGAATAGAAGGGCATGAGAATGAATGGAAAGCTGTAGGTGAAGATCAGGAAGATGAAACTGTTAACTCTGGGGTAAATGAAAGACAGTAAATTGCTGGGATTCAAAATGATTTAATTATGATTTATAGATACTTCTAGTATGATTAACTAAATTAAAAAGTCATGATTCAAATATGTATACTTACTAAGTTCATATTAATAAAGTTTTTGATAAGAAAGGGATGTAGTGTTTGTATTAGGCTATATCTATAGTATAGATATAAACACTGTCTCGAGCTTACGGTGTGGCGGGGCGCGCGTAGTCATTATCGTGCGAGCCACCGGCGAGAGCGGACGCGGCGCCTGCGCACATCGTAGGTTGACGAGCCAGTGCATAAGGGAGTACACAATATAGTTAATAATGTAATCTTGAACATAGCTTACTTCATTTTTTAAAAATCCATCCCCGAGGGTTGCAATATAAGGAAGTAGTTATGTAGAGTAAATATTTGTAAACGAAGTGCGTTACAATTCATTCAGCATTCAGTTTGAATTTACTGGGTTATAACTTTTATGTATAATCTGTGAGGCTATGACATCGACGTGATACCACGTTATATTAGAAAGAAAGGTTAAACTCTAAAACACAAGGGAGGATAATATATTTGAATATTATATTAATACGAACTGGTGAAACAATAGCTTTAAATATTGTTTCTCTCTTCAGGGGAGTTTGTGATCGATTCTTTAACATTAAAGAAAGAAGAAGAATGTTACGTATAGGTTACATTACGTATAGGGTACATTTGTTTATGCAATAAATCTCTTTTCAGAGCAATTCTATTCTAGATATAATTTTACTGTTCACCCTACTATCTAAGGATAATTATAAAACACATTTATATATTTTTAAAAGAATAAATCAGAACCAGATCAAAAATTGAGACGATCGTGGCCTGTGGAAAGCATCTGACTGTAAACGCGATGATTGTGGGTTCTATATACTCGTATTTCAATTTCGTACCTGGATATCGTTGGATAGAAGAACTAAATTTCTTAACACTAGGCTCTTTCTGCCTACTCTACTATGCAAGAAAAAGTGTGAACTTGTTTTTATTTAATATCAATGAGTATATTTTTATATGCATTTAGCACTCGGGGGAAAGATTAAAATTTCCTTACCTTCGCTCTGGTACCAAAGACAAAGCGCGGCGGTAATTTCCGCCATTCAATGTCAATGGCAATGTCTCGATTACGGGCGAAAAGTAGAAGACAGAGTGTTTTTACACTAGGTCTTTGCTACGCTACTATGTGGGAAAGAGCATGAAACTAAAAAAAAATCAACGCATTTAAGAACATGAGTAACAAACACAGTTGATTTGTATCTTAGTGGACACTATGTTTGAGTTGAAACCCCTTTTCTAGGTATATGATAATATATTGCTAAGCCTTGTTAAAAAAATGACGTTAATTTACGCCATTGTTTTTATTTTAGCTTGACATTTTAAGTGACCTTCCTCTAGTATCATCGATACTGTGTTTTTGTCAACGAAGGTCTTATGCTATTCATCATTCAATATTTTTGAAACGTACAGCAAAATAGTTTGTCTCTAGATTATGTATACTAATTATTTTTCTTGGTCTTTATAATAATTTGTCTTTTCAATTCTTTATGCGAAATACATGAAATATAAAAGTAGGTAAAATTCATATACTACTAATAATTATGGTATACATTTTCATTATTAATGTGGAATATACTATCGCGTTGAGTTCCGCAACAAAACACTGAAATATCTGGAAATCAGGCTGAAAACAGAAAATAGAGTGTCTTTAGATTCTCTCCGCCTACCCTGCTATAAAGAAAAGCCGTGAACTTGCTACTTACAAAAAATAATCCTAATAAATACCCAAGAATATATAATCTTGTCCTTGAAATAAATGTATTCTAATACAAAACGAACAAATACATTGAATAATGCATCGATCGTTTACAATATAGACTCTTACTACTTTGCAAACATCAAAACATTAAAACATATAGCTTTATTAATAATTTTGTTAATATTATAAATGTGAAAGTTGTTTTTGATGTTTGTTACTCTTTCACGTAAAAACTACTGAATAGATTTTAATGAAACTTTACAATAATATAGCTTATTCATCAGAATCAGACATGGGCTACTTTCATTCTAAATTTCATCCAAATCGGAACGGTAGATTAGCCGTGAAAGCGTGACAGACAAACAGACAGACATTAGCATTTATAATATAAGTATGGATTGTCCAAAATATCAAGTAAATAGGGAAAAAATCTAGCATCTGCGAGCTATTCTGGAGTGCGCTGCCAATACCCCTGGATTTACACATATTTAATGATGGAAATGTTTATCTTAAATAGTCCTACAGAAAACCGGGCACAGTATATATCAATATGTTATGTGTAAGCCAATATAGCTAAAATAGTGAACCATAACTACGATTTTCACTGTCAAAAGAGCTTATGTAATACTGAGTAACTTAACCTAAGTTACTTGATACCCTTAATTTTACACTCATATTTGCTTTCTTAAATTCTGCGGACAAAGTCGTGGGCGCACCTAGTTAAAACACAGACGGAATGTAGGTAGTAAATAATTTTAACGCGGTATAATGGCGGTACCGTATAAAGATATCCGCCATATATCGGTAGCATTACAATATGAATGAACAACTAAATATGTGATAACAATGATATTGTCCCGACGTGTATAATATTCTACTTACTTATAATTTATTTTCTTGACTGATTGACTTACGTAATATTTTTTTTAAGTATGAAAATTTTAAATTTTAAAATATGACAGGTAAGATGACTTGACAGATGACAGACTTTTCCTAAAAATGTTTTTTTTTTCAATTACCCAAGTGTGTGTGAATGAAATGAAATTGTAAATGTTAAAATAGTATGTAACATTATCTTGAATCAATTAATAAACATATACCCAAATAAACGCAATGGGATTTCTACCGAATTTATATTTAAAGCATCTTTAAAACTGAAACTAACAGTTCACGCAGTAAGTAGGCAAAGAGAATCTAACGTCAAAAAATCCTGTTCAGTTTTCTGTCAGTAATTAATAAACATTGTACGTTAATGAGCGGAACTTAACACCACGCTTCGTCTTACCAAAGTGGGGGAAAACAGCATCACCAATATGTAATTGAACCCAAAACCATTACGTTCACAGTCAAAAAGTATTGCACTGCGCAACAATAGACTTAAAAAACGTTCATAATATACCTAATATTTAATTAAAATAATATTTTTTTGCATTGACACAATTAATGATGTAATTCGCTTAACGCTTTCTACTCATATTCATAAATCTGCATGTAGCGGAAAGGCATTATAATTGTTGCTAGGTCTGTTAGTTTTTATTATTAGTGGAGCTAGTTTTATATCTAGATTACATTGCTGTTTATCGTTAAATTAGATTAGCCACACTCATAAATGTCAATTAGCGATTTTAAGGGACATAAATGTTTAGTGACGATTAAACTGAAATATTTAGCTACTTCAAGTTTTCAAATTGAAATTAAAATACAATTTATGTGTAATTGTTATAGCTAATAAATTATTCTGGCCAGTCGTGGTCCAGTGGCACAAGAGTGTGACTGTAAACGACTGGTTGTGGGTTCGATTCCCACTCGAGGAGTGGAAATTATATTTCCATTTTCTTCGCTCTGGTGTCGAGGTAAAAGTGCGGCGTTAAGTTCCGCCACTTAACACGCAAGCCTCCTTATTCGGCGGAAAGTGGGGAACGGAGTGTCTTAACACTAGGTTCCCTCTGCCTACCCTGCTGTGTGCGGGATATAGCGTGAAGCTATTTAATTTAATTTAATTTATTTAATTTAACAATAATTGATATAGTAAAATCCACAATCAAAAATTATTTTTATTTGTCTTACTTAAGACAAGACAAGAAATAACTTTTTAATTACACCATAACTAAAAAAGTAAGTAAACTAAATCAAAACGAAAGAAGATTTTTAAAGATCTTTTACAAAATTTTGTTATACAAAATTTTACAAAGAATGTTAATTACTAGAAAGTAAAGAACGCTTCAGAATTAAATTAAAATTGTATAATAATAGATTATATAAAAAAAACTAAAACTAAATATAATATAAATTGAAATGGATTATATAACTTTTTTTTTCAAATTCACGCTTTGTTCCGCATTCTAGTGTAGTTTATAGAGGAAACTTAGTGTCAAGACATTCCGTTCCGCTCCACGCACCGCACGATATCAAAAATTGTTTGATTTTAGACGTATTAAGTGGCGCAATTTAACGCTGCATTACGTCTTAGATACAATAGGCGAAAATTGAAAAGATTTTTTTTTAGCGTTTTTGTGTTAAGTGGCGGAACCTAACGCCGCGCTTTGTCTCGACACCAGAGCCAAGAAAATGTTAAATAATAAATATTTCCACTCCTCGAGTGGGAATCGAACTCACAACCAGTCGTTTACAGTCACGCGCTTGTGCCACTGCACCACGACTGGCCCCAAATATTTAAATATAATCAAAGAAAATATTTCAATATAATAACATAGCCCCAAGTGGGAATCGTACCCACAAACCAATCACGTTTACTATCAGACGCTGTCCCAAAGCGCTGCGATATATTTCTATTGCTCCACAATCACATTAAGTAGTCCAAAAACAAAATCAATAGGCAAGTTATTACACAACACTTGTTATATCTTGAATGTAACCCTAACCTTCGTACTAAAATCGATAGTCACCCTCTACAAAAGATCGCACCCTTCTTGGCTTGGGCCGCTTTGACCGATTTCACTTATGCAAGATGTATGCAGTAAACTAATATTTTTAACAAATAATCATAATAATAGGAGATCCAGATCAGGACTAACAAAAATATTGAATACTAGTGTAAGCAATTTCTTTCACTAGTGGCCCGCTTGCGGCTTCGCCTGCGTGAACTATACATATATTTCACTATAGGCACATAGACATCACATTAGAAACTTCAAAATTTACCAGTGTTTCTCTACTATATTATGTATTATACATATAAACCTTCCTTTAGAATCATTCTATCTATTAAAATAAGCCGCATCAATTTTTTTCAAGTAGTTTTGAAGATCTAAGCATATATACATACAGAAACGGGAAGCGACTTTACTCTATATTATCTAAAAAACTTTATACATTTATACCGACGTAATACATTATAAAATAGCTAATTTAATAATTGACCCCTCCGAGTGCGGATATAACACTCAAACGTACAATCATTTCTCTTAAAAAACCATATAAATTCATTATATGGTATAATAAAAATATACGTAACCCTTACTCGAAACTTCTTAACGAAAATAAAGAGCTAAATTTCCGATTATATTATCCGAACCGGTTATAACCAGATGTTCAGACCCAGATGTCTTTTTTACGGAAACCGTGCAAGTACTAGAAAAAAAACAAAACAAATGACGTTGGTTCTCTTATGCATTAATATATTTACGTAGTGAAGGCGTATCTTTTAGGGTCTCGAGGCGATTGAAGCCCTAGTAACGTTACCCCCACCCCCTTCCTTGCAAGACAAAACATTTTAATGTGCAATTTAATTATGATATTGGCTTTGTCACCCTACTGAAAGTGAACTGCGATGTTTTTTTAAACACTTCTTGGTAAATAAATAATATTCTTTTGAGACTATTAAAGGGAATCACTATATTTTTTAATTAATTATATTAGAACTACCACGAAATACGTCGAATTTTGGCAGAAAGGAGAAAACGGAGTGTTTTGACACAAGATTCAAACTGACTGATCCTGCTATACGGGAAAAAGTGTCAAGCTAAGAACCAAGAAAAACAGTTACTTTATATTATCAAATGTTTTTTTCCGCTAATTATAAAAAAAATATTGATCACATTATATCTAATTCTCTCTTAAAAGAAATACTTGTCATGTTTAAGCAAAAAATATTCAGTAAAGTTCTAACGGTTACGTCACCAATAGCAATAATAACATGTATAAAGTTCAAATGTGAGATCATAAATGACATCATGACTATTACAGGATGATGGCAGCCTTTTACTTGTTTCAATGACTCGTTGATATCAATTCTGTTGAAAATATCTACTAGCAATCCGAGTAATGAAGAGATACGCTCTTATTTGTTTTTTTTTTAGCTTTACGCTGTATTCCGCACACAGGATAGGAACCTAGTGTTAAGACACTCCGTTCCCCACTTTCCGCCGAATTGGGAACCTAGTGTTAAGACACTCCGTTCCCCACTTTCCGCCGAATTGGGAGGCTTGCGTGTTAAGTGGCGGAACTTAACGCCGCGCTTTACCTCGACACTAGAGCGAAAAAAATGGAAACATTAAATATTTCCACTCCTCGAGTGGGAATCGAACCCACAACCAGCCGATTTACAGTCGCACCTTGTGCCTTGACTAGCCCTTGACTTAAGACTTGTTTTATTTGGTATACCTATATGTATTTTATAAAAAATATATATATCTTTATTGAAACTTTAAAAAATAATACACAAAATACAGTAAAAAAATAGCTACTCTAATTCAAAATTGTGTCGCAGTCATTAACTCAAGAAAATGATTGAACAAATTCCAAAAACTTAGCTATCTATCAATGTGACCGCTCCGAGAATATTGTTACAAGTGCAAAAACACAATTTTAAAGGAGAACAGTTTGAAGGTTATTTTCATTTTCTCATTATTCAAAGGAAATGATTAAAATGTTCAGTATATTTTGATTTTTTTAGTGTTAAGACACTCCGTTCCCCGCGCACCGCCGAAATGGGAGGCTTGCGTATTAAGTGGCAGAACTTAACGCTGCGCTTTACCTCGACACCAGAGCGAAGAAAATGGAAATATAAGTTCCCCTCCTCGAGTGAAAATCGAACCCACAACTAGTCGTTTACAGTCACACGCTTGTGCCACTGGGCCACGGCTGGCCACTAAATTTCTTTTTGAATAATGACAAAATTACAACATTAGAAACGTTCGAATGGCTCTCCTGTAAAGTTGGACCAGCGTACGTTAGATCAATCGTATACGTATTCACTACAACTTTTTTTAAACTACTTTTTGCCAATTATTTCAAAATTTGCACACGTGTACGACAATTTGATTGGTTGAGTAAAAACATACATTTATCAATATCCTGACTTTCCTTTCCTTGCTTTTTTTATTGGAACTATTTTAGTTATTTACAATAAAGGCTATAGCAATATGAAACTACTTAGTTAAACTAAATCAATATATTTACAGTATCATAATAAATATTTCCTTGTGCCATAGCAAATTCGAACATCCTACGTCTAACTAAAATCGTAAACCAAAAGATCGTAAAATTAATCATGAAACGTAGTTGAATAACCTATTTTATACATGGATCCTTGAATTGTAATTCAAATGAAACATCAATTGGTATAAAGCGACAAAACCGGTTTGGCAAATTACCTTACGTTTTTAGTTTACGATGGCAATGGATGGAAAAAATTATGCCAATACTAATACAGATAGTTGAAACATAGTATTGGAAAAGTGTTTATTACTCTTTAACCTGAGTTAAAGAAAATCGATGTTAAATTAATAATACTTAGGCACGTCTTGGATCATATCCTGATCATATTCTTTGCGCTTGAGCTTTTTTTCAGCTTGAGGCTTTCTACCGTATAGCAGGTTAGGCAGAGAGAACCTAGTGTCAAGACACTCCGTTCTTTTCTTTCTGCTTAAATTCGAGACATTGCGTTTCGAGTAGCGGACTTCGTGTCGTGTGATCAAAGCAGATGAATAAAAATAATTAAAATATAATTCTAACACGTGAATATCGAACCCACAACCAACCAACCCCATTCATACGCTATCCCACTACGCCACGATGACCCCAATACTTCTTTCCAAGCATATATTTTTAAAATGTAAACAAAAATTTAACTCCAAATCCAAGAGTAAATTGTTTACAACTAAATTATAACTCGATGAAACGTAAAATAACTAATGAAGTGTCGGAAACAAGATGCACGCGCCACACGCTTACCATTATTATTCAATAAATATACACAAGATCTATAACCATTTGTGGGCCGATATTGGCAACTTAAAATACTAAAAAAAGCAAGCGTTACATGCAAAAAAATGTTAATTAAATATGACAATAAAGTGTGACAATAATACTTTTTTTTATTGCATCTGAGATAAATATATATTAAAACATTACTTAGAAATATATACAACATTTCAGGATAAAATCAAAAACGTTAAGTTCCTTAATCTTTTTCTTGTTTTTTCTTTGTGCTTTATCTCTAGTGAGGTAGTCGCAGAGATGTTGCCTAAGTGGAGAAATAAAAACAATATAAATCATTTTCCATGCATCGAGAACCAATAACATTATTAACACTCAAATTACAAAAAAATAAAATAAAAAAAAAACGAATTCTTTCTTAATATTCTACATACAACAAACAAAAGATACAATCATATATTAAACACTTTAAAACCGGATCCAAAGGAAGTGTTACCGTTTAAGTCATACAAGTCAAAATACTCGCATCATAAATCTATTATAATTTAATTTTTTGTGACAGTATTCGAGACAGAATTTTCATACATACTGACTATGGCAAATATATTCGTAGTAAAAAATAGTAATCCAAGTAGGTACATATCGAAACCAGTTAGTTACTTTAATAATAAACGTACAAATACCACAATTGAAAAATAAAACAAGAAGTTTGAATTTTTGCGGTTAAATAATAATACTGTGCGACAGATGCCTACCAGCTTACTGAGCGTGACAATTCAATGGATTACTGTACTTCAAGCTAAATGATCGTAAAAAGTTTAAAAATAATAAAAAAACATTTTTATGCTTCATTTTTATGACCAAATACATAAAAATTAAAACCAATTTTAATCTTAAACCTTAAACCTTAACCTTAATCCGATTATTGGCAGTTATTTAAGAATTTAAAATATAATAAAAAATATGTTCAGAAATATGATGTTTCAAACACTTTACAGCAGTCCTAGACTACAGGTAGACTATACGTGTGATGTTTATAAAAAATATGTCAATTTCCCCGCTTTGCTGATAAAACAAATTGAGTGCAGCGTTGAGTTCCTTTACTCAAATTTGAATAGAAAATCGAGAACATAATGTCTCAACACTAAGTTCTCTCCTACTACACATTCATACGGAAAAAGGCGAGAAACAAAAAAAAGGAATAAAAACTATTACATCAACCATTTTTTTATAAATGAATAAATCTTTTCTATTTGCTAACAGTGTACTGAATAAACAATATCATTTTAAACTGCAATGGTTTGTGCTATATTAAAAAAAATCTAGAATAAAGTAACAAAGGAGCTTATCCGAGAACAGAAATGGGACAGCGACTAATGAAACCATCCCCATTCTGTTGCATTTCTTAATTTCTCACAATGTAGGGTTGGCACGTGACAAAAAAACATGCTTTTTAATAACAGGGTTGTCAGAGAGAACCTAGTGTCAAGACATTCCGTTCTCTACTTTCTAACTGAAATCAAGACATTGCGTGACGATTATCGGAATTTAACGCCGCGGTATGTCTTAGATACTAGAGCACTGGAAATGAAACTTGTCTTGACACAATCTCTGTGTTATATTATGTTACCTTGTTATACGGGAATAAGCTTGAAACGGAAAAAAATAGAACCGAAGCAACCGTCTCATAAACATACAATACAATAAACAATTTGCAAGATATTTCAAAACAAAATATGAATAAATAAAACTATTAAAGATAAATTTATAAAGATTTTTACCATTTTTTAAGTGTTCGAAACATTGAATTTTCTATACTGTATTTTCGAATTCCAAAAATATATGGGATTTATACGGTTAAAATAGTTTCATTTAAAAATAATATAGTTACATATTTCATATAGTTACATATTCGACAACCCTAATACATCGAGTAAGAAAGCATCACAGTTTTGGGTCAAAACGGTCTGTACGCTTGAGAACCGTACCGCGAATATATTTCCGGTTGAAATCGTAATAACTATAAACGTAGAACTAAGGATTTTTATCGTGACTCTACTATATACGAGAGTAATTGTAATAATTCACGAGATATATCATAATTGTATTTATTCATTTGATTTTCAATTGCCAATTATATTAATAAAATTATAGGTAAGGTTATTGTTTTTTCTTATAACTTCATACAAGCACCTACGCATTTTTCACGTATTATTCCTCTTTATCAACACTACTAAGGAAAATGATTTTAATAATATATTTCCGGTTGAAAACATAATAACTAAAAAAGGAAGAGAAATATCTCATAATACATCGTAATTGTATTTATTTATTTGATTTTGAGATGCCAAAAATTATTAGGTAGGGTTTTCTACTTTCCTGTAATTACATACAAGCACGTATTTCTTCAGTTTCACGCTATATATCTCGCTTTATTAACACTAATAATGTAAATGTAGATAAAAATAAATAAAATATATTCATTTCCCTAAATGGGAATGAAACTCTCAACCTATAGCGTTCAAAGTCAGACGTTGTCTCAATACACTACAATAATATGCCTCATATATAAACAAAAAAGACATATACATAAAAATGTTACGTAAATTAAAAAAATTGAGTAACAATAGTAAAAAACTAAAAATATTGTAACATTCCTACGTTATACAAAAATAGAGAATCTTCGAATGAGTCCAAAACTATTTCGTGGTACAGGTTAAATATAATACAATACCAAATTACTTCGAAATAAAGCCTTTTTTATAAGCAAATTATAATTTTATTTTGTACTAGTTCAAAATTTGTGGGAACTGTGTCACTTTTTACTTACCTACTTTTCAACAACAATTCTAACAATTTACTTTAATTCCCAATACGTTATTACATATGGGCGGAAAGTAGTAATATCCGTTTCAAATATTATTATTAAGAAACAACATCAAAATATATGTGCCAATAGTTATTTTTGTTAAGCTTTTATTAGCTTGACCTGTATGTATAAAACGGAATCTTCGAACTCCATTTTTGTCCAATTTGATATTTTTTATTTTGCAGCTTCACGCTTTTCCCCGCATAGCAAGGAAACTAGAGAGAACCTAGTGTCAAGACACTCTGTTCTCCATTTTCCGTCAAAAATATAAGACATAGTGTGTTGAGTGGCGGATCTCAACACCGCGCTTTGTACAAGTTACTAGAGTGGAGAAATGAAAATAATATATAAAGATATCTCCGAATGGAAATCAAACCCACAACCATTGCGTTTACAGCCAGTCGCTGTTCCAATGTGCGACGACGGGCCAAATACATTAGATCAAGATCAAGATAATTTAGGTAAGATTCAATCCAAATTTTGAAAATTATTGTTATACAAAAATTGAGTGTTAAACTTCAGTTTAGTTTTTAGTAGTGTCCGACCGAAGGTTCGGTTTCGGTTTCGGCAAAAATTGTAGTTTCGGTTTCGGCAAAAAAACTGCCGAACCTTCGGCAATGCCGAAACTACTCGCACATGAGGTACTCATGAATTTTCACGTCGCTTAGATACTTGTGAGTGTTGTTATAGCTTGTGAACCTAATCTTAAGATATAGTAAACGATTTTAATATATTATAAATTATAAATTAATGACGAGAATACTATGAACTGCTGACGACATTAAATGAACTATCCTTGTTAGTCTGTAACGAAACTGTGTGTCGGATCGTGGCTTCTTTCAAGGGGCGAATACCTATAAATTTTGCGAACCCTGGATGCTTGCCTTATAATTGTTATTTAAATATAACCGTTTTCTATATAAATGTTACACAGTATATAGTCAATAAGTTAATATAAATATATATGTAATGTAAATCCATACTTATATTATAAATCCGAATGTCTGTCACGCTTTCACGGCTAATCTACTGATCCGATTTGAATGAAATTTAGAATAAAAGTAGTTAAAGTGACTGGGTCTAACATAGGCTACTTAGTTTTCCAAAATCAACTTCTAAAGGGCTGAAATAGGGGATGAAAGTTTATATGAAAAACCTAAACCGCTTGACTGATTGTAATGAATTTTGGCATAAATATAGTTGATAATCTAAGCTTAAACAAAGGCTACTTTATTTTTCAAAAATCCACTACCGAGGGTTGTAATATACCGAAACGGCTACGCAGATAACGCGGCGAAGCCGCGAGCGGGCCGCTAGTCTTATCATAAGTTAGCACATAAATTTCCTTGCAAGAAATGCACAGTTAAGTAAAAGGTTTTCATTTTCGTGAAAAAATACCTATTTACCAAGTGTTGCCAGTCTTAAGTGGAGACTGAGGGTCTTGATAACCCACAGGTCCCTGGGCTACAGCTCAAAAAGCTAGTAAATCCCTAGAAGTCTTGGGCTAAGAGAACTGGCGTAGGTCTCAAGTACTTACTATTTTTTTTATTATTTCTAAAAGGGGGCAAACTAATAGGAGGACCGTCGGATCGTAAGTGTTTGTCTTCGCTCATGGACATCTACAACATTAGAGGAATTGTGGATGTATTGCCGTCCTTGAGGATGAAGAAGAGAGAAGGATGAGATAGAGAGATCTGGCTTACATGTCATTGAACCAGAACTCATCATCAGATATAGGGCGGTTAAGTATTGACGTGATAGTGGTCGCGAGCCATTTGAGTAGAAACGAAACACCTAGCTAAGATAATACATATTAAAAGTTACTCTTGGATACGACATTTCGGGACATGGAAGTAGAGGACAAAGGTAGCCAGCCCTACTCCCGGTCTTGAATATAGCTGTGCCTTGCTCTTGGGGGATCTGTCTATTATCACAGTTGGCAATTCATTTGATATAGTATTAATAAGGCAAACCCTTTTATTTCGCCGTGTTGTTATCGTAGACATTGTAATTCTACATGATGATAAACTCGTGAAGACAATAGAAAAGTTTATTAAATAAAACTTAAACTACTACTACCAAACCGAATGTGAAAAGACCAACCTTAGCCAATAGCGAACTTGAAAAATACTGCTATTATGTTTTTTATTTACATTGTTTTAGCGACCGTCCCACAACCAATCGCGTTTATAGGTTTTCGTGGCGCAGTGGGCCAGCGTCTGACTGTAAACGACCGGTTGTGGGTTCGATTCCCACAAAAGGAGTGGAAATATTTAAAATATTTCCCTTTTCTTAGCTCTGGTGTTGGGGCAAAAGCGCGGCGTTAAGTACCGCCACTTAACACGCAATGCCTCTGAATTTGGCGGAAAGTGGGAAACGGATTGTCTTAACACTAGGTTCCCTCTGCCTACCCTGCTGTGTATAAAAATGTACATAATAAAATATAATTAAGAATGAAAAAAAATATATATATAATAAAATCAACGTAATCACAATAATTCAAATGTACATGTAGTTTTTAAAGCGTAAAAAATCTACATTTTTTTACATATTATACAAATTTTATGACGTCATCAGCAGTTTCGGTTTCGGTTTCGGTTTCGGCCGAAACTGAAGTCAGAACCGAAGGTTCGGTTTCGGTTTCGGTTTCGGCTGAAAATCCAGTTTCGGTCGGACACTAGTTTTTAGTTATAGCGCTCTGATCGTGCAAGTTGAATACTTACCACGGCAAAAAACAAATAAAGATTAAATTATTTTAAATCATAATTTGAAAAAAATTGTGGTAGCAGTCATAATATAATGTATAATGTACATATTTCATATTTTTACTGTATATTCTAAACATAGGTCAAATCGTAAGGAAATTCAACCCCCAAAATTAATTATTTCTACCAATCAACTCATAACGACTGACGACAATCGGAAATTTTTGCAATAAAATAAACGAGCAAATATAACGACGACGATATTACGCAACTGTATAAAGTACTTGCAAATAAACTTAAAGGCCGCTTAAAATCAACAAAGGAAGAAACGTAAATTTTGGAATTATTAATGCCGTACAATAATCATAAAAATATTTTTGCATAAATCTGATTGACAGAATTGTGAATATAAACATGCAAACATGGACTATGAAATAAGGGAAAAAAACATTTTTTGAAACAATTAAAAATTTAGAAAACTTTTATAATATGTTATAAAAACTATAGAAAACCGAAAAATGTAAAGTTCCCCGTTCGTCTGCATCCAAGACATTGAATAGACCGTGACAAAACTCAACGCCGCACTTTGTCTAAGATACCCATGCGAAGAAACATGAACAGTTTAATTATAATAATTTCTGGTAGTGAGATCGAACCCACAACCATCGCGTAAACAGACAGACACCACAACGGCATCTATAATCAATATAATTATAGCAATATATATACACCTAATAAGGAACTTTACCGTTTACAATACAGAGTAAACATCGATATATATTTATTTGTACAAAGCATCTACCGCCTAAAACACGAACCATGCGATCTAAAAATAAAACGAATAGGAACAGCTGGTATTTAAAGTTTATAGTTACGGTGCGGCGAAACCCGTGTAAATCAAGCGATCTGAAACACGCATATACTTACCTAGTAATATATAAATAATTTTATATTATTGGAAATATATATGTATTGGAAAATACAATTTATATTTAATTTGACGGTTAAATTTTACAATTATATTCTTATTAATATTCTTTATCTTTCTACTATTAAATGAAAACCAAGAAATACTATATGTCAAAACAAGGCGCGGCGTTTATTTCCGCCATGAAGAAACTATATTTATATAGAAAAAGTGACAAAAATGGAGTGGAGGAGTGATAAACATGACTTGCTAATCTCATGTTGTTATGTACTAATAAAGTTTTTAATTCTGTATGTTCAAGTTAAAACATTAAAAACAATCATAGCAAGAAAAATAATTGATTATTATTAGTAGTAATAATTAATTATATTTAATTCATCGCTTTTGTATATTTAATTTTTCAATCAATCGCACTACATTTCGATAGTAAAAGCCAAAATAAAAAATCACAACGTTACAGTAGAAGCTGCTAAAGTTCATATATTCAAATTTTGTCCATGTTATTGTATTTGTATTTCATGTATTTCATTTTTATATGTTTAACACATTCCAAAAACAACCTAAAAATGTTAATATGGATTTCTAATTAGCCATTACAATTATTATTAACTAAAATAAGTTTTTCTAGTAGTTAATACTACAACTATACTACTAGTACTAGTACTATTATAGTACTAGTAGTATAATTGTGGTATAAATTATTAATAGTCGTTAACATTTCATCAAAATCACATCATTCTCGCGTACTTCATTTCGCAGTCAATTGCACTACAGTTAGTGCATCGGAGGTTTGTGTCGCCGACCTGTTCTTGTACCGTTAAAAAGAGGATAAGGTACGGTCACATGGCGGTTGATGGTAATGCAGATATAAAGAATTTTTAATATAATTTTTCTTTTTATTTAAAGTTTTTGGAAGGCCATTGTGGCACAGTGGGACAGCATCTGACTGTAAGCGATAATAGCTGTAGGTTCGTTTCCCACTCGGTATATAGGTACTACAAATATTTTGAATTATATATCGAACTAGCTGTGATTACTTCGATCGCTCGGTCAATGCGACTGAATGATACATTAATAAATATACCCTTGAGTTTGGTGTCTATTTCTATTACTTTTAATGTTTACTTATTGAAATTGGACCCTCACTTATTTTTAATAAGTAGCTCATAATTTCCAATTTTCTCAGTATAAAAATGAAGGGTTTTTATTAAAACTTTTTTTATATCGCTGGACAATACAACTATCCTGTCTTCACTTATATAGCCTATAGCCTTCCTCGATAAATGATCTATTTAACTTAGAAAGAATTTCTCAATTCAGAACAGCAGTTTCTGAGATTAGCGAGTTCAAACAAACAAACTATTCCGCTTTATATTATTAAGTCCCTCCCTCAAAGTAAAGCGCGGCCTTAAGTTCCGCCACTTAACACGCAAGCCTCCGAATTCGGCGGAAAGTGGGGAACGGAGTGTCTTAACACTAGGTTCCCTCTGCCTACCCTGCTGTGTGCGGGATATAGCGTGAAGCCCTCTCTCAAGACATAAGGTCAATTTTCGAGCGGTAATTGGAGGACGAGGATTTTCCTGACTACTTGCTATGAGGAAAGAAGTTGATTATTCGTTTCTCTACTTTGGTGAAATGGAAAAAAAAATATTCAGAAAAGACTTTCAAGTGTACAATTTATATATGAAAATATTATTTATACCTATTAATAAAACTTATTCTGTAAGAGTTACTTCATTGCGTTAATCTTAGTTCCGCATTGTCTTTCTCAACGATCCACATACAATAAAATATAAAGTAAATAAGGTATGTATAAAGCAGCGTCTGACTCCACATACAATTGGTAATGGGTTCAATTCCTAATCGGGTAAATCATAATATTTATTTTCATTACTCTGCTCTGGTACATATCTCGACATGGGGTAGAAAAGCAGAAATGAATGTCTTGACACTAGGTAATCTATGACTAACTACCCTGCTTTGTGGAAAAAAGCTGTAGAAGACAAAAAAATGTCTGAATGATCACTACACAGTCACACTCAGGGACGTTAATTAGTTCATAAACATAGCCAAATAAACCAAAAATAACTCAAATTTCTTCCAAATATTATTACTAAGTCGAATTTCGGCTTCAACTTTGACCCCATGTTGATAATACTAACTAAACCAAATTCCTAGTAATCTACAGCACAAATAATATTTTTAAAACAATAAAATTCTTCCTTAGCGACTAAAGAAACATTGATAACAATGTGACTAACAAAACATATTAAGCTTCCGTCAATATGCTAATTAGACTGTATCGATTAGATAACTTAACCAGTTCACTGGTAATATTTTCATTAAGTTAAACTAAGTTTGGATAACGTTTTTACTTTTATATTTAAAATATATTTTTTCCAAGCTTCACGCTGTATCCCGCACACAGCAGGATAGGCAGAGGAAACCTAGTGTTAAGACACTCCGTTCCCCACTTTCCGCCGAAATCGGTGGCATTGCGTGTTAAGTGGCAGAACTTAACGCCCCGCTTTGCCTCAACACCAGAGCGAAGAAAATGGAAATATTAAATATCTCTACCCCTCGAGTGGGAATCGAACCCAGTCGTTTACAGTAACACGCTTGTGCCACTGGGCCACGACTGGCCCCCAATGGTAATATTTTCGTCATATCATATTTAAAATGACGGAAATATTGCTGCCAGAAAAGCTAGGCAGATGGAACATAGTGTCAAGACATTCTGTCTTTTTCTTTGCACTTGAAATAACGACATTTCAAACTTAGTACTTTGTCATTTATCAAAATTTTAATTTAAAAAATGACTATAATGCATTAGTAAAAAAATCATGCATATTTGATTAAAGCTCGTTCTCAAGTTACTTTGAATAATCTGGAACTTAACTAATATTCTTTTAACTACTCTTATATAACTTACATAATAATAAAGGTAAGTTTTATATAAAATACGTCTGAAATTAGGGCAGAGTGTCTCTACACTAAGTTATACCATATCTCCCTACCTATCTGTTACACCAAAAAACCCAAGTATTTCATCAAAAAAATCTCAATAGGATTTCTAAAAAAAGCCAAAATCTAATAAAAATTTAAATATATGTATGTACCTATATAAAACTAAACAATACACTATTGACAGTACCGACTACGTAGAACAACGTAACACATTGCCTTTATATTACTTTAGTACGTTAAATAGACCGTGACCGGACCGAATAGTGCGAGTCTCCCGTAATAACTTGATAGGTTTTTTTTTCTGCACTGTTAAGGCGAAGTTTTATTAATAACGAGGTGTAAACATAAAACGAATATAAGAGATAATAGATAATCTATATCTTACTAATATAATGAAGAGGGGTAAAGTTTGTAAGTTTGTTTGTAAGGACTAATGACTAACTTCGGAAATACTGGACCGACCATGAAAATTCTTTCACCATTAAGGAAGCTACACTCTTTAGGAGTGCTATTATAGGTCTATTTCATTATGATTGACCAGAAAGTTCAAAGAATACTAAAGGAACCCGAAAAAGGGTAAAAGATTCAGATCACGCGGCAAAACCGCGAGCGGGTCGCTGGTATACTAATATCATGAACGAGAAAATCTGTCTGTCTATCTGTTATGCTTTCACGGTTAATCTCTGGTAGATTAACCGATTTGGATGAAACTCTTGATTCTACTGTTTTTTTTAGTAAATATTAATTCTACTGATTTCTTTAGAAAATATCAACACTTTTCAATAATAGCGACCGTTCACCGCGAAACAAATAGTATATGTTTGATTCCAGGTCTTCAACTATTTTTATTCGGAATTTCTTTCAAATCGCCTAGTACATTAGTCCGTAGCCGTGAAATACTAACAGACAGGCTTTAGGATTTATATTATTATTATGGATTATATTTATTATTTAATATTAAAATATGATATCTGCTCCTTAACTATAGCTGACGAAATTCTACGTTAACAGTAGAACAATGCAGTTTTAAGACCGCAGTAGTTAATTGGACACGAAACCATACCGAAGTGTAACAAATGATTGAAAAACTTTAATTGCCTATATCGCATCGCAAACAGAGCCGACCATACTTGTCATGGTTAGTTGGAATTAAGAAGACTTCAAATTATATATTTACTTCAAAAATTAATTAATTTCAATATTTTTTTGTTTATTTTTTGAGTATAAATTAAAAGCAGATAGCAGAGAAAAAAAAAGAGTTAAGACACTAAGGATCACGTATTGAGTGGCAGAAGGCTCAACCGAATGTTACTAGTCTGACTGTCTTATTGGGTTACATCTTAAGAGATGGTAATATAAAAATAATGAAAATATCTTCTTTAACTGACCTAAAAAAGGAGTTTTTGGATTCCACGCATAACTTTTGTTTTACAGGATAAGCCAATTTTGATATTTTTTTAATGAATAGTTTACTCTGAAGTCGATACCATATCTTTATTGAGCAAAAATTCTAACCCTAAGAGTAGAAAAATAAACAATGATTACAGCATATTAACTTACTAATTGGTTTAACTTGTTGTTAAGTTCAATTTTAAATTTTGAAACGAAACAGTTTTATCTAGAATAATCGGGTATAATTTTAGTTTTCGAAAATGTATTTTAGAAAACTCGACATTTCGAAAACTGCAGCTGTCCATGATCACAGGTACACTGAGTCAGTCTTTAAATTCTTTATCGAATACCGAAAATACACGCGATTAATACGAATAAAATACTTTCATTTAAAAATGTCTAAAAAATGCAAAAACAAAAGATCACAATAAGTTTTTTTTACGTTTATACCAACGTAACAATTTAATGTTAATCATACGTAAATTTTCTTACAAATATTTTTGAAAACAATTCCGATGGCACTAAAAGAAAACTTTTTTTTTTAATACAAAAGAAATTATTAAACCAACATTAACTACATACAAAGTTAATAAATACAATGAAAACATCCTGTTTTCATTCAAGCTTACTTACATTCCTTGAATATTATGGCTGTATTTTGCTCATCCAATAACATAATAAAACAGATAATCAGAAATCATATCATAATCAACATTAGAAATATCTTGTAAATTGTTAATTATTGCATATATATTCGGTGTATATATGTTTTTTCTTTGAATTCTGAGAACATGTGCTAAGTTCCTATTTATTTTTTTCAGTTTTAAGCTTATTGCCGGACAACATGGATGGCAGAAATAATCTAGAGTCGAGGTACATGAGAATGTATGGACACATTATGGAAATTTTTAAATCATTTCCATTTTCACAATATGGTTCAACTAATACTCATGTAATGTTTCTAGTAAATATATACAAAAACAGAGACTAGAACTGAACTGTTTGATCTGTAGGTTTTCTCTGCCTATCCTGCTGTATGAAGGACAGCTCAAAAATAAGAAAATCTGATAAAAAATATATATTTTCTATACAAGGTTTAATTTAAAACCATTGCATTGAATCAGCATAATATAATGGCAGTCATTTTATTTACAACCACTTGTTATAATGCGTAGATCCAAAGCTGATCTCATACTAATAAGGCTTAAATATTAATGATTTTTAGTTATTACGTAAACATCTACTTTGTTTAAAGTATAAATATTGATGTAGTCAACACACAGATGAGCACATGAAGTACTGTTAGGAATTTTAAATTTTATTTATATTGTATGTGTGTTATATTTGTGGAAGACATACCTGTTTGTAGAACTAAATTTATATTTAAATTTAATTTTTTTTGGTTTCCATTTTTTTGGTTAATTACAGGGACAACAAATAAATTAATAAAAAAATTACAAGCTGAAAGCAAAATGTTGTAATTATGAATATCTGAAATTACAGCGATAATCATCTTGTAGCCTAGGGCCATATAGGGCTCTTTAAAGGATTATTTGAAACTCTTAATAAATGTATCCCAGTTCTCCCTTCAAATTTGTGTTATTTTATATTAAATGTATGTTTATGCATACATTTTTAATACTGGCTTATATTGTAGTTCACGTTTTTTTTTAAATGGCAAGGCACTTGGCCAATCCTGGTAAAAAGAATGACCAGTTACTGATTTATGGTTTTATTTACTTGTATTATTTACAAAGAATATATTTTTTTTAATAAGTAACTTTAATTCATAATTTTAAAAAAATCGTTATTTACGTATATTTAACTAAATATTTTTCTATGAGAAATTGAACTTCAATGTTCATTATTGTATAACTACATTCACATTTAAATTGTTCGAATGTTCAAACAAAGTTGAAAAATACACATAATTTATTATTTCTTAAGTAAATAATGTTTTAGAACAAATATAATCAGCGATAATACATCGTGTATTGTAACAAGTAATAAGGAGCTAAGTTTTTAATGTAATAAATTTTCCTAACGGTCCGGCATTCGCGTAACCGTGTTAATATAAAAAGTTAGATTTTCCAAACAAAGATAAAAACATTTCGTTCAATTTGAGCGATTTTAAAGAGCGGCTTAGAAAATGTGGACTAACAACTTACAATCTAGAAAACTGTCGACCGACTGTGACCATCAATTTAAAATCTACGACTTTAATGCGATTAATCATTTCTTTTAGGATTTTCTTTTGATTAACTGTTATTATATCGAACCGTTTAATGAATGCGATTTATTTTAAAATTTGTAAAAAATATTAGAATAAGTTTTTAATGTCTATTACTACAACCTACCTTCATATCCGATACGATTTGCTGGTACAGGTTCCACAGGGGAGAGCAATCCTTCTCTGTAGTCCCCTCCATTGTCAAAATAAACACAAATTACACTCAAAAACACAAAAAAACAATCAAGCACTTTTCACATCGCACAATGCCCTATATGCGCCATAACTACAATACGGCAACTGTTGCATTTTTGTTTGAATAACAGTAATTAACTGGCACTCAATTAAATACTACCTACATTTCACTTTTTCTCCAAGGACAAAATGCAATGCTTCAACAACCAATGTAATAAATCAATATTTATAAACACGAAAATCCTCCATTGAAACAGGACACGGGAGTAAAAGTTTTATGTTTTACCAAAATTTTATATTAATAAGTAATGTTAAAATTATAGGTGTAATTAATCGAATCTAATTTATTCTTTTTCATTCAAAAAAAGTGATAAGAGACTCGTTTTCATACACAAATTACGATTGTAACAAACTAAAGCCGTATCAGCGAAGCGACAAGCCGACTGCCACAATCGGTTTGTTTGGTAGTTTAAGAAATTAGGGCTGCCAGTAGGAATACACTTAAGTACCCAACTTATTCGAGAATACAATACGAATTATTGCATAATTTAAATATAAATTAAGAAAATGGTTTTATTCTTTATATAAGAATATTTATGTATAACATGTACAGTTATAATGAAATTCCTCTAATCTTTCTTTTATTTTTAAAGTAACAGTTTAATAGATGAAAGACGAATTATGTTCAAAAGCCTATCTAGTACAAATATATAATCTTATCTTAATTATATATATTAGTTGTTTATCTTTGAGCTGTAACAACCATTTAATTAATCACAAGTGTTGTGATTAGTGTTGATAAAGCATAGTTTTTCCTTAAAATTTCAAAATTTATTCGTAATGGCAATTGTATCTATTGTTGCTATTATTGGATCTTAACTTTGTTGCCATTAAAAATTATGCATATAAATAATAAGTATTTTTTTTGGCTTTTTTATTACACATATATATTTTAAATTTATAATAATAAAAAAAGTCAAAATATTTTACGTTTGAAGAATTTAATAAATAAAAAACATGGTATTTGGAACAATTTGTACATTGTAAAAATCTGTCATAATGACTCATATGTGGAGTTGTCAAAATTCTGATGTAAATAATACGAATTTCTGTCTAGCTTGCCGGCTGTTAATAAAATACTTTTTATATATTAAATTTTACACAAATATTACTTAAAATAGAATTCATTTATTAAAACAGTACCAAAATGGTTCGAGTAATAACTCAAGAGACTTACGATGAAGTTGTAAAGGAGAATATTGATGAATTTGATATGTCACCTGAAGAGGCTATCAAAGAAGCTGTAGCACAATTTGAAGCACAGGTAAAAATAATTTATTTATGCTAATATTATTGTAACTAGTTATGATTATGATACCTACTAGGGAAACTGGGGAAATATTTACTTAAGACAAAGCGTAGCGTTGAGTCTGCTACTTAACACACATTGTATTGATTTCTTGATTTCAGTAGAAAAAGGAGGTCAGAATATCTTGATACAAGGTTCTGTGACCATGCTGGAAAAAGTGTAAAGCTAAGAAAAGAAAATAATAATGTATAATGTATAAGTATTTGTATGGCATTTTAAGACTGCTGTATTTTTTGTAAGTTTTGATATATTTCATGTATTTTTTTGTTTATTTGTGGATAATTGCAGGGTGTGGACTTATCTAATATAATTAAAGATCTTGCTTTGAGCTCAGATGATAATCATGTTATCAGTGTATCTGTTACTAAACTTAAAGAGCTTTCTGAAGGATCTCAAGATAATAATCTTATTATAAATGAATTGGACACATTCAAGGTAAACTTATTAACATTTTCATAAGTTATTATAAAATCTTTATTAAGGAAGAATATTAATTTTGATTTTTTTTATCTAATAACAGGTTCAGTTTTATTTATTTTATGTGTTAAAGTTTATGGTACATATCACACCCTCAGAAATAAAGTGACCTGACTTAAAATTTCCCATTTTGGTTAAAAACAATTACAAAAAGCTTATTCTAAGATTCTATTTAATTTTTGAGTTAAGTCACATATATAATTCTGGGGGTGCGATATCTTTTTGGACTTATTTCTATTAATCTGAGGGTCATATGGTTTTTTTTCAATGTTATCCCTCTGATGTGATTAGACTTTTGTCATTATTATGTTTTTCAATTTAAAGTTCTCACATATATTTTTAAGGAACATTTAAAATAGCAGTAATAATTCAACTTCCATAGTGCTGTCTATAAAAACTTGAATAAATAATAAATATAATTTTCTTAATTTTTTTAGATAGAATGTGAGAAAGATATAGCACATAGAATAAGAGCGGGCAAAGAAGGTGCATATGAAATATTAATAAATTTACTAAATAAAAACTTGGGAAAGCAAGAGGAAAACAACTCAAAAGATATTATTTTAAAACTTTTAAACAGTTTAACAGCTTTAATGGATATGAATCCAGATTTGCTAGATGCTAAAGGCATTGAAATAATTAAGAGGTAAGTAAATTATGTATTGATTTAATAAAGTAAAAATTTATCCATATATTATATTGTAAAAATACTATTATGCTAAATAGTAAATGTTGTTAGCGAATTAGAATGTATGCAATATAAAATTAAAGTTAAGTTGTAATTTAAAGTTAAAAATATTTGACTAACTCAGAGAATTTGAGTTTGAGCCTTTTGTTATGTTTTCAAAATAGTATTAGATAACTAGATGTCGCACTTTGGCTTTGGAAGCAGAAAAATAGAAATTATCTTTTTATAATATATATAAATTATTCCACTTGTGGCCAGTCATGGCGGAGTGGCACAAGCGTGTTACTGTAAACGACTGGTTGTGGGTTTGATTCCCACTCGAGAATTGGAAATATTTAATATTTCCATTTTCTTCGCTCTGGTGTTGAGGTAAAGCGCGGCGTTAAGTTCCGCCACTTAACACACAATGCCTTCAAATTCGGCGGTGCGTGGGGAACGGAGTTCTTAACACTAGGTTCCCTCTGCCTGCTGTGCGCAGGACACAGCGTAAAGCTAAAAAAAAAAAATTATATATAAATTATTCCACTACACAGTCATACAATATCACAATAGCCTTTATATAATACAATATTTTCATATAATTAGCTCAATGAAATTATTAGGATGTCCAGAATAATGTAAGAATTACTTCAGTATTGTTCCAGGTGATATTCTGTATCTTAAATCTTTTTCCGGCATACCCGGGTAGTCAGAGAGAACCAAGTGTAGAGAAAGAAAAATCAAAATCTAAATTTAAACATTCCCACTAGTTCAAATCGAACCCACAACCAATGCTTTACAGTCATATGCTGTTGGGACTTTAAAAGCTAATATTATTTTTTTTTCTTTCAGTGTTCTAGATAAAGTATCAGATGATGATATAGTGATAGCAACTCTACAGTGGATCAGCATTTGTTGTTTGAAACATGAAATGAACAGACAGAAACTCTTTGCTAAAAATATAATTGAAAATATAAAAATATTGCTCAAAAAGAAAGGAAATAGTAAGGTATAATATATCCATAGTATTTTAGGTTTATCTCAAATAAGTTGTAGAAATTTATATAAATGTGGTAAAACTTCACTGTAAAAAATATAACCCATTGTGGTGTAGTAAGACGTCATATGACTTTAGATGGTTGTGGTTGTGGACTTGATTCCTACTTATGCTTAAAATATTTTTTTATTTTGACACTCTGTTAAGAGAGAGAGATAGAGTGCTCTGTTCATTTCCGCCATTTAACACATCATTTTGATTTCAATGAATTCGAGCAGAAAGTGAAGAATTTAGAATCTGGGCAGTAAATCACCTCTGTACAACCCAGTTTGGGGCCAGTCGTGGCGCAGTGATATGAACGTGTGTCAGTAAACGACTGTTTGTGGGTTCGATTCCCACTGGAAGAGTGAAAATATTTAATGTCTCCATTTCCTTCGCTCTGGTATCAGGGGCAAAGCGCGGCGTTAAATTCCGCCACGTGCAATGTCTCTGATTTCGGTGGAAAGTGGGTAACGGAGTGTCTTAACACTAGGTTCCCTCTGCCTACCCTGCCGTATGCGGGATATAGCGTGAAGCTAAGAAAAAAAACCTGCATGGTAAAACGAGTAGCTGCTTTTTCATTATTTCATATTTCGACTCCAGGCATTTTCTCGCATAACAATGTAGTCAAAGAGAATGTAGTTTCAAAACATACTATTCTCCACGTTTCCCTCGAAAACGAGACATTGCTAAGAACCTAGGGTTAAGACACTCCGTTCCCCACGCACCGACGAATTCGGAGGCATTGCGTGTTGTGTGCGGAACTTAACGCCGTGCTTTGCCTCGACACCAGAGCGGAGAAAATGGAAATATTAAATATTTCCACTCCTCCAGCGGAAAAATTTAATATTTCCATTACATAGATTACAATAAATATTAAATATTTATTGTAATCTAAATATAATTATTTACTCGGGCGAGAATCGAACTTACAACCAATCGCGTTTATAGTCAGACGCTGTAACTGCCTCACGATGGCTTTGTTTTTCTTTATATAACTACAAATTTATTGTTTTTTTTAGTTATTAAGTGAAACATTACAAATAATAAGACGATTCACACTAGATGATGACATTCGAGTTGAATTCGGTAAAGCACACGAGCACGCAAGGGATATAGGAACGAATGTACTGGAAAGTTTGACTGAATTGTGGAAAGGTAGGTTGTTAGTAATAAATCTGTTGCTTTGAGATATAAATGGCTAAATATAATAATTTTATTGTTTATGTATGTATGTATGTATGTATAACTAGCGATTTGCTCGCGGCTTCACACTTGTGAACTACTAATATTTATTTTATATTTGAAATTGAAATAAATAAAAAAAAAGAATTAGAATTACTATTATTTATAGTGGCCAGTCGTGGCCCAGTGGCACAAGCGTGTGACTGTAAACGACTGGTTGTGGGTTCGATTCCCACTCGAGGAGTGGAAATTTTAATATTTCCATTTTCTTCGCTCTGGTGTCGAGGTAAAGCGCGGCGTTAAGTTCCGCCACTTAACACGCAATGCCTCCGAATTCGGCGGAAAGTGGGGAACGGAGTGTCTTAACACTAGGTTCCCTCTGCCTACCCTGCTGTGTGCGGGATATAGCGTGAAGCTATTTATTTATTTATTTTTTTTAATTATTTATACAAATAGATACTATCAAAGTTATGAAGTTGCTTCTCATATATTTCGGGGTTTCATTTCTACGGGGCTTATTTTCTTATAAAATCTATAACATTCTAATAGTATAGTGCATTAAAAAAATAAATATATGCTAAACGACAATCTAACTTATGACGTCATATTTTTGAATCTTCACACAAGTTTGCTTGACATTAAAAATGAAAAAATAATTGGTGCAAATTCGTCTGTAGTTATTTTCGGCCTCGAAATAGATCGCATTTGGCCGATCAAACCTTTTTTGAGGACTTGATCCGCACTTGATATGTGCTATATTTATTTTATATATTTTACTATTTTTGACACAATTTTTTGTACTACATTCACAATTATTCTGTCAATATTAATATTATAAATGTGAGTGTGTGTGTCTGTCTGTTACGCTTTCACAGTTAAGCTTTAGTTGTGTATTTCATGTGGGTGGGTGGCCGAAGCATCTTATATTTATAATAATTATACTACTAAATGGATTTTAATGAAACTTTGCAATGATATAGCTAACACATAAGAATAAAATATAGACTACAACTTATAAAGATATTTTGTGAATTATCCAAAATTCTTGCGATTTAACATTTACAACTGCTTACGTAAATCCCACGCGGACAAAGTCACGGGCACAGCTAGTAAATACATATCTTTATACTAATTTTTATACTTTTTTTACAGAAAATACAAAACCACCTCTAGTATCAGAGTTAATGTTAACAATATCTACTTTACTCGTGCGCCACGAACTATGCGCACGCGCATACGACGATATCATATACACTGTACTAACTGACAACTATGATAACGTCGCTGTTGTGAACCAGGCTGCTAAATTGTAAGTAATTTTGTTTATATATATTATTTTACCCTTTTTAGCTACACGCTGTATCCCGCACACAGCGGGGTAGGCAGAGGGAACCTAGTGTTAAGACTCTGTTCTGTTCACTTTCCGTTGAATTTTGAACTTGAACTTTGTGTTAGGCAGAACTCAATGCCGTGCTTTGCCTCGATATAAGAGCGAAGGAAATAAAATGTTAAATATTTCAATTCTTCGAGTGGGTATTGAACCCAAAACCAGTCGCTATATAGTCACACCTTATGCCTCTGCGCCGCGACTTGTTCCTTTTTTAACTTTAAGATAGAAATAAAAGGTAAGATAAGATAATAAGTCTTTATTGCACAATATATATAAATACATAATACAGATTAAAAACGATCTCACCACTTATATTGACCTTCACTAAGCAACCACATTATATTGAATACTGTCAAAGACATTTTTAGAAAATGTATAAAAATTTCAACGCAGGCATTTGAACCCGCGCCTCTTGTAAGGTCCAAACATGAACCGCCATACTTTCGACATGGTGCAGGCGATCATTGCGTTCAAATTCAATAAGTTTTCTAAAAATGTCTCTTAATATCTTAAGTGCAACGTCTCAATTTCAGGCAAAAAATGAAGAACAGGGTGCCTTGACGCTTGGTTTCTCACTACCCCACTAATGGGCAAAAGCGTGAAGCTATAAAAACTACTGAATATAAACTAATCATCTACTGGCATTCCATCCAATATTTAGCGCGAGGATTGATATTCCAGGCTTAAGACTAAAACCCACAAAGTTTCTCAGCTGATTGAAAATGTGATCTTAAAAATAGACATCGTTCGTTGTCTAAATATATGGTTTTCATTTTAACCATTATTTCGTTCTCTATCATGGATCGTTCGTGTATTAATTCCGCTCTCAGTTTCTCCGTCTCTAACGACCTCGTTTGTAATATGCTCATACTATTGTTCAAATCTCTCACTTCTTCTATCAACTCTATCAGAGAACCTTCTCTACAATTCTCTACATTTGGTCGAATATGTTTTACGTTCAGTCTCGTTTGAGCGACCTGAATTCTTTGGGATACTTTCAAAATTTCTTCATGCAATGTCTGCAGGATGTTCTCAGTTTCAGTTATTTTAACTAAAGTTAAATTTAACTGGTTTTCCAATTCTTTTTTAACTTGTTCTGTTCGTGCGATGCGTTCACTCAGCGATTTGTTGACTTGGACGTCTTGCGAACGGAGATCTCGCGCTGAATTTATTAATACAGCGTCTACTTTTTCTCTTAACGCCTTAGACCGATCCATAGCTGTTTTGAACTGCTCTAAAGAATTTACAGTATAATTCTCCCAAGATTGAACGTTGGACTGTCCTTCACATAGTCTCGTAGCTCCAGCCGAGTCTTTAACATTATCAGATTTAGTTTCCAAATCAGAATTATGACTTTCATACTTAAAAGCCAAAAATTTATTACTCCAATCAGATTCCAAGCCGTTCTTAGCTGAGACGTTCATTCTCATCTGATTCTCGATATCTCGTAAAAGTTCTCGATGCAAACGTTTTATGTTATCGATTAACACCGATTCGTTGAACAAATCGTGTTCTGGATCATCGTATACCATATCAGATTGCATTCTATTCGCTCTAACGTTGAGGCATTCTTCTGTTATATATTCGGGTATTTTAATAATGTCCATTGCGTTCTTTAGTTGTTGTCTCAAAGCTTCCAATATCGATATTTCGGCGTCTATATCTCGTATAGCCCTCTCTAGTTCCGATTTCCAGTAGTTTATATGACGTGTTCGGTGTTTAAGTTGGTTGGTGCTCGCGCTGAAGTTATTACACGAACTCTGGTTTACTTTGACAATGCAATTCTTTGTAATGGAAGTATTTTTGTCGGTTGTTCCTATTATATCGCCTTTTAGTACGCGTTTATTATGATTATCCCAATTGCCTAGTGTCGTTAGACCGAAATTTTTGTCGCCAAAGGACAAGTAGTCGCCGTTTTGGTTTGAAGACATTTTTGGTGGACTTGTGAATTGTACGATGTATTGTAGTTGTTAAGTAACATTGATTAAATAATGGTCACCATGACTATTTGTTATGGCGACGTGTAAACAAAGTATGAGGTTATTGTGGCGTAGTGGGACAGCGTCTGATTGTAACGCAATTGGCTATAGGTTCAATTCCCACTTGGGGGAATTATTAGACTTAAATTATTTTTATTTTTTGCTCTGGTATGTAATGTAGCGTTGAGTTTCGCCATTCACGACACATAATGACTCGAGTTCGGGCGGAAAGTAAAGAGCGGAGTGTCTTGACACTATGTTCTCTGAGTCTATCGTGATTTGCATGTAAAACCATTCAGCTGCTTATTCAATATTAGAGGAAAATAAGTGTTATTACACATTAGTTGACTAGTATTATGACTTTAAATGATTACATTTGAATTTATATATTTTTTATTATTTACTAATAACAGCTCTGGTGTTTCAGAATAACAGCTTTGGCGGGAAATGACGATGTCAAAAGACAATTGGTGAAGGCGGGAATTGTGCCCATAATAATAGCACTACTGAAGAGACATTCTGTAAGTTATATGTTTAATTTGTTTTGGCATAAAAAATACTATAAGATTGTAAAAAATGTATAAGAATTCTGACGTATCTGAACATAGAACGCAAGGCTCACATAGTCAGAGCGCTTAGACGGGTTCTAAGGCGTTGTCCTAATTGGCAGCGATCGTACGATGGCGCGATGCGTTTTTCATCTCACGATCAAAGTGGTCGTGCGATGTCCTAACAGGTGTCCTAATAGATCGCACGACGTCCATCGTGTGATGCCGTCGCTCGATGGCCGGCGCTCACGCCGGTTTAACGATGGCTCTTTACAGAGATGTGACCCGACTGTGCAGTCGGGAAATATTGCTTTAAAAATTGCAAATGACATTGAAAAAAGCGAGCCAACTCCTGTGTGTCACAGGTGTGCCCCTCTCGCCCCGCGCTTTTTGTTTTGATTACACGATCGCACGATCAAACGCATGGTACGATCGATATTAAGCATTTCGTGTGCTCGCACGATTACTTGTGAGGTTCAAATAGGACACTCTGATGTTCTCTGTATGTTTGAACTCATCGCACGACGAGAACGCGTCGCATTATCGTACGATCGCTCCCAATTAGGACATCGCCTAAGACGCGCTGGTTCGATTCCCGCTACGTTCAAAATTTATAATAATAATAAATATTTTGAATTTCCAGAGTAATCCAACAGCGGCATCTCTATTACTAAAATGTATATCAGCATTAAGTCTCCGTGAAGTGTCTCACGGGAAAATGTTCCTAGAGAACGGCGTAATAGAGGTCATAATCGAATGTATGTCTGTACATACTAATAATTCTAGTGTACAAGTAAGGAATTTTGTTATTTGTTTTCAGCTCATTTCACGCTTTTGCACGCATTTGGTTTGCGGGAAAGAGATTTTGATTTTTTTTTTTTTTATGTTGTGTTTTGTTTTCATGTCTTTTTTCTCGTTTATTAATGGGATGGTTTAAGACTTAGTGTTAAGACACTTCATCACTTCAGTTTTTCATGTATCGGCTGAGTTAGAGATACCGCGTGCTAGGTCGCGGAACTAAACGCTGTGATTTGTCTAAAGAAATAAAAAAAATATAAAAATATAATTTAAATGTATAATGATTTTCTGGTGGAAATCGAATCCGTAACCAATCGCGATTATAATCAGACCTAATGACAATGACCTCTATCTACTTAGGAACATGTTTTTTTTAAATGTGTGGATTAACGAATAACGAAAAAAAGTGGAATTACGAATAGAAAACCTAGTGTTCTTTTTTAGCTTCTCGCCTTTTTTCCCGCATAGCAGGGCAGTCACAGTAGATCTAGTGTCAAGACACTATGTTTTTCTCCTTCGATATGTTTAGTGGCGAAACTTGACACTGCGCCTTAACTTTTAACCAGCGCTGTGAAATTAAAGTTATTTTTAATTTTAAATCATTTCATCTAGTGGAAATCGATCCCCAATCAATCGCGATTACAGTCAAACGTTCCATTATGTTACGGTCACCTCTTTTATTCTGTAGGTACATATATAATAAAGTAACGACGCGCTCGTGGTTTCACCGCGTTATGCACCTTTTATTCCCTATTCGAGCCCCTTAAGGATTCTCTGAACTTTCTGTTCAATTATAACAAAATATATCCTATAGCAATCCTGTATAGTGTAGCTTTCTAATTATGAAAAAATTCTAAATCGGTTCAGTATTTCCGAAGATTACCCCTTACAAACAAACTTACAAACTTTACCTTTTTTTTGTAATATTAGTATAGATAAATACTAAAATAAATGCTTTTTTACTTATTTAAATATTTTTTTAAATGATATCAATAATTTTATATTTTTCTTTCTTATTACAGAAGAACGGTTGTTGGGCAATTCGCAATATGGTGGCTAGATGTCGTGAATACAACACAAAATTTCACGAGCTGGGAATCGAACCTGTTCTATACAAGGCGTATGAGAAGTATGGAAAGGATTTCGGCTTCGATATAAAATCGGCGTTAAGGGATTTAGAATGTAACGTGAAGTTTGACGAACAGTGGACGGGAAAAGGAGTGCAACTTGAATAATGTTGTATTCGTGAATTAACTAAATAATTTATAATTCTTATATAAAAGTAGCCTATGTTACTCTTTATAATATTAGTTATGTCTCAGTGAAAGTCCCATCAAAATCGGTTGTGCCGTGTCAGAGATAAGTGGTAACAAACAGACAAATAATGTAATAAACGTTGTTTTGGTATATGTACCGTGTATACACATATGTATTTAATAAAAAAAACTATTATTTTAATATTACAAACAAACACTCCAATTTTATTTATTTTTATTGATTATCGCCTAAATAGAATAATGTTATATCATATTCGACGTCTATAACTTAGAATACACCTTATTTTTAAAATTTTAAAATATTATTCTTCACGCTTTTTCACGTATAGCGGGATAGTCATAAGAGCTAGTGTCAAGACACTTCGCCGTAACGAGATATTGCGTAGTAAATGCCGGAACTTAATGGCGCACCTTGTCTGTGGTACCAGATTAAAGATATTAAAATTTACATATAATTATTCTCCAAGTGGAAATCGAACCCACAACCATCGTGTTTTATTTCTTAAGCAGATTTTGACGCAAACACTTTTGCAAACACAAGCTTTTGACGAAAACATACTTCGTACAAGTATGTTTTTTATTAAGTATTTACTAAAATTTATGTATTAAGTACAAGCATTAATAAAACACTGCCTTATAAAATGTAAAAATCATAATAAATTAACTAACAACACTATATTGAGTTTCATTTTTTATATTTAAGTATTGACTTGTAACCACAGAAATGTTTGTATTGAATTATTTTTTTACAAGATGTATAAAAATTTGCGCCATATTTTCTACTGCATTTGATGTTTTCTATAAAAAAAGATTTTAGAATTTCCTAAGTGTTATAATAGTAGAAGTGTTTTTACATACTTTAAATATTTTAAAGAAAAAAAAATGATGTTAAAAAGCAGTATATATATGATAGACATTTTTAAAAAAAGCATATAAGGATTCGAGTCCTACTGCCTTATTTTTTTATACATTTGTCTTAAAAGTACTGTAAAGGAGTATAATGAAAATAAGAACAATACAATAAAAAATACATTTATTTAAAAAAAAAGATACAAAAATAGTCGTTGCTAATTAGTTTAACTAATTTGTAGTAACTAACTAACTAATAATCATAAAAACTGAGTCCTACATATATATACACAGAAATACTTAAAACTAATTTTGGGCATTACAATAAAAAAATATATAATTAAAATAAAGTAAAGAGCTGTCATTTATGTATCTTTTATACATATTTTTATAATTTCGTAGATATCAAGAGTAAAATTTGCAATGAGTAATTTTATAATTTAAAATTATATTATTTTTGAAACAAAAATAATTATTAATAGTTAATTGACAATACTTTAGCAGTATAAGCAATTTAAATTTAATCCACAGCTTATCTCACTTATGTATAAAAAAACATAACTTATCTAAAAAAACGCACCGAAAAAATGTAAAAAATCTTATTAAATCAACATAATTTTGTTACAAATGCCCAATAAGAAGATTATTTTTGCGATTTTCTTTGGTTTTTTCACAAAAATTGTAATTTCTGTAGCAATTAGATGCCCTTATACTGGAAATGCAATATACAGCGAACATAATGTACATATATATAATAAATAATATTAGTGGCGAAGTGTACATTTTCATAAAAGTAGTTAAAAAAATATATTAAAAATCTAGGATCCTTGAAAGAACAATTATTAAAACCTATGCAAGTATTTTTTTTTAGCTTCACACTGTATCCCTCACACAGTAGGGTAGACAGAGGGAACCTAGTGTTAAGACACTCCGTTCCCCACTTTCCACCGAATTTTGGAGTCATTGCGTGTTAAGCCGCGCTTGACTTGACTTGATACTAGAGCGAAGAATATGGAAATATTAAGTAATTCCACTCCTTGAGTGAGAATCGAACCCACAACCAGTCGCGTTTACAATCACACTTTGAGCCCACAAGCCACGACTCTCTCAGCCTCAAAGTCTATTTAAATAAAAAATATTCAAAAACAAAATTGATAAAAAGTAATTTAATGGGAATAATTTTATATAAACACTTCGCCACCAATAATCAATACATAGTTGACATAAAAATATATTTAAAACTGTTTTCAATATAAAAAGAGTTACATTAAAACTTTGTGAGGTAGAAATATAATACAATTACAGTTAAACAGAAAAAGGCTCTCTAACTACTCTATTTTTATAAGTAACTTATATATAGTAATTAAAAAAATAATAATAACAAAAATCATTTGTGACACTGGCACAGCCTATTATGGCGTATAAATAGTAGGTTCAATTAAAACTAAATTTCTTATAGAGAGTATTGTCATGTGTGAATTAGCTTTGAACTTCAAATTCATATTTTGAATCCATAATATATTTTTTTTTTTAATGGGTAAATTACATATAAAAATTTTTAGAATTTAAAACAGTTTAATTTAAAAATTAAAACATGAATTTCTATTTAAAAGTCAAAAAAAAATATTAGAATTTAAGTACAAAATGATTATTTATATTTTTATTCTACCGAGGTATATTATATCATTATCATATATCATTTCTTGTACATTCATTATATAACAAACTAAAATTAAAATTAAATGTTATTTAATACGAACTAATACTATTGTATTGTTTTAATGTTAGCAAGAAGTATACATACATACATATAAAACTAATATTCAAAACATACAATAATTTTATTAAATAAATAATTTTATATATACAAAACTGGGGGTCAGCCGTGGCGCAGAGGCACAGAGTGTACTTGGAAAGCGATTGGTTGTTAGTGATATTCTAAATTTTCCTCAAATGGGAATCGAACCCACAACCATTGCGCTTACAGGGGGAATGAATATATAATATTTTCATTTCTCAATTTTTAATAAGCAAAGCAAAGCTTTCATAATACCAGCAACATCAATATACGTATTAAAAAAATAATCTAATTACAATTTTATATTAAAACTTCTAAAGATAAGGCACACAACAAGTAATTACTTAATAAGTACTTAAGTTCTTTCCTTAGTTAACTACACTGCTTATGTTATTTTTAGTATTTATACAGAAAGCAGAAAAAATACAACTTCAAATATAAAATATAGTTCATGATTTATTATAACTTCATATTTTTTTTCTTTTTATGTCTTAAATATCAATTTTTTTTTAGCTTCACGCTGTATCCCGCACACAGCAGGGTAGGCAGAGGGAACCTAGTGTTAAGACATTACGTTCCCCACGCACCAATGAAATCGGAGGCATTGCGTGGAACTTAACGCCACGCTTTGCCTCGACACCAGAGCGAAGAAAATGGAAATATCAACTCCTCGAGTAGGAATCGAACCCACAACCATCGTTTTACAGTCAGACTCAAATTTAGTTTAGTTTAGTGGAAATTTTTAAACTAAACTTTTTTCTCTCATATAAAGTTAATAAAAATGATATAAGCAATATTGTTAACTAACAGACGACATATAAAAAAAAAAAAAACAGACTTATTTAACATTAAAAACTACTTAATTTTAAACATTTAACAATATCAGTTTTAATTTCTTTGAAATTCGGTAACATTTATTACAAAAATTATCACGACATTTAATTTTTTGTTTACATTTATCTCACTTAGTGTGTAAAAGGCCTAATTTTCACTATTTTTTTACCATATTTAGATATTGGTAGCCAAAAACAATGCTAAGTCTAAGATCTATAGAAATTAATTTAATTTCTTAAAACAAAAACAAGAAAGGAATAAAAAAAATAACAAAAACTAATTAAATTATTATTTTTTTTAATCTATCATACATTACTAAAGTAACAATAATATTAATTAAATAAAAAAAAAGGTCCTAAATATATATACTTAAAAAAATAATGGCACAATTTATTTGTTCATAATTTTATACATTACATTAATTTACCATACGAAAAAAATATATATAATCTATACTAATATAATAAAGAGGTAAAGTTTGTAAGTTTGTTTGTAAGGGCTAACCTTCAGTAATACTGAACCGATTAAGAAAACTCTTTCACAATTAGAAAGCTACACTATTCAGGAGTGCTATAGGATATAGGATATATTTTATTATGATTACATTATCTTTTAGATTTAAAATAAACATTATTTGACTAAATGTCATGTGCGTTTAAATCACAAAATGGCGGCGACATGTCGTAGACTTACAAACATTATGCCTAACAATTAAAATATAATTTTCACATGTATAAAAATTATTTATTTATTATTGAAATTTCGAATGACATTGACATGACTATTAATTTCAGGACTCGAATCTGCTGCGAAATTTTTATTTGCTGTAATAATCCATACTAATATTAAGAAAGCGAAAGTCAATTTATTACACTTTTAAAGCTATATTGACTCGATTTGAATAGAATTTGGGATAAAAAGGGTAAAAATTTAAAGTTAAACGAAGGAATTGAAAAATATTTTTTTTTAAAAACGACACATTTTTCAAAAATAAAAGTTTGTATTAATAATTGTGGAACGCAGGTCGCTAGTTACTACTATAATAAAGAGGTAGACTGTAAGTTTATTCGTAAGGGCTAACCTTCAAAAATACTGAACCGATCATGAAAATTCTTTCACAATTATAAAACTACACTATTCAGGAGTGCTATAGGATATGTTTTATTACGATTGAACAGAAACTTCAGAGAATCCTAAAGGGGCTCGAATAGGCGATAAAAATGGCAAAGCACACAGACACACAGCGATATAGTATTTACAGAAATTTAGTATTTATAGAGGCCATTCTTTATATAAATAAATAATTATATAATTAAAATAGTCCATTTTTCGTTAATCTGGCTCGTTTTATGAAATCGTCGATATTCCATTCTGTGGAGGAAGCGTTGGAGGGTCCGTTCATAACTACATGCACTTTCACTTTTTCATTGTAATCCAAGTTTTTTAAAAGCTGAAAAATAATATAAAAATTAATATATTATAGACCACAAAGCTTGACTGTAAACGATGGTTATAAGTTCGATTCCCATTCGAGGGTATAATTATATTTACAATTTCATTTCTTTACTCTCGTACCGAAGACAAAGTGAGGGGTTGAGTTCCGCCATTTAATACTCAATGTTTCAATTTCAGCTGGAAAATGGAGGGCGAAGTGTTTTGACGCTAAGTTCTCTCTGGTTACACGAATGTACGGGAAGATGTGTGAAAAAGCATGAATATTTTAAAGACACTCTTTTCTCCCAGATAGGGACAGATAGACGGAGAGATAGATCTAGTCTGGAACACTCCATTTTATAATTAAATTTGGAATATATAATTTAAATTATCCTCGAGTGGGAATCGAACCCACAACTATACGATGGTCTTTATAGCAAAGATCTATAGAAATTAAAAAAGAATTGACTAAAACCACATATTTTACATGTTTTAATAGCATAAAAAAGTAGTGGTAGAATCGATATTATCTAATTCCATATTATTTTTTAGATTATCTAATATTATGAATTTGAAAGTCTGTCTGTCATTTCCGCTTTTACGGCTAACCTACCGGATCGATTTAGATGGAATTCGAAATAAAAATAGTTGAAGGCCCTGGAAACTGGCCCCACTCGAGGAGTGGAAATATTAAATATTTCCACTCCTCGAGTGGGAATCGAACCCAAAACCAGTCGTTTACAGTCACACGCTTGTGCCACTGGGCCACGACTGGCCACTACTTAATACAAGTATGTTTTTTATTACGTATTTACTAATATTTCTATATTAAGTGCAAACATTAATAAAACACTGCCTTATAAAATGTAAAATTATAATAAATTAACTAACAACACTAGATTGACTTTCATTTTTTTATTTAAGTATGACCTTGTTCTAACTACAAAGAAATAGTAGAAGTGTTTGGAAACATTTTTTCTTAATGTTTGTATTAAAACATTTTTTTGACAAAATGTATAAAATTTCACGCCATTTTTTTTATTTTTTTTTTTATAAAAAGGACAAAGCAAACGAGCGTTCGGGTCACTTGATGTTAGGTGAACACCGTCGCCCACGCCCATTCGTGCGACACCAGAGGAGTTATAGGAACGTTGCCGGCCTTGCTTCTTTGATTTTTTACTGCATTCTATGTTTTCTATAAAAAAGATTTTAGAATTAAAAATAGTAGAAAGTTTTATTTGTATAAAAGTATCGGGTACTGTAAAGAAGTATAAATGAAAATAATACCAATACAATAAAAAATACATTTATTTAAAAAAAAAGATACAAAAATAGTCGTTGCTAATTAGTTTAACTAATTTGTAGTAACTAACTAACTAATAACCATAATAACTGGGTCCGGAATACATATACACAGAAATACTTAAAACTAATTTTAGGCATGATAATGTAAAAAAAAAACAAAAAACCACCATTTTTGTTAAAATAAATTAAAATTACAATTAAAGTAAAAAGTTAGTCATTTATGTATCTCTTGTACATTTTTTCATAATTTTATCAAAGATATCAAAAGAAAAAATACAATATGTAATTTTATAATTTAAAATTTCACCATTTTATAAATAAAATAATTATTAATAGTTACTTATAAACATTTTTAAAGTGTCCACACTTAGGAAAATTGAAATAGACATTAAGAAAACGTATAAAAATTTGAACGCAGCGGGATTCGAACCCGCGCCTCCTGAATTTATTAATAGTTAATTGACAATACTTTAGCAGTATAAGCAATTTAAATTTAATCCACAGCTTATCTCACTTATGTATAAAAAAAAAAACTTATCTACAAAAAGGCACCGAAAAAATGTAAAAAATCTAATTAATTCAACATAATTTTGTTACAAATATTAAGAAGATTATTTTTACGATTTTCTTTGGTTTCTTCACACAAATTGTAATTTTCTAGTAAAAAGATGCCCTTACACTGAAAATGCAATATACAGCGAACATAATATTGTATATATAATAAATAATATTAGTGGCGAAGTGTACATTTTCATAAAAGTAGTTAAAAAAATAATATTAAAAATCTAGGATCCTTGAAAGAACAATTATTAAAACCTATGCAAGTATTTTTTTTTTAGCTTCACACTGTATCCCTCACACAGTAGGGTAGACAGAGGGAACCTAGTGTTAAGACACTCCGTTCCCCACTTTCCACCGAATTTTGGAGTCATTGCGTGTTAAGCCGCGCTTGACTTGACTTGATACTAGAGCGAAGAATATGGAAATATTAAGTAATTCCACTCCTTGAGTGAGAATCGAACCCACAACCAGTCGAGTTTTATTTCTTAAAAAGCCGCTTTTGACGCGTATTACAAGTATGTTCTTTCTTCATATTTACTGATATTATATTAAGTACAAACATTAATAAAACACTGCCTTATAAAATGTAAAAATAATAATAAATTAACTAACAACACTAGATTGAGTTTCATTTTTTTATATTTAAATATTAACTTGTAACGATAGAAACGAAGAAAACCTTTTTTTTACAAAACAGAAATGTTTGTATTAAAACATTTGTTTTACAAAATTTATAAAAATTTGCGCCATATTTTCTACTGTATTTGATGTTTTCTATAAAAAAGATTTTAGAATTTCCTAAGTGTTAAAATAGTAGAAGTGTTTTTACATACTTTAAATATTTTAAAGAAAAAAAAAAGATGTTAAAAAGCAGTATATATATGATAGACATTTTTAAAAAAAGCATATAAGGATTCGAGTCCTACTGCCTTATTTTTTTATACATTTGTCTTAAAAGTACTGTAAAGGAGTAAAATGAAAATAAGAACAATACAATAAAAAATACATTTATTTAAAAAAAAAGATACAAAAATAGTCGTTGCTAATTAGTTTAACTAATTTGTAGTAACTAACTAACTAATAATCATAAAAACTGAGTCCTACATATATATACACAGAAATACTTAAAACTAATTTTGGGCATTACAATAAAAAAATATATAATTAAAATAAAGTAAAAAGCTGTCATTTATGTATCTTTTATACATATTTTTATAATTTCGTAGATATCAAGAGTAAAATTTGCAATGAGTAATTTTATAATTTAAAATTATATTATTTTTGAAACAAAAATAATTATTAATAGTTAATTGACAATACTTTAGCAGTATAAGCAATTTAAATTTAATCCACAGCTATCTTATATCTTACTTATGTATAAAAAAACATAAAAAACGAACCGAAAAAATGTCAAAAATCTTATTAAATCAACATAATTTTGTTACAAATGCCCAATAAGAAGGTTATTTTTGCGATTTTCTTTGGTTTTTTCACACAAATTGTAATTTTTTAGTAAAAAGATGCCCTTATACTGAAAATGCAATATACAGCGAACATAATATTGTATATATAATAAATAATATTAGTGGCGAAGTGTAAATTTTTAAAAGTACGTAAAAAAAAAATATTAAAAATCTTATATTATAGGATCCTTGAAGGAACAATTATTAAAACCCATGCAAGTCATTTTTTTTAGCTTCACGCTGTATCCCGCACACAGCAGGGTAGGCAGAGGGAACCTAGTGTTAAGACACTCCATTCCCCACTTTCCACCGAATTTCGGAGTCATTTCACATTTCTATTTTCTTTGCTCTAGTCTCGATTTGCCTCAACACTAGAGCGAAGAAAATAGAAATATTAACTATTTCCACTCCTGGAGTGGGAATTGAACCCACAACCAGTCGCGTTTACAATCTCACTTTGTACCCACAAGCCACTATTGGCTATTTGAATAAAAAAATATTTTAAATCAAAATTCACAAAAAGGAAACCGGTGAGAATAATTTTATATAAACACTTCGCCACCAATAATCAAGCCATAGTTGACATAAAAATATATTTAAAACTGTTTTCAATATAAAAAGAGTTACATTAAAACTTTGTGAGGTAGAAATATAATACAATTACAGTTAAACAGAAATAGGCTCTATAACTACCCTACTTTTATAGGTAACTTATATATATTAAGTAAAAAATAATAATAACAAATCATTTGTGACACTGGCACAGCCTATTATGGCGTAAATAGTAGGTTCAATTAAAACTAAATTTCTTATAGAGAGTATTGTCATGTGTGAATTAGCTTTGAAACTCAAATTCATATTTTGAGTCTAAAGATGTTGTTATTTTTTTTTAACAAAATATGGGTACATACGTATAAAAAAAATTATTATTTTTTTGGATTCATAAAGTTAAAACAGTTTTATTTAAAAATTAAATACATGAACTTCTATTTAAAAGTAAAAAAAAAATTAGAATCCAAGTCCACCTTTGTTAATTAACATATTACTATGCTTTATTGTGTAATTTATTTTTCTTACACAATAAAAAATAAAGAATACAATAATTTTGTTAAGTAAATTATTATATATTTACAAATCGTTTAAAATTTTACATTTATATTGCTTAAGTAAAAAAAACTGGTAAAAAAACCAGAGAATCAAGCCTTAGGAAGTAAAACATCATGATTAAGTCACACACACACACAAATATATCGATACTACAACGACGATATGCATTTTTATACATTATACATGTATATCTTTATAGTATAAACCAAAATCGCTTTCCACGTCTGTATGTATGTATGTATGTATGCTTAGATCTTCAAAACTACGCAACGGATTTTGATGCGGTTTCTTTTAAAAGATAGATTGATTCACAAGGTGGGTTTATATGTACAATACAAGCATAATATAGTAGAGAAACACTGATAATTTTAGAGGTTTCTAATGTGATGTCTATGTGCCTATAGTGAAATAGTAGTGTAGTTAACACAGGCGAAGCCGCGAGCGGACCAGTAGTTATATATAAAAACACATATATCATATATAAAAACACACATCAATATGTGTTTTTATATATTACACATGTATTTCTATATTGAAGATGCAAAAACATTTGCTGTAAATCAAATATCAATTAGTTTTATTAAAAACCAATAAACTTTTCAATTTTTTAGACAAGGTGGTGTCAAGACATTGAATAGATTCAATCGCCGCGATGTGTTTTAAGCCAAGAAATGAATATAATATTAAAAAAAATCCTCAAATGGGAATCAGGGAATCGAACCATTGCGCTTACAGGGGTAATGAATATATAATATTTTCATATTTCAATTTTAAATAAGCAAAGCAAAGCTTTCACAATAATAACAACATCGATATATTTATTAAGAAAATTAATCTAATTACAATTTTATATTAAAACTTCTAAAGATAAGGCACACAACAAGTAATTACTTAATAAGTACTTAAGTTCTTTCCTTAGTTAACTACACTGCTTATGTTATTTTTAGTAGACATGTGTAAGTAATGCGAGTGATGTATTACATGTAATATCACTCGACCGCGTACTGTAACAGCACACATCACGCGGCCGAACTAAACATCACATATTACTTCTAAGTTCTAAACATCACATTACACTGCTCGGACCGCTGTCGGCCGAGCGTCGTGCGCCGTGCGCTGTGCGAAGAGGACGACATGACGTGCGTCTCGTGTCGTGACGCGACACTTCGCGATCGAGGGTGGCTTAATGTTTATTTAGAACTGTATTATTATAAACATAAGGTTTATATTTGTGCCTGCACATTTCTTAGAGTGCGAAGCAAGAAAGCGCTCAGTTAAATGATAACAATTAGTTTATTTATTTGCGGAATGCTACAATTAATAAATTCATATATATTTTTTGCAAAATCATGAGATAGCTACAAATACTCGCGGTATAATTTATGTTGTTGCGACTATTACCGTACTATGAAACCTGTATTACGGTACCTATATAAAATTCAGAATTGGTATCAAAAGTAATTATTATTTTTTTATAATATTGTGGGACCTACATTACCTACCACACGCAGCGTTCATACATAACATGAAGCATATGACCGTCGCGAGCCGAAGGCGCGCGGTTACTAAAGCGTAGGAGCACATACGCCGAGTTTTGTATGGACGCAGACAGGCGCATATTTATATGGCACCCCCCGCGGTGACGGTGCGCCCCTCACCTCTTGTACAATTCGTAAGAAATAATCATTGTTCTTACATACTCACTTGCTATTGGTAGAAAAGCCAATGTTTTGATTTGTACATAATTTTACTAAAGATTTTTATTTTTAATGTAGCCCTTCCGATTGGTAAATCAGTAATTAAATTATAACTCACATTATAATCCAATTTCATTGGTTATAATGTGAAAGTTTTTATTGGAGACGAATTTCTGTAAATATTGTTTATTGGTTATTTATAATTGTCATTTTTGTATATATACCAGTGTAATTTTCAAATAAAAACCCCCCCGCCCACCGATGACGCAAGCCGAGGTCCTAGCCCCGCTAGGGGGTGCCCTTGCGCCTGTCGGTTCCCTATCGAGCAGCCATTTAGTGCTTGCATTTCGCAGGGACTGAGTACCCACTTCCCTCACCCCCCCGGTGTCGCTGTAAAGACCACAGGGTCAACAGCATTTCCACAAACAAAAAAAAATCAAATAAAATCATTCCACCTGAAGCATCAACAAGTGTATTACTATACCTCCAAGAAACCTCCGAAATAGTTAGGAAAGTAATAATCCCCTACAATATAAAAGTAAAACACTGTTTTACTGTTTAGATAGCTAATTTTAATATAAATATCAATACCGCAGGAGTGATAGTAATGTATGGCATTACGTGCAATTGCGTGTTATGTTTGAAATAATGGTAAAACCATACGACATTTCGAAAAATCAAGAGTTAGCTACTATTCAATCAACTTTAGTTCATTGTACAAATAGCGGTGCGATGGGCATGCCGTATTACTTATTACATTTCATATTACATATCATCAGTATCTCAGTAATATCACATCACGCGCTGCCATGTGTGATAGTAGTGTAATATCATTACGCGACATTACGCGTGATGTTTAAAGTAATGCTAAAATGTGATATCACGCGGCACGAAACGTAATGCCATATCACATCACTTCATGGCGCACTGTTTTGCGCATGTCTAATTTTTAGTATTTATACAGAAAGCAGAAAAAATACAACTTCAAATAAAAAATATACTTAATGATTTATTATAACTTTATATTTTTTTTTATGTCTTAAATATCAATTTTTTTAGCTTCACGCTGTATCTCGCACACAGCAGGGTAGGCAGAGGGAACCTAGTGTTATGACACTCCGTTCCCCACACACCGATGAAATCGGAGGCATTGCGTGGAACTTAACGCCGCGCTGTGCCTCGACACCAGAGCGAAGAAAATGGAAATATTAAATATATCCACTCCTCGAGTGGGAATCGAACCCACAACCAGTCGTTTACAGTCAGACTCAAGTTTAGTTTATTTTAGTGGAAATTTTTAGACTAAATTTTTCTTCTCTTATATAAAGTTAATGAAAATGACATAAGCAATATTGTTAACTAAGAGACGACATATAACAAAAAAAGAAACAAACTTAGTTAATATTAAAAACTACTTAATTTTAAACATTTAACAATGTCAGTTTTAATTTCTTTGAAATTCGGTAACATTTATTACAAAAATTATCACGACATTTAATTTTTTGTTTACATTTATCTCACTTAGTGTGTAAAGGGCCTAATTTTTTTACCATATCTAGATATTGGTAGCCAAAACTAAGCTAAATCTAAGATCTATAGAAATTAATTTAATTTCTTAAAACAAAAACAAAAAAGGAATAAAAAAATTAACAAAATCAAGATGAATTATCTTTTTTTTTTAAACTATCATACATTACTAAAGTAACAATAATAATCATTAAATTAAAAAAGGTCCTAAATATATATACTTAAAAAAATAATGGCACAATTTATTTGTTCATAATTTTATACATTACATTAATTTACCATACGAAAAAAATATATATAATCTATACTAATATAATAAAGAGGTAAAGTTTGTAAGTTTGTTTGTAAGGGCTAACCTTCAGTAATACTGAACCGATTAAGAAAACTCTTTCACAATTAGAAAGCTACACTATTCAGGAGTGCTATAGGATATATTTTATGATTACATTATTTTTTAAATTTAAAATAAACATTATTTGACTAAATGTCATGTGCGTTTAAATCACAAAATGGCGGCGACATGTCGTAGACTTACAAACATTATGCCTAACAATTAAAATATAATTTTCACATGTATAAAAATTATTTGAATTATTTATTTATTATTGAAATTTCGAATGACATAAATCCTCCTTATATTTTCATACTAACTATTAATTTCAGGACTCGAATCTGCTGCGAAATTTTTATTTGCTGTAATAATCCATACTAATATTAAGAAAGCGAAAGTAAATTTATTACACTTTTAAAGCTATATTGACTCGATTTTAATACAATTAGGGATAAAAAAAAGGTAAAGATTTAAAGTTAAACGAAGGAATTGATATTTTTTTTAAAAATGACACGTTATTCAAAAATAAAAATTTGTATTAATAATTGTGGAACGCAGGTCGCTAGTTACTACTATAATAAAGAGGTAGACTGTAAGTTTATTCGTAAGGGCTAACCTTCAAAAATACTGAACCGATCATGAAAACTCTTTCACAATTAGAAAGTACACTATTCAGGAGTGCTATAGGATATGTTTTATTACGATTGAACAGAAACTTCAGAGAATCCTAAAGGGGCTCGAATAGGCGATAAAAATTGCAGAGCACACAGACACACAGCGACATAGTATTTACAGAAATTTAGTATTTATAGAGGCCATTCTTTATATAAATAAATAATTATATAATTAAAATTGTCCATTTTTCGTTAATCTGGCTCGTTTTATGAAATCGTCGATATTCCATTCTGTGGAGGAAGCGTTGGAGGGTCCGTTCATAACTACATGCACTTTCACTTTTTCATTGTAATCCAAGTTTTTTAAAAGCTGCAAAATAATATAAAAAATAATATATTATAGACCACAAAGCTTGACTGTAAACGATGGTTATAAGTTCGATTCCCATTCGAGGGTATGATTATATTTACAATTTCATTTCTTCGCAGTGGTACCTAAGACAAAGTGCGGTGTTGAGTTCCGCCATTTAATACTCAATGTTTCAATTTCAGCTGAAAAATGGAGGGCGGAGTGTTTTGACACTAGGTCTCTCTGATTACCCGAATGTATGGGAAAGTTAAGAAATCTTCAAAACACTCTTTTGTCCTAGATAGTGACAGATAGATGGAGAGATAGAACCTAGTGTCGGGAAAATCAATTTTATTGGGCAAGTGTGTTAAGTGGCTTCTTCGTAAAATCTTACCAGGGGGATTGTCAATAATTTGAATAGAATTTAAATTATCCTCGAGTGGGAATCGAACCCACAACTATTGTGTTGAAATTCGAACGCTATCACGATTCTGCTGGTATTTATAGTAGTCTTATCAAATTTTTGAAAAAAAATACTGAGTCTTGCACAGTTTTTAATAGCATAAAACAATTGTGGCAGAATATCCATATTATCTAATTCCATATTATTTTTTAGATTTTCTTGTATTATAAATTTGAAAGTCTGTCTGTCTTTTCCGCTTTCTGGACCGATTTAGATGAAACTCAAAATAGTTGAAGACCCAGGGTCAAACATTGGCTCCTCTTTCCAAAAATCACCCCATGGAGGGTTGAAATAGGGAATGAAAAAATATGAAAATGCTGATAATTATTGCAGGCAACACCGCGAGCGATTGCTAATATGTAATATAAAAAAAATACATAAATATAAATTAAAAAGCTTGCCAAAGGTTGCTTACATCTGTAATATACTTGTATAATAATTACTTACTGGGGCCCTGGTGACTTGTGGCCAGTCGTGGTGCAGTGGCACAAGCGTATGACTGTAAACGACTGGTTGTGGGTTCGATTCCCACTCGAGAAGTGGAAATTAATATTTCCATTTTCTTCGCTCTGGTGTCGAGGCAAAGCGCGGCGTTTAATTCCGCCGCTTAACACGCAAGCCTCCGAATTTGGCGGTGCGTGGGGAACGGAGTGTATTAACACTAGGCTCCCTCTGCCTACCCTGCTGTGTGCGGGATACAGCGTGAAGCTAAAAAAAAAAAAAAAAATATTACTCACTTTAGGCGAAAGAAGGAAATACTGGCACGGGTTCAATTCCGTCGCTTCCCGCATCAGCAGGTTGATGAAGTTACGCTCGTTCTTAGCGTCCATGCCTTGGTTGATTTCGTCTAGGCATCTAAAAAAACAAATTTTGTATATTTTTAATTATTTTTTTAAGTGTTATTGATAAACTTAAAAAATTGAAAAAGACATTTTCAAAATATTTTTCGAAAGCGTATAATTTATAATATGCTATTTAAAACTTAACAAAAAAAAAATATTTAGAAAACATAAAAATTTGAACGCGGCGGGATTCGAACTCAGCGCCTCTTGAAATCCATCCAAGTTCTGTGACCGCCAAGTCATGCTCATTTCAAGTGTATAATAATTTAATCACAAAAGGATAAACACACACACAAGGACACCTCTCGTTTACTGTGTGTGCTCTATGAATTGTACACATTGACTTTTTATACGCTTATTACAACAAATGTTTAATGTTAGTATTGTTATTTAGTTATACCTAATAATATTGCGCTTTGTCTACTATACGATAAAAAAATAAATAAAAATTATAACAAGCATATAAAATGAAGAACGGAGTGTCTTAACACTGGGTTTTCTCTGTCTACCCCTAAGTGTGTGCATACAGCGTGGAGTTAAAATTTAGAAGAAAACAAAGATATCCCCCAGAATCCCCTTTAAAAGCACCCTCCCCAAACCCGTATCAGAACCGGCTACCCACTTGAAGGGCGCCAGCGCGGCCGCCTGCAGCGCCAGCACGTAGGCGGCGGTGGCGAGCGCGCGCTCCCCGCCCGACTGCCGCGCGCCGTCCAGCCGCCGCGTCGCCTCCTCCCCGAACGACACCGACACGTCTACGCCGTACGACGAGATGTCTGCCTCCTGGAATGCCGAATGGCCAATGTTCACAGAAGTGTCAATGTTGAAATATGTCAATGTTCACATGTGTCAATGTTGACAGATGTGTCAATGTTAACAGAAATGTCAATGTTGACGGAAGTGTCAATGTCGACGTGTATCAATGTTGACATGTGTCAATGTCAAAGTCACCAATGGACATGTGTCAAAATCAAAAATAAAGTCATTGCTAGTAAACGACACGCACACACGCATATGTCTATGCCGTACACTGAGATGCCCGCCTCCTGGAATGGCGATTGACATATGTCAATGTCACCGGTTGGTATATGACGTGCATATGTCAATATCTGATATACCAACGTACATATGCTGAAGTTAAAGATACCAACGTACATATATATGAGGAGTATAAAAGCAAAGGCGCTTCAGTCACAAAATACCTAAATCGAGTAAACGGCTAATTTCTACTGTGTTGTAATAAATCGATATTTCTACCCGATTTATATGTTGGTCCTTTTATTGGAATACTTTATTAATATGACATTAATTAAAATTAAATAACTTTACAGCAACCGTATAAAAATTGAGAAATACTGTACGACTTAGGTGCCTTTGCATTTAAACGTTGGACTAAAGCATATTTGCAAATTCATATTCACTATATAACAGCTGACAGCCACTATCCACAATCGACTTACTATGAAAAGCGATAGATTCGCCATCTTAAATATTTTGAAATTACGACTTTTGATTGGTTGATTGTGACTGTGGGGTATTTGCTCGTAACATTTTTTTGGATCGTAAGCGTTATTTTCTAAATAACTTTTAAGGTAAATATCGGTGGCCAGTCGTGGCCCAGTGGCACAAGAGTGTGACTGTAAACGACTGGTTGTGGGTTCGATTCCCACTCGAGGAGTGGAAATTATATTTCCATTTTCTTCGCTCTGGTGTCGAGGTAAAGCGCAGCGTTAACACGCAAGCCTCCGAATTCGGCGGTGCGTGGGGAACGGAGTGTCCTAACACTAGGTTCCCTCTGCCTACCCTGCTGTGTGCGGGATATAGTGTGAAGCTATTTTTTTTTTTCATTTCTTTTTTTTATAAAATCGCAATGGATTTTCAGGTTGCCTCTCATAATATGATGAGTGTAGTCCTTTGTGAGCTCTAAAATTTCGTATACTAAGTTAAAAAAATGCATTTTTGGACTGAAGCGTCTTTGCTTTTATACCACTCATATATCAATGTCAACACCGACTGGCATGTGTCAAAATCAAACACACGGATATGCATATGTCAATGTCAAAAACACACACATGTTAATGTCATCCCTACACCAAAACCACAGATTTATAGTACGAGCATTTCTAATTTTTTATTTTCAATAAGAACTTATCGTAAATTTTGTGGCCAGTCGTGGCCCAGTGGCACAAGAGTGTGACTGTAAACGACTGGTTGTGGGTTCGATTCCCACTCGAGGAGTGGAAATTATATTTCCATTTTCTTCGCTCTGGTGTCGAGGTAAAGCGCGGCGTTAAGTTCCGCCACTTAACACGCAAGCCTCCGAATTCGGCGGAAAGTGGGGAACGGAGTGTCTTAACACTAGGTTCCCTCTGCCTACCCTGCTGTGTGCGGGATATAGCGTGAAGCTATTTATTTATTTTTTTAAGATTTTAGTAAAACCTTCCTGAAAAGAACTTAGTAAAAAAACTGTGCTAGCGACTTCGTCCGCGTGGAATTTAACAAAAAAAAAAATAAAAGAGGTTCAGTTACGCCCTATTACATTAGTATCAGACAGAAAGATAAAAAATCGAATAATATATTATTTTAATATATATACCATATATACCTACGTATATATTTAGTTAAAAGCAGTTACTTTAATATTACAAACAGACACTCCATTTTTAAAAAAAACTATAAATTATAAAAAAAAAAGTCTTATAAAAAAATCAATAATTAATTTATTGTAAAACTAAATACTTACATTATTTCCAGTGTTAAGTAACACCTCCCCGGTGTACTGGAGCTCGTGAAAAATGTCACCGAAACGTTTATTTATATCCTGAACTATATTTTTCACGTTATTCACCCAAAGTGGTCTGAAATAATTAAGTAAAAAAAAAAATTAAAGCAAAATGTATATAAAATTTTAAAAGCACTGACGACCTGCTTAAGGCTACACCTATGTGTTTTTTCACGCAAATTTTCATCCCCTATTTTAGCCTATTAGGGGGTTGTTTTTAAAAAATGAGTAGTCTATGTTTGACCTTATTTATTTTTAGCTTCACGTTGTATCCCGCACTACAGCAGGGTAGGCAGAGGGAACCTAGTGTTAAGACACTCCGTTCCCCATTTTCCGCCGAATTCGGGGGCGTTGCGTGTTAAGTGGCGGAACTTAACGCCGCGCTTTGCCTCGACAAGAGCCACGAAAATGGAAATATTAAATATTTCCACTCCTCGAGCGGAAATCGATTCCACAGCCAGTCGTTTTGCAGTCACACTTTGTGCCTCTGCGCCACGACTGGCCCCATCAATGTCATCAACTGTAGTTTCCTTAGAAAATTAATCGAAATCTGTCCAACAATTTAGATTAGTAGTACAATCTTTCATTTCCTGTTTCAACCCTTTAGGGATTAATTTTAGTTAAAAAGTAGCCGTTTCAACCTGGCTCATCAACTATTTTTATTCCAAATTTCATCCAAAACAGGCTAGTAGATTAGCCGTGAAAATGTAACAGACAGACACATATTTACTCAAAATATTAGTAAGGATTAATATTATTTTTTATTTAGAGAGAACATAATGACAAGACAGACAACAGAAAAAAATATACATAATCACTATTCCTAAATATATAATATAATAGATATATACCTCAATATAATAGAAAATGGCCAGAATTCCCCAAAGTGGGAATCGAATCCACAGCCCTTATTATAAACCTTGCAATTAAAAATTAAATATTAACAATAGATCATTTGTTTGTGCGAAAATCACAATTAACAATTAATTCATTGTTAATTTTAGTGTAACAAAATTAAGAACTAATAAATGTTCAGCTAATTGTGATTTTTATGTGATTTCCCCACAAACAAGCAATGAATTGTTAATATTTAATTGTTAACTGCAATTGTATTTTGCCCAAAAACGACCAAAATAATAAATAAAAGGATAATATTTACTTTTGACTTGCAATATCAGCATTCATCGTTTCTATTTCATTGTTCATGTTCTCCAAAGTTGACTTCAGTTCTTCTATAGTTTTTACTCTCTCCTTATAACTTCTGACTAGCTGTAAATTTGAAAAAAAAAAAATTTTTTTTTAGCTTCACGCTGTATCCCGCACACGGCAGGATAGGCATAGGGAACCTAGTGTTAAGACACGCCGTTCCCCACGCACCGTCGATTTCGGAGGCATTGCGTGTTAAGTGGCGGAACTTAACGCCGCGCTTCGCCTCTGATACCAGAGCGAAGGAAATGGAAATATTAAATATTGCTACTCCTCAAGTGGGAATCGAACCTACAACCAGTTTGTTTACAGTCACACTAACGTGTCACTGCGCCACGACTGGCCCCAATAAAAAATAAAATAATGTACTTAAAAAAAAATAACTATATTATTTTTTGGAATCAGAGAGAATCTAGTGTTAAGACACTCCGTTCTCCACTTACCGCCCAAAGTCAAGACATTGAATGTTGATTGGCGGAACTCAACGCTGCGCTTTGGTCTTAAGTATCAGAGCGAAGAAATTATCATTTTAAATAAAATATATAAACGTGCAACCATCTTGGCTTTGTTATTTTGTATTAACAATGTTTCTTTAATTAGTTCTAGCTGTAAAGCGATGGTTATGGGTTCGAATCCCACTAGAGGAGTGGAGATATTTAATATTTCCATTTCCTTCGCTCTGGTATCAGAGGCAAGGCGCGGCGTTAATTTCCGCCACTTAACACGCAATGTCTCCAGAATTCGGCGGTGCGTGGGGAACGGAGTGTCTTAACACTACGTTCCCTCTGCTTATTATTTATTTATAATAAAATTTTCATTTCTTCACACTAAATCCTCTGACTACCCCGCTTTGCGGGAAAAAGTGTGAAGATACTTTTAAACATTTTTAAAGTGTTATTCTACACTTAGGAAAATTAAATAAGGAAGCGTGTAAAAAATTGACAAAAAAATATTTGTAATAAAGCGTATAAGAATTTCGACGCAGTGGATAGTAGAACGCATGGCTCAGTGGTGAGAGCGCGTGGACGGTATTCAGAAGGCGCGGGTTCGAATCCCGCTGTTTTCTAATTTTTATACGTTTTCTAAATATCTTTTTCAATTTTACTAAGTGTGGAATTACACTTTAAAAATGTTTAAAAGTAAAAAAATAATAATACCTCTCGATCGAAAGTAATGTGGTCTATATTTCTAGTTATCTTATACTGTTCTTTCAACAAAGCATCTATGGACGATGATAGTTTCTTGAATTCCTTTTTGTATGGGAAGTCCGCGTCAGTGGGCAACTTATTTCCACATGCTCCTTTAATTTCTTGCTGTCGTTTATCTCTTTCGGATTCTTTACTTTCTTTTTTACTTTTCGTTCTTTTCCAATCTTCCTGCAACAATATCAGAGTGTATCCATATATATATATATATTGTAAATACGAAAGTCTGTGTGTTTGTCTGTCACGCTTTCAGGGCTAATCTAGTGGTCAGATTTGGATGAAATTTAGAATGTAAGTAGTAAATAACTATGGGTCTAACATAGACTACTTATTTTTTCAAAAATCAACATCTAAACGGTTGAAATAGGGGATGAAAGTTTATATGAAATATTTAAACCGCTCCACCAATTGTAATGAATTTTGGAATCCATACTCATATTATAAATGCGAAAGTCTGTTGTGTTTGTCTGTCACGCTTTCACGGCTAATCTATCGGTCCGATATGGATGAAATTTAGGATGAAAGTAGTAAATAACTATGGGTATAACATATACTATTATTTTTTCAAAAATAAACCGCTAAACGGTTGAAACAAGGAATCAAAGTTTATATGAAAAAAACTAAACCACTTGACCGATTGTAATGAATTTTGGAATAAATATAGTTAATAATCGAAGGTCGAACATAGCTTACTTTATTTTTCAAAAATCCACCTCCGAGGGTTGCAACATAACGAAACAATTAGGCGGTACACGTGGCGAAGCCGCGAGCGGTCATTAGTATATAAAAAATTATTCAACCAACTAACCTGAATTTCTGCAAGATTACGTTGCAATTGCTTTACTTCCTCGTCGTATTTGAACAACGTGTCGTTTAAATTTGATCTGTTTTTCTGAAAATGAAAAACATAAACATTATTTTTTTTTTTGTGGCGTAGCTTAACGCCGCGTTTTACCTCGACACCAGAGCGAAGAAAATGGAAATTCATACTTATATTATAGATGTCTGATTAATTTTGTAAAACTAATAGCTATAAAATATTTACAAAAAATTATATGTTTAAAATTAAATGTAGAAGAAAGTATCCATACTTATATTATAAATGCGAATGTCTGTGTGTTTGTCTGTCACGCTTTCACGGCTAATCTACCGGTCCGATTTGGATGAAATTTAGAATGAAAGTAGTAAAAATGACTGGGTCTAACATAGGCTAATTATTTTATCAAAAATCAACCACTAAAGAGTTGAAATAGGAGATGTAAATTTATATGAAAAATCTACACCGCTTGACCGATCGTAACGAATTTTGGCATATATATAGTTGATAATCCAAGGTTAAACATAGGCTACTTTATTTTTCAAAAATCCACCACTGAGGGTTGCAATATACCGAAAGATCCACGTAGACCACGCGGCGAAGACGCGAGCGGGTCGCTAGTGTTAAATATTTTCACTCCTCGAGTGGGAATCGAACCCACAACCAGTCGCGCTTACAGTCACACTTTGTGTCCACAAGCCACTACTGATCTCAAATAAAAAATATTTCTACATTTTGCAGTTTTTACGATTTATTTAAATCAATCTTTTGATTGTTGATTCGATTCCCGCTCAGGAAAATTATTTAAAAAATATATTTTTATTGACTATTTGTTGTAAGATATCTCGACATTTTTTCTGACTAAACAGTTCAAATTAAAAAATATATATTTTAATTTTTTCTTAATGGATTTCAATTTTTGGCGGAGAGTCTTGACACTAAGTTTATTAAAGCAAAAACCTTTTTGAGACCATCGTGGCGCAATGGAATACAGAAACCGCTATTAAGGGAAATGATACTAACTTAATTATTTTCATTTCTCAGCTCTAGGTATTTATGACAAAGCGCGGCGTTGAGTTCCGCCACTCAGTAGTGTATCTAATTCAGACAGAAGGTGGAAAGGAGAGTCTTACCACTAGGTTCTTTAAGGCACTCAAGACAAGACACGTTCAGTGGAATAACGTGACTGAAAACGGTATTTATTGTGGGTTCGATACCCGCTCAGGGAAATGTTTCTTATTTAATAGTTTTTATTTCTCAGCTCTGGTATTTAAGACATAGCGCGGCGTTGAGTTCCATCACTCAACACGCAATGTCTCGATTTCAGACAGAGAGTGGAGTATCTTGACACAAGAGTCTCTCTGACTACCACTACTGCTACTATGCAAGAACAAGCGTAAAATCAAAAAAAAGTACCAGGACCCCATAACCTACCAGGAGAGCAACACGATACAGTTCAACGTAATGCAACTTCGTCATCGTTCGTACGAGTTCGGGATGCTTCGCGGCGAGCTGGCGCGTGACGTCACTCTGTTGCTGTCTCGCTCTCACACGCACCGCCTCCATATTGATGGGTGTTGCGTCTCTTTCCCTCTCCACCTTGATACTGAGATCCTTTATTGCTCTTGTGATTTCCTTTAGCTGTTTCAAATAAATAAATGTTGATTGTATCTATACTAATATAATAAAGAGGTAAAGTTTGTAAGTTTGTTTGTAAGGGCTAACCTTCAGAAATACTGAACCGATCATGAAAATTCTTCTAAAATTAGAAAGCTACACTATTCAAGAGTGCTATAGGATATATTTTATTATGATTGAAGAAAAAGTGCATAGAATCCCAAAGGGACTTGAATAGGAGATAAAAGGTGAAGATCATAAGTCGCGAGCGGGTCGCTAGTATAAAATAATTTCATACTAAAGTTAATAATAATGTATCTTAAATATATTTTTTTACTATTTCACGCTTTATCTCGTATAATAGTGTAATTAGAGTGAATCTAGTGTCAAAAAACTATGTTTTCTTCCAAATTCGAAATTTGCGTGCTGAATGGCGATACTTAAAATTATTTACACATCGATGGCCCCTAAGTAAAATATATCAGTTGTATTTTACCAGTGTGACAAGTTAGAGTCTAATCGTGGCTTGTGGGCACAAGGTGTGAATGTAAAAGCGACTGGTTGTGGGTTCGATTCCCACTTGAGGAGTTAACATTACCATTTTCTTCGCTCTGGTGTCGAGGCAAAGCACAGTGATAAGTTCCCCCACTTAACACGAATATCTCCAAAATTCATCGTAAAATTGGTAACGGAGTGCCTTAACACTAGGTTCCCTCTGCTTACCCGCTGTGTGCGGCATACAGTGTGAAACTACAAAAAAAATTGAACGCATCGGGATTCGAACCCGCGCTTATTGTAACCCGCCGTAGATCTTATCCGACTATATAAAAATTCTTATACGCTTATAACAACTTATTTTTGTTGTTAGCATTCAAATTTTTATAACTTTACTAAAATTATATTTCATACTATAATATCCAAGTGTTTTAATACCAATATGAGACAAAATTTAATTGAAATTAAGAATAAAATATTAACAATTCATTATTTGTTTATGCGAAAATCAACAATTAATTAATTGTTAATTGCAATTAAATTTTAACCAACACTATTTAATGTGATATTTAGAAATAAAAAAATTTAATTTAGAAAAATATATATAAAAAACTACCTTATCAATATATTTCTGTTTGGTTGTCTTAGATGTTTCTAATTCATCTATTTCTTTCATTATATTTTGTTCTTCATTATTTATATTAGTTATTGTTTCTTGCATTTCCGCCTTTTTCTCCTTCAAATTGGATAAACTGAAATAAATCAAATATATAATTAAAATAAAAAAAAGTAAAAAATATGTTATTGAAAACGCGATGGTTGTGGGTTCGATTCCTAATCGGGGAAAGATTATATATTTTTTTCTCAGCTTCACGCTGTATCCCGCACACAGCGAGTAGGCTGAGGGAATGTATTGTTAAGACACTTTGTTCTCCACTTTGCGCCAAATTCAAATACGTTGCGTGTTAAGTGACGGAACTTAACGCCGCGCTTTGCCTCGACACCAGAGCGAAGAAAATGGAAATATGTATTGAATATTCCACTCCTCGATTGGGAATAGAACCCACAACCAGTCGCTTTACCGTCACGCTTTGTATTTTTGCGCCACGACTGGCCCCAGATTATTTATTATTTTTGCGTTCTTGATTTCAGGCTATGAGTGAGAAACGGAGAGTTTTCACACTAAATTCTGAGAAACAAAAGGAATACTTACATTTCTTCAATTTCACGTATTTGGCTATGATTGCTTCCTAATAACTTGGCGGGGCCGATTTGCGATATATTCTGTGAGCTTTTATTAGTGTATAAAGACGTTTTCACTCGCACTCTGTATTTATCTAGAAAATAAGAAACACAGAGAATTATATACTTTTTTTTAATTTTGTTAGCTTCACGCTTTATCCCGCACACAGCAGGTAGGCAGACGGAAAGTAGTGTTAAGACACTCCGTTCTCCACGCACCTCTGAATTCTGGAGGCATTGCGTGTTTAGTGGTGGAACTTAACGCCGCCTTATCTCGACACCACAGCGAAGAAAATGGAAATATTAAATATTTCAATTCCTCGAGTGGGAATCGAACCCACAACCAGTCGCGTTTACGGTCACACTTTGTTTATTTGAAGTACATTAAATTAAATATTAGACACTGTTATGTGTTTCACACACACTTTTTTACACGTAACATACAGGTTTTACCATTTTTTGAAAGTGTTATTCCTACATTTAGAAAATTGTAGAGAACGTATACTAAGTTGAACGTAAACTGACCAAACAAAAAATATCACTATTTTTACATTTAATATATTTGCTAAAAACGATCATAAAAAGTGTATTATATTGTAATTTAGAGCAAAATATATATATTTTTGTATTAAGTTACTTTATACTATCCCATATTTTTTTTTAGCTTCACGCTGTATCCCGCACACATTCGGGTAGGCAGAGGGGACCTAGTGTTAAGACACTCCGTTCCTCACGCACCGCCGAATTCGGAGGCATTGCGTGTCCGCACTTTACCTCGACACCAGAGCGAAGAAAATGGAAATATTAAATATTTCCACTCCTCAAATGGGAATCGAACCCACAACCAGTCGTTTACAGCCACACGCTTGTGCCACTGGGCCACGACTGGCCACTTTCCCATATATGAACCAAAAAAACAAAAATTGACCCAAAAATAACCCCTAAAACGGTTTTGAACGCACTTACCTGCGAAATACAAGTTAATATTGGTCGGCACGTTGTCCTTATTTGCCCACGTGTGGGCATTGCCAATAGGTATTCTGTGCACTTGGTAGTTATCGCAGAGGTATCGCAAAATGGCGGGAGGCGCTTTAAATGTGTTTGAAAGGCACATTGTAAAGCCTAGATGCCTGGAAATTTATTTATTTCTTATTATTATTATACAAAATAAAATAATTAGGGGCCAGTCGTATCGCAGAGGCACAAAAGTGTGACTGTCAAACGAATGGTTGTGGATTCGATTCCCACTCGAGGAGGGGAAATATTTATTTATTTCCATTTTCTTCACTGTGGTGTCGAGAAAAAGCGCGGCGGCGTTAAGTTCCGCCACTTAACACGCAACGCCTCCGAATTCGACGATGCGTGGCGAACGGAGTGTCTTAACACTAGGTTCTTTCTGCCTATCCGCTGTGTGCGGGATACAGGGTGAAGGTAAAATAAAAAAAAATAATAATTGAAGAAATTATTGAAAATGCAATTTCACGCTTTTTCAGATAACGGAGTAGTCAGAGACGATGTAGTGTTAAGACATTGTGTGTATAACTCAATACTGCGCTTTGTCTTAGCTACGGAAACAAAGAAGTGAAAACTTTAATAAACATTTAAATGCAACTGAAATATATTCGTCGAGTGGGAATCGAACCCGTAACCACCGCGTTTACAGTTTACAGTTCAAATGGAAAAAAATATAAATATATCAGAATAATATGAATCAATACAAAAAAAACAACAAAACACTTATTTACTTACTTACTTACGCACATTCTGGTAGGCAGAGGGAACCTAGTGTTAAGACACTCCGTTCTCCACGCACCGCTAAATTCTGGAAGCATTGTGCATTAAGTGGCGGAACTTAACGCTGCGCTTTACCTCGACACCAGAGCGAAGAAAATGGAAATATTAAATATCACCATTTCCCAAGTGTAAATCAAACCCACAACCAGTCGCCTTTATAAATAAATAAAAAAGCAAGGAAAAGGGTGCGTTATACAGCGTGAAGCTAAGAGGCCGTTCAAGTATTACTTTTTTTTTTTAGCTTCACGCTGTATCCCGCACACAGTAGTATTAAGATACTCCGTTCCCCACTTTCCGTCGAATTCGGAGGCATTGTTAAGTGGCGGAACTTAACGCCGCGCTTTACCTCTACACCAGAGCGAAGAAAATGGAAATATTCAACATTTCCACTCCTCGAGTGGGAATCGAACCCACAACCAGTCGTTTACAGACTGGCCACTAATTTTTACGCAAGCACTATATCCTTGCTTTGCTTATTTTGGATGACATGGGAGGTGGGGGAGTCTATATGATTACGTCATCGCTAGTTACTTTTTACACGAATGCCAACAGTTATGATATGACGACCGGAGAAAGTCTTTTTAAAAAGATTTATTTATTTATTTATTACAATTAATTATATAAAAAACATAACTTTATTGATTGAAAACTGGATTAAGACTGAATTAATTATTATAATATATTATTCTGTAAATTTGTAAACGATGCAGCCCATTGTCTTCTTAAATGCGGTGTCAGCGGAAAGTGTGGGAGTCGGCGCTGTAGTGTGTATATTACGCCATGGTAACTCCTCCCTCCTTAAGATGGAAGCTGGTCCTGCAGCTTTCAGGAGCGTCCTCGCGACTTGTGTCCTTGTGTTTGGATTGTTTCTTGTGTTTATTCCAAAAAAACTTCCAAAAAATTAGGGTCCCAATTACTATGTACAGGATTAACGTGGGCCAACTAGGGATTGTCATTAAGTTAACCCAGTGAAAATCATCTGCTTCTTGAATTTCTTCAACTGTATTCATAAGTTCATGGATGCTGTCTAGCGAGATGTCTTCTAGGTGCAGTTCATAATGGACCTCTTCTTGATGTATGAGATTTTGATCTGGTAGCGGAATTATTTCATTCATCGTGATGGTGTTGCTGTGTGTTCTTATCGTTCTATTCATGATATTAATTTGGCAATCTTCTGTGATAGTTACGAGAAAAATGTTTGATGTTTTTCTGTAATTTGTTTTGCGTCCACACTGAGTTCTGATTACTTCTGGTTCTGGCAAAATTCCTAACCAGGTATTTTCGTTGATCTTCTGGAGTTTTCCTTTGTTAAAATTCATGCGAGCATGAGTGCAGTTTCCTTTTTGTTTCTTTATTAAGGCGATGGTGCAATCTTCAGATTTTTCAGTTGTTCTTAAGTCTAACGAGTTGCAGAGCAAAGTGTCTTCAGAGATTCTCTTGCAGGGTTCTTCTGAGTATGCGTACTCTTCGCTTCCAAGTCCAAGGAATTTGGACTTAGGTATAATGGTTAGGTTTTCTTTATTTGGGATAGAATATATATGTATATGATCATAGATATTAAAGTCAATGGACGGGATTACTAATATAAATGTTAAAGAGTGTCTTGTACTATACGCTTTCACGCTTATAGACTTTTCTATTTTATGAATGTTTTCCATACTAATTTCAGCAACTGGTTTCAAAAAAGAAAATTTCTCTAAATTTCTAATTTCTGTAACTAAATTACGAGGATTAATAATACTAGGGTGCATTATACTTAACTGCGAAAATGACATAGCATCTTCTAATATCATTAACTTATCTAATAAAAGCTGTAAACTAAAACTTATTTGTACATAAATCTTTAAAAAGTGTAATTGGTTTGAAATAGTATTTGAATTAACTGTAATATTATGTAATAGAGATGCTAATCTGTTTTGATTCTCGTTTATTTTATTTAATTGGTTAGAAAATTCATTAATTGTATTTTCTGCCAAAGATAATGTTCGGTTTTGAGATGTTTGAATATATGAAACTGAACTGCGAATTTTATTAATTTCATTTTCAAAACGGATTGCATCTTCGTTATCTAAGTTGCCTGTAATTAATTTAACAACTGAGCCTAAGCCATTAATGATACCACGTTTAACTCTATTTCTAGGTGCTATAAACATTAACTTTTTATCAATTAAATCTAAATTATGTTCTATTTGATCTCTATATGTCTTATGCAGATTTTCTGATGCAGTATTGTTTTCAGCTGCTTTTGTACTTGCATATAAGGACATTAGTTTAATGGAAATTAAATGTAAATGAGTTATATTATATGTACAAGCAAGGTTAAATGAATCAACTTGTTTAAGGATACGTCCTTGTTTAAGTAAAAGGATTCCATTATTATTATCTACGGGTTGAAATGTTACGTCTGATTTTGACTGGAACACGAGGGATCCGAAGATGAGGGTCCTAGAACAAGATGAGGTCGCCGTAAAAGTTTGAAGTGAACTCTGATTGACTTAGAGTTAGGGTGGCTACCTATTATCTCTGCTATATTATTAGGATGAAGGTGAATTATCTTGTACGGACCTTTAAACACCGGCTTCGTTTTGTCGTTTCTCGCTGTTTTGGCCACCTGTTTAAAAACTGTTTCACCTACCTTAAACGTTATATCTTCTGCTGTCTGGTTACGCTTCGCTATTACCTGTTCTTTGTTCTTAGACACGTGCGCTGCCACACATTCTTGTACGGCTTCAGCGTTCCTTCTATGCTTAAGAACATAATCTTGGTAAAATTGCTTAGTGTAATGAAGTTCTAAAGGGTTTCTGGATGCAGTATGTCCAAAAAGTAGCTCGTGAGGGGTATATTCTGTTGCCGAATGAATAGTGTTGTTATATGCGATAATAGCAAATTTCATGATAATTTGTATAGGGTCATCTTTATTCGTCATCCTCTGTATCCTAATAATTTCTCCTATAGTTGAGTGAAATCGTTCTATGGGTGAATTTGAATTCGGGTTATAAGGGGTTGTAAAGTGAATGTTAATGTCGTGTAGGGCACACATGTCCTTGATAACGAAGTTATCAAACTTACTGTCAGAGTCGGTTGTAATTTTCAAAGGGGTTCCTAATATTGAAAAAATATCAAATAAAGCTTCAGCTATGTGTACGCTACTAGTTGCATTTAAAGGGACTGCTTGAGCATATTTTGAAAAGTTATCCATGATTGTGAGGAATGTTGCTCCTCCTGCAGAATACAAATCCATGAATAAATGTTCCATGGGCTTACTGGGGGTTTCGGTTAGAGCTAATGGGGGTCTCAGGGGATTTCTTTCATATTTAGCTTGTAAACATGTAGTACACTTATTTACAAACGCTTGAATAGTTAATAGCATATTGGGCCAATGATAATTTCTATGAATTTGCTTGTAAGTTTCCTGAATGCCACGATGGATTGTTTTACCTTCGTGATATTTTTTAATTATTTCCTGTTGTTCTGTCTTATTTTCGACTAAAGTAACGCGTTTTGTACACCTAAAAAGCTTTGGACCTCTATCATTAAATATCGTCGTGTATACTCTAGAAAATGCTGGATATAATTCGTCATTATAGAAGTAACAGTGGAATACACGATCGGCGATAGTGTGCTCCTTTAAAAACTGTATTATTTCTTTCTCCGTGTTATTGACTGGGATAAATACGTCTTTGATAACCGTGCGCGAATTTGTTGATCTGTTTTCAACTCTATAATGTGAACCAGGAGTTGACCTTATATGAAATTGCTTAAGTTGTCTATCTATAGCGTCTTCTAATATTGGTATCCCTTGATTCTCATTGTCGGGTTGTGTGTGGTTAGTCGAAATTAAATTGTCGGAGTTAAGGCTATCAGATTCTGTTCCTATACTGGGTGGTTGTACGTCAGGTCTAAGTGTTGCGTCATTGTCATTATTAAAATTGTCGTCTATTGTAGGGGGTTCTTGTACTGTAACCGTATCCGTCTCTACTTCCTGTCTTACATTTTCGAATATCCTATTGATTATGTCATCGTCGTCATTGTCATCTAAATTTACTGCTAGGGAATCTATACTTTTGTGGAAAATTTTCACACGGGAGAGAGCGTCTGCGTTTGTATTCTGTTGTCCTTTTTTATAAACAACTTTGTAGTCATACTCGGCCAGTTTCAGTTTCCATCTAGTCAGTTTAGAGTTTGTGTCTTTTAGTGACATTAACCAAGTCAGGGGCCTGTGATCGGTGTAGATGATAAATTTACGACCATAGAGATATGGTCTAAAATATTTAACTGCCCATACTATGGCTAATAATTCTTTTTCTATGGTAGAGTAGCGGGTCTCAGTATCGGAAAGGGTTCTTGAAGCGTAAGCTACAGGTTTATCCGCGCCTACGGGACCTTGAGGTAATACAGCACCAAGGGCTATGTCTGATGCGTCTGTTGTCAGTATAAAAGTCTCGTCAAAATTTGGATACTGTAAAATGGGTGCATTAGTCAAAATCTGCTTGCACTTCTTAAAGGATTCTAAAAATGCTGGGGAGTGTATTACTTTTCTATGTTTCTTAAGGCATAAGGTCATGGGTTTAGTCAATTTGGCAAAGTCTTTAATAAATTTTCTGTAATAACCAACAAGTCCTAAAAAGCTTTTAATGTCTTTATGGGTTTTTGGTAGTGGGAAATTTAAAACAGCTTTGATCTTGTCTTGATTCGGTACAAGTCCTCGCTCTGTCAGTTCATGTCCTAAAAATTTAACGTGTTTTTTCAAAAATTCGGATTTGTCGAGTTGTATTTTCAAGTTATGGGTTTTAAATCTGTCAAAAACTTGTTTTAGTTTGTCAATATGTTCTTGTAAGGAAGTCGATATTATTATAACGTCGTCTAGGTACGTAAAAACGTTGTCAATACCTCTGAGTATATGATCCATTAGTCTTTGAAAAGTGCTAGGTGCATTTTTTAAGCCAAATGGCATCCTAAGAAATTCATAGTGTCCTCTCTCTGTAGTGAAGGCCGTTTTCTCTATATCATCAGGGTGCATTTCCACTTGATGATAACCACTAGCGAGATCTAACGTGGTAAAGTATTGAGCTCGTCCTAGTCTGTCTAGAATGTCATTTATGTTAGGAAGAGGGTATTTGTCTTCTATGAGTCGGTCATTAAGTCGTCGATAGTCTATAACTAGTCTCCACTTAACCTTTCCCGATGCGTCTGTTTTTTTAGGGACGATATGAACAGGGCAAGACCATGGGGATATACTCTCACGGATGATACCTTGTTTTAATAAGTTATCTACTTGTTTTTGTATTTCTATTCTTTGTTGAGGGGGTTGTCTGTAACTTCTAACAAATATTGGGGTCTGGTCTGTCAGTCTCAGTTTGTGCTTAACAGCGTGTGTAAAAGAAAGTGGGATTTTTTCAGAATAAAAGATGTCTCTATATCTATAACAAATCTTATTAATTTCACGACGCTCTTCGTCATTCATGTGGTCTGTTCTTATTTTACGTAAATTTTCACACAATTCCTTATCTATCTCTGTGTTTACTTTAATTGAATTTAATTTACATTTATCTATGTTATTAGAAAACTTTCATAATGGAATATTTACTGAGTTAGAAATTATTTTCTTCACAGTATTAAAATTAATTATTGATGTTTTAAATTTTCCTTTATTAACTTGGACTATTGCTGCAGGTGATTTTAAACCATTAGACCAAATAAATTCGTCATGGATGTATTGACCGTCAGTATAGTTTGTTTTTACGGTTATAACTTTCTCACACCTGGGTTCTATAGTGATTTTTTGTGTGGGGTAATCAAAGTAAATGGGTATCTCTGCGGTATAAGTATGTAAAAGCTTGTTTTTTATGTCTATGTTACAGTCTAAGGTCTTCAATAGATCTAAACCTATAAGTCCTTTGTATTTCGGGTCAAAGTCAAAAATTAAAAATTTATGAATAATATCGCTATTAAAAATTGGGGGAAGGGGTAAATAAACTACTTCTTCGTGCCGCGTAGTAGCATGTGCTGTTTTTACTTCAAAAGGTTCATATTCGACAAAATTTTGAAAAATTGTATTTCGAATGACTGAAGGGGATATCATAGAACGTGATGCTCCCGTATCTATGAGAAACTTACCTTGAAATTCTTGTAGTTCTATATATGGAAGGTGATCTTTATCGTGGTTATTAAGTTTTACTAACTCGAGCCCTCTTGGTCTGGATCCGGGGAAAAATCCTGCTGGGTATAGGTCTCCTCATTATGAGACTGGTAGTCGTGCTGGTTGGGGTCGCAACTATCAAAATATTCATACTGACCTTGCTGATAACCGAGGTCCACTCCATCATCACCGGGTTGTTCATACGATAAGGGTTCATTAGTGTAGAACAGTTCCTCAGCTGCAAACTGTGGCTTCGGTGGCTTAGATATGGATCTCATGGTCACATCCGAAACTTTTTGGGGATTAAATTGCTGTTGGGATACGTTATTTCTAAAGTTACCGTAAGAAGGTTTATAATTACCTGTTACTGGGCGGTTCTTCCATGGTAGCATGGATTGTACCCATTGCTGACGCTGTTCCGGGGTCAAATTATTTTTTTGAGGAACAAAAGTATTATTTGGTTGATTAAATCTAGGGACTGGATTATGAAATTTAAAAGGTGCCGGCATCGGGAATTGATTAAAACTTTTAATTGGTTCCTTAACCTTTGCTTGAGGTATATTAAAACTATTACTATTTGTCCGGTTATAAGCAAGTTTCGCCTCCTCTTGCCTAGCTATTACTATTGCTGATTCGAGTGTAAGAGGCTGCGCTATTCTTACGTCTATCGAAACTTGAAATTCTAACTGGTTGGTGTATTGTTCTATTACCATATTTTCGTAATATGATTTATTTGAATGTGTACCTACCGAAAAAGTGTATCTAATATGTCTCTTAAACGTCTGCCAAAACTCTCCGCATCTTCGCTTTTATTACGTCGCATTCTACTTAATTCCTGCATAACCTGGATTTCATTTCTCGGTTCTCGTAGTCTCTGAACAAGAGCCGCTTTTATGGCTTCCCATGAAGTAAGGGAATCTTCATATGCTATGGCCTCGATAGCGACGCCGCTTAATCTACTCTTAATTAAACATAAAATAGCGGGATGGTTCCTGGCTGTGGCTTCTAGTAAATTTAAAATATTTTCTACTTCTCTAATATAATAGTTTAATAATTTTGTATTGCCATCATATTTTGGCATAAATTCAGAAATTAGCTTAAAACTAGAAGAATCGCAATTTTCAAAAGACATTTTCTTTTTTTAAATTTATACTTGAATTTCAAAGTATATAGCAAATATAATAATATAAAAATATTTTATGTATTTTATTTAAAATTATATATCTTGTTTTATATATTTTTTTTTTCTCGAAGTGAAAGCCTATAGCGATTTTAGCTTTTAGACAAAACACCTCTAAAACACTAATTCTATACGGAAGGAAATAGAGCACAGGAACTTGGAATAGCGAGAGTACTCACCAAAATATCCTCTGCATCTCCTTTCCGGGTCTTCCAGTTTCCAGTAGACTCTTCCGATGCCGCCGTTGTAGATTCGTTGAGAAGAAAGTTGCGGTTTAAACGGTCAAAAATCGTTCAATTGATCAAAGATTCTATTTTCTCAATTGCCGCAACTACTACCGACTGCGCCAGTTATGATATGACGACCGGAGAAAGTCTTTTTAAAAAGATTTATTTATTTATTTATTACAATTAATTATATAAAAAACATAACTTTATTGATTGAAAACTGGATTAAGACTGAATTAATTATTATAATATATTATTCTGTAAATTTGTAAACGATGCAGCCCATTGTCTTCTTAAATGCGGTGTCAGCGGAAAGTGTGGGAGTCGGCGCTGTAGTGTGTATATTACGCCATGGTAACTCAACCCTCACATTATTTTTGCTTGAAAACGAAACGCATTTTCGGGGATCCCCGGGAAGTCTTATAGTATTATAATTATAATATAAAAAAATATCAATACATTCGTTGAAAAATGGTTACGTAAGCATGAGGGAGGTGGTTTGCTGAGAAGGGGGTGAGGGGGGTAAATAATTGTAATAATTCTGCTTACGTAATACTGGAACGGACCCTAAACAAAAAAATGCATACCTTATATTATTCAATGGGCGATCTGCATAGTCGGTAGAGGCGGGCGGCAGGCACAACGCACTGACCCGCATAAGACGTAAATTCTGACGAACTTCGCGCAAAAACAATTCCATATCGTCGGCGTCGACGAACGAGAAGGCGGTGAGATCGCGTGAAGACACCGTGCTCTCTAAGTATTTAGCTAGAGACTCGTCCGAGAATCGAATCTGTTACCACGACAAAAAAAGACAGTAAACTTCACGCAAAAAAATTACTTCAAAATTTTCTGATTCATAAAAAACGGCTTCACGCTTTTCTGATTCATAAAGAATGGCTTCACGCTTTTCTGATTCATAAAGAATGGCTTCACGCTTTTCTGATTCATAAAGAATGGCGTCACGCTTTTCTGATTCATAAAGAATGGCTTCACGCTTTTCTGATTCATAAAGTGCGGCTCCACGCTGTTTCCCACATAGCGGGGTAGGCAGAGTGAACCTACTGTTAAAACACTCCGTTCCACCATATTTCCGCGTGAAATTCGAGACAATACCGTGTTAAGTGGCTGAACTCAACGCCGCGCTTTGCCTCGACATCAGAGCAAAGAGTTTGTTTTTAATATTTATAAAAAAAATGGCTTCACGCTTTTTCCCGCATAGATTCATCCAAATCGAGCGAGTAAGTAAGCCATAAAAGCATAACAGACAAACAGACAGAAATTCACATTTTTTTTTTTTTTAGCTTCACGCTGTATCCCGCACACAGCAGGGTAGGCAGAGGAAACCTAGTGTTAAAACACTCCGTTCCCCACGCACCGCCGAATTCGGGGGCATCGCGTGTTAAGTGGCGGAACTTAACGCCGCGCTTTACCTCGATACCAGACCAGAGAAAATGGAAATAATAAATATTTCCACTCCTCGAGTGGGAATCGAACCCACAACCAGTCGTTTACAGTCACACGTTTTGCCACTGCGCCACGACTGGCGCCAATATTTATAATATCGATATATATAGATATATAATAAAAAAATGATACTATACCTCAAGTAACATAGGCTCGTAAACTGTATCTCTGAACATGTTCCTGTTACTCCTAAACCATTCTAGCGCTTGATAAGTATCATTGTAATGTTTTCTCAATAATTCCATACGTCTATTTTCGTGATTACAAAGTAATCTTAATCTGAAATATTATATGCTTTTATTAATGAAATATATTATGAATGAATGAATGTATTACGTTTTTTTTTAATATACTATCTCCAGTTGTGACTTTGGCGTGTATAATTTAACAAAATATTATAACTCTTAAATAAACGTAGCCTAAATTACTCCTTATTACATAAACTATCCGGTAGTGAAAGTCCCGTCAAAAGCAGTCCAGCAGTATCATAGATTAGCCAGAACAAATAAGCATAAAGAATATAATGGTAACAAATGTTATTTCGCGATATTTTTTGTATCCCGTTGTTAAAAAGATTTCTGTTGAATTCTGGAGGCATTGCCTGTTAAGTAGCGAAGAAAATGGAAATAGTTAAAATTTCCACTCCGCGAGTGGGAATCGAATCCACAACCAGTCGCTTTATAGTCACACTTTGTGCCCACTGGCCTCATAGTACAAGTAGCAAAAACAAATACTCACTGTGCTTCGTTATTTTCTATATCGCTTATTATATTTCTAAAACTAGAACTATTTTCAACATCTCTCCTTTTATCCTCGATTTCTCTTTTTTCCGTGTATTTCGATCTTATATCTTCGTCGATACTGTCAATATTGTTTTGTAAAATATTTTCTGTAAATGTAAGAAAAAAACATTATTAATAACAATAAATTTATGATATCATTAATTTTGTAAAACTAATAGCTATAAAATATTTACAAAAAATTATATGTTTAAAATTATATGTCATTTAAATGTAGAAGAAAGTATCCATACTTATATTATAAATGCGAATGTCTGTGTGTTTGTCTGTCACGCTTTCACGGCTAATCTACTGGTCCGATTTGGATGAGATTTAGAATGAAAGTAGTTATTTTTTTAAAAATTAACCGTTAAAGGGTTGAAATAGAGGATGAAAATTTATATGAAAAAACTAAACCGCTTGACCGATTGTAATGAATTTTGGAATAAATATATATAGTTGATAATCGAAGGTCACACATAGGCTACATTAGTTTTCAAAAATCTACCCCCGAGGGTTGCAACATAACGAAACAATTAGGCAGTACACGCGGCGAAGCCGCGAGCGGACCGCCAGTAGTAAATACAATAGGATATCTCGCTTAGGTAATTTAAAACGTAATTTTAGTTTTGAGTAGCGTGTCATGTCAATGTAATTTAAGAATTGTAATCAAAGAATTAAGGACAAAAAGGATACGAGACCGGGTGTCTGTAGTGTTTAAGCTTCACGCTATATATTTTTTTTTAGCTTCGCTATATTTTTTGTAGGCAGAGGGAACCTAGTGTTAAGACACTCCGTTCCCCACGCACCGCTGAATTCGGAGGCTTGCGTGTTAAGTGGCGTAACTTAACGCCGCGCTTTACCTCGACACCAGAGCGAAGAAAATGGGAATATAATTTCCATCCCTCGAGTGGGAATCGAACCCACAACCAGTCGTTTACAGTCACACGCTTGTGCCACTGGGCCACGACTGGCCCACGAGTGTTTAGGTATTTGAATAAATTAAAAAAAACAGTAAATTTAAACTAAAGATGAATATTATAAGTAATGTTAATCATATAGAAGGGAAGTCAGAGGATAACTAGTTAATAGACAAGACACTCCGAAAATCGAGACATTACGCATTTGCCGGCGGAATTTAACGCCGCGTTGTCATACCAGCGGCGGGAATATAAAAATAAATTAAATATTTTGAAATGAAACTATTTTTAACTGGATAAATCGCGTATAGTTTTGGTATTCGAAAAGACTTCTAGACGAGAGTCTACCTGTGACTACAGACTACTGTAAAGTGTTCAAAACGTCGGGTTTCTAAAAATTAATTTTCGAATACCAAAAATATACGCTATTAATCCGGTTAAAAATAGTTTCATTTCAAAATGTGTAGTAATCGCGAAAACAAAAGATCATATTAAATTAAATATTTTTAAACATTTTTAAAGTGTTATTCCACACTTAGGAAAATTGAAAAAGACTTTTAAAGAAAACGTATAAAAATTGCTAACAACAAAAATAAGTTGTAATAAAGCATATAAGAATTTCGACGCAGCGAATAGTAGAACGCATGGCTCAGTGGTGAGAGCGCCTGAACGGTATCCAGAAGGCGCGGGTTCGAATCCCGCTGCGTTCAAATTTTTTTTTCGTTTTCTTTAAATGTCTTCTTCATTTTTCTTAAATTAAATATAATCATTCTACCGAGTGGGGATCGAACCCACGACCAATAACGTTTACAGTCTAGACGTAAACTGCGATAATAATATAGGATTTTTTCTTAGTAATAACGTAATTATTCAAATCGCTTTAATTTTATTTCATTGTTTTTCTTTTTTTACTCCGTAGGGTAGTCAGGGGGAACACAGTGCCAAGACACTCCGTTTGTTAAAAGAGACATAAACTAGTTCCACTATGACCAATATCATTGATAATCATAATTATTATGTGAACTCAACGCCGCCCTTTGTCTTAAAGCACCAGAGTGAAGAAATGAAAATTTAAATACACACAAAGTGTGACTGTAAACGCGACTGGTTGTGGGTTCGATTCCCACTCGACGAGTGGAAATATTTAGTATTTCCATTTCCTTCGCTCTGATATTGAAACAAAGCGCGGCGTTAAGTTCCGCCATTTAACACCCAATGCCTCCAGAAATCGGCGGAAAATGAAGAACGGAGTGTCTTAACACTAGATTCCCTCTGCCCACCCGCTGTGTGCGGGATACAGCGTGAAGCTAAAAATAAAATAGGCCATAACATACCATCTCCATAATTATTTAGAAAAGCATTTCTATCTTCACGACGTTTTTCCAAATCTAGAACCATTGTTTGTAATTTTTTCTCCTTATCTTTGATTTCGTTTTCCGTCCTTAACAAACGTTCGTCGATCGCGCGAAATTCATTTATTTGAGATCTCATTGAATCTTGCAAATTTTCTATACTCCTCTTCAAATCTCTTTTCATGTTGTTCTGAAGAAAAAAAACATTGTAATGGTTAATCTATGTCACAGATGGGTAAATTGCAATTAACAATTAAATATTGATAATTGTACATTTGTTTGTGTCAAAATCACAATTAATAATTAATTCATTGTTAATTGTAGTGTAAAAATAAACAACTCAGCAACAGCAACTTCAGTTAATTGTGGTTTTTATGTGATATATTTTCTTTACCTTCACGCTGTATCCCGTACACAGCAGGGAAGGCAGAGGGAACCTAGTGTTAAGACACTCCGTTCTCCACTTTCCGACGAATTCTGGAGGCATTGCGTGTTAAGTGGCGGAACCTAACGCCGCGCTTTACCTCGACACCAGAGCGAAGAAAATGGAAATATGAAATATTTTTACTCCTCGAGTGGGATCGAACCCACAACCAGTCCTTTACAGTCACACGTTTGTGCCACTGGGCCACGACTGCCCATCTGATATCCCCATAAGCAAATATTGAATTGTTAATATTTAATTTTAAATCGCAATTAAATTTTGCACAACACTGATCTATATACATATGCATACAAATAAATAAAGTTAGAGGGTCTATTTGTGTAATTAAAATAATTCTACTTTAATAAATGCCATATATTGTGTATGTGTAGTGTAAACACGATCCATATATCAAAATAACAATCATTATAACTTTTTTTATATCTATGTATTTGCTTGTCCCGGCCAATTTCTGGAACGGCTGGACCGATTGTGACGGAACTTTCACTGGGAGATAGCTTAGATAGCCAACTAAGGGTTCAATTCCCATTTGAGGCAATTATTATATTAAAAATTATTTAAATTTCCTAACTACCAGAGTTACGATTGACAAAGCGCGGCGTTGAGTTCCGCCTCTATGGCAGTACGTTACGTTATTTAATCTACTAAAAGCAGAAATTTGTAAAAATCTCTCTACAGAGATGCTAACAACAAAAATAAGTTGTAATAAAGCGTATAAGAATTTCGACGCAGCGGCTAGTAGAACGCATGGCTCAGTGGTGAGAGCGCCTGAACGGTATTCAGGAGGCGCGGGTTCGAATCCCGCTGCGTTCAAATTTTTATACGTTTTCTAAATGTCTTTTTCAATTTTCCTAAGTGTGGAATAACACTTTAAAAATGTTAAAAGTACTAAAAGCACATCAAAAATACTTACAACTGTATTTATAGCTTTATTCCTGTCTTCCATTTTCTTCTCTACATCCCGTTTTCCATTTTGTTTCGTCTTAATATTGTTTTGGCATTCTTCAACATCAATAAACTGACGAGCGCATTTTGTTTCGAGTTTATTAATATCTTTTTCTAAAGGACCAACTTCCAGCCATTTTTGTTTTAGCTTACTCACGTGCAAATCCTCTTCTAGTTTTTCTTTCTCCATCATATTATCGACGTTTAATTTATCTCTGAAATATGAAATTTGGTGTTAAAAGTCTTAATAATTATAATTATGATTTTTCTTATATTCCACACACAGCAGAGTAGGCGTCTAGGTAGGAGGGTATCTAGTGTTAAACACTCCGTTCCACGCACTGCCGAATTCTGAAGTAATTGCATGTTAAGTGGCGGAACTTAACACCGCGCTTTGCCTCGACACCAGAGCAAAGAAAATGGAAATGTTAAATATTTCCACTCTTAGAATGAGAATCGAACCCAGAACCAGTAGCTTTACTGTCATAATAATTGCTGCACTTACAAGTCACGAATCACAAGTCAAATTGGTCAACGTTATTTGCTTAATTAATTATATCAATACATGCTTGACATATATAAGCTTTCATTACAATAACTAAAAATTATTTAATGCTATAAAACCTTTTTTAACATGTTTAAAGTGTTATGTGTCACTTAAGACATTTAGAAATAATTAAAAAAAAATGAACTCAGCGGAATGACGCCAAAAAGGCGCGGGTTCGAATCCCGCTGCGTTCATATTTTTATACGTTTTTTTAATATCTTTTTCAATTCAGCATAAAACGTTTTCTCCATCAACTACTTGTTTATTTTATACTGATAATTCCTTTAAATTTGACACACTTCTGTTATCCCCGGACAATATATCTATAACAATATAACTCTTCCGTCAAAAATTTAATAGCTTTTTTCATTTCTTTTAAATTACGACTTATTGAAAGTGATTTAATTTACTTTTTAAAAACATATAAATAACAATACAAATGCACACACAATAATATTCTCTATATATAATTAGTCCTGTCTTCACCAAAGGTTGTCTGTAAGAGATGGCTTCAAGCAATAAGACCGCCTTTGCATACGTTTTAAATTTGTAAAAATCTTTCTGGTATATTTTAATTTTAATTTATGTTGTGTGCATAAAGTCTATTCTATTCTATTGGTTAGTCATCGAGTATAAATTACATTTAATAAGGCTAGTGGTCGCCTATGTAAGCTTATAACATAACAATACATGAATAAATATCTCATCACAACATATAATATAGATTTATTACTTTATACACAAAATAATTTATAAAATATTTTTGCTATTAAATATTCATTGCTGGTAACTTATTGACAGTTATCTATTTAAAGAGCGCCTATTTTAATGTACTACACACACTACGTTTTACCAATTCATCGTTTTTTGTTGCCACAAAATATTAAACATTGTTAACAATGTTATTCACATTGTACTAAGCGGGACTCGAACCCGCACATATAAAACTGTTCTTTAAGAATTTTGCCCTTTAATTTTTTTTTTGTTTTTTTAGCTTCACGCTGTATCAGGGTACACAGATGGAACCTAGTGTTAAGACACTCCGTTCACCACTTTCCGCCGAATTCGGAGGCTTGCGTGTTAAGTGGCGGAACTTAACGCCGCGCTTTACCTCGACACCAGAGCGAAGAAAATGGAAATATAATTTTCACTCCTCGAGTGGGAATCGAACCCATAACCAGTCGTTTACAGTCACACGCTTGTGCCACTGGGCCACGACTGGCCCTTTAAGTTCCTGTTATTATTATTGTTCTTTAAGAATTCTGACGTATTTGGATAGAAATGTAGGGCCTAGTGATGACTTGCATTCGCTAGATTCAAATATTATACGTTTTCTAAAAAAGTTTTTATATATTTATTTTATTTAATAAAATGACATAATAATTTATAGATAAAATAATTCTAGTACTTTTGGCCTTATCTAGACTCTTTCATGAATCACTTTATTTATAGATAAAACTAGCGGCCCGCTCGCTGCTTCGCCGCGTGGACTGCCTAATTGTTTCGTTATGTTGCGACCCTCGGTGGTAGATTTTTGAAAAATAAAGTAGCCTATCTGTGACCTTCAATTATCAACTATATTTATTTCAAAATTCATTACAATCAGTCCAGCGATTTAGTTTTTTCATATAAACTTTCATCCCCTATTTCAACCCTTTAGCGGTTAATTTTTGAAAAAGTAAGTAGCCTATGTTAGACCCCTAGTTATTTACTATTTTCATTCTAAATTTCATCCAAATCGGACCAGTAGATTGGTCGTGAAAGCGTGACAGACAAACACACAGACTTTCGCATTTATAATATAAGTATGGATAATTCTAGTACTTTTGGCCTTATCTGGACTCTTTCATGAGTCACTTTAAAACTAATGGAATACATGTTAAGATAGATATCGATCAATGTATTAAAGTCATTTTCGTGATATACTTAGATAAGCCGCTTTAACTTCAAAGGTGCGATGTATTATAATTAATTTATATAAAACATATATTTTTAATCTATTTAAAAAAAAAATTACTAATACAACAAAGAGGTAAAGTTTGTAAGTTTGTTTGTAAGGGGTAATCTGAACCAATCATAAAAAAATCTTTCACAATTAGAAAGCTACACTATTCAGGAGTGTTTTAGGATATATTTTATTATGATTGAAGAGAAAGTTCAGAGAATCCTAAAGGGTGGGCTCCTTTAATAAGTGATAAAAGTTGATAAAAGCCATGATTATTTTTAAGCGATTTTAAAAAGGATAAAGTCATCAATTCGACTGCAGTTTTTTTAGCAGGCATAAGTCACAATTTTAATTAAATGCAAATTACTTATAAATATTTTTAAAGTGTTATTCCACACTTAGGATAATTGAAAAAGACATTTAAAGAAAACGTACAAAAATTTGAACGCACCGGGATTCGAACCCGCGCCTCCTGAATACCGTCCAGGCGCTCTCTCCACTGAGCCATGCGTTCTACTATCTGCTGCGACGAAATTCTTATACGCTTTATTACAACTTATTTTTATTGTTACCAATACAATATTACATACCTTTCATTTAATTTTTCAATTGTTCTCAGTTCATTCTCTTTGTTCTTCTTCTCACTGTACTTTAGGTTTAGTGTTTGTGACATTTCTATTAGGTTTCTCCTATCGCTAGCTCCGCTTCTACCAGACACTGCTTTGAGTGTGTTAACTAAAAGGTCACTCGGTGATAAAGCGGAAAAATCGTGTACTCTCAATTGTGGAAGCACTTGGCATAAATTGTTTACCTAAAAAATTATAAAAACATATTTTATTTATATATTGTAAGATTAAAAGAACTTTCTTCAAGAATTATAATAATAGGACATATAATATATATTTTATTTAGTTTCACACTGTATCCCACACACAGCAGGGTAGGCAGAGGGAACCTAGTGTTAAGACACTCTGTTCCCCATTTTCCGTCGAATTTGAGTTATTGCGTGTTAAGTGGCGGAACTTAACGCCGCCCTTTGCCTCCGCTCCAGAGCGAAGAAAATGGAAATATTAAATATTTCCACTCCTCGAGTGGGAATCGAACCCACAACCAGTAGCGTTTACAGTCACACCTTGTGCCTACAGCCACGACTAGCTCCTATGTAATATATAGTCATTTTAAGGTCAATATTAAAATAATTTGAATTATAATTGTAAAATAATTATTCACTCTCTTGTTTCTTCACGTTTTAATATACAATTTTAAATTTAAAAAATTTTTTTTTTTGGATTTACCATAATAAAAGAGGTAAAGTTTGTAATTTTGTTTATAAGGGCTTTTTTCGGAAATACTGAACCGATCGTGAAAACTCTTTCACAATTAGAAACCTACACTATTCAGGAGTGCTATAGGATATATCTTATTATGATTGAACAGAAAGTGCAAAGAATCCTAAAGGGGCTCGAATAGGGGATAAAAATTGTAAATCGGACCGCTTGTTTTTAAACGGTTTTTTAATATTTTAACTTACTTGAATTTTATATTTATCTAACGCTACCAATAAAGTTTCTGTAGACACAGTTTCACCATCAATTTCTCTTGCAATTTTATGCGGTCGATTCAAAAATGTTGTAACCACCAAGTTTGGTTTCCCCTTCTTTTGGTACAATTGTATTTCTATTTTGGCTTCATTACATTTTTCCTTGATATAATCTGATATCTGAAAAATTAAATTCAAATTATTATATTCAATTAAATTTATTACAGTGGCAAGTCGTGGATTGCGGGGTTCGATTCCCATTCGAAGAATTGAAATATATTTCAATTAAATCCATATATTAACATATTATAAATGCGAAAGTCTTGTCTGTTTGTCTGTGACCCTTTACGAGTAATCTACCCGATTTGGATGAAATTTGGAATGGCTACCAATTCTTACAAATATGGTGGATATTTGGGTCCAAAGGGTTTTAAATTGGGATCTAAAGGGTTGAAATAGGGGATGAAAGTTTATATGAAAAATCTAAGCCGCTAGACAGATTGTAATGAATTTTGGCATAGATATAGTTGATAGTGCAAGGTTAAATACAGGCTACTTAATTTAATAAAATAAATTTTTAAAAAAATACTATACCCAATATAACGAATAAATAAATAAAAAAAATTAATACTATGCCCAATATAACGAAACAGTCACGTAGTTTACGCGGCGAAGCCGCGACGGCGCCGCTAGTATATAATAAGATCTTTTGTTGTTGCGATTATTACACATTTTGAAATAAAACAATTTTTAACCTAATTAATTATCAAAAGTATATGCGATTAATCCGGTTAAACATAGTTTTTTTTTCACCCACTTACTTTACTTTTACAAATATCAGTTGGCTTTCCACCGAGCCCCAATATAATTGCACTGACAAGCGACGATTTTCCCGTCCCATTTGGTCCTATAATAATATTCAACGTTGGTCCTGGTAAAAACTCTATCTCTGTATATGACCTGGAAATAAATATATTTTATTATTTTTATTTCAGATTCACGCTGTATCCCGCACAAAGCAGGGTAGGCAGAGGGAAACTAGTGTTAAGACCCTCCGTTCCCCACGCACCGCCGAATGCTGCAGGCATTGCTTTTTTGCTTTGCTAAAAACAGTGACATACATACTATAGGAACAAGAAATAAAAATAAACTTGTAACGCCACGTTATCGTCTCCAAAAGGTAAATAAATCTTTTATGGGTTGGAGTATACGCATATATAATAAAATTCCACAGCTTGTTTTAGATTTACCACTAGAGAAATTCAAAATCTTTGTAAAAAATACTTTAATAAGTAAAGCTTATTACTCTGTAGAAGAGTATTTAAAGGATAAAAATGCGTGGGATTAATCTGAATAAGTCCAATGCCGGTTAGCTACCATTGTATCAAATAATAAAATTGTCATTTATATATTTGAAAAGAGCAACTGTTGAGTTTCTGGCCGGCTCTTCTCAGCAGAACTGCCTTCCGAGTCGGTGGTAGCTTTATGTACATTTGACGATTCAAAAGTGCTTTCAAAAGTCTATTCGAATAAAGATATTTTGAAATTGAAATTTGAAATTGAAATTGCGAGTTGAGTGGCGGATTGAGTGATATTAGAATAATTTAAGCCTTAAGCGTGAATCGAATTCACAACCAGTCGCGTTTACAGTTACACTTTGTGCCCACAAGCCACGACTGGTCTGTGTGTAATTTTCGCATAAACAAACAATTAATTTGTAAAATTTAAATGATAATTGCAATTAAGTTCTGCCCAAATGATATATTAACATATGTATGAATATAAAAAAAATAAATAACATAACCAGAAGTCCTGTTTTTTGACAAAAGGTACCTTTCGGGAAGCAAAAATACCTTGTTTACTTTAAATGAAGCCAAAATTTGTATAACATTACATTATTCATCAGTTGTTTTATGATGATTGTCATTGAAAAAAAATATCGAATGTCAAATATTACAACGAATGTTTTAAATAAAACAAAGCCAATAACATTTTAATATACGATACATCCTTTATAATATCAAATATATCGATGGGTAATAGTGTAACCTAACTTTTTAAGGTCGATACGGGACCGTATAGAGTAAAAAAACATGGTCAATTTATGTATGAATAGTTCGACAAATTAAGAAAGATCAGTCTGCTTTCGATTCGATATTTTTTGGACATTCTGTTCAAGAAATTCTTTTGACAAGAACCACACAATATCTTTTAGTTTATCCTAATCAGAACATTGAAAATATGTATTATTTTTTTACTATACTTTATTGCTATTTAGAAAAAATCAAGACAGGAAACCAGGTTAACCAGAAAACTGAGGGAAATAACAAAAATCGATTAAGATCAACGTTTGTGTATCATTTATTTATAATACGGAGATTTCAGAACAAAATACTGCGCATGATAACAAACGCTACGTGGTTCACATCCAACGAACTATTACACCACGACTTAAGGTTACTCACGGTGAAACAGCAAATTGAACGACATATCAAACCTTACAAGGAATGCATAAAACTTCACCCAAACATTCTGGCCCAGTCTCTGATGGACGAACATAAGGGAACAAAAATACCCCAAGACTTAATCCGGCAACAGTGAAAAAAACTGTCGAAATTTAGAGGATATGACACATGTCGCATACCGAGACTGCCAAATTTAGCAAAACCCAAAATACTGTTGAATGTCCCAAAGAAGGAGGCAGATATCAGCTTCACACTGTATCTCGCGCACAGCAGGGTAGGCAGAGAGAACCTAGTGTTAAGACACTCCGTTCTCCACTTTCCGCAGAATTCAGAGGCATAGCGTGTTAAGTGGCGGAACTTAACGCCGCGCTTTGCCTCGATACCAGAGCGAAGAAAATGGAAATGTTAAATATTTCCACTCCCCGAGTGGGAATCGAACCCACAACCAATTGCTTAACAGTCAAACTTTGTGCTACTGTGCCCCATAAAAAAAAATATTTAACAAACTTTAAAATATACCTACTCTTTTTTTCACTTTTACGCTTTTGCCCACATAATGGAGTAGTCAGACAAAATCAAGTAGCATGAAAAAAAGGATATGAGACTGTGTATCTGTAGTGTTTAAGTATTTAAATAAATAAAAACGAATGACACAAAACGATTTAAATATTAATAACTATTCCTCAGAATAGGGATTGAACCCGCAAAAAAATATATACAAATTATTACTTACATAAAATTATACAGTGTGATTTTGTGAATTGATCCAGGTTTAAATTCTCCTGTGTTTACAATGGTAGACATTTTATTAGTTTGTGTCAGTTACATCACATTGCATCACAACACATTGAAATCGAAAAAAATAATTATAATACTTTATTTGTGTATGTTATCATCTGTAAATAGATAATAAATTATTAAAATATTACCAGATATATAAGGCTAAAAGAAATTATTAAAAAAATGGATATTTTCTTAAGTTTGTGGTAGTTTTTTACTAATATTAATTGCAAAAAAGAAGAATAATTTTATTTTACTGCATAGCACAGTATTAGAGAGAACGCAGTGTCATGAAACTCTCTTCTCCACATTTACCTAGAAAATCAAGAGACTGTGTGTAAAAGCATAATGCCACTATGTGCTAGAGCAGAGAAATAAAATTTTACTATTCAGCTAATAGTTTATATATATAGATTTTAATATTTCTGACATAAAATAGTTATTACTACCTACAAGAAATACCATTTTGAAATCCTTAACAAAACATTAAAATTATATTGCTTATATAACAATTCAGGAATAAAGTTTATTTGGATACTTGAAATCTATTATTGAAATGTACCTAACATAGCATATCTCTTGACAACAATTAATCTAACTGACAATTTATAAATATTATTATTAAACTATTATTCTTGTACACATTAGGACAACTACTTCACAGGAGAAGAGAATTGAAATTATCACAATATAATAAAGAAAAGCTTGAATTCAAATATCGTTAAACAGTTCTATCTTAGTTATAAAATTTAGAATAATTATAACTGGACAGAATTGTCCGTAATTTATTACGATATAGAAATGTATTGTTATTAGGTCTATTTTTAATATGCAAATGATCATAATGTAATCGTATATCTTATATATCTTGATCTTCGAGTGCTATCCGTTCATTTTCGAAGTGGCTTACGCTGAACGATCAACGTTATTATTCAAAAGGCCGAAATTTAAAACATTAAAATTTACTTACGACACAAAGTTTTAAATAAAATGACTTATCCTTTAATATATATTTCTGTTTACAAAATGGATTGATAAACACATTTACCGCCAAGCGGAAATAGATGCAAATGCAACCTATTACTTTAATCTAGACAGACACAATGAGTCATTTTTGTGTTACTTCAATTATTATGGCGCAAATTTCAATACACTTTGCGTCACGAAAACACAAGTTTTTTTGACAAATTATTGACACTGACAAGTTCACCGGCAAGCTGACAGTTTGCGGCCTATTTTAGATAAATCCGTTTTATTATTTCTTATGAGCAACATTACAACATATCGCTAATCACATGTTAATGTGATTTTTCTCCAATTAGTTAAATAATCTGATAAAAGTGTGCAGTGCACATAAAAACATATCGCTAACAACAGACGAAAAAACGACATGTTATTACATGTTAAAAAAGTTTGAAAAGTAAACACTTAACACTAACACTTCACTTAACGTTCCACAGCTTAAGTGTATGCTCGATATTCCTGCCAAATTTCAGAGATCTACTACAAATAGCCCAGGAAGAGCTAAACCACAACGAAACACACTTTTGACCATTAAGTTTCAATACTCAATAAAAGTTCATTCTTCTTACAATGAAGCTTCTATTGTAATAACAGATTTTCCTATAGTATTATTTCCTATTATTTTTATTTTATTATAAGAATAACAATCTTAATTATGGCTTGATAACAAACGATTTGACTAAAATCATTTATTCTTCGATTTTCAGCTAGGGTACCGTCTGCAACTTTGCATGTGGCCCAAAGGTCACAGGTTTATATTCTCGCCACAGACTAATGATACTAATTTAAATAACTACAGTTATATTTTTGTGCTTACTAATCTGTGTCGTATACGTTCGAAATGCACTACATAGATACAATGATGTCATAAAATGTTTGTTATTTTTGTTCAAATCTATTAAAAAAATATTCATTGTATTTAATTTATTATACATTAATTTATAAATTAATATTTTATTATTTTTTAATTGGTAAAATCTTGTTTTTGTGTTATATTTCTTTAAAGTTTATATCTCATTTATTTGATAGTCGATATGATTTCAAAACATGGCAACAGTGGATGACGCATACTTCTAAAAGAAGAGAATAGAACTAATATGTAATTTTGCCTTTTTACGCGTAATTTGTTATTCCTAATATATTACAACTGTCTTATTGTTTTTATTGCATGCAAGTAAAGCAAGATGAGTTTTTTGGGGAAATTATTTGGTGGGAAAAAGGAAGAGAAAGGACCAACGACTCATGAAGCTATACAGAAATTACGTGAGACTGAAGAATTGTTGATTAAAAAACAAGAGTTTTTAGAAAGAAAGATTGAACTAGAAATACAGACAGCTAAAAAAAATGGCACCAAAAATAAGCGAGGTAACGGTTAAATTTTATGTACCTTACATTTTTTTATATCTTTGTTGACGTATTGAAAATACAAATTCTAAATGTAAGTATGTATCTCTCAAAGAAGATGTATGTGTCATAATTCTAACAATTACTTATGTGCAATTCAAGGATTTCAATTTACTTTGTGTTTTGAATGAATATCATAAGTCATTTTTCATAAATGTCATTTTTTTATGATAAACAAAGAACTTTTATAACTGACCAAAGAATAAACTAATCAAACTATGGATTCGCAAGACTTATATATTTTTTCTACTTTATTTATAACAATATTAGTTAAAAGTTTGAGGATTTAATGTTTGTAGGTCAATTAAAAATTTAAAAAACACAATGTTATTTTATGTATCCAAGTGATTAAGTATTTAATAAATCTGAAATGCCTTTATTACTTCATAATTCAACTAAAGATTATCTTTTCTTTGTTTATAAATTATTCTTTATCTTTATTAGGAAAACAATTAGAAACACTTTTTTTTGCTTTTGTTTATAAAAGAATTTATCATCTTAAAAAGATAACAAAATCTTGAAATGAAGTTTTTGAAATTAGGTTATTTAAATTTGATTAAACATTTATATTTTCAGATATTTGAATTAGATTTTAGAAAATATGATTTACAAACATTGCAGTAGAGTACCTGCCTACCTGGGTCCACTAAAACTACTGTAAAGTGTTTGAATTTATTACATTATGTATGAAAGTCATGTTTCAGACATTCATAAAAATAGTTGTTTGTGCCTATTCATTCCATGGGCTCAAAAGTGCCCATGTCATTTGTCAATACTTATTATTATTTTGTAGTTTGGTACGCTTACAATTCAAAGCTTGAGCAAGAGACATATTATTAATCTTATATTCTCGTGGCAAGTTCCATCACTGACCAAGTAAAGATTTTTTTTTATAATTATTGTTATTGTTATCTGGCAAAGATTACTTAGTGTCAAGACTATTCACTAGTACTTCCCGCTGAATTACAGATAATGTGTTATGATTAGTGAACCTCAATACTCTAATATAATGAAGAAACAAAGCATCTTTACTTCAACCCTTACTAAGTTTGACTACCAATTTAAGGAGTTAGGTCGGTTCTCAAGACACTACACTTTCCCCTTAAAATTGAGACATTATTTTGTTGAATGTTTCAATTTTGTGTAACTTAAGGCAGCACTGAAATGACAATTTTTTAAAATAATCAATTCCCTAATCATGAATCAAACCAATAATCATTGTATTTACACTTGGACATTGTCACACTGTACCACAATGGCTCACTGATGGCCTCCTAATAAAGAAAATTAAAAATAATTGAAATATTGTTATTCCTCAGAGTACAAATGGATCACACAAACATTTACATTTACAATTGTCTCTATAATTATATAACACATTTTTTTTTGTATAAGCATCATTTTTAAGTCAATGGAGTTCATTGATAAGAATAGCTGAATTGCTAAAAAACATCCATGATGTGAACTTCATTAATGGTTACAAAATTTATCATGAAAATCATTACAAATTTTAGCTGAACAAATTTTGGCTGGCTTGGGTGCCAAGCCAACAACATGTGTGTCTAAACGAAACTGGTTGGGTTCGATTATCATTGGAATTGACTTGATCAATTTGAAATATTTAATACTTTATTTTCTTTATTTTGTGTGACGAGGTAAAGCACAACGTTGAGTTCCGACACTTAACTGTTGACAATGTTTTCAAAATTCGTCAGTGTGTGGGGCATGGAGTGTCTTAACACTATGCTGCCTGCTGTGTGCGGGATACACTGTGAAGCTATATATAATAAATATTTTTTTTAGCTGCAATTGCGGCATTGAAACGTAAGAAGCGCTACGAGAAACAGCTGACCCAAATAGATGGAACTTTAACACAAATAGAGGCGCAGAGGGAAGCTCTCGAGGGCGCTAATACTAACGCCCAAGTACTGAATACTATGAGAGAGGCAGCAAATGCAATGAAATTAGCTCATAAGGATATGTAAGTGTTTCTTTATTTTAATTGTTATTACTATTTATATATTTCTTTACATAGAAGAGGAAGATTTTCTTAATCTCAATTTCATCAAAATCGGACCAGTAAATTAGCAGTGAAAGCGTAACTGACAGACAGATTTTCGCATTTGTAATATTAATATAGAGAGTAACACTGTCAAGGCCATTGTCTTGGTGCAGTGTAATATTGTCTGTCTGTGTCGGAATGGTTGTGGGTTCATTTACCAATCGGAGGAAAGATTATATATTTAATTTTTTTTCTTCGCTCTGGTAGCCAAGACAAAGCGCGGTGTTAAGTTTCGCTAATACTTAAAAGTGAAGAACGGAGTGTTTTGCCACTAAGTTCTCTTTGCTACGTGGGAAAAATGATGAAGCTGTAAATCAAATACGCCATTGTGGTTTAGTGATACAGTGTTTATTACTATAAACTCTGTTTCCGTGGGTTTCATCTCTCACAAGGATTATATTTAATTGCTAGCTGTTACCTTCAACTTTGTTCGTGTATAAATGAGCACTTGTTTGCCAAACTTCAAGTTTTTAGTAAAATTATTGAGGTATGATATGATTTCTTGCAAGTTGGCAAAAAAATACATACTAACTAAAAAAGTTCTTAGACTTCCTTAATTCGGCTGTATGGACGACTACTAACTGTAAACACACTCTGTCTGTCAGTTCTAGTATAATGTGACCAATTTTTTTCTTGACTCAAAACGGGACATTCATTTTAAAAAGTTATTTTAAACTATGTCGCGTGGATAATCATTGAAATATTTTAGCTTTCCCTTTTTTAACAATATTTTTAGGCCCCGAGATTGCTTTTGGCAAATGTCAAAAAGTCCAGTTCAAATGTTTGGTTACGTTATGTAAAATTCATTCGATTGAGCGGTTTATCTATGGAGCGGTTTTCGACACACTCGATAACAGAAAAAATAGATTTTAATGTTTATTTCATTTCGAATTTGATTTATTTATAATCGATTTATTAATAGAAACACATTAATAACGTTTTCCCCAATCCCACAGTGATGTAGATAAAGTCCACGACATTATGGATGACATAGCGGAACAGCACGATATATCGCGAGAGATAACCGACGCCATCAGCAACAACGTCGCCTTCTCTAACGATGTGGATGAAGATGAGCTGGAAAGGGAATTGGAAGAACTGGAACAGGTTAGTGTGGAAAAAAGAAAAAAAAAGAAAAGCAAAGAATTCACAGATCCAAATTTCATTCACACCACGTGGACCCATGGTTTACGTCTAACGTCTACCTCGAGATCTTTTTTACCCCGCACATGCAAGCTGTGGAACGACATTCCCGCTCTAGTTTTCCCTGAGCGCTATGATCTGGGAACTTTCAAGCGTCGTGAGTACAGACACCTCCACCCCCAAGGTCGGCAACGCATCTACAACTCTAACGTTGTGGATGTCCATGGGCCTTCGCCCATTTACCATCAGATGGTCCTTCGGCTCGTATGCCCCCTTTATCAAATAAAAAAAAAACTATATATAAGAGTTTTATACTTGGTCAGTAATGGACATTACCATTAGAGAAAATAAGATTAAATATAAGTCTGAAGAAAATTATGGGCTCTCCCATACTTTTCGGTTGTGGGTTCGGAGTCGGTTTTGGGGATGTTTTGTATGTTGGTAATATTGTATGGCCAGTCGTGGCGTAGAAGCACAAAGAGTGACTGTAAAGCGAATGGTTGTGTGAGTGGAAATATTTAATATTTTCATTTTCTTCGCTCTGGTGTCGAGGCAAAGCGCGGCGTTAAGTTTCGTTACTTCACACGCACACGACACACAGGTCTCCGAATTTGGCGGTGCGTGGGGAACGGAGTGTCTTAACATTAGGTTCCCTCTGCCTCTGCTGTGTTCAGTATACAGCGGGAAGATAAAAAAATGAAATTTATAAATCAAATAATTTCATTACCTTCCGACCGTCTCATGAATTTCCAAGTTCAACGTTAGCACCGACTTTTAGCCTGGAAAGGTGATTCTGACGGTCTCGGTGTAACCATTCTTTTACGTTTAATCTGACATTGGCCTTCATAAGACTGTTTTACCTCAGGCAGCATAGCCCTGTCTTATAGTTTGCCACTTGTCTCATGGTTTTCTATTTGTCTACACCAAGAAATTCGCCCATATTTTAATTATTTGAATTTAACGATACTATTAATACAATTTTTCAGGAGGAACTCGACAAGGAGATGATTGGTATCAACGTACCGTCTGACACGTTGCCCGACGTGCCTTCCACTGAGCCCGTGCCTGAGAAGCCCAAGCCGAGCAAGTCTCAAGGTAAATATATATTTTTTTATTTAATTCTATTTTGTTTTTCTATGTATATATAATTTGTAACGGTTTAAGTTTGTTTTGAGATGATATCTACATATATTATATTCAGTAAAACCCCGTTAATACGATTTCTGACTAAACGACAACGCGTCTTAAGCGAGAAAGTTTAATGAAAAACAAAATAAGACATGCTACATAGTGGAGAAAGGAGAGTCTTGACACTAAGTTGTCTCTAACTACCCTACTATGAGGGAAAAGGCGTAAAGCTGAAAAAAATAATTTTACAAATTGTAAAGAAACATGTAAAAAGTTTTTCAAATTCAAATTATCATTATTCAAATAGACTTTGAATCGTCAAATGTACATAAAGCTACCGCCGACTCGTAAGGCAGTTCTGCTGAGAAGAGCGGGTCAGAAACTTAACGGTAGCTCTTTTCAAATATATAAATTACAATTTAATTATTTGATACAATGGTAGCTAACCGGCATTGGACTCATTCGGATTAATTCTACGCATTTTTATCCTTTAAATACTCTTCTACAGAGTAATAAGCTTTACTTATTAAAGTATTTTTTACAATGATTTTGAATTTCTCTAGTGGTATATCTAAAACAAGCTGTGGAATTTTATTTTATACGAGAAATCGTATTGCGTGTTACTATATATATATATATTTTATTAATGTATACTTACTGTATATATGATTGAATAATTATAATTTAGCTAGAAGGAAAAAATATGACACCTTTTTAACAAAATCTAGTTAGTAGTTTGGGAAAATAAGAATATATACTATTTGTAAAGATATATAATGAAATAAAGTGTAGATGTATAACATACTTTTTACGAATGGTATTAAGTGAAATTTCTTCTTCCTTCCTTTCCATAAAGTTAAGAATGTGAAAAACAGAGTATTTTATATCATTTATTTTCAAATTAAATGTTTAAAAATTCCAAAATTAAATGTCCAATAAATGACTTGACTACACTTGGAACACAAAACCTCCACACCAATACACAAGTGTTTCTGATGATTCTTTTTCTTTTTTTCAGATGACAAAGACTTCGAGCTGCTTAAATCCTGGGCTACATAAATACATAAATACTAAGTTGGTGATATAATCTGCATTATTAATAATCTGTTGAAGAAAAGCAAAAAAAAAAAACGCTACTAACGCTGTCAAAACATTATAATATAGACATTTTTTTTTAATAGCAAGCGTCGAATTAAGCGAGCATTCGTGTTATTTGTTTAATTTTTGTATATATATATTTTGTTTAATATATAAATGAATTAAAATATTCTTTTGTATTTTTTTTCTTTTTTTTTCATCTTTTCTTTTATTCTGCTATAAGTTGTGTTTATTGTTTCTGATCATTGTAATAGTTGTGTTTCAAATATAAATAATTATTTTGGGAAGTAATTAAGACAATAGTATGATTTTTAAATAGACATTTTAAATTTAAATCATATATTTAAATTATTATATGATTTTTTTTAGTTTAATAGTTTGAACTCAATCTAAATTATAATTTACAATTTATTATTATTGCATCAAGCAGAATCGAATCCCATACAAGTCATAGCACTGCCTTCATAAATTTAGAAGTACAAAATTGAATCGGTGTTAAAATTTAAGTCATTTTGTATGTATATACATATTAATATATATCATTTCTTATTTAATGGATTCTCGTTATAACGCGTTAAAATCGCTTTATGAGCGTTATAACGGGATGCGTTAATTGCGCCTTAAATAAACTGAAATTGGTAAAGATGTATGTAAAAAAATGTTTAAATTAATCAAAAAATAAATATAAAATGTCATATTGTTTTAATATAATTATTAGTCCCAGTTTTGGTGAAAATCTTCAGTTTCAGTCTTGGCCTTAATTTCGGTTTCTTTCTAAAATTGGAATTATTTTAAATGAAATTATATTATAACTGGATTAAATAAGTATATTTGGTATACAATAATTAAAATTTAGGAAACCCGATGTTTTGATCACATTAGAGAGAGATATAGTGACATTTATATTCCCCCATATCCGAAACTAGTTTAAACTTTTCAAGTCACGGTTACGGATGGTTTTTTTTGTCAAAACGAAGTTCAATGACGATAAATGTACCTTTTTTGTAGCTTCACGCTGTATCCCACAATCAGCGGGTAGGTAGAGGGACCCTAGTGTTAAAACTCTCCGTTCCCCATGCACCGACGAATTCTGGAGGCTTTGCATGTTAAGTGGCGGAACTTAACCCCGCGCTTTGCCTCGACACAAGAGTGAAGAGAATGGAAATATTAAGAATTTCCAGTCCTCGTGTGGGAATCGAACCCGCAACCAGTCGCGTTTACAAATTTTCAACACCCGCGTTATATCCGTGAACGTGTTATAACGAGAATTCAATATTAATATTTTTTCTATTTGAATTTTTCTCTAGAATATATTTTTTTTGTTTTATTTTTACTAGTTTATTATTTTTTTTTAAACTAAATACTGAATAACGAGTTATAGATTTCGCTTAATAAAAGCACATTATATGCCTTAAAATTGCTAGTAATATATTTGTAAGTGTAATAATAATGTATCAAAATACGAATAATAAGTTCTTGTTAAATTGTCTCGATCGTTTATAATAATTATTGCTACCAAAATAGTAAACATTTTAGACAATGTATATAAATTTATAAAGGCGGGATTCGAACTTGTACTTCTTTCTTAGCTATTCTACTACCAGCTGCATCAAAATTCATATACGCTTTATTACAACTTATTTTTGTTGTTAGTATCTCTGTAGAGAGATTTTTACAAATTTCTGCTACCCAAAGATTATTCTACGAACAATCGTTTGGCAAGAGAGAATGCTATTTATTAAATACTTTTAACATTTTAAAGTGTGATACACATACTTGGAAAATTGAATTGATTGTCATAACGTTTTTTAATTTCCTAAGTGTGGAATAACACTTTAATATTATTAAAAGTGTATAAATGTTTCGAAGTAGCTGAATAAAACGTATGGTTTAGCGGTTACAGTCGATTGGAAGGTAAATAAGAGGCGCAGGTTCAAATTTTTATATTTATTTATGTATTTATTAAGTATCGTCAATGGAAGAAATATTACAATATGTTCAGATTAAATTAATTATAAAAATAAACTAAATATTTTTCCAATTACAGACAATCACAATAAAATAAAGTAAAAAGTAAATATTATGAATATATGAAAATTATAAAAGATAAAATATTCAAATATTCAAACATTAACTAAATGAATAAATGTCTTGATGAATAATAGTGATATGTTCAAATTTTTATACATTAACTAAAATTGTCTTTTAAAATCGAATATTTGAAAAGTTAACAAGAACTTATCAATTAGTTAAGAAATGTGTTTTATAAACGTAATAAAATATTATACTAATATATTGATGCCATCGTGGCTCAGTGGTGTACGAGTATACACACGATGATTGTATGTTCAATTCCCATTCGAGGGAACGATTATATATACCCAAATAAAAAAAAATTATATATTTTTTTTCCCTCCCTTTGTTAAAATGAAATACGGCGTTAAGTTCCGCCAATTAACGCGAAATGTTTTAAATTGGAGAACAGAGTGTCCTAACTCTAGGTTCTCTGCTGAGCAAAGATTGTATAATATTTTATTACTTTTAAATAATTAATTGAAAGTTTCGAAGTATCATAATAGTATAAATATTGATAGTGTTTACATTATGGAGGTAATTGGTATGTGTAATGTCGACTTGGTTTTAAAATAAATAATTATTATAAATATAAATTCTCCTTCAATTCAAAATTACCTCAAAACGAGAAAAAATATGTAATCTTTTATTAGAATGGGAAGGGAATAAGGGATGAAACTTTGTATGAAAATTCTAAACTTCACCGATTTTGACGAAATTTCTCGGGAAGATAGTTGAGGACGCAAGGCTTTAATACGCTACTTACATTTTTAACCCGATCCCTATAACATTGAAATAGGGGATGAAAATTTACTCTATGAAGTCGCTAGTATTTTTTATTTAAAAAATACATCCATTGATTTTGCATTTTAAAGTACGTAAATAACGCAACCGTTGCTTTCGAATTTCCGCTTAGAGCAGAAATATTATCTAAATGCTTCTGTTTTTGCGATTTTGTTCTATTAAATGGCTTAAAACCTTTAATGCTGCTAAAAATACGCTTGTATCGATATTTGAAATGCATTTAATTTAGAAAAAAAACAAAAAAAACAGAAAGAATAATGCTACCGCCCTTTCTTAGTTTTACAACAACTGTAGAATAGAGGCAAGGTGTGAAATTTTTTGTAGCGAAAAAAATCATTAAGAATTTGGAACTGGAAGAATTTACGAAAGGTAAGTCGGTGGTAATCTTGTTATATGAACACTTCCCCACTGGTATAAAATACATTATATTTTTACAAGCATTTTTTTATATATAATTCATACTTATATTATAAATGCAAAAGTCTGTGTGTTTGTCTGTCACGCTTTCACGGCTAATCTGCCGGTCCGATTTGGATGAAATTTAGAAAGTAAGTAGTAAAAGTGGCTGGGACTAACATAGGTTACTTATTTTTTCAAAAATCAACCTCTAAAAGGTTGAAATAGAGGATGAATATATAAAAAATGTAAACCGCTTGACCAATTGTAATGAATTTTGGCATAAATATAGTTGATGATCTAAGCTTAAACATAGGCTACTTTATTAAATATGCGACCCCGAGGGTAGCAATATAACGAAAAAGTTCACGCGGCGAATTTAATATTATAGGGCCGCTAGTAATTTAATATTATACTAAAATTTTGTTTTAAAACTTTATTTTATGTAGCAACTGAATTAGAAGCCGTGCTTTTTCAAGTACCTGGAACGTTTATTTAAAAAAAAACATTTTTAACACTTACCGGGTTATTGCTATAATTCCTTCCTCTAATCTATTGTTAATTTATATCTTAAACCACGAAGCCGCTTTTTAATATTTATTAAAATAAATATATTATATAAGATGTATTAAGACTTTTATTTTTGTACCAGATTTGATTAGATATTATTATAGTAGTTAATTCTCTTTACTGTAATGTATAATAAAAATTGAAACTTTGAGGCCATCGTATACATGATGGTTTGTGGCTTCCCACTGAATTTAGATGCATTTTAATATTTTTTTCATCAAGAGAGGATCGAACTCACAATTATGTTTACAATTCGTTGCAGTCCAAATGCGCAAGCGGCGCACTGGAATATCCATACTAATATTATAAATGCGAAAGTCTGTCTGTTACGCTTTCACGGCTTTACCGGATCGATTTCGATGGAATTCGGACAAAGCGCGGCGTTGAGTTCCGCCCTTTAACACGAAATGTCTCAATTTCAGGTGGAAAATGTAGTAAGCAATGTCTTAACGCTAAGTTCTCTCTGACTACCCTGCTGTAACGGGAACGTCTATTGGTTATACCTAGGTTCGATCCGGCGTTGGCTTTCGACCTCATATTTCATTCGAGGAACTTGACATTACTAATTACAGTTAGATATCCTTTACAGTCAGTTTAGTTTTTTTGGCAACACAATGCTTCATATTAATGTAAAAAACAGTTTCGCATTTTTTCATAGATAGAAGGGCAGTTATCTCTAACCTAGTCTCAAAACACTCTGTTCTCCATTTCTCACCCGCATCTAAGACATTGCTTGTTGAGTGGTGTATTCTCAATGCCACGCTTTATCTTTTTTTAACTTCACGCTGTATCCGCACACAGCAGGGTAGGCAGAGGGAACCTAGTGTTAAGACACTCTGTTCCCCACTTTCCATCGAATTCCGACACTAGAGCGAAGGAAAGGGAAATATTAAAAATTTCCATTCCTCGAGTGGAAATCGAACCCACAACTAGGCGCTTTACAGTCACACTTTGTGCCCACAAGCCAGGACTTGAAGGACAGGACAAAATAGAGTATCATTACCAATTAATTCACCACCAATACTATCTAACCCAATCTGACCCAAATTGCAACATATCCTTCCACGTAATAAAGCTATGTACGTATAATTATTATGTAATTATACAAAATAATGTTTTGAACCACGCAAAGATTGTTGGTGGGAAAATAAACTTTATTAACAAACACCTAAGGAATATTTTAATATATTTTAATATTAACTAAGTATGTGTTTTCATGATTGTGATGCGCGGAAGAACACTAACCTCGCGAGTTGAATTTCTATGTATTTTGACTTTCCCTCGCGGTTGTATTCTGGTTGATTGATTTTTAATCTGTTTATTTATTTATTTTTTGTTACTTGATAAAATGTAAGAAATCAAAAATTAATTCTTAATTATAAATAATAAAGAATTAATTGTAAATAATTAAGAATTATTTAGAAATAATGAATAGTTATTTTTTGTTAAAAAAGAAAATTCACACTTTTCCGCACGATGGAGTAGTCATGTAGAATTTAATTGTCAAAAACTTCCTTTTTCCACTTTCTACTGGCAATCGAGATTTATTTATTGAGGATCGTCAACGGAAAAAATATTACAACATGTTCAGATTAAATCAATTTCAAAAATAAATTAAATATTTTACCAATTACAGGCAGTCACAAAATGCAATAATAAAATAAAGTTGAAATTATTAAAATATGAAAGTTATTAAAAATAACAAAAAAACAAATGAATACAAGTTAATTGTCAAAAAAAACATAATTAAATATCTTAAAAGAATAATAGTAATAAATAACTAAAGCAAATATTCACGTGCCCGAGTAGAAATCGAACCTACAACCATAGTGCGACGTTGTTCCACAGCGTCACAAATATCTTGTTTGATAGGTGTCCTCTTATCTTTTCGAAATTTCTCTTTTTTTTGCCGTTTTTATAAACATTTAGTTTTTTCATTTGTTTCTGGCTTTTATCTGGAAGTATACGGAAAGTGGAGAGGGGAGTGTCAAGATCTACACGATCTCTCTGCATTTTTTTTTAGCTTCACGCTGTATCCCGCACACAGTAGGGTAGGCAGAGGGAACATAGTGTTAAGACACTCCGTTCCCCACGCACTGCCAAATTCGTAGGCATTGCGTGTTAAGCGGCGGAACTTAACGCCGCGCTTTGCCTCGACACCACAGCGAAGAAAATGGAAATATTAAATATTTCCACTCCTCGAGTGGGAATCGAACCCACAACCAGTCGTTTACAGTCACACTCTTGTGCCACTGCGCCACGACTGGCCCATCTCTCTACTAACATTGCTATATACTGAAGATGCGAAAAACTAAAAGAATTTATTTATTTATATGTTATTTTCATCATCTATTTATAAACTATTACAGAATAATCCCGCACAATTATTTGGTACTGTAGCCCTACATTATATTAGGATGCTATGATTTAACGCGCCCAGTCTATTCTATAGTTCTAACTACGTGGCACGATGAAGGCGCATGTACTTGTAAGTACCTTTTTATATACACTGGAGTCTAGAATGTAGTGACAAATGTCTCTACTCTCTATTTTTCGCTCTTTTAGACACTTAGTGTTAGATGGAGGGACTTTAAAAAAGCGTGAAGCTCGCTTTTTCCTAGTGTTAAGACACTCCGTCCTTCATTTTCCACTCGAAACCAACGCTGTTCAGTTTAAGATGTAGTTGTTCAGTTTTACTCCAGTTTAAATAACCAAGTTATATACAAAAAAAGTTTTTCTTTCCCAAACTAGACAAAGCAAATGGATTTCATTTTAAATATAATCGTTTCTTCTAATTACCGTTTCCTCAAATTTTGTGTTAAGTGGTAAGAACTGCACAGTTTGTGCAATGAAAACATTTTATTATCACCGGATACGGACAATTTTTTGTGGAATTTTTAACTTCAAGGATGTGAATTAATACAAGAAAGTCAAGGATCAAAATGGTATTGCAAGATTTTCTTACATCTTACTTATTTTACGCTTTACCCTGTACATAGTAGGGTAGGCAGAGCGAATGTAGTGTCAAGACACTCCGTTCTCCATTTTCCTTCTGAAATCGAAACACCGCGTGTTAAGTGGTGGAACAAAACGTGAGTGAAGTTAGTATAATAAAAGCTTGTGTAAAGAAAAAGTGAATTAGTATTATTTCTGCACTTCGTTCAAAACACAGTGGAAAGTGGAAGTGTCAAAAGATTTCCTTCGCCCATTTTCCTGAATATGTTAGATGCGTGAAATGATTACTTTTATTTAAAGTTATTATTTAAAAACAGCTTCATGCTTTTTAAGGGGGTAGTCAGAGAGTAACGTGTCAAGGCACTTCTATCTCCAATTCCACTGAGCCACCATGACCTCTATTATTTTAAATTATTTCTGTTCTTACTTTTAAACATTTTTAAAGTGTTATTCCACACTTAGGAAAATTGAAAAAGACATTTAGAAAACGTATAAAAAATTGAACGCAGCGGGATTTTTTATTTCTTTTCTTGTTTAGTAACTATACAAGTATACATATCTTTTTTAAACATTTTTAAAGTGTTATACCACACTTAGGAAAACTTCTCTCTCTCTCTACAGGGATGCTAGCAACAACAAAAATAAGTTGTAATAAAGCGTATAAGAATTTCGCATAATTCAGTGGTGAGAGCGCCTGGACGATATTCGGGAGGCGCGGGTTCGAATCTCGTTGCGTTCAAATTTTTATACGTTTTCTAAATATCTTTTTCAACTATAGATATCGTTTGAAGACGTTGAGTCACAGGAGGGCATTGTTTGACCTTAAAGCGATGTTTGTGGGCTCGATTGCAACACGGGGAAATATTATATTTAAATGTTCATCTCTTCGCTCCAACACCTAAGATAAAGCGCTGCGTTGAGTTCTGCCACTCAACACACAATCTCTCGATTTCGGGCGGAAATTGGATGACAGAGTGTCTTGACACTAGATCCTCTCTGACTCCACTGTGCTAGAACAAGCTGAAAAGCTGATTTTTTTTTAAACTTCTTTTATGATTCTCTACAACTAATCTCCCCTAATTCCAGATAATCCTCCTAATAGCCTTGCAACTGGCTACAGCAACTGTAACACTAGACAAAATCACGGAAAAAGTGCACGCCGGCTTGAAAAGTTTAAAAGAGAAAACGGTCACTAAGCTCCACAAACTTAAAGAGAGTATAGACCTGAAGAAGCTACACCAGCTGGACGTGCTACACCTCCTGCCTTACGCTCACAAGCACTACGTACACGAGCACTACTCCAAGAAGACTCCGCTAGTCATAGACCAACATCAGGTGCAGAGATTGAAGAAGTACTTCGAGCCTCATAAGCCTGCTCCAATACATTACCATCATTTTGAACATTATGGGCAGTTTTAGGTTGATAATTAGGGGAATATAGGTCTTAATTAACGTATTATCTAGTTATGCCCGTGACTTCTTCTGCTTGGAATATAGCAAAAACATTATAATGCTAAAATAAAAGTTGCTTAAGTTACTCTTTATTATGTCAGCTACCAGCCCGTGAAAGTTTGGTCCAATTCGGTAAAGCCATTCACCAGAACAAACAAATAATGTCTAGATGAGACAAAATTACAGAAAATCAGAGAAAACGGTCACTAAACTCCACAAACTGAAAAAGAGCATAAATTTGATGATGGATGGGCTACACCTCCTGCCTTACGCTCACAAGCACTACGTACACGAGCACTACTCCAAGAAGACTCCGCTAGTCATAGACCAGCATCAGGTGCAGAGACTGAAGAAGTACTTCGAGCCTCATAAACCGGCCCCAATACATTACCACCATTTTGAGCATTATGGGCAGTTTTAGGTTAACGATTAGGTGGTAATAGGTATTAATTAATATATTATCTATAATCTATCTGTGTTCGCAAAATCATCAACTTAAAATATGACAAAAAATATGTACAGGTCTAAAATGAGAGTAGCCTAAGTTACTCATAATAACATCATCTATCTGCCTACGAAAGTCCCGTCAAAATCAATCTAGTCATTCCAGAGATTAGCCAGAACAAACAGTCACAAAAAAAAATATCTAGACCAGACAAAAATATAGAAAATCAAGTAATCAATCACAAGCACTACCTACATGAGCACTATTTTAAGAAGATTCCGCTAGTCATAGACCAATACCGCGTAAATACGAAATTCGCGTATATACAAATGTCACAGAATATTAAAAACCATCAAGAAATTTGGCAGAGATAGTTCATAGTTAGTAAATATCAGCCAAGAACGGATTTTGCGACAGGACCGGATTAGGGAGGTCAAAAGACTCACAAGTTTTGATGAAAATGTTTCTTTTTTAAATAAATTTAATATGTGGTAAAGAGATACCTAGTTATTAATAGTAGGAATAATCGCGGGAAACAGCTAGTATATTATAATTATAAGTAAGTTAACATTTTACATATAAAAATGTATCTGATAAATGTATATATGAGTACATTTGCCTGTTTAGTAGAAAATTTTAAAATTCTGACTAAGTAATAAAAAGAAAAAATATTATAAACTTTGGAATGAATATGGCTTAAAAATCATTTCTGATTAATTTTAAAATGAAACAAGTCAAGTCACTCCGTTCTCCATTTTGCTCCCAAAAACGAAACATTGCGTGTTAAGTGGCGGAAGTCAACGCCGTGAAAGCGTAGTAATAATAATAACTTAACGTCAATTAATATTTAAATTGTAATTATGCGATCCGTTTATTTACATTAAAACAATAAGTACAAAATGAATTTAATTAATAAAATGTTTATATGATTGTTTTTAAATAAAAGTCTTTTATAATACATAATAGTTTTATTAAAACAGGTTCACGCTTTTTCCCGCATAGCAGGATAATCAGAGAGAACCTAGTGTTAAGACACTCTTCTCTCCACTTACCGTCCAAAATTAAAATCATTCGAAATCTGTTATATTAAATATATTTTATAATAATCAAATAGATGTTATATACACATATACTTAATTATTTATTTTAAAAAAAATGTGAATATTATTTATTTATTTTGTTGTCCAAAGGTCTAGTGAGAAATTACTCTGTTATTACACTTCACGAAATTGCAATTAATATATTGAGTGCAGTATTAGGAAAAAATTAATTGCAATTAACAATTAAATACTAACAATTTATTTATTTGTTTGTGGGGAAATAGCATTAAAAGTCACAATAAACAAAAAAATAATTTGTTATAAATTTTTACACTACAATTAACAATGAATTAATTGTTAATTGTGATTTTCGTACAAACAAATGATTTATTGTTAATATTTAATTGTTAATTGTTAAGTTATTATTAATTGCAATTAAATTCTTCCCAATACTGATTGACTGTAATAAAAATTCAACATCTTCATCTAAATCGCTATTATTAAAAACATATATACATCATTAATACATTAATACAAAATACGTAATAATAAATCACAATTAAATTAAAACCTTAAAAAAATAAATAAATCATTGATCAATACCCAAATTCAGCAACTTGTCCAAAACGTCTGAATTATTTTTATATTCGTCTAAACCTTGTTGAAATTCGCCGAAATCATCCTTCGTGTCTGCCAACCCTAGTTCCGTCAACAACGTCAAGTTGTCGCTGTCACTTTTGACATTTGAGCTGTCAATGTCAATATCAGCTGTCAAGTCAGGGAGGAGCTGTTCGTCGCTGTCAGTTTTGTCTTTGCTCTGACGTCTGTTGATGACTTTGACAGGTTTCTCTTCATCTGACAGATCGTGATACTCGTGTATTTCTTTGCCGTATTCTATTTCTTCGTCGTCTTCTTGACTGTCCTGCGAAATTTAAATTATTATAAAAAAATATATATATTTTTAGAAAACATTTTTAAATTTCAATGCAGTGGGATTCGAATCCGCGTCTCTTGGAAACCTATCTATATAAATCTACAATTTCTCACTTTTATTGTTAGTATGCGTATAGAGAGATTCTTATTATTTTTTAAAGATTTTTTCTATGTAATGTACCAAACGGTAAGATAATATTTATTAAATATTTTAATATTTTGAAGTGTCATTTCCACACAGAGTATGAAAAATATTTATGAAAATGTATAAAAATTTCGAAACTTGCTGCTTTTAAGTGTTTCTAAAAAATGTATTTCATTGCATATGTGTGTGATACTTTTTAACTTACTTTAAAAATGTTAAAAAATAATGTATAATTTTTCATATCTTTACCCTTATAACATAGGCAAAAAATAATTTTAGGAACAATGAAAATAATTTTAAATATTAATCATTCCCCGAATTGAAATCGAACCTACAACCGTCATTTACACTCACTTACTTGTATAATTTGCGTAGTAGACTTATATTGGAAGGCGTTTTGTGAGAGATCCACTTCAACTGGGAAGAGAGTGGCATTTTCCTTCAAATGTTCCATTGTTTCACTAAAACAAGAAAAAATAGAGTAAATTCTTTGATTTTCATAATTATTGCACATTTTTATAAATATATAAATGTTTTTTTTAGCTTCACGCTGTATCACGCACACAGCAGGATATGCAGAAGGAACCTAGTGTTAAGACACTCCGTTCCTCACGCACCGACGAATTCGGAGACATTGCGTGTTAAGTGGCGGAACTTAACGCCACGCTTTGCCTCGATAACAGATCAAAGTAAATGGAAATATTAAATATTTCCATTCTTCGAGTAGGAATCGAACCCACAACCAGTCGTTTACAGTCACACGTTCGTGCCACTGCGCCACGACTGGCCCCATAATTGATTTTCATTATAATATTCATATATATTATATATATATATGAATATTATAATGAAAATAGTAAAGGCGCTATAGTAGTTAGTCCATTTTCCACTCGAAATAGAAATATAGCGTGTTAAGTGGCGAAATTTAACGCCGCGATTTGTTTTATGTAGATACGTGAGGGAAGAATATGTTATTATTCCCCCAATCGAGCATCGAACCTACAACCAAAGCGTTTACAGTCCCAACCTCTTAAGATGATCTCTAGAATGTAATGGAAATAAATAATGTAAACACACATATACAAATAAATAAAATTGAAGTGTCTGTTTGTTATATTAAAATAACAGCTTTTTATTAAATGTATATATGTATATATCAGTATATAGGTATGGTACATGTATAAAAGTATCATTTTTTCTAATTTATGCCTAATTTGTTCCAAATAATCTAGACTGATTTTGAACCGTTAGACTGATTTTGATGCGACTTTAACTTTGAGATAGCTGTTATAATAAGGAGTAACTTAGGTTACTTTTATTTTATAATTACAAGTTTGTAGGTTAAATTTGAACGCAGCTGGATTCGAACCCGCGCCTCCTGGAAACCGCCCAAGCGTTCTGGCTGCTATGACATACGTTCTACACTTACAAGCGTATTACAAGTAATTTTTGTTATTGGCTTCGATTTATTTTAATAAATCCTTACTTTAAATGCCATTTTGGCGAAGTGGGAGTGTAAAAAAAAAGATTTTTCTTACAATACTCACTTTAAATAAACAGCCAATCCTTGTATGAACCTCCTCAACTGATACGCGACGTCTTGCGTTTTCTTATTGTCGAGTAATTCTAATTTAACTAAAACATCGGATCTTAACCTCGCAAATCTATTCCTGGCTTCCTGACGACATCTTAGTATTAATCTGAAAATTAAAAAGTTAAAAATTATAAAAAAAAAGTACACCAGTCACCAGGTGGGCCTTCAGCTCGTTTGCCTCCTTTATTCCATAAAAAAAAAAATTAATTTTTTTTGAAGTAAAAAATTAATCGTCAAATCTTAATTAAATTTTAATGGGATTACAATAAAAGTAATAGTAATATCATATAAAAAAAGAACCATAAAAAAATTAATTCACTCAACAAAAAATTGTGCATAAAATATATAAAAAAATTAAAATATTTAAAAAAAATTAAGTAAGATACATAAAAAATTGCAGTCGAATTAATATAATAAAATCCTTCTTTTCGAAGTCACAGTAATAATTTTGGAGGAAACACGTCGATTTTAGCGTATTATTATTTTTTCCAGCCTTTGAGATCAGTCGTGGCTTGTGGGCACAAAGTGTGACTGGATACGCGACTGGTTGTGGATTCGATTCCCACTCGATGAATTTAATATTTTATTTTCTTTGATTTGGTGCCATGGCAAAGCGCGGCGTTATGTTCCGCCAATGCTTCAGAATTCGCTATGTCCTATGCGAGTGTCCTATTATGATGATGCTAATGGTTGTGGGTTCAGTTCCCACTTGGGGTAATCCATACTTATATATATAAATGCGAATGTCTCGTGTGTTTGTCTGTCACGCTTCCACGGCTAATCTACTGATCCGATTTGGGTGAAATTTAGAATGAAAGTAGTAAAAAAGACTGGGTCTAACATAGGCTACTTAATTTTCAGAAATCAACCTCTAAAGAGTTGAAATAGGGGATGAAAGTTTATATGAAAAATCTACACCGCTTGACTGATTGTAATAAATTTTGGCATATATATAGTTGATAATCCAAGGTTAAACATACTTTATTTTTTAAAAACCCACCACCGAGGGTTGTAATATACCGAAACTGCCAGTTAGATCACGCGGCGAAGGTCCGAGAGTATATAGCGGCCCGCTATATATGTATATTACTTTCATTTCTACACTCTGGTACTTAAGACAAAGCGCGGTATTGGTTTACGCCAATTAACACGCAGTATATGAATTTCGGGTGTTGCGTGGAGAACGGAGTGTTCTAACATGAAGGGCAAAATTTAATCACATTTAACAAATTAAATATTAACAATTGATCATTTACTTTTAAACATTTTTAAAGTGTTATTCCACACTTAGGAAAATTGAAAAATACATTTAGAAAACCTATAAGAATTTGAACGCAGCGGGATTCGAACCCGGATTCAAATTTTGTTACGTTTTCTAAATGTCTTTTTCAATTTTCCTAAGTGTGGAATAACATTTTAAAAATGTTTAAAAGTACTTAACAAATACCATTCTCTCTTACCAAACAATTAGTTAGTAGAATAATCTTTGGGTAGCAGAAATTTGTAAAAATCTCTCTACAGAGATTCTAACAACATAAATAAGTTGTAATAAAGCTTATAAAAATTTCTACTTCGCTGATAGTAGAACGCATGGCTCAGCGATTCACTTTCTTCAGCCTTTCACTTCCACCAGTTTGCAAGAGGCGCGGGTTCGAATCCCGCAGCGTTCAAATTTTTGTAAGTTTTCTAAATGTCTTTTTCAATTGATCATTTGTTTGTGGGAAAATCACAATTAACAATTAATATATTGTTAATTGTTTCGTAAAAACGAACAAATAAGTTAATTGTCATATTTATTTGATTTTCCGACAAACAAATAATGAATTGTTAATATTTAATTGTTAATTGCAATTAAATTTTGCCCAACACTGCTTAACGATCACTTACTTTTGCTAATCTGTTAGCGAAAAATTGCTTGAAGCTGTAAAAATAAAATATTATTATTCTTCGGGGTCAGTCGTGGCGCAGTGGCACGAATGTGTGACTGTAAACAACTGGTTGTGGGTTCGGTTCCCACTCGAGGAGATGAAATATTTAATATTTCCATTTCCTTCGCTCTGGTATCAGAGGCAAAGCGCGGCGTTAAGTTCCGTCACTTAACACGCAATGCCTCCGAATTCGGCGGTGCGTGGGGAACGGAGTGTCTTAACACTAGGTTCCCTCTGCTGTGTGCGGGATACAGCGTGAAGCTAAAGAAAAAATATATTCTTACCTATATTCATAATTTCCAGTTTCAACTCTATACAAAGGTTCTTGTAACGCATTATAACCATATTCTTCGTCGTCCATTTCCTTCACTTTTAAACAATACGAGAGATATTCAAATTTAGTGTCGGCGTATTTTCGTATAGTTAGTTTAGTGTCAGGTATAGCTTTGTTCAAATAAGTGCCCATATCCGCCAAAATCTAATAAAAGATATTTTTTTTAAATTAATTATATTAAAAACATAGAAAGCTAATCGTGGTCTGTGGACACAAAGTGTAATTGTAAACATGACTGGTTGTGGGTTCGATTCTCATTTGTGGAGTGTAAATATTTTATATTTCCATTTTTTTGTTTTGGTGTCGAGATAAAGTGCAGCGTTAAGTTCCGCCACTTAACTCGAAACGCCTCCAGAATTTGTCGGTGCGTGGGCAACAGATTGTCACACTACACTAGGTTCCTTCCACCTACTTGCTATGTGCGGGATACAGCATGAAGCTAAAAAAAATCTTTACGCTTTTTCGAACATAGCACGGTAGTCAGAGTGAACCTAGTGTTTACTGGTACCTATAAAAGCTCGATGGCGCGCTTTATAGATACCACAAGAATGAGCGGCGTCACTTTTAAATGATTTTATTAAAATCAGCTTTTTACACACTTTTTTCTTATACCGGGATGCATTTTATAAAAAACGCATACACATATATGTATACGCAGTCTATATACAAAAATAACATTTATTAAAATTTTTGTCTGTCTGTTGATTTTGGCTAATCTCCGGAACGGCTGGACCGATTTTGACGAGACTTTCACTGTCAAAATAACTAACATAATAAAGAGTAACTTAAGCTATTTTCACACTACACTTTTTTAATGTTGAAATAAGTACTTACTGGTTTCAAAGTCTTCAACATTTTAATACCATCTCGTTCTAAAAGCCTATGGTACTGGCCAAACTTAGTAAACGCTTCAGAAGCTCTCGCTTGAGGCTCCCTTACGCCGATAGAGGCGAAAATATCACCCAAACATTTATAACTTTGCAGCAAATCAAAATATGATTTTAACATTCTGCGGAAAATGATGTGTTAAATATATATTAAGAAAAGGTCCATTAATTTGGAAGAACTAAGGAGATTTTGATAAAGTTCGACGTTGATATCCGCTTCCCAAGACGCTATATCACTAAATTAGTAGATTTTTAACACAAGCTCTTAGTAAAAACTTCACTTATAATGTCTTTAAAATCTAATTCAAAACATAAGAAAAATACTGCCGAAAATGTATTTAAACGACTTCTTTTACAAAAACTCTTTGTGCAACAGACGTCTAAGAGACGCAGGTTCGAATCCCGCTGCGTTAAAGTTTTTATACAATTTTACTCTTTTTCCCGCATTTCAAATTAGTCAAAGAGGACCTAGTGTCAAAACACTCCATCCTCTATTTTACACCTGAAATCGAGGAATTGTGTATTGAGTGGTAAAACCCAACTTTGTCTTTGTCTTTGTACAAAGACACGAAAATTTAAATATAATCAAATCTCCAAATAGAAATCGAACCCACAACCATCTCTTTGCACCTCATTTCTTTCTGCTTTTTTTCGTTTAGCTTCACGCTGTATCCCGCACACAGCAGGGTAGGCAGAGGGAACCTAGTATTAAGACATTCCGTTCACCACTTTCCGCCGAATTCGGAGGCATTGCGTGTTAAGTGGCGGATCTTAACGCTGCGCTTTTCCTCTGATACCAGACATTAAATATTTCCACTCCTCGAGTGGGAATCGAACCCACAACCAGTCGCTAACAGACACACGCTTGTGCCACTGCGCCACGACTGGCCCCTCACCTCATTTCCTAAACATTTATTTCAATTTCCTAACCATACACTCTACAAAACACTTCCAAAAACACTTTCACTTTCAAACACACTTCCAAAAAATACCCAAACTACCTTTTAGCGTGTTCCACCAATCGCTTGTAAGTGTTTTCCGTTTCCCTCATCTCGTTTAATTTCGCAACTAAAGTGTCATTACACAATATTGCCCGGGATAGGCCTAAAGCGTCCGCGGTCCCAGTCGACATGTTTTCGACCAGTCTGTGTTTCATTTTCTTCATTATTATATCTAGAGATTTGCCTTGTTTTGGGTCTGCGTGTAGTTTATTGTAGTTTATTGTCACTGTATCCTAGAAGTTGGAATAGAAGACTTATAGATTTCTTGAAAAAGACAAAGAACAGCTGACAAAAAATATAAGTTGTAATAAAATAGTCCGCATAGTAGAAGAACGCATATCTTAGCGGTTTGAGCGCCTGGACGGCTTCCAGGAGGCGCGGGTTCGAATCCCGCTGCGTTCAAATTTTTATACGTTTTCTAAATGTCTTTTTCAATTTCCTAAGTGTGGAATAACACTTTAAAAATGTTAAAAGTATTCTAGAGTTCTTGTTAAATCCACGTTATTTTACGCTTTTTCTTAGACTACAGAGAGAAATAGGATTCGTGTTAAGATTTTCTGCTTGAAATAGATATTAAATGGTGACGTGTAGGAAATAAGCTGCGCGTTGTCTTTGGTAATAAAAGTGAGGCTTTAGTCACGGTTTGTGGGCACAAAGTGTGAATGTAAACGCGACTGGTTGTGGGTTCGATTCCCACTCGAGGAGTGGAAATATTTCATATTTCCATTTTCCTCGTTCCTCGCTCTGGTGTCGAGGCAAAGCGCGGCGTTAAGTTCCACCACTCAACACGTAATGCCTATACAATTCGGCGGTGCGTGGGGAACGGAGTGTCTTAACACTAGGTTCCCTCTGTTTACTCTGCTGTGTGCGGAATACAGCGTGAATCTAAAAAAAGAAAAGGAAAAATGCCTATATTTTACCTTCGCGGCTTGAATCATTTTCGCAACTTCAACTTTAGTTTTCCCTTTAACAGTTTGCGAGTTTACACCAACCAGTTCGTCTCCACTTTGTAATGTACCGTCTTTGGATGCCGGTGTGTTATCGAAAATCTGTAATTTTTTTGATTTTTTTATTTAGATCTAGATTTAAGACTATGTTACATATTCATTTATTAATAATATATTTTTTTGCTATACGCTGTATCCCGCACACAGGAGGATAGGCAGAGGGAGCCTAGTGTTATGACACTCCATTCCCCATTCACCACCGTATTCTGAAGGTAATACGTGTTAAGTGACGGAACTCAACGCCGCGCTTTGGCCTAAGTACCAGAGCCAAGATATGAAAGTTTAAATTTGTCATTACTATAATACTAACTTTTTCATATTGAAAAATAATATCGAAATTGAGGCCCTCGTGGCTCAGTGTACTGTAAGTATCACTGGTTGTGGATTCGATTTCCACCAGAGAATGATTATATTTAAATTAAAATAATTTCTTCTTACTCTTTCTTTCTTACTCAGGCCAGTCGTGCCGCGGCGTTAAGCTCCGCCACTTAACACGCAATGCTTCCAGAATTCGGCGGAAAGTGGGAAACGGAGTATCTTAATACTAGGTTCCCTCTGCCTACCCTGCTGTGTGCGGGATACTGCGTGAATTCGCTCTATCTCTGCAGACATTTCCGGGGAATGATTATATTAACATTTTCATTTAATTGCTCTAGTAACAAAGACAAAGCGCGGCTATTACCGGCGTTCCGCCACTCCACACGAAATGTCTCGGTTTCAGGCGGAAAGAAAAGGACGGAGTGTCTAGACACTGGTTTCTTTCTGACTACCCCGCTGTATGAAAAAAAAGTGAAGCTAGAAAAAAATAATATATAACCTGTACAATATATAAGCATGGGCATAAAGGTGCTCCTCCACCGATACTAATTCCAATAAGATTTTTCTCGTCTTTATTAAGGACAACACTCCCTGAAGTCACTGTCATTCCCCTGAAACGTTATTATTAGTCTATTAATATATAAAACATATATGTTGAAGATTTATCTTTTAACATGAGACTGAATGACATAATGTTAGTGACAGTAGCTCATAACACATAGGCCTTTGCCACATGACGTTTATTTTACGCTCTGAAAACGCGCGTTCCTGATGAACGCATCCTCCGCACATTATTAACACGCTTTACGCGTGTAATTGTACACGCTTGTGGCCTTACAAGCATAAATAAAATACTTGTATCGATGCAAAAGCGCGTTATTACGTATAAAGTATTACGTAGTACGTATTACGTAAAGTTAAAGGGAAATATGTCTTTTTTTAAAGTTTTTTTAATTTTTTTGTGTTATTTTATAATACACTATAAATCTTCGCTCTTTAGTTATAGAAGTTGTACCAATATTGACGCTATTTTGTTTGTTGTTTATTTTAAAATACTGTTTCAAATTCACTTCTGAATTAATCGTTCGATATATCAGTGCGTTTGTATCGATAAGCACAATAATCGTGTGTAAGACTAACATAGTCATCTTCGGTTCGTTGAGCGTTCTGATAGCGTTCAACGAGCGTAAAATGAACGTCGTGTGAAAAGGTCCTAAGCATGATTTTAAGGACTTGTAAGTCAAAAATATTTTTGGTCTGTGAAAAGTCATTGATACTAGTTTTCAAATAAAGTTTTAATTTTTTTAAATAAATATTTTTTTAAGTATAGCTATTTATCCCATTGTATGAAATTGTATGAAAACACTTAACATTTGGATGGATTCGAACCAACCCGAGTTTAGACATATTGTTAGTCAGATGATGAAAGTTACAATAATATTTATATAAAGTATTTTTTTTATAATAATAAAAAAACACAAAAATCTGCTCCTGTATAAATAGACCACTTATAATTTTTTTTTAAATATCTAGCTTATTTATTTTTAATAGCTAGGTTATATTTTATCTAGGTTAGCTATTTCTACATTTACAGTCATTTATGGTCTTAAATGAAATACAATTAGCGTATAAACGGTTATAAATAAAACACAGTTAGCATATAAATAGTATATTTACTTAAAAATCTTACAAAATTTAGCATTAATAATATTAAAATAACAAGTACATTTTAGCTTATAAATAAATACTTTAAACAGACAAAAAAACACTAGCATCTAGATCAGGAAAAAAACACTAGCATCTAGATTATATATGGGATTATTTGTGTCATTTTCTGCTCCAAATGGACAGCGTCTGACTGTAAAGCGGTGGTAGTGGGTACGAGTCCCACTCGCGGAATGATTATATACAATTTTTCATTTCTTCGCCCTGTGTTTAGGACAAATGTCGTAACTTCGGATGGAAAGTGGAGGACGGAGTGTCTTGATACTAGGTTTTCTCTGATTACCACCATTTATCGGGGAAGGAAGCGTTTTTTCTTATTTTAGTCCATATTTTTTAAAAAGCAAGATAGCTTCAGCTTCAAATTTTTTCCCGCAAAGCTGTCAAAGAGCTAGTAGTCAGAGAGAACTTGATACTATGGTGTCAAAATACTCTTTTCTCCACTTTCCGTCCGAATTCAAGACATTGTGCTGAGTAGCGGGACTTAACGCCGCCCTGTCTCGTCACGTGAGCGGCGAAATTAAAATAATTCAAATCATTTTTTGCTGTCTATCTGTCTGTCTGTTCTGGCTAATCTTTAGAACTGCTCAACCGATTTTGACGCGACTTTCACTGGCATATAGGTAATGTAACAAAGAGTAGCTTATGCTATTTTTATTATACAATAACATTTTTTGCTATATTCTACGCAGAAAATATAAAATCCTAAATTAAAATCAATCATTAATATAAAATCATCAATTAGGCAACAACCTTTAATATACAAAAGTCTCGCATTATCGTCGCTACGGTAACGTGTATTTTACGCATCAACTGGGCAAATAGCATCTAATATTTAGCGTATAAAACTACCCTGGATTATAATATACAGTACTTACATTAAATTCTGATGTTGTATTTGATACCTCTCACGTCGCAAGTCATTGAAAATGCAGTCACTATTTTCAATGTCATCTGTAATTTGTCTAAAAGCAATCTAATTATTAAGAACTAGCGACCCGCTCGCGGCTTCGCCGCGTTAACTATTTCGTTATATTGCAACCCTCGGGGGCGCATTTTAAAAAAATAAAGTAGCCTATGTTTAAGCTTAGATTATCAACTATATTTATGCCAAAATTCATTACAATTGGTCAAGCGGTTTAGATTTTTCATATAAACTTTCATCCCCTATTTCAACCCTTTAGAGGTTGATTTTTGAAAAAATAAGTAGCCTATGTTAGACCCAGTGACTTTTACTACTTTCATTCTAAATTTCATCCAAATCGGACCAGTAGATTAGCCGTGAAAGCGTGACAGACAAACACACAGACTTTCGCATTTATAATATAAGTATGGATTGTTAATATTTTGTTCTATAAATCAATAACAATTAGGCAGCTCAAAGTATTCTCTGTTCAAGTGTTATGTAAGCAGATTTATTACAATTATTTACCCCCTCTTCCGTCTTGTCAGCAAAAGTAAGCAAAGCTCTTACCCTCCCCCACGCTTGCGTAAGCATTTTTTAATTCATGTATTGTTTTTTTAACAAATATTTGGGGCCAGTCGTGGCGCAGTGGCACGTACGTGTGACTGTAAACTACTGGTTGTGGGTTCGATTCCCACTCGAAGAGTGGAAATATTTAATATTTCTATTTCTTAGTTCTGGTATTAGAGGTAAAGCGCGGCGTTAGGTTCCGCCATTTAACACGCAATCCCCCCGTACTCGGCGGAAAGTGGGGAACGGAGTGTCTTAACATTTGGTTCTACCCTGCTGTGTGCGGGATACTGCGTGAAGCTAAAAAAAGAAATTAACCTAAAAAACAAACCTACCGATGATGTAATCATCATCTAGACTCCTCTACCCCCTATGTTATCTAAAATAAGCGAAGCAAAGACCCTCCACTCCCCTATAATGCTTACTTAATACTTGAACGGCCTCATACCAGGATAGGCAGAGAGATTATAATGTTAAGACACTCCATTCTCCATTTTTCACCCGAGTTTGGACATATTGGTTATGAAACGTTTTAACGAACTATGAAGAATGATTAAATGAACATTTTAAACTGCTTTAGTTGCACGATGTTTCCCGTTTATAATGATAATGTGGCCAGTCGTGGCCCAGTGGCAAAAGCGTGTGTCTGTAAACGATTGGTTGTGGGTTCGATTCCCACTCGAGGAGTAGAAATATTTGATATTTCCATTTTCTTCACTCTGGTGTTGAGGTAAAGCGCGGCGTTAAGTTCCGCCACTTAACACGCAATGCTTCCGATTTCGGCGGTGCGTGGGGATCGGAGTGTCTTAACACTAGGTTCTCTCTGCCTACCCTGCGGGACACAGCGTGAAGCTAAAATAATAATAATGATAATCAGAGAGAAATTAGAGTCAAGACACTTCATTCACCAATTTCCTTTCAAAATTTAGACATTTTGGCGTTGAATGGCGCAATTCAACTCTGCGCTTTGTCTTAGGAACCAGAGCGGAGAAAAGTAACTATTTTAAATTTATTGATAACCCTGACTGGGAATCGAACCCGCAACCAATCGTTATTTTAGTCAAGTACTAAGAAGAGTCCACTGTATATTTTATAAACTACCAAATACGACTAAGGTGTGTTTAATATATATTTTTAAACATATTTAAAAATTAAAATATTTAAAAATATTCTTATTATTTACAAATGATTTGACATATTTTTTCAAATTTTTATAACAAAGCAACCAAAGTAAGGCAATCTAATCTCAAATAGTAAAATTTATTAAAAAAATAACTTACTCTTCTAAAATTTCTTCAGAGCCATGTTCATTCTTTTCTTCAGTTTTCATTAAAGCACTAAATATTATAAATTATTATTATTAAAAATAATATTTAAATAAAAAATGTCATTTTTCGCTATATGTCATCATACTTACCCATCATCAACAGTTATGGACAAAGCAGATTTAGAATTTCCAGTGTTAATATTGCTATATAGAAAAATATAAATAATTACTATTTTAAACGTTTTGTTTCTAATTGTTTTTGTATGTGGGTCTTAATTTTTTATTCTCTTTTACTATATACCTAACAGTTGCTAATATTTTTTCCTTACATTTCTACGTACGTCAGCAATTGAATTACCGCACTCAAAATTCTAATTAAAAATTATATTTATTCAAATAAACTTTTGTAAGCATTTTTGAATCGACGAATGTATATAAAGCTACCACTGAATCGGAAGGCAGTTCTGCTGAGAAGCTCAACCTGCCGGCCAGAAACTCAACAGTTGCTCTTTTCAAATATAAAAATGACAATTTTATTATTTGATACAATGGTTAGCTAAACCGGCATTAGACTCTAATTCAGATTAATGTCAATTAGTATTTAATTAGTATTAAATCAGATAAAAGACATTTAATTCTCATTTAATTTAATATCAGTTAAGACACTAATTGACACGTCTACATTTAATTTTCACGTGAAATAATTTAGCTACACAAACATGTCAAGTTCTTATATGTAATTATTTGAAATAATAAAATCTATAACGTTCTAATAATAAACTAATGTAAATAAATAACGAAATATAAAACAAAAATATTTACATTCGGTCTTCAAACATTTTGTATGGACTTGTATTTGCACCGTATCACTTAAAACTATACACTGCAACACAGGAAGTGATAAGCATTCAGATAAAACTATTTGTTAAAACGTACATTTTGTCCTCCTCAAAGAAGAAATCGTCGTCGTACTCTTGCATCATTTTGCTATTTACTATTTATAATATTATGTTCTATTATATATAATAAGAAAAAGGAATATACAATTACAATATGAAGCTTCGCTATCTAATGTTATTGATTTTTTGAATTCGCGTTCAAATGTCACACGATGTGTCGGTAAAGCAGAAAGGGGATCGACCAATCACGTTGCAGTGAAACGGCGGGAAATATTTTTTATCTGTAGGTTTTATTTTTTTTAAGAGCTTGCGTTGGACTCTTACGATTAATGTTACTGTATTACAGAAAAGATTATCACATATTGTTTGACTAATATTAAGGTTGGACTGATATTATCTATTGTGTAGTAATATTGTATAAAATATTAATATACTAATTTTATGATATGTAGAGGCTAAATTAGCTTAGCTCAAAAGATAGAACTAAAGATTCATTTTTGTGGCTTTTTGTGGTGATTTTCTTGCTTTTATCATGGAATTAAGCCTACAGACATTACCCATGAATAAATTAATTAGTAAATATTTATAAATATAATTAAATATTTGTGTTTTTAAATAACAGTCCTCATGTACTTATACCTCTTTGATGAAGGTAAATTTAGATATTAAATCTATAACTTCGAAATATTAAAAAAGAAATTCTTTAAAACAAACTGTTAAGTGCAGAATTGCTTAAAAAATTTTAAAAAAAACCATTACTGACAAATAAAACAATAAATTGATTAATATTATATCATTTACTATTTGTGTCACACAAAAACATATATATATAGCGGCCATATTTCACAATATATTAGAAATACAACAAATGAATACAATCATTAGGCACTAAATCCATCTTAAAATAATCTCAAAATTTTAAAAATAACCAGTTTATATGATTTTCTATTCATTGCAAGTATTTGGCTACATCTGTAAACAAAATTGGTTGGTTAGGATCGCATACAGGCGCGTCATATAAATAAGTTATTATGTTTTAGAAAAAATAGTTAAATTGTGTATTTATATAATCTATTACATAAATAATCATTACTTTCAAATAAAATATTAAACTTATTCACGTTACATCATTTGTATACTATAAGCGTCACACAAATACATATAGATATGCACATAGCGGCCATATATATTGGAAATACCACATGAATAAAATCATTAGGCAATAAATCCATTTTAAAATAATCTCAAAATAACTAGCTTATATGATTTTCTATCCATTGCAAGTATTTAGCTACATCTGTGAACACCACGTATTGGGTAGGATCGCATACAGGCACGTCGGTTCTTGCCACCGAAACTGACACTATCCCTCTGATATGCCACGTTCCTGCCGCTTTCGGATCGCTGTCTTTTGCCAAATCCGGTACAAAAACTTGGAAGGCACCTCCACTGTCGCCGTTGCATGCTGATGTGCCTGTAAGTTGAGAGATATTTATTTATTTTCATACATGTAGGAAATTAATAAAACATTTTTTTAAAATGTAAAACGCAGCGTGCAACGTAGCAACGTTGTGGCCAGTTGTGGCCCAGTGGCACAAGCGTGTGACAGTAAGCGACTGGTTGTGGGTTCGATTCCCACTCGAGGAGTGGAAATTATATTTCCATTTTCTTCGCTCTGGTGTCGAGGTAAAGCGCGACGTAAAGCGCTTAACACTAGGTTCCCTCTGCCTACCCTGCTGTGTGCGAGATACAGCGTGAAGCTAAAAAAAAAGTATAACGCTTGCGCGCGCTTTAAGCGCATAAGCGCTTTGATCTGATATACGGATTCACCGTATTTAAATAACACTTTGAAAATGTAAAAAATATTCAATAAATAGCATTTGCTATTGCTAAACGATTGTTCATAGAATAATCTTGTATTGGTCGCGGTTAACTTGCACTTGGCCGCTTTCAAGGAGGCTGAGACCAAAACCTTTTTTTAGGGTTGGATACGCCTCTTGTTCGAGTACAATATAACTTGAATAAAACATATTGTTAATATTACCATTTTTATATCCAGCGCAGAATTTGTGATCGTTTAATATCCTGGAGTAGAATAATGGGTTAGTCTTAATACACGCGCTTTCTGATACTATCGGCATTTTTGCTTGCTTAAGTTGAGGTGACAAGGTATCAGAGATGTCGAATCCCCAACCTACGGTCTAAAAATGAAAAAAAAAAAACAAATAAAAATATTTTTTTTTATCTATGCTTATTTTTACGCCCATCTTACTGGGTTCGATTCCCACACGAGAAAATCATAGTTGAATATATATAATAAAATTCCACAGCTTTTTTTGATTTGAGTCTAGTGCAGGTGAGCTACCATTGTATCAAATAATAAAATTATAATTTTTATATTTGAAAAGAGTTAGATCTAGTGATGACTACGATCATTCGACGATTCAAAAGTGGTTGTAAAAGTCTATTTGAATAAAGATATTTTGAATTTGAATATAAGCTTAAATTATCTCTTTTTCTAGATTCTGGTGATGAGAAAGTGGAGAACGGAGTGTTTTACATTGTTTGACACTAAGTTATCTCTGATTTACCCTGCTATGTAGAAAAAAGCTGAAAAAAGTATATTTTAATGCTGAAATTCTATCAAATGTGTAAATTTAAGAAAAGCAGACAATTATTTTATAAACATAATATTTAAACATTTTCCGATGCTTTTAAAAAAAGTGAGGCAGTTTCAAAAGCTTTTCTCATAATAGTTTTATTAATTATTAAAATAAAAAATACACATACTACCATATTCAGGCGAGAATGAATGGATAAATACAAAGAATCTTTATAGAATTATCCAACATTTTTAAGTTAAAATTTTGTTTCTACTGTAAACACGATGGTTGTGGGTTCGATTCCCATTTGCAGAAATAACTATATTTAAATTTCATTGCATTGGTACCTAAGATAAAGCGCGGCGTTGAGTTCCACCACTCAACACGCGAGATTTAGGGTGGTAAGTGGATGACAGAGTGTCTTGAAACTATGTTCTCTCTAACTACCCTTAACTATGCGGGAAAAAGCGTGAAACGTGAAAAGAAATACTTACAACTCCATAAATGTCATCAGTAGGTAATTTATCGTATGCCTTGGAATACCAGAGGCAGGCGGGTTGGACGTAATCAGTAAACGTGACTTGTGCTTTCAACTTCAGAAGCGCTACGTCGTTGTGTAAACGCCGATGATCGAATTGATCGTGAATTATAATCTGATGTATCTGAAAGGATATAATGAAAAAGACATTTAGAAAAAGTATAATAAATTGAACGCAGCAGGATTCTGACCGCTAAGCCATGCGTTTCACTATCAGCTGCGTCGAAACTCTTATACGCATATTACAACTTATTTATCTTGTTAGCACCTCTGTAGAGAGATTTAAAAAAAAAATCTGCTACACAAAGATTATTTTAAAAACAATCGTTTGGCGAGAGAGAATGCTATTTATTAAATAATTTTGAACATTTTAAAATGTTATTTACTTACTTAAGAAATTGAAAACGTCATTTAAAAATGTAAAAAAATTTGAGCGCAGCGGGATGCGCACACGCGCCTCTTGGACCCATTTCCAAATAACAATTTAAAAGTTATTTTATCATTACAGTCAGACACTGTAATTCTATTTATTAGTTTACGTCATTTTCATGTTGTTCCTCTGATTGCAATGCGTGTCACGGAAAGTCCGAAACAGAGTGTCTTGACACTAGGATCTCTTTGACTATCCAGAAAAAGCATATTCAGAAAAAGCAGCTATACAGAAAAAGACATGAAATTGTTAGAATGTCAGAAGTTTCTAAGAAAATCTTTATCATACTCATTAAACTAATATCAGAAACTCAACTTTCTGGCTTATGTGAAAACCTCTGTTTCAAAATATGACAAACATACGTTCTTGCATCATATAGGCTACAATTTATAAAGATTTTGAATATTTTGTTCATAATATAAAAAAAAAAATTAAATAGCTTCACGCTATATCCCGCACACAGCAGGGTAGGCAGAGAGAACCTAGTGTTAAGACACTCCGTTCCCCACTTTCCGCCGAATTCGGAGGCTTGCGTGTTAAGTGGCGGAACTTAACGCCGCTCTACCTCGACACCAGAGCGAAGAAAATGGAAATATAATTTCCACTCCTCGAGTGGGAATAGAACCCACAACCAGTCGTTTACAGTCGCACTCTTGTGCCACTGGGCCACGACTGGCCACTTCATAATATGACCGACCATAACATTATAATATTTGAGACACTGTCGTCGGCATAGCTACAACTACAAGAGCCTTTACAAAAAGGACAACAATTGAATAGGTAATGTAATAATAAGGTAATTGATGGTTCAACTGATATTTTTTCAATTAGATTAAGGACGGCGTTATGTTCCACCATCAAATACGTTATAAACATTTTTTTTCAAGTCAAATAAATTTATTCAAAATAAGAAGTTAAATGCTTCATTTTTTGAATTTAGTGCCTCAGACCTGAGAAGAACCGGTGTAAGAAACTCAATGGGACTTTGAAAAGAGCAACTGTTGAGGTTCTGGCCTGCTCTTCTCAGCAGAACTGCCTTCCGAGTCGGTGGTAGCTTTATGTACAATGTCGACGATTCAAAAGTGCTTACAAAAGTCTATTTGAATTGAATTGAATGAATACCCTACCCTACCCTACCCTACCCCGCTAAGTTTGAAAAAGTGTTAAGGTGCTTCTTTAAATTGTTTTTTTTATATATAATATAAGCTATACTTCTTTTTCTTGCGTTCCTTCATCCCCTCCGACAAGATTGAATTTGCCAAGTACCACGCTTAAGATTTCTGGCAACACTTGCTCGCCTCTTATTGATGCACAATGTGCCGCTGTAAAGAGAAATAAATATAATAATAATAAATAATATATTAAATAACAATTTATATTGGTTTTAGACAAAAAAGTTAAAATTGTAAAATAAAAGTAGCCTAAGTTGCTTCTTATTAGATTATTGACGAGACTTTAACCCTTTAAACGTAAACTAACTTTTAATTTGCGCAAGTCCCGTCAAAATCAGTCCAGCCGTTCCAGAGATTCGCCGGAACGAACAGATGCTCCAATTTTATTTATTTTGTCAGTTTATAAGTTACATAACCCTTCGGGGGGGAATATTATATTAAATTTCCACGCTTTGGTTAGATAGTAGGTAAGATCAGCGCGGCATTTAGTTACCAAAACGAGACTTACTCTTACTTTTCATCCTCTATGTAATTTCATTATTTCAGTTTCCTGCTTTATTCCACACAGAGTTTTCAGAGAAAACTTTATGTCCAGACTCTCCATTATACGCTTTCCGTCCAAATTTGAGACAATGTGCGTCGAGTGGTGGGAGTCATTTTTTACCGGAATGGCGAAATTAAAATTATTTATTTATAATGAATGGCTTATTACAACATTTAATATTAAAAAAATCCTATCGATTCCATTCCCAATCGGAAATGATTATATTTTAATTATTTTCATTGTTCCGCACGTCAAACGTGGCGTTGAGTTGAGTTAAGTTACACCACTCAACACGCAATATTTTAAATTCAGGTGGAAAGGGGAGACGTGTCTAAACACTTAGTGGGAGAAAGCGTAAAGCTGCCAAAAATATATTATAATTCCAAAATATATATATTTTTTTTGTTAGCTTCACGCTATATCCCGCACACAAGAGGGTAGGCAGAGGGAACCTAGTGTTAAGACACTCAGTTGCCCATTTTCCGCCGAATTCGTTGGCACTGCGTGTTAAGTGGTGGATCTTAACGCCGCGCTTTGCCTCGGTATCAGAGCGAAGTAAATGAAAATGATAAATATTTCCACCCCTCGAGTGGGAATCGATCCCACAACCAGTCGCTTTACAGTCACACTTTGTGCCTCTGCGCCACGACTGGCCCCAGTAAGTATATTATAATGATATATATTATAATTCCATACAGTATCAAAAGCATAACTTTTAATAAAATTTACCTGTTAATACAAAAACGTTAGTAATCAAAGTTCCACCACAGATATATTTAATTTGAGATCGTTGGACTTGGTATAAAGCGGCATGCCACGGCCAGTCCCCGGCTTTAGTTGGCAAACCATTGACAATGAGCTCCGTATGAGTTACTTTACGTCTTCCACAGTTACCAGGTTCCTTTCCGGGACTCTCAGCGTGGTCTACGTAACCTTGAATATGGTGATCTAGGTAACCCTGAAATAAATTTGTTTATATTATCTGTTATCAATTGTGAATGCAAAAATCTGTATGTCTATTTGTTTATTACGCTTTCGCTTGTAATCTGCCGGATCGATTTGGATAAAGTTCGGAATGAAAATAGTGTTGTCAAACATAGGTTACTTTTTCATCCCCTAAAGGATTGAAATAAGGGTTGAAAGGTAATACAAAAATCAAAACAGCTTGACCGAATATAATGAATTTTTGAACCGAAGGTTAAACATAGGCTACATCGTTTTTAAAAAATCTAAAAATGAAAGGGTTACAATATAACGCAACAGAAGTGGTTTTGCAGGTAACGCGCGACGAAGCCGCAAGCGGGCTGCTACTCATCAGTATTTTTGAAGCGTTATTCACACACTTAGTAAGATTACAATAAAAAAGTACAGTATAAGTACTTTGTCTTGCCAAAAAAATGAAAATAATTAAAATATAACCATACCTCCGATAGAGAGTCCACCACTAACCACCGGAACAAGCACGCAGACAGACAATTATTGTTAAAGATGTTATTTTGGTTATATATACCAACGTGTACATACACCGTTATTTTTTTTAGCTTCACGCTATATCCCGCATACAGCAGGGATAGATAAGTGGCGGAACTTAGCGCCGCGCTTTGCCTCGATACCAGAGCGTAGGAAATGGAAATATTAAATATTTCCACTCATCGAGTGGGACTCAAATCCACAACCAGTCGTTTACAGTCACACACTTGTGCCACTGCGCCACGACTGGCCCCTTCTTCAATTTTATCATCCTCTTCAATCTTTTTACTTTAATTTTATCTACATATTTGTATAAATAGAAATAGTGGGGAACGGAGTGTCTTAACACTAGGTTCCCTCTGCCTACCCTGCTGTGTGCGGGATACAGCGTGAAGATGAAAAAAAAAGAAATTGTAATATGACTTACCACTTCGGGATCTTCACAGTATTCCACATTATTTATGTTTAGGCTTTTAAAGTACGGAACGACTCCAAGCGTCAGTCCTTTTACTTCAAAAGCGATATGCTTGCTTTCTTTAAAAAACCGTATCAGAAAGGAATTGTCATTCGCTTCGTATGATATTCTTGCAAACGATTTGTTATGCTGGAAATTGATAATTCTTAATATATTACCTGTTATTTCCCGCGACTTCGTTCACGTAATTAATAGAAAATAACAATAATTTAATTTATATATATCCAAAGCCTGCCCGTATTAAATGCCGGACTTGTATCCAAACTTTTAAACTTTTTTGCTGCCTAAACTGCTACCTTAATGTTAGAATTTTCACAATCACTTAAATAGGTCTTAGTAATTTTTAATTAGTAAGACATATTTAAGTAAGAAGCTAACTATTTAGCTTATTAACTATTTAAGCTTATTAATTAATTTAATCCTTATTTCACTACCTTAGGGGTAGAATTTTCACAATCATCGAAATAGGTTTTTAATAAATTTATAACATTAAATAAAAAAAAAAAAAAAAATAGCTTCACGCTATATCCCGCACACAGCAGGGTAGGCAGAGGGAACCTAGTGTTAAGACACTCCGTTCCCCACTTTCCGCCGAATTCGGAGGCTTGCGTGTTAAGTGGCGGAACTTAACGCCGCGCTTTACCTCGACACCAGAGCGAAGAAAATGGAAATATAATTTCCACTCCTCGAGTGGGAATCGAACCCACAACCAGTCGTTTATAGTCACACTCTTGTGCCACTGGGCCACGACTGGCCACACATAACATTAAATATTGATTATAATTCATTAAACATTAAATATTATTAAACTACAAATTATAAAATAATAATAATAACAATAAACATAAAAAGTATATGTATACCTATATATATGAAATTGATAAGGAAAATTAAGAAAAATTGGGGCCTCTCGTAGCGCAGAGGCACAAAGTGTGACTGTAAAGCGAGTGGTGGGTTCGATTCCCACTCGAGGAATAGAAATATATAATATTTCCATTTTCTTCGCTCTGGTGTCGAGGCAAAAGCGCGGCGTTAAGTTTTGCCACTTAACACGCAATGTCCCCGAGTTCGGCGGTGCGTGGGGAACGGAATGTCTTAACACTAGGTTCTCTCTGCCTACCCTGCTGTGTGCAGGATGCAGCGTGAAGATAAAAAGAAAGAAAAAGTATATGTATACTTATATATCAAATTGATAAGAAAAATGAGAATGGCGTAATATACGTATGCAGTAAGACCAAGTAGGTACATAGATTTATATTTTACTACAATATACTAACTATATTGGCTGTATTATTAACTTATATTAACTATATTATTAACTTTACTAGAAAACGTAGGACCATAGCACTAAATTCTATCTGACTATATCATAAAGTGGGATATAAATAAAATAATAAAATACCCCTTTGAAGGTCAAACTTACTAACACAACACTGGCATCCGCATCAAATTTCAACTTGATCTTAGTAGAAACAGGAAAAGTCTTTCCTATATATACTGAATAAGAATTCTCTTCCTCCGGCGGTCTGTTGACCTCGAAGGACGTGGAAATATCATCCGAACCGTTACACGGGTGGGCAAAAGCTAAAGGATTGCCCACTAACGCCCAACCATTGTCACTTTTCACTTCCACCTCACTTATCACTTGAAATATTATTAATATAATAAGAGTACAAGGCGATTTTTTCATTATTTAAATGATATCTGAAATAATAAGTTAAAATTTAAATATAATTGCCAAGTTACTTTGCCAAGTTATTACACTTGTTTACAGCTCCAGTGAACTAACTAGTCTAGCGACGTAGACAGTACATTTTCCTTAAGCAAATAAGAAATGAGTCATCTTAGTGTAGCAGACTACTTTTGCGATGATTTTATATTCGATCTGGAAGAATGATTATATATATAAATTTTTGTTTTTTCGTTTTGATTGGTGCGGCAACAAGTTTTACCACTTAATATGCAATGTATCGGATTTGGACAAAAAGTGGAGAACGGAGTATTAACTCTCTGCCTTGATAATCAGAGAAAGCGTAATGTCGTAAAAAAATAAAGTAATCTCTGTAAACACGATACGATCTCTGTAAATACGATCGATACGATTGGAAATACCGTATCTTGTTAGATATGACATGGAATATGTATGGCGTTGTTATTTGTTGCCAATAGCTTTTTCTTTTTTTTTTTTTTTACCTTCACGCTGTATCCCGCTCACAGCAGGGATTTTCTTTCCTTTTTTTAGATTCAAATTATATCTCGCACACAGTAGGGCAGACAGAGGGAAACTAGTGTTAACACTAAAAAGTTGTCTTACGACACTCCGTTCTTCACTCACCGCATTTTGGAGCGAATAAAATGGAAATACAATTTCCACTCCTCGAGTGGGATTCGAACCCAGCACCAGTCGTTTACAGTCACACGCTTGTGCCACTGGGCCACAACTGGCCCCAAATTAAAGAATTGAACTGGAATTTAAAGAAGATATAAGGAAAATTATAATCAATATAACCTTAATTTGACTTGCAAAATCAGGTTTTTGTGTGACCTTAGCAGCTATTTTACACTTTATTCCGTATCAAGCTTGATTAGTTAGACTTGCACATTAAATTTTAAAAACATTAAATATGTAATTCCTTTTTCAGAAGTCAGAGAAAACCTATTGTCAAGACACCCCGTCCTCCATTTTCCGCTTAAAATCGAGACATTGCGTGTTGGGTGGCGGAACTCAACGCCGCGCTTTGTCTTTGGTATCTGAACGAAGAAATGAAAAAATAATTACCATTTTTGGGAATCTAACTCAAGATCACCACAAATCACTAGAAGCTTTACAGTCAGACGCTGTCCCACTGCGCTACGAGGGCTCTAACTGTGCTTTTTTTTATTTTTCAACCCTTTAGGGGTTCAATTTTGAAAAAGTGACCTATATTTGCAATTGGATCTTCAATTGTTTTCATTTCTAATTCTATCCAAATCGGTCCAATCGACTAGCCGTAAAAGCGTAACTGACATACACACACACAGACAGACTTTCGCACTTATAATAGTAGCATTGAATACAATAGACATTCTAACAAATGTATAGCTTTTTATATAATAGATAGATATTTAAGTAACTTACTTGTAATAAATATATCACTGGCGATAACTTCTACACTTTGAACATGTGAATGCACTAAATCTACGTCAGTCAGTTGAGACAAAAGATCAGTAAGAGTCACGGCTAAACTGAAAACAATAAATAAAATCGAGACATTGCTATAGAGTGGAAATCAACGCCGCGCTTTATCTTCGGTACCAGAGCGATAAAACGAACATTTTAAATAATCATTCCAACTTTTTGATTCAAGTGGGAATCGAACCAGAGTTTACAGTCAGACGCTCTCCCACTGCGCCATAACGCCATCAAGTAATCCGGCATTCTAATTAAAATAAATAAATAAAAGAACACTTTGCCTCTAATACCAGAGTGAAGGAAATGGAAATATTAAATATTTCCACTCCTCGAGTGGGAATCGAACCCACAACCAGTCGTTTACAGTCACACGTTCGTGCCACTGCGCCACGACTGGCCCCAAAATATGTTTTTTCCTTCATGGAATAGCTGGCATTCAAACTCACTACTGTCGCGTTTATGTTTAAGTCGTATTTTTAAAATAAAAAAATAAAAACTCGACATTTTATAAAAACATTATTTTTATTATACTAGCTGCAACACAGCGATCGAACCGAGAACCAGTTATGAAGTCATATGTATGTATGCAGTATAAATATATACGTATGATCTTCAAAGAATTTCAACAAAAACATGTTTCTTTTGAATTTTATTGATGAATTATTATTATTTTATTTATAATTTTCTTTTTAGCTTCTCGCTGTATCTCGCACACAGAAGGATAGACAGAGGGAACCTAGTGTTAAGACGAAAGGAGGAATGTGGGGAACGGAGTGCCGTTCTCCACATTCCGCCAAATTCGGAGGCATTGTGCTAAGTGGCGGATCTTAATGCCGCGCTTTGCTTCGACACCAGAGCGAAGAAAATGGAAATATGAAATATTTCCACTCCTCGAGTGGGAATCGAACCCACAACCAGTCGTTTACAGTCACACGCTTGTGCCACTGCGCCACGATTGGCCCCCAAATTTATAATAAAATTTGGTCATTAAAATTTAGATCATTGAGAACCTAGTGTCAAGACACTCTGTCCTCAACTGTCCGCTGGAAATTGAAACATTGCGTGTTGAGTGACGGAACTCAACGCTGCACTCTGTCGTAAATGCCAAAGCGAAGAGATAAAAGTTAAATAAATATAGTCATTTATCCGAGTGGAAATCGAACCCACTACCATCGCTATGTGAAATATGATGGTCTCAATCTATTTTCAATTTATAATATTTTTATATAATAACTAGCTGTTACCCGCGACTTCGTCCGCATGAACCAAGAAACATCTTCATTGAGTTCCGATCAGCAGCTCTACCCAAAGTGAAAATGGTTAGAGTCAGATAGATCTCCCAATTGCGTTATACGAAAAAACCGCATCTGTGCCTTTCAAATTTGAGGGTTGCCCTCGATTTCTCAAGGATTCCATCATCAGATCCTGATCTCCTTACCATGGGACCAATTGTGAAATATACCCTCTCGAATAAAAAAAAAATTTTGAAAATCGGTCCATCCATCTTCGAGTAATCGGGGAACACATAAAAGAACCTCCTTTTTTATGTCGGTTAAAAATCCCTATAAATTTTAACTTATTATGTTATTCTGATATCAAACCTACATTACTGCAAAGTTTCATGAAAATCCGTTCAGTAGTTTTTGCGTAAAAGAGTAACAAACTCCGTACAAACTTTCACATCTTATATATAAAAATGAATCGCCGAATATGTTGCTAAGCGCAAAACTCGGTGAACGGTTGGACCGATTTCGCTAATTCTTTTTTTAGAATATTCCTTGAAGTACGAGGATTGTTGTTAAGGAGAGAAAAAATAAAAAAACATCCTGAAAAAGTCTTAAAACAACACTTTTCTATCCTCCCATACAAAATATTCGTTATAATTATTAAAAGTCAATTTGAACTTTAATACCATACCATAAAGTTTAAATGTTACTGGAGAGGTTTTGATAAAAAGCTGCTAAAATATCACTTTATACATAGTATACGAATGTCAATTTCGCAACTTTTGACAAAGTTGTGATAGCTCAGTTGGAAGAGCGCTTGCTTTTTATGGTTATTTTTTATTAGGGTCCACGGTTCGATCCTGACATGGATGTCTATTCTTTTTTGTTTCATTTTTTTATTTTTTTTTTATTTTAATTTTTTTGTACAAGTTTATTGGACTTTTAATTATATTTTTTGTTTATTTTATAATATTTTTATTGTAAGCATTATTTCAAAAAAACGATTCTCCGCAAGAAATTCTGAGCGGCGCTTTATTGTAACTTTTTTGTAGCGTAGGCGCTCAATCAGAAAGGATTTTTAAAAATTCATCTCTTAAGAGGGGGAAATAGTGGTTAACAGTTGGTTAACAGAGTGTATGAAATTCCATCAGTTTTGAAGTAAAGCCATGAAATCTAATTTCTGTAAATTTAATAAAAAAATATTAAATTTCAATTTTATTGATTGTGAAAGCTCGACCCCTAACATGGTGAAATAAAGGTTAAAAGTTTGTATAGTTCATTGCCTTATTTGTTAAAGTTATGCTAGATATTTTATTTTGAAGTATACAACAAAAAAAACTTTTGTTCGAATCTGTCCAGTAGATCATAAGATGTGCGAGTACAAATATATGTATTTTTTTACGTATAAATTAGTATTATAATAGTATTTTTAATATATACATGTATGTATGATGTTGTATGTATATGTATCTATCACTATTTTCATTCTTTTGTGCACCAACACTATTAATTATATCTTACATGATGAGGTTGGCTTGAAGAGAATGATTTTTAACGTTAACCCCGCCTTTTGTGCAATTTTTCTTTTGTGTACAATAAAGAATAAATAAATATATAAAAACATAGAAAAAACAAATCATATATTCAAGTTTTAATGCCGTTTTCCTGGCAATATTTGTTTTTGTAAATTTGTGTATGTATATCTATAGACGGAATTGTTCATTATTTTACTGTAGTAGAGTAGTTTTTCCTTTTTCTTTTCGCTTCATGGTTTTCCCCGCAAAGCGAGGTAATGTCGCATAGAGGGGGACAATTATACCCCCAAGAGGGAATCGAATACACAACCGTCGCGTTACAGTCACACACTGTCTCACTGCGCTACGGCAGTCTCACTTAGTAGCGTAGTTTAGGTTTCTAATCAGCAACCAGTGAATATTTTTTTATATTTCCAACGCAGAAAATGACTATTTTTTTTACAATTTCTTAATCCTTTTTCGTCAACTTAGTGGTAGAATTTTCATAATCGCTGAAGTTATAAATATGCCTTACTCCTTCAGTCATGTAATAAGCCCAGCTATTTATACAGGATGAACGCGTGTCGGTGAAGGGTACAATATTTTTCCGATTTTTAGTTCGTAGATTAAATTATGATATATGAGACAAACTGATAATTTGGCTTGAACTTATAGTATAAAGTGATATTATGCAGGTTATATTTATTGAGATTTATTTATATACTTCAATTCAACTTGACCAATAAAAACTATTCGAACTTTATTCAGCTACCATTAATTTATATTCCGTTTCCTTATATTGCATGCATTAGGTATTCAATTACATTTTTCTTAGGGATATCTGTAGCTGTATTAAATCAAAGCTGTGCTATCATGTTATCCGTCATACAGCTAAGAGAGAGATAACAACCTTTGCATGAACGTAATTAGTTGATTAAATTATTTAAAATAGCCTGAGAAATTATACCCTCATCAGGCAAACATAAAGTAGTGATCATTCATCAGATCATAGCAGGCAAAGAGCTACAGGAGAACATGAGAGAAAATGTAAAATTAAATTCCTTAAGTTGTTAAAGATATTTAGAAAACGTACAAAAAATTGAACGCAGCGGGATTCGAATCCGCGCCTCCTGATCACCGAATTCAAATTTTTAAACGTTTTCTTAATGTCTTTTTCAATTTTCCTAAGTGTGGAATAACACTTTAAAAAGGTTTAAAGTATATAATAAATAGCATTCTAATGTTTAAAAGTCCTTAAGTTGTTATTGGAGAGAATATGGACATGTCAAACACATCGTTTTTATGATGATTTGGAATAGCATTGGGCTGAAGAGGGAAGGGATATCATTAGCACTATTTATTTTCTATCCGGAAGAAAAAAAAATGTATATTATAATGCATTAAAATTATTTAAAAAAAATACATTTTAGTATTGATGTCAAAAATATGGCGATACGAAGTTCGCCGGGCCCGCTAGTCTTATATATAAAAATGAATCGCCGAATATGTTGGTAAGCGCAAAACTCGGTGAACGGTTGGACCGATTTCGCTAATTCTTTTTTTAGAATATTCCTTGAAGTACGAGGATTGTAGTTAAGGAGAGAAAAAATAAAAAAAACATCCTGAAAAAGTCTTAAAACAACACTTTTCTATCCTCCCATACAAAATATTCGTTATAATTATTAAAAGTCAATTTGAACTTTAATACCATACCATAAAGTTTAAATGTTACTGGAGAGGTTTCGAGACGGCAAAACAATTGATAAAAAGCTGCTAAAATATCACTTTATACACAATATACGAATGTCAATTTTGTTGTTAGAGCGCTTGCTTTTTGTGGTTATTTTTTATTAGGGTCCACGGTTCGATCCTGACATGGATGTCTATTTTTTTTTTATTCTTTTTTGTTTCAATTTTTTATTTTAATTTTTTATTTAAATTTTTTATACAAGTTTATTGGACTTTTAATTATAATTTTTGTTTATTTTATAATATTTTTATTGTTAGCATTATTTCAAAAAAAACGATTCTCCGCAAGAAATTCTGAGCGGCGCTTTATTGTAACTTTTTTGTTGCTTAGGCACTCAATCAGAAAGGACTTTTAAAAATTCATCTCTTAAGAGGGGGAAGTAGTGGTTAACAGTTGGTTAACAGAGTGTATGAAATTCCATCAGTTTTGAAGTTAAAAGCCATGAAATCTAATTTCTGTATATTTAATAAAAAAATATTAAATTTCTATTTCATCGATTGTGAAAGCTCGAGCCCTAAGATGATGAAATAAGGTTGAAAGTTTGTATGGAAGTTCGCCATTTGCAATGTTAAAATGTGAAACTCTGTTTATAAGCGTATTATAAAAAAATAGTAAATACGTATTACAGCGATTATGAAAATTCTACCACTAAGTTGACCAAAAAGGATTGAGAAATTGTAAAAAAATATAAAAATTTATTCACTGGTAGTTGATTAGAAACCTAAACTACTCTACTAAGTACTTGAGGCTGCCGTAGTGCAGTGAGACAATGTCTGACTGTAACGCGACGGTTGTGGATTCGATTCCCTCTCGAGGGTATAAATATTTGTATATTTTCATTTCTTCGCTTTGGTACCAAAGACAAAACGCAGCGTTGTGTTCCGCTCCAAAGTCTCGATTTCGAATGGAGACCGGAGGGTGGAATGGTATGACCCCTCTATGCGTGATTACCTCGCTTTGCGGGAAAAACCATGAAGCGAAAAGAAAAAGGGAAAAACTACTCTACTATAGTAAAATAGTGAACAATTACGTCTACACATATACATACACAAATTTACAAAAACAAATATTGACATGAACGTGAAAACGACATTAAAACGTGAATATATCTATATTTTTAATTTTTTTTTTCTATGTTTTCATATGCACGCGCACATCTTATGATCTACTGGACAGATTCGAACAATTTTTTTTTTGTTGTGTACTTCAAAATAAAATACTTAGCTGAACTTTAAGAAATAAGGCAATGAGACCTTAACAAAAGTTGTTCAGCGTGATGAACATTTTTCCTTGACTTATAAAAATTACAAATCTAAAATATCTGGTGAAGAACCAAATGAGTCCTGCTTCACTTTAGGAAATAAGATAATGTCGCCTTATCTAAAACTGTTCAAGGTGATGGGTATTTTCTAATTATCAGGCTAATGTCAAATTTTCAACATGTAAGTACGTATTTCAGCGATTATGACAATTCTACCACTAAGTTGACGAAAAAGGATTGAAAAATTGTCTCTGGTTGCTGATTAGAAACCTAAACTACTCTACTAAGTACTTGAAGCTGCCGTAGCGCAGTGAGACGGCGTCTCACTGTAACGCGACGGTTGTGGATTCGATTCCCTCTCGGGGGAATAATTATTTCTATATTTTCATTTCTAAAAGAAAAAGGAAAAAACTACTCTATTATAGTAAAACAGTTAACAATTGAGTCTGTACACAAATATTGACAGGAACGTGAAAATACATTAAAACAATGAATATAGGATGTCTAAATTTTTTTTTTATGTTATTATATATTTGCACGCGCACATCTTTTGATCTACTGGACAGATTCTAACAACGTTTTTTTTGTATACTTCAAAATGAAATACTTAGATGAATTATAAGAAATAAAGCAAAGAAACCATAACAAAAGTTGTTCAGCGTGATGAACATTGCTTGACTGAACATTGCTTGACTTTAAAAAATTACAGATCTGAAATATCTGGTGAAGAACCAAATAAGTCCTGCTTGACTTTAGGAAATAAGACAATGTCGCCTTATCTAAAATTGTTCAACGTGGTGGGTATTTTCCTTCATATTGAAAAAAATCAGCCTGATTTGTCAAATGTCAAATTTTCAACACACTCGGAGTCCAAATCGCATCTTGGTATGTTTTTTGTACATTACTCAGCATTCCTAATACAAAAGCATTTTTTTAATGTTTATGAGTATATAGTTAATTAATATAAAATTTTGTCCAAAGAAAAACTTAAATCGTTTCTACAAAACTTTAAATTGAAATTATAAATATACCTAATTCCTTCAGTAATATACCTAATAAATAGTTGGGCTATTTATAGAGAATGGACGTGTGTCAGTTAAGAGTATAAAATTTTTCCGGTTTTTAGTTCGGAGCGTAAGTTTTAAGAAGTAAACTAATAATTTTGGCTTGAACTATATATTATAAATATATAATGTTGTTATGTAGGTTATATTTATTGAAATGTATTCATATACCTACTTGAATTCAAATTAATCAATAAAAACTACTCAAACTTTATCAGCTGCTTTTCATTATATTGCATGCATAAGGCGTAGGTAAAGAAAATATTTGTATAAAGTGATCATAGTTTTTAAATGATTATAGAAAAAAAACAACAATTCACCAAATAACATGCAAAGACAATTCCTTAAATTGAGTCTTATAAGGTAGTAGAAATTTATTGCCAGCCCATCTAAATCTTACACTCTCACTATTTACTAGATTATCTTCCAAGCCATTATCACACTCAATCAGTTTTTATCAAAATAAACTATTTTGGTTAATGCTTTTCCCAATAACGTAAAATAAATCAGTATATATTAGAACAATGAGCATTTCTTTATCTGCGAGTTGGACTCATACTGATTGGATTATGTTGTGTAAGTGTGAAGGTAAAATTATCAAAACCCTTATTGAAGTTTTAGGACAAGGACCACTATCAAAGCATTTCTTACAAAACTTACAACAGTGTGTTCTAAGTAACATAATTTGGCCCAAATATAATTGAACAACAGACTTCCAATCCATCTTTACTATATTTCATTCTCCATAATATAATATAAACCTACATATATCATATTGCAATAAATATATAAATATACAGCAAAATACTAATGAAAATGTTAAAAAGAATTCTTTTTTTTTTCAATTTTTTTTCTTTAATATTGTACAAGATTCAGGGACAAATTCACCACATGCAGGAGCAATATTACTTCTGTCAATGGTAAAAACAATTTTCTTCAGACTTAAGATTCGATTACATTTTTCTTAAGGATATCTGTAGCTGTATTTAATCAAAGCTGTGCTATCATGCTGTTCATCATACAGCTAAGAGAGAGATAATTATACCTACAATAACATTTGCATGAACGTAATCAGTTGATTTTTTTATGTATAAAAAAAGTTACTTTAAGCATTTTATTCAGTCGATTAAGTTGTTTAAACTAGCCATATCATAGATAATAGCAGGCAAAGCACTACAGGAGAACATGAGAGACAATGTGAAATGAAATTCCCTAAGTAAAGAATATGGACAAGTCAAACACATCGTTTTAATGATGATTTAGAATAGCATTGGGTAGAAGAGAAAAGGGATATCATTAGCATTATTTATTTTCTATCCGGAAGAAAAAAAAATATTATGCATTACAATTATTTTAAAAATCTTAGACTTTAGTATTGATAGTAAAAATACGGCAAACGAAGTTTGCCGGGCCCGCTAGTTATATAAAGTATATAATATGCTATTTATAAAATGGCAAACTAAGCATTTGATCATGTGATGATCATCAACCAAATTGTTGAGCACGAGGCCATGAATTTACATTTCGAATTTCGAATTAAACAGAACCGCTCTAATATTCCCTTTTTTTCGACAATTTGAAAATCAATAAAATGACCCAAAAAGGAACTGAATATTTGTGTCTTTCTTTAAAATTTATTTAAATTGATGGCGTAGCAACGCGCACATGGTAAAGTTAGTATTTTATATACAATTATTGATTATTTTTCATATGATTGAGTATCCAGTCCCTGTATTTAGCTACGTCAGTGAACACTGTATAGCCGTTGGGATCACACACAGTTGCATCTTCCCTGTCACTTTTTAGTGTAACAGACACTATACCTCTTACGTAATACGCCCCTGGTGCTCTTTCATTCGGCCCAAAGAATATTGATTCATCAGCGGTTTTATAATCTTGTACGTATACAACGAATCCTCCTCCGCTGTCTCCGTTACATGGCGAAGTACCTAGAATGTAAATAGAAATGTGGAACCGAAGCGTCAATATACCTCTATTCTCTTTCCAGATACAATTTTTTTTAAGCAAATCACTAACAACTTGTTCAAAGAACTTGGGGATCTTTTTAATGGACAAGTAATAAGGAAATTATTAAAATTACAACTGTCAAAATATAATCTGATCGTAATATTGTTTTACGATTAAATGACTTTTCTAAATACTTATGATTATACTGAAGTTATCTAAATATCTTTTACAGAATGTAGTTTTTGTATAAATTAAAACAAATAGTTTTAATTTATCGTTACTGAATAACTGACAGACGACACAGGCTGAAGATACTGCAATGATAAGGTCTGATTGACAAAATCACATTAAACTATTATTGTATGACATATTATATAGTACGTACATATGTATATGAGTTTAGCGCAAGTATTGATCTCTATCTTTACAATGACCAATTTCTTAAAATTTTCTATTTAAAGTAAGACAAAAAATTATGAAGCTTACCATTTTGGTGACCAGCACAGAACGTTTTTCCGTTTAACGCTTTTTGGTAGAAAATTGGTTCGAAAAGAATGCAAGTGACATCCGGTACTATAGGCATAGTAGCGACGTTTAGTGTCTTAGTCAGTGTGTCCTTCCTATCAAATCCCCAACCAACCACCTGTTAAAGGAGAGAGTGTAGAAGTAAGACTGATGTTTTACATTAAATATCATTTTTTAGGAACCAGTGGGAATGGGGCCAGTCGTGGCGCAGTGTCACAAATGTGTGACTGTAAACGACTGGTTGTGGGTTCGATTCACGCTCGGAGAGTGGAAATATTTAATATTTTCATTTTTTTCGCTCTGGTATCGAGGCAAAGCGCGGCGTTAAGTTCCTCCACTTAACACGCAACGCCTCCAAATTCGGCGGAAAATCGGGAACGGAGTTTCTCAACACTAGGTTCCCTCTGCCTACCCTGCTGTGTGCGGGATACATTGAAGCTACAATTTTTAGGAGGATTTCGATATGGTTTTCAATAATAGATCCAAGTTTAATTTGTGCATGTTCTTAGATATATTTTATCGTGATAACTCACCAGGTCGGTGCAGTAAGCATTTGTTTATATTTTTTTCTGTATTTTTGTGTAAAACCAAAACTACTAGTCTAATTGGATCGAGTTATCAGAACTAGATTCAGCTTTACTTGATGCGTGTCTATAGATTTATGTTACGGTGACAACTCACCAAGGGACGCTGCAATAAGTACATTTGTTTGTGCAAAACTAAAACTACGAGTCTGATTGGGATGCAATGTTCGATCGTATTGAAGTTTAATTAATGCATGTTCTCATGTATGTCTTATAGTGATAACTCATTAGGGGGCGCTGCAATAGGCTTTTGTTTTTGTAAAGTTAAAACAACGAATTCTACTTAGATGCGGTTGTCTGTGGAGGTTTCTGGTTTGATTGTTGCACGTTTTTTGATATATGCTACACCGATAGTACAACCAGGAAGCGTTGAATTTTTCGATTTGGATGCATTTCAATTTCTCCAATAAGTTCAAATGGGGCGTTGAATCACGTCATGTAATACGCAGTGTCTCGAATTCGGTCTTAAACAGACTCACCATGTTATAATATTTTTAATTCTTAATTTCAATGTAAGGTAGAAAAAAAGTAGTAAGTATATCATAGTCTTAAAGTCAACGCAAAGGAAGATGTGAGCAGCTGCGTGTAATATGTATGTAATAAAATAAAAAGCAAAGTTAAAAATAATGAAAAATCCCATGACAACTAAGTTGTAATTGAAAAAGAAATAAATGAAATACCTCCGCCTAAGAGAATATATGTAACGAGATGATATATCGAGAAGATAGGTACGCTTTATTCTATCTAGTAAGAAATGGACCTACGGTCCAAACGCTACTGTCCCTTCATCTTCATTCTTTCGCCTCGTACACTGTCACTGTCGTCAACCTTTCCATACACGCCCACGTCTGGAGGGTTCTCATGCTTTTTATGTTATCTTCTTCAAGCATCATTGATACTGTGTTCTCGAAGGTGTTTTTATTTTAAATCTCTTTGTTTTCTTTGTCTTGTCAGAAATTTTGTTTTCTTGGTCTTTTCAGATTGAAGTCAATATACAATTACTGAAAAATGGCAGGTAAACAAAAAATACAGTATCATCAATACCGAGCCAGTAATTTCGTAGGAGTCCAGTGTATCGTAAATCCCATCGAACCACAAGCACGCTGGCTGTACGTAGTTGTTAAAGCTTGCTGCAGTCATTAGCTTTACTAAGGCAATGTCATTATTTAGATGTCTGTGGTAGAACTCCTCGTGAACTATTACTTTGTATACCTGAAATTAATTAAGATATCACATCTCAGAATTATAGCGTTGATCGATTGATTGATTAATTGACTGACTGACAAATTTATGGATATTTTAATATTTGACAAATGGGTTACCTCAATTGTTTGAGCAGTTTCATCATGTCTAAAAAGAGAAAATTTTCCAAGTACTACTCCAAGAACTTCTGGGTTAACAGGTGCACCGTTGACTGTGACGCCATGAGCAGCTGTAACATTACATAAAAAAATACAATATTGCTAATAATAATTGAATATTTAATCTAGGGGTCCGAATAACACTTTTAAATGGCTCATGTTTCTAAGAGCTACTTCTAAATAATTAACCCGAAAAAAATATATATTTAACCCAAATTGAGGAAATCAAAATGTTTTTATATAAATTTGCCTTAAGTGTTGACCCAACTTCGTACACTCACCCACGGGCCAACAGCAGAAACATGCATTAGCTCAAAATGTAGTTTTGAAATAAAAAATATTTTGACATATTTCTCACAGACCAGTCAAAACTAAGTGTTTTGAGATGAGAGTCCCTCCACAAAAATAAGTTAAGGTGCCCCTCTTTATTTTATATATAGCGGCGTGCCAAGGCCACCATCCGGGTTCTGTAGACGATCCGCGTACGATTAATGGATTTTGAGCAACATTTACTCTTCGTCTGCCACAAAACTTGTCCGGCGCTTGTTCAAGATAACGATAAAGGCGAAAACTTCTAAATACTTCCTAAAAATATAAACATCATGTTTTTATTTTTTAAAGGAAATCTGTCCATTAATAATTTATCCAGAATCCAGTTTTTAAGCATTCACGCTTACATATATTTCATTAGTAGGGTCGATTGGTTTGGATATATTTCATATAATTGGTTACTATTCCGGATAATCACGAATCCGTAAAAGTGAGGGCCGGATAATCGGGTTTCTACTGTACTAGTATAACTTACCAAATCAGGGTAATGGCATTTTTCTATTCCATTTATCTTGAGACTTGTAATGTGTATTTGGTGGTGATAAGTGTTTCCTTCGACCCGGAAAATTGGATTTAAATCTTGGCTTTTATTGGTGAATTCAATTGTGTAAATGTTGTTTATAGTATCCGGATCTTTTGTAAATCTTGCATTTCCATTCTGAAAGGAGAAACAAAACTTCAAAGTATGTAAATGAATAATGAAACGAATATTTTTTTTTCTTCGCTCGTTCGCTCACAACACGCAAAATGTTTCGATTTCAGCCGGAAAGTGGAAGACGAAGTGTCTTGACACTATGTTCTCTCTAACTACTCCGCCATGCAGGAAACAGCGTGAAGCTGAATAAGCTGGGTAAATGTCTGACTGTAACCGATGGTTGAATAATGGTCTGGTTGGATAAAGTACTGTGTAAAGTTATGCCATGTAACAAACATAAATAGAGAATCAGAATGTAGAAACAAAAAGCATCACATTGTATCACGCAAACAACAGGGTAGGAAAATAAAACTCATTTACCCGCCGAATTTTGAAGGCATTGCGTATAAAGTATCGGACCTTAACGCCGAGCTTTGCCTTTACACAAGAGCGAAGAAAATGGAAATATTAAATATTTTCACTTCTCAAATGTGTATGGAACCCACAACCTGTGACGATTACAGTCACACTTGTATGCCCACAAACCACGACAGGCCTTCATGTTATTTTAAAGTGATTAAATCTGCTGTCATATGTTACTAGCGTGTTTGTGTTACCCGTCGAAGATGAAAGATTAAACATGCGCTACTTTTTTTTTGCACACAGCAGGGTAACCTAGTGTTAAGACACTCCGTTCCCCACTTTCCGCCGAATTCGGAGGCTTGCGTGTTAAGTGGCAGAACTTAACGCCGATAAAGCGCTTCTGCAGGTGTTTATTCTAAGAGACTCAGTAGCGTTATGCAGTCACCAAACGACACTACCGTCTCTTTTCTGATCCATCTCTAACCATACTGTTATATAACAATATTTTTATTGATGGCCCAAAAATCTTTTTTGTGGTATAAATAAAGACACTTAAAATTTTGGAATTCTATTTATCACTCTGTCAATATAGAAAAGATATTTTTACGTCTAGAGATACCCAAAGATATATATAATAGTATATATTTTTTTTACGGAATAAAACGATATCGTATATAGTATGTAACCTAATGTCATAAGTCAATTACCATTTTCAAAAGATAAGTTACTGCTACTCTGTTAGAGTTATAACGCTCTATACTTCATATCTTTTGAACCCGGTTCTGGTTCATAATTAATATAAACAAAGAGTATATACTATACTTAAATTTATTTTTTTTTAGTAAATGTTTTTCGAGGCCAGTCGTGGCGTAATGGTCCAAGGTGTCACTCACCGTCGGAAAAAAACACATTTTTCCGAAGGCTTCTCTCGAATAGAGGTGAAAGTCGCATTACCAAAACTCTTATTAACTTTTTTGTGAAGACCTATCGCGATATTTGTTAACGCCACAAATATTGTGGTAAAATGAATCTTCAAACTTGACAAAATTTCATTAAAAACGAACGGACAATAGTGTTCACTTCTGAAATATTATTCATTTTTTTTTTAGCTTCTAGTGCTGTATCCCGCACACAGCAGGGTAGGCAAAGGGAACCTAGTGTTAAAGGCTTTCGTGGCATGTCGGCACAAAGTGTGACTGTATACGAGTCTAGTTGTGATTTCGATTCCTGCTCGAGGAGTGGAAATGTTTAATATTTGCATGTTCTTCGCTCTGGTGTCGAGGCAAAGCGCAGCGTTAAATTCTGCCATTTACCGCGTGGTAAGTAGCGAAGCTTAATGCCTCCAAAATTCGGCGGAAAGTGCGAAACGGAGTGTCTTAACATTAGGTTCCTTCTACCTACCCTGCTTTGCGCGGGATACAGCGTGAAGCTAAAAAAATCTTAAATTTAAAATTACTCACGAAGAAGACGGAAGCTTCAGCGTCAAATTTCACAGTTATTACAGTCCCTGGTTCCATTATTTGGTTTATCCATACGTCATATGAACGATATCGATTCTCTGCATAATTTAAAACAATATCGTAATTTCCCTTGCAAAAGTAGTTATTGTGCCACGGTACATGGTGATTTGTACTGAACACGCTGATCCATGGTGGGTATATAAACGCTTGAACTTCAATCGCGAAAAACAGTAGAAATAAATAAATTAAATTACGATAATTTCCCATATTTTTAAGGTTATATAATAGTTTTATCACTTTTGACACGTCTGTTGTATATAAACATTCCGCTGTAACTAAAAGTTTGAATGCATGTAGTGTTATGTTCCGGACTTCATTGATGAATACTTTAACCAATGTTATCATATGAGGTGATGGGTTTTACCCCTCCGTTGCTGGGCAGCGTCTCGTAAAAGGCGGGTAACTCAGTAGCTTGGTGGTAGGAGATTCACTCTCCGACTGGCTCACGACCACTATCATGTCAATGACGAACCGCCAAACATCTGATAATGTGTTCCGGTTCGATGTCATGTAAGCCAGCTCTGCCTATCCCCACCTATCTCTCACCTAATCCTCATCCTTCTTCCCTCCTCTCTTTCTTCCCCCTTAAGGTTGGCATCCCATCTACAAGTTTTCTAATGTTGTGGATGTCCATAGGCGAAGGTAACTACTTACCATCAGGTGGTCCTTCTGCTCGTTTACCATCATTCCATCAATAATAAAAAAAAAGTGATGGGTATCTTTTAGTACTAAAATTCGTTTATAATTGATTAACATGTACGTAAGGGCGAAACTAAACGCCGTGCTTTGAATCGACCGTAGAGCAAAAATGAAACATTAGATATTTCTTTCATCACAACCAGTCGCGTTTACAGTCACACTTTATGCCCATTTATATTATTTTACAAAAAATTCAAATTTTAGAAAAGTCTCAGAAAAGTTAGAAAAGTTAGCGTTCATTTTTTTTAGCTCCACGCTGTATTCCGCACACAGCAGGGTAGACAGAGGGCACCTAGTGTTAAGATACTCCGTTTCCCACTTTCCGCCGAATTTTTGGAGGCATTGCGCGTTAACTGGCGGAACTTAACGCCGCGCATTTCCACCACCAGAGCGACGAAATTGGAAATATTAAATATTTGTTTGATAGTTTTTGCGTTAAAGTAGACGATTGACGTCAATCATCATCAATTTTCACTAAATTAAGCATTTTAATATTATTAGGACAAGTAAATCATCTTTTTTATCTTTAAAGGTTAAAGTATTTTTTTTTTAATTTCTTTTTTAAGTTCACGCTGCATCCCGCACGCTCAAAATGAAAATATTAAATATTTCCACTCCTCGAGTGGGAATTGAACCCACAACCAGTCGTTTACAGTCACACGCTTGTGCCACTGCGCCACGACTGCCAAAAAAGTATTGTAACCTAATATTACTGAAACGAAAAGAAGCAATACTGCTCCTCAATACATATTCGCTAACGTAAGTATGTTAAAAAAAATATTGGTTTTATATGCCTTTTTTTAAAAAAAATGTGACAGGACGTTTGTGTGTTAAAGGTTATTAAAGATTATAAATAATTAAAAATTATAATATTACTAGCGGGCCCGGCGAACTTCGTATCGCCATATTTTTGACATCAATACTAAAATGTATTTTTTTTAAATAATTTTAATGCATTATAATATACATTTGTTTTTCTTCCGGATAGAAAATAAATAGTGCTAATGATATCCCTTCCCTCTTCAGCCCAATGCTATTCCAAATCATCATAAAAACGATGTGTTTGACATGTCCATATTCTCTCCAATAACAACTTAAGGACTTTTAAACATTAGAATGCTATTTATTATATACTTTAAACCTTTTTAAAGTGTTATTCCACACTTAGGAAAATTGAAAAAGACATTAAGAAAACGTTTAAAAATTTGAATTCGGTGTTCAGGAGGCGCGGGTTCGAATCCCGCTGCGTTCAAATTTTTATACGTTTTCTAAATATCTTTAACAACTTAAGGAATTTAATTTTACATTTTCTCTCATGTTCTCCTGTAGCTCTTTGCCTGCTATGATCTGATGAATGATCACTACTTTATGATTGCCCGATGAGGGTATAATTTCTCAGGCTATTTTAAATAATTTAATCAACTAATTACGTTCATGCAAAGGTTGTTATCTCTCTCTTAGCTGTATGACGGATAACATGATAGCACAGCTTTGATTTAATACAGCTACAGATATCCCTAAGAAAAATGTAATTGAATGCCTAATGCATGCAATATAAGGAAACGGAATATAAATTAATGGTAGCTGAATAAAGTTCGAATAGTTTTTATTGGTCAAGTTGAATTGAAGTATATAAATAAATCTCAATAAATATAACCTGCATAATATCACTTTATACTATAAGTTCAAGCTAAATTATTAGTTTGTCTCATACGTCATAATTTAATCTACTAACTAAAAATCGGAAAAATATTATACTCTTGACCGACACACGTTCATCCTGTATAAATAGCTGGGCTTATTACATGACTGAAGGAGTAAGGCATATTTATAACTTCAGCGATTATGAAAATTCTACCACTAAGTTGACGAAAAAGGATTAAGAAATTGTAAAAAAAATAGTCATTTTCTGCGTTAGAAATATAAAAAATTATTCACTGGTTGCTGATTAGAAACCTAAACTACTCTACTAAGTGAGGCTGCCGTAGCGCAGTGAGACAGTGTCTGACTGTAACGCGATGGTTGTGTATTCGATTCCCTCTCGGGGGTATAATTGTCCCCCTCTATGCGACATTACCTCGCTTTGCGGGGAAAACCTTGAAGCGAAAAGAAAAAGGAATAACTACTCTACTACAGTAAAATAATAAACAATTCCGTCTATACATATACATACACAAATTTACAAAAACAAATATTGCCAGGAAAACGGCATTAAAACTTGAATATATGATTTGTTTTTTCTATGTTTTTATTTATTTATTTATTCTTTATTGTACACAAAAGAAAAATTGCACAAAAGGCGGGGTTAACGCTAAAAATCATTCTCTTCCAGCCAACCTCATCATGTAAGATATAATTAATAGTGTTGGTGCACAAAAGAATGAAAATGGTGATAGATACATATACATACAACATCATACATACATGTATATATTAAAAATACTATTATAATACTAATTTATACGTAAAAAAATATATATATTTGTACGCGCACATCTTATGATCTACTGGATAGATTCGAACAAAAGTTTTGTTTTGTTGTATACTTCAAAATAAAATATCTAGCATAACTTTAACAAATAAGGCAATGAACTATACAAACTTTTAACCTTTATTTCACCATGTTAGGGGTCGAGCTTTCACAATCAATAAAATTGAAATTTAATATTTTTTTATTAAATTTACAGAAATTAGATTTCATGGCTTTACTTCAAAACTGATGGAATTTCATACACTCTGTTAACCAACTGTTAACAACTATTTCCCCCTCTTAAGAGATGAATTTTTAAAAATCCTTTCTGATTGAGCGCCTACGCTACAAAAAAGTTACAATAAAGCGCCGCTCAGAATTTCTTGCGGAGAATCGTTTTTTTGAAATAATGCTTACAATAAAAATATTATAAAATAAACAAAAAATATAATTAAAAGTCCAATAAACTTGTACAAAAAATTAAAATAAAAAAAAATAAAAAAATGAAACAAAAAAGAATAGACATCCATGTCAGGATCGAACCGTGGACCCTAATAAAAAATAACTATAAAAAAGCAAGCGCTCTCCCAACTGAGCTATCACAACTTTGTCAAATGTTGCGAAATTGACATTCGTATATTATGTATAAAGTGATATTTTAGCAGCTTTTTATCGAAACCTCTCCAGTAACATTTAAACTTTATGGTATGGTATTAAAGTTCAAATTGACTTTTAATAATTATAACGAATATTTTGTATGGGAGGATAGAAAAGTGTTGTTTTAAGACTTTTTCAGGATGTTTTTTTATTTTTTCTCTCCTTAACTAACATATTCGGCGATTCATTTTTATATATAAGATATATTATAATTATAATATTAATTGGGGCCAGTCGTGGCCCAGTGGCACAAGCGTGTGACTGTAAACGACTGGTTGTGGGTTCGATTCCCATTCGAGGAGTGGAAATATTTAATAATTCCATTTTCTTCGCTCTGGTGCCGAGGTAAAGAGCGGCGTTAAGTTCTGCCACTTAACACGCAAAGCCTCCGAATTCGGCGGAAAGTGGGGAACGAAGTGTCTTAACACTAAGTTTCCTCTGCCTACCCTGCTGTGTGCGGGATACAGCGTGAAGCTAAAAAAAAAAGAAAATGATAACTACTTTAAAAAAAATATTTTAATTAGGAATTTTTAATTTTAACGATTTTAAGAATTTGAAAGACTTTTTAAAATATTATAAAAGGTGTAAATAACATTGTAATAAAATATTTGAAATATGCATTTCTTTTATTTCGTCATTGTTGTAGAAAATTAGAGGTTTAAATTTTCATTAAAAAATTGAATCCGACGTTTTTTCTAAGTTTTTACTTGGAAATTAATTTTTTATATAGAGATAATGGCCAGTCGTGGCGCAGTGGCACAAAGTGTGACTGTAAAGCCACTGATTGTGGGTTCGATTCCAACTCGAGGAGTGGAAATATTTAATATTTCCATTTTCTTCGCTCTGGTTTTAGGTGGAGGTAAAGCGCGGCGTTAAGTTCCGCCACTTAACACGCAATGCCTCCAAATTCGGCGGAAAGTGGCGAACGGAGTCTCTTAACACTAGGGTACCGTCTGCCTACCATGCTGTGTGCGGAATACAGCGGGAACTTAAAAAAACCAGCTTAAAAATAAAACAAACACAAGACACAGTTTATAAGAAAAATTCAATAAACGAGTCTTATCTTTTATCGCGCACGCGGCGTAGCTGAGTTCATCTGTCAGAGTATTAAGGTCAGAATTCCACTGGAGCTTATGTTCAAAACTTATACCTAAAAAAATAGTTTCCTCTGCGATGCTTAATATTTCCCCTTCAATACATTACATTTAATTACATTTTAATTTCCCCTTCTAACATTAGGCAAAGTAAATTCTATACATTTAGCTTTTTAAGAGCATTTAGCATAAGATTTTTAACGTTCCCTAAGGGGAACTCGCGATGGTGTATTATTTTTATTATGTCATATTTTTTTGTTTCTATTAATTTGAATATAAAAGTATTATCTGCGAACAGTATAAAACAAAAAACCCTCATATGAAGAGGTAAATGTCAAACATAAAGCATAAATAAAAGAGGACCAAGAATAGATCCTTGTGAAACGCCCATCTCTAGGAAATCTGTTTTTACCCGTGGGGGACGGGTTAGGAATACGTGGGTGGACGGGTTAGGTACCCGTGGGGGGACGGGTTAGGCTACAAATCCCCTCCGTCGCTGACCAGCGTCCCGTAAAAGGCGGGTAACCCAGTAGCTTGGTGGTTGGAGATTCGTTCTCCGACTGGCTCGCGACCACTATCATGTCAAAGACGAACCGCCAAACATCTGATGATGTGTTCCGGTTCGATGGTATGTAAGCCAGTTCTCTCTACCTACTCCCACCACCCCCATGCTCCTTCCCTCCTTTCCTCCACCTCCCTTAAGGTCGGCAACGCATCCACAACCTTTCTAATGTTGTGGATGTCCATGGGCGAAGGTAACTACTTACCATCAGGTAGTCCTACTCGTTTGCTCCCCTTCGATCAATAAAAAAAAAAGATTCAAACCATTTTACATTATTTATTTTATTCTTCTGGATGATTTGATTCATAAACGAGACATTAAGATAAAGTGGGGACCTGTATACCGTAATGATATAATTTATTAATAAACTTTCATGGTCCACACAGTCAAAGATCTTGGATTAATTGCAAAAGACCACAACATCATTTAGGATATTCTCCCAAGACTCTGAAGTGCAACACCAGCATATGTATTTACTAGCAGTAGTAGTTCGCCTTTGGTGAATTTGCGACATTTTTCTGTTATATTACGATTGGAGCAATTTAATATTAATTAATAATTAATCTGATTGCTACAATGTTTCGTTCTCTCACAGGTTTATAAGTTAATGAACATTTTCGGCCACAGTGATCTGGTTACTACTTACATTGCTTATACCTTATTATTCAAAAGAAAAATCAGTTACTAACAAATTTACTTTTCAATTTATTTTCACACTGTTGTAAATAACCATCTATGTATGTTCACATAAATCACAAAAAAATCTAGATAATGTTTGACAAATTTGTGTTAATCTTTTGATACAATTAAATTATAACTAAACACTTAAGAAAATTGAATAATACTTTAAAAGCATTTTTCAATTTTCCTAAGTGTATATAACACTTTAAAAAATGTTAAAAAAGTATTAAATTATAACTTTTTCGCTTAAAATTACAATATATGTTTAGACGACTACTGAACGCATCTCGAAGGCCGAACGAGTTATATTGAAAACTTGTTATCACATCGCGTATTGGAGTTTTGTTTTTCCTTATATCACACTGTACTGTCACTTCGACGTAAAGATGTTAAGTCAAGCTTATTCTATATTTTACTTAAGCAAAACAAAATAAATAAATTAATTAAAAATGAAAATTCTGTATTTGATTGTGATATTCTGTGTTATGTACGAAATAAATGCACAAGCTCATAGTATACCTCAGTATGCGTATGATATATGTGAAGGAGTTGAGGATATTTATGCATCCGCCACGCCTACCATTTTTGGTGGATATAGAGTTGTGATTAGAAGGAAGTTACCAGTTTCTACAGAGATCAAAGTGAAGCTCGATTCGGTTGGAAAAGTGTACACAGTAAGTGGTTCTAAATTATATTTTTTATATAAAAGTCTTCTAATTCTGAAGGCTTTTATATATAAAATAGTATTCGAATAAATACATTTTGAGATTTTTATTCTGATCAAATATTTTTAAAGATTAATCATTTGGCAAGTGAGAATGCTATTTAATAAATACCTTAACATTTTTTCGGTGTTGTTCACACATTTAGGAAATTAAAAAAAACATTTTAAAGTCCACTCAAACTTTCACTTACGAAGTTGTAATAGAAAGCGTATCAGAATTTCGAGGAAGCTGTTAGTAGAACGCATGGTGTACGCTAACACAGAGCTTAGACAGTCCCCAAGAAGCACGGGTTCGAATTCCGCTGTTTAAGTTTTTTTAAGTTATCAAAAAAAAGTCTTTTTCAATTTCTTAAGTGTGTATATATTGTAAAATGTTAAAAGTAATAAACATTTTTAGATATACAATTTTTTTATACGTTTTCCTAAAACTGTTTGTTTGAATAAGACTAAATTTTTTTTTATACCTTCACACTGTATCCCGCAAACAGCAGGGTAGGCAGAGGGAACCAAGTGTTAAGACACTCCGTTCTCCACTTTATTTAAATGAATTCGGAGGCATTGCGGTTAAGTGGCGGAAATTAACGCCGCGCTTAACCTCGACACCAGAGCGAAGAAAATGGAAATATAATTTCCACTCCTCGAGTGGGAATCGAACCCATAACCAGTCGTTTACAGTCACACGCTTGTGCCACTGGGCCACGACTGGCCACTACAAATTTTAAAGCCCTTAAATACTTCTTTCATTTTCAGATCAATCAGTACATATTAGGTGACTACGAATCAAGATTTACGTCAGATACGGATCTGATCAACAATGTGTTTTCCTTTATCATTACCAAAGAGAGGGCGTTTTATGTTTTTAGTGTACAGGGCAAGCGTTTTCCAAACCAGCCACCGAATATCCTTAGCTTGAAGATTAACGGAGAAGAAGTCTGCAAAAAACCTATTCTGGTACGTAACCAAGGTGTTTTACTTTCATCTATCGTCGTTATTTACAAAATTCGACCGCGAACCGAATGCTCGTCTGCCTTGTCTTATGTTTCTTTTGTTATTTTTTTTTAGCTTCACGCTGTATCCCGCACACAGCAGGGTAGGCAGAGGGAACTTAGTGTTAAGACACTCCGTTCCCTACTTTCCGCCGAATATGGAGGCTTGCGTGTTAAGTAGCGGAACTAACGCCGCGCTCTACCTCTACACCAGAGCGAAGAAAATGGAAATATTAAATATTTCCACTCCTCGAGTGGGAATCGAACCCACAATCAGATGTTTACAGTCACATTGTGCCACTGAGCCACGACTGGATATCTAATTCGCTTTTCCTCCGCGTGGTACAACGCTGACGTGAAATGACTGGTCTGACTTTGTATTCATATTGTCCTGCGGGCATATTAATATATTTAAAAGTTTAATATTCACATATTAATATAATGGTATAATTTTTCTAGTATAGAGTAAACCTCCAAGTATCTTGAGATATTTACGTTTTTATTCAAACTTTCAGTCAGCCTTTGAGAAAAATGAGGAAGTAATAAAGCTATGGCCCCAAGCGCCAGATAAATATTGCGGAAGAAGAAGAATAACCGACGAGTCTCTTCCTTTGATCTTCAGCGGATCTTCCACGAGGGCAGGTCACTGGCCGTGGCACGCCGCTATAAATAGAATATCTAATGGAGCGCAAAAATACATATGTGGGGGAACGCTCATATCAAAATTTTTAGTCTTAACAGGTATTTTTTTAGTACACGTAAAATATTATTAGGTACATATTATTAGGCACTAGTACTCTGCTTCGAAAATTCGTTTGGCATTATGAAACTATCTCGTGAAATTTAACAAGTTTGAAAATTAAACTGCGCTCTACTCTCTGTTATGCGCTCGTTAGGGCAACATGTTTAAAGCCCTTTCAGCAGGTGCGGTGGAAATCTAAAAGATCTCGCAACTGAACCATCCTGTGGTACGTACGAGACCTAACCAGACTCCTAGGAACAATTTAGAAAATATTTTATATATTCTTACTTCTTTACAAGAAACTTTACAATTTAAAGAATCCTACAAGGCAGGATATGAGAATGATATGATTTTATTTACCGCACAAACGAAAACGCAATACTGTCGTATAGAGAGATCATGGTGTCATGATCATGGAGTGATCATGGTCTATCCATATAGATTACATAGATCGTATAGATCCTATAGATCATGTAGATCATGTAGATTATACAGGTTTTTTTTTTGCTTCACGTTGTATCCCGCACACAGCAGGGTAGGTAGAGGGAACCTAGTGTTAAGACACTCCGTTCCCCATTTTCCGCCGAATTCGGAGGCTTGCGTGTTAAGTGGCGGAACTCAACGCCGTGCTTTACCTCGACACCAGAGCGAAGAAAACGGAAATATAATTTCTACTCCTCGAGATATATAGATTATAGTCATAAAAAATCTTTAAGGGCCGGCTTAGTTGTCATAATAAACTTTAATCCATTCAGTCAAAAGATGACATTTTTCGGAAACTAATTACATTTTCTATTTAATTATAACCACAGTAATCGTTTTCATGTTGCAGCGGCGCATTGTGCTACCATTGGGGGCGTGCCCGTGAACCCAGAAACACTTGGAGTAGTGCTAGGAAAACATCGCCTATATGATATCGAAGTGACTAACCAGGGAGTTGAGGTTGTAATTTGTTTATTTATTTTTTGCTTCACGGTGTAGTATCCTGTGCCCAGTAGGGTAGGCATAAGAAATTTAGTGTTAAGATGCTTTATTCCCCGCTTTCTGTCAAACTCTGGAGCCCTTGCGTGTTAAGAGGCGGAACACCAGAGCGAAGAAAATGGAAATATAATTTCCACTCCTCGAATGGGGATCGAACCCACAACCAGTCGTTTACAGTCACAAAAGAAATATTAAAAGTAAAAATAGTAAAAAATATAAGAACTTATGGTACAGATGAAGGTGATAAGTCATATTCGGACTTCTGCAGATTCACATATTATTCTTTTTCCCGCAGTAGTCAAAGAGAACCTAGCGTTAAGAAACTTTGTTCTTCACGTACCGTCCGAGACATTGCATGTTAAAGCGGAAACGGAGGTCCACGCTGCGCGTTTGTCTTAGGTACCAGAGCGAAGAAAAGGAAAGTAATATATAAAGTAACCACTCTCACGGCCAGTCGTGGCCCAGTGGCACAAGCGTGTGACTGAAAACGACTGGTTGTGGGTTCGATTCCCACTCGATGAGTGGAAACATTCAATATTTCCATTTTCTTCGCTCTGGTGTCGAGGTAAAGCGCGGCGTTAAGTTCCGCCACTTAACACGCAATGCCTCCGAATTCGGCGGAAAGTGGGGGACGGAGTGGCTTAACACTAAGCAGGATACAGCGTGAAGCTAAAAAAAAAAAGAAATAACTCCGTCAAGTGGGAATCAAACCCGCAATCCATCACGTTTACTGTCGGCCACTGTTCCTCTGGCACGACAAAGCGCGGCGATAAGTTTCGCCACTTTATACGCAAAGTCTTGATACTAGACTCTCCCTTTTAGTCAGAAGGAATCCTATGCGGAGAAGTAGCGTTAAACATGTTTTATATCTTAATCTATTAACTTTACAGGTATTCAAAGTGATCGTTCACGAAGATTTTGATAGGAGAAGTCTAAACAACGATATTGCTTTACTGAAATTGAGTATCCAAGCCACTTTCAACAACTTTGTTCAACCAGCTTGCATTTGGTTCGATGGAATATATGATAAAATGCCATCTTTTGAAATAACTGGCACGGTAATATGTCTTTTTTATCTCTCCATAGATCTTATAGGTATCTGAAGCTATTGTAGTACAATGGGACAGCTGACTGTAAACGCGATTGATTGTTGGTTCGATTTCCACTGGGGCGAATGATTTTATATAAATTATGTTCATAATTTATATAAAATCATTCGTCCGTCGGTTGGTCGTCTTGCTTGGGGCCAATCGTGGCGCAGTGGCACAAGCATGACTGTAAACGACTGGTTGTGGGTTCGAGTCCCACTCGAGGAGTGGAAATATAATATTTCCATTTTCGTCGCTCTAGTGGCAAGGCAAGGCGCGGCGTTAAGTTCCACCACTTTACACGCAATGCCTCCGAATTCGGCGAAAAGTGGGGAACGGAGTGTCTTGACACTAGGTTCATTCTGCCTACCTTGCGGGATACAGCGTGAAGCTAAAAAAATAATCATTATTTCTTTCTGGTACACAAGACAAAGTGCAGGACTTAAAACACCCGACATGAAATGTTCTAGCCATTGAATGTTGAGAATTCGACCTGAATTCTCTCCCACTACGACCTCATCTAATAAATATTTTTTCTTAATTAGCTTCAACAGAGCAGGCGTTTAGAATCTAATGTTAAGTCGACTCGACGTTACTCTTAAAAACATCATATGTTGCGGAACAAAATATGTTATTAATAGTTAGTGTAAATAATAGATATTTTATCGGCAACAGGTAGTGGGATGGGGGATCGATCAATCGGAGACCTTATCGAAAGCTCTCCGCACGGCAACACTGCCCATAGTACCAGATACTACTTGTATTAGATACGAGCCCATCTTTTATTCCAGTATGTTAAACGGGAAGAAATTTTGCGCAGGAAATACTAATGGTAAGATGTCCTGATTACTTATACTAAACTGAATGGTTCTAGAATAAAGATATATGAATATATATATATTGATGGTTTTCTTAGTACTTTGAGTGTGTCGTTGCGCACGGTCATACAGTGCGACTGTAAACGCGATAAGTTGTGGGTTCGGTTCCCACTCGAGGAATGGAAATATTTAAGATTTCCATTTTTTTCGTTCTGGTGTTGAGGCCAGGCACGGCGTTGTGGGTTCGATTCCCACTCGAGGAATGGAAATATTTAAGATTTCCATTTTTTTCGTTCTGGTGTTGAGGCCAGGCACGGCGTTAAGTTCTGCCACTTAACACGTAATGCCTCCAGAATTTGTTTAAAAATGAGAGCGTCTTAACACTAGGTTCCCTCTGCCTACACTGCTGTATGACGCAAAACATAAAAAAAACATAAAGTCATTCATGCAATTTTTGAAACGAAAAATATCTGTCAGACATTTAGTAAGTAACAAGAGTGTTTTATAATTGTGGGGTTATTAAAATCGTATTGTTACTGGTTTTGGTACTTTTTTAAAAGATTATTGTATGTAATTTTGCGTTAAGATTGTTCGTTGAGGGTTAAAAGAAAATATTCTGTATCTGTTCAGATAAAGACTGCTTTTAGTTTCTGCCGCCTAACACAATGTTTGTAAAATACACGAAAAATTTGAAACACTGAGTGCTATAACACTGAGCTTTCTATCACTAGTGTAACAATGAATCAACTACTTAAACTATAATACAGTTGAATTTGACTGTGTTGATTGGTTGATTCAGGTCTGAGGCATTAAATTTAGTGAACCGGTGGTAAGCTATTTGGCGTTCAAAAAATGAAGCTTGTAACTTCTTATTTTGAATAAAATTATTTGACTTTGACTTTGTATATTATAAATGAAATAAAATATAATTGACTTATGTTTTCGTATTCATATATTTAGATAATTAAAAATTAAGATAGTTTCATTATAGTTCATTATTTATGAATTATGTTTATTGTGTTAATTGTATCTATTTGTTTATTTTGAGATGGCAACATCGTTTTTTCAAAAATGGGTAGTAACTTCTAAAGATCTGATTGGTTCAGTCTACCTATAATAAATTACAAGAATAAATTGCTGTTCAAATAAAGTCTATTTTTTTATATTAACCACTTAATTAACTTCCTTAACACTAGATGGAAATGAATAAAGGAAAACATGTTTAAGGTACGGCCGCCTGCAATGGGGATAGTGGCGGCGCGTTCTCAGTATTCGTAGAAGACGATAAGGACAAAGTTGCCAGATACAGACTAAAAGACAGTCCAGGAGCTTGGTACGTCAGAGGAATAGTGTCTGTGACGCTGGTGCAGAAAGAAAGTGACATTTGCGATCCACACGCCTACACCGTGTATACTGATGTCGCCAAATATAGAAGTTGGATATTAAGTTTTATGAATTAATATATATATATATATATATATATATATATATATATATATATATATATATATATATATATATATATATATATATATATATATATATATATATATATATATATATATATATATATATATATATATATATATATATATATATATATATATATATATATATTGTAAATATAATAAGTTATAAAAATGTGACTGAAACACATGTTTTATTTGTTACTAGCTCGCTGCTTGTGGCTTGCCCGAGTGTACAACGCAACTATGGCTGTTTTGTGATTTCGACAGACTGTGTTTCGTCTAAGTTAAGCAGTTTGTTTTTCATACTAATTGTCATCCCCTATTTCTAGCCCTTAGGAGTTAGGTTGTGTAAATAAAATAGGTAGCCTATTTTGACATTTTTCATCAACTTCATCAACTTGCAAGCAGTTTTTCGGAGGCCAGTCGTGGCCCAGTGGCACAAGAGTGTGACTGTAATTCGATTCCCACTCGAGGAGTGGAAATTATATTTCCATTTTCTTCGCTCTGGTGTCGAGGTAAGGTCGACATATTAAATATTTCCACTCCTCCAGTGGGAATCGAACCCACAACCACTCGCTTTACGATCACACTTTGTGCCACTGCGCCACGACTGGCCCCAATTTATAATATACTATTATTAAATAAATAATAAAGTCTCAGCTAGATCCGTTTCCCCGTGATACTAACATTAATAAAGTCTCAGAACAATAACATTTAAATACTAATAGGACAAGAAAAACGTCTTTTTTATCTCCAAAGGTAAGTAAAGTGTAATACAAGTAAATTTCGCAGTGACTGTTTTTTTTTTAATATTTTTTATTTACCCTACTCTGGTAAGAGAAAGTGTGGTGATGAGTTCCGCCATTCAGGGTGGAACATGGAGAACGGAGTGTCTTAACACTTGGTCTTACTATAAGGGAAAAATATAAACCTGAAAAAAAAAGAACCAATCATGTACCGCATTCCGAATGAATATGTTTAAAATCGTGTACAAATCACAATCGTGTAAATAAAGTGTACGTATATCTATTTTGAGCTGTATAGTGATGAACTTAAAATAAGCACTTCTTTCTCTTTTATATATATCTTTATAAATAAAAGGGTTAGTCACATTTGTATAATCGAAATTGTTGCTTATCTGCAAAAAATGCGACTTTAAAGCTATATAGACTAAACTATAAGTAGAAATGTATTTCTTTAACTTTTATTTTTGATATTAATTAGTAAGGACAGTATCTGTCTGTAAAACGATGGTTGTGGGCTCGTTTCTCACTCTTGTAGAGTTATATTTATATTTTCATTTTTTCGCTCGGAAGGACAAGGGAAGTACGGTGATAGGAGATTGAATGAATGTAAAAAACAAAGGTATGAGAGGGACGGGGAGACCTGGGTTGACCTTCGAAAACACAGTATCGACGTTACTGGAGGAAGGTCACGTAAAAAGCATGAGGACCCCCCGGAGGGCGTGTATGAAGAGGTTGATGACAGTGGACGAGGCGAAAGAAGTATGCAGGGACTGTAGCAGGGGCTTCGTTCTCTCTGACTACCCTGCAAGGCATACAGCGTGAAGCTAAAATAAAAATATAATTCTTCGCTCTGGTATTTGAGATACAAAACGCGGTGTTGAGTTCCACCATTCAACACGCAATTTCTAGATTTTAGGTGGAACGTGGACAGAGTGTGTTGACACTAGGTCCTCTCTGACAACCCTGCTAAAAACAAGTTGCCTGTCTTTCTTTATACTGTAGGTTTTTTTTTTAGCTTCACGCTGTATCCCGCACACAGCACCCTGCTGTGGGAACGGTAGGCAGAGGGAACCCAGTGCTAAGACACTCCGTTGCCCACTTTCCGCCGAATTCAGAGGCTTGTGTGTTAAGTGGCGGAACTTAACGCCGCGCTTTGCCTCGACACCAGAGCGAAGAAAATGGAAATATAACTTCCACTCCTCGAGTGTGAATTGAACCCACAACCAGTTGTTTACAGTCACACGCTTGTACCACTGCGCCACGACTGGCCACAACTATACTGTAGGTTAAGAGAGTTAATGGTTTTATACATATGGCCGGGTTGATCGCCCGGGTACCCATCGCCCATCCACTCCCATCCCCTATCCCCTATCCTAAAGAGGATAAAGAGAGCCACTCAACAAAGCCTAAAGCGCCTTCCCGGTGACCTACCCATGTTCGTGGGTGGCGAAGATAGTAACGATCAGAGGGCGCAGCCCTTAAGCGTTTCCCCTCTCCCTCCCTGGGTATTTGAGAGAAGGCCAGATGATTTATATATATATTTATATAATAGATAAATAGTAATAATAAGTTTATATTTTATGATTAAATAATGATTTAATAGTTAAAACTCGCTAGCCAAATTTCGATATGCAGTTTTCAAAAGACACTTTCTAACTTAAAATATAAGATATACATATTAGTATATCAAAACTTGCGCCTATGAAGACGCGCATTTTTTTTTGTGGGGGGACGGGTTAAGAATACAATTACCCCCCACCGCTGGGTAGCGTCCCGTAAAAGGCGGGTAACCCAGTAGTTTGGTGGTAGGAGATTCGTTCTCCGACTGGCTCGCGACCACTATCGTGTCAAAGACGAACCGCCAAATATCTTATGATGTGTTCCGGTTCGATGGCATGTAAGCCAGCTCTCCCTATTCCCACCATTTCCATCCTTCCTCCCTCCTTCTGTCCTACATTCCCAAGGCTGGCAACGCATCCATAACTTGAATGTTGTGGATGTCTATGGGCGAAGGTAACCACTTAACACCAGTTGGGCACTTCAGCTCGCTTACCTCCTTTATTCCATAAAAAAAAAACATTTTTCAATTTAGTCCTTTCTGACTTTATATTAAACAAAATGATAAACAAATATATCAAATATTTTATTACAGTATTATTTACACTTTTGTGATATTTTAAAATATAATTTACACTCTTAGAGCTATAGAAACATAAAAGTACTAAAATTAATAGGATTTGAGCTTTTGACTTGTTAAGTTATTAGTGCAGTAGAAACTCGATTATCCGGCTCTCAGTTACATGGATTCGCGATTATCCGGAGAAGATACCGGAAATACCTACAATTCGAATTTATACCAGCATGAACACTTAGACATAGTGGCATAAAAGTATGCGCACTATAATTCAAAAGGAAAAAGTTGTTTATAATATGTATTTGTTGTTTATAATAAGCATATAACATTATTTACTTACTACATATTTACAATACTCGCTTTGCTTCATCCATTCGATTATCCGGACGACGACAACAATTACTCCGGTCCATCGAGTTTCTTCTATAATATGCTATTACACCAATATCCATTAACACTAGGTTTACGGGACTTTCTTGTATACATATCTCTACGAGCACCCGTCAAATTGACGGATTGGTGAAAATATATTAAAAAATATATTTTACTTATTTTTCGAAAATGAATTTATTTAAACTATGTCTGATTTGAACAAAATATAAGACTTCACATAAAAATGACTTTTTAAGGAACATCAAATATTACAATATTTTTGTAATCCCAAATATAATTTGAATATTACTGATTATTTTTCATATGATTGAGTATCCAGTCCCTGTATTTAGCTACGTCAGTGAACACTGTATAGCCGTTGGGATCGCACACGACCTGGTCTTCTCTATTGCTTTTTAGTGTAACAGACACTATACCTCTTACGTAATACGCTCCTGGCTGCTTTTTTAGCTTTATATAGTCCGATGGTATAGGCTTGTAATCTTCTACATATACAACATATCCTCCACCACTATCTCCGTTACATGGGGAAGTACCTAAAATGTTTAAATTGGATTCAGGCGTAGGTTCCTTTTTTTTTAAGCTTCACGCTTTCTCCCGTACACAGTAGGGTAGGCAGAGGGACCCTAGCGCTAAGACATTCCGTTCCCCATTTCCCGCCAAATTTTGGAGGATGCCGGAGACATTGCGTGTTAAGTGGAGAAACTTAAAGCCGCGCTTTGTCTGGACGGAAATGGAAATATTAAATATTTCCATTCTTTGAGTAGGAATCGAACCCAAAGCCAGTCGCGAAAATCTTAAACATAGCATAAAACCTTATAATTTCCTACTTACTCTTACCATTTTCTACTCAAATTCAGACAAAAAAAAAATTTGAATTACCATTTTGGTGCCCAGCACAGAATTTTTTTCCGTTTAACATTCTGTGGTAGAAGATTGGTTGGAAAAGAATGCAAGTGACATCCGGTACTATAGGCATAGTAGCGACGTTTAGTGTCTTGGTCAATGTGTCCTTCCTATCAAATCCCCAACCAACCACCTGTTATGAGAGAGAAGATAGAAGTAAAACTAATGTTTCATATGAACGCTTTTATGCGTATATCAGTGTAGTCAGAGAGAACCTAGTGTCAATACACTCCAAAATACCGTGTTTTAAATGGCAGAATTCAACACCGATTTTTTTAGTGCCTAGAGCTAGAATATCAATGATTTACGAGTATAATCATTACTCAAATGGGGATCGAAACCACAACCATCGTGTTTACACTCAGACACTGTCTCACTATGCCATCGATGGCTTCAAATTTATATGGTAATGGGTGGCTCGCTTTGTAACTTAACGCCGTAATATGTCTCAGAAAACAGTACTGAGAAATGAAAATTTAATGAAAAAAATTATATATAAATAAGTTAATTAAAAATTAAGTGTAAATAAAATTTAAATATTTCAATCATTTTTGTGAGGTAAAATCGAAGTCACATTCATCGCGTTTACAATCGTACATTATTACATAGCGTAACAAAGGCTTAAACACTGAAGATATGAAAAATGGGCAGTAAATAAAAAAACACGAGAACTGATCCGTACCGAGCCAGTGATTTCGTAGGAGTCCAGTGAATATATGTAGTGTAGTATCGTAAATCCTACCAAACCATAAGCAAGATGGCCTTACGTAGTTTTTTTTAACTTCACGCTTTATTCTACCAAGTCAAAAAGAACGGACCTACGGTCTAAACGCTACTGTCCCTGCATCTTCATTCTTTCGCCTCGTCCACTGTCACTTTCATCAACCTTTCCATACACGCCCTCTGGAGGGTTCTCATGGTTTTACGTGTTATTATTATAACGTGTATTATGTTGTATTATTATACCGTGTTCTCAAAGGTGTTTTTATTTTAAATATCTTTGTTTTCTTGGTATTTTCATTTCATATTGAAATCAATATACAATAACTGAAAAATGGCAGGTAAACAAAAAATACAGTATCATCAATACCGAGCCAGTGATTTCGTAGGAGTCCAGTGTATCGTAAATCTCATCAAACCACAAGCACGCCGGCTGTACGTAGTTGTTAAAGCTTGCTGCAGTCATTAGCTTTACTAAGGCAATGTCATTATTAAGATGTCTGTGGTAGAACTCCTCGTGAACTATTACTTTGTATACCTGAAATTAATTAGGCTATCAGATCTCAGAACAAAGAAACAACTCTAGTTGATTAATTAATAGATTTAACTGACTGTTTGACTTATTCATGGATATGATATGTTAGTGATAGTGTTAGTGATAAGGCCGCCTTTTTTCCATTAAGTGTTTAGTCTTAAGTTCTACAAATTGTATATAATATCTAGTGTGAATATAAAGAATTTTTATCTTATCTTATCTTATGATATAATAATAACTAATTTAACAAATAGGTAACCTCCATCGATTGAGCAGTAATATCACTTCCAAAAAGAGAAAATTTTCCAAGTACTACTCCAAGAACTTCTGGATTGACAGGTGCACCGTTGACTGTGACGCAGTGAGCAGCTATATATTACATAAAAGTTTTGTTATATTTTAAAATACTTATTGAACAGTTAGTCTAGGTGTCTATATGAAACTATCAATCTTTAAAAGCTGCAAATAATGAGGCCCGTTTTTCAGGTTTCATATTGGCTTGTATTTCTTAATATTCATTGTATACGATTAACCCGGAAAAAGGCTATTCTTAAGTTTATCCCATATTGGGAAATTTAAAATATTTAAAAAAAATCCTCTTCAGTTGTGATTCAACTCCCTATAGTCACCCACTTAAAAACACAAAATACGCTTTTTGAAATAAATTAGAAAGCTCCTCTTTGCTCTGCTTGGCGGGAAGAATTGAGCAAAGTACATATCTAATGCTAATTGACTAAAAGTAGTAGGGTGAAAAAGTAAATTGTATGTTCGAATTTTTCAAATTTATTCGTTCGCGCTGCTTTGTGCAAGTGATGTCAAGTTGGCGCGCATGCGATTTCAAAACGTTGCACAGCCTAAGTCCATGGACACTTTTGACCATTTAATTGACATTTATTCTAAAACTACAATGAAAATTGTCACCAAAAAACTTGACAGCACACAAGACACCATGCTCGATGTCCCAGAGATACCAAATTTCAGAGGTCTACAAATACCCCAGGACTAGTTAAACCACAACGAAACACACTTTTGACCAGTAAGCAAGCAATAAAATATGATTTTGTTCGCATATTTCTTACAGACCAGTCAAAACTAAGTGTTTTGAGATGAGGGTTCCTCCACATATATAAGTTAAAGTGTCCTTCTTTATTTTATATATAGCAGCGTGCCAAGGCCACCATCCGGGTTCTGTAGACGATCCGCTTACGATTAATGGATTTTGAGCAACATTTACTCTTCGTCTGCCACAAAACTTGTCCGGCGCTTGTTCAAGATAACGATAATACCGAGAACTTCTGAAGACTTCCTAAAATTTTAAACATTGGTTATTTATTATAATTTTTTATTTACCCTCACCAAATTGCCTTTGTGAAAAGTAATAGACAAAGAGAGCCTAGTTTTAAGATTTTTAATAATATGAAAATAGCACAATTCTATTTTGGCTTTTATTAAGTACTTCGAATACTTGGCGTACGTAGTTAGTATACTCAAAAGGAATAAACAAAATGGATTGCCTTTATACATAGCCATTGAAAATTAACAACAAGTTTATAAATAAATATAAACATAAGTATAGTTTTTTTCTTTTTTTTTATAGCTTCACGCTGTATCCCGCACACAGCAGGGTAGGCAGAGGGAACCTAGTGTTAAGACACTCCGATCCCCACTTTCCGCCGAATTCGGAGGCATTGCGTGTTAAGTGGCGGAACTTAACGCCGCGCTTTGCCTCTGATACCAGAGCGAAGAAAATGGAAATATGAAATATTATCATTCCTCGAGTGGGAATTGAACCCACAACCAGTCGTTTACAATCACACGCTTGTGCCACTGGGCCGCGACTGGATACTAGTTTCTTTCTGGTGTAGAAAATACATTTCAATTAAAATACACTAATAGGAACCAAGGATAACGCTGAATAAGATTGCCTGTGGACATCTAGTACTTTATGTACAGTGAATTTTGTCATGAAAATGTATAGGTGTAATTTTATAAAATAAAAATAAATAGCTTCACGCTATATCCCGCACACAGCAGGGTAGTCAGAGGGAACCTAGTGTTAAGACACTCCGTTCCCCACTTTCCGCCGAATTCGGAGACTTGCGTGTTAAGTGGCGGAACTTAACGCCGCGCTTTACCTCGACACCAGAGCGAAGAAAATGGAAATATAATTTCCACTCCTCCAGTGGGAATCGAATCCACAACCATTCGCTTACAGTCACACTCTTGTGCCGCTGGGCCACGACTGGCCACTTAAAGTTAAGCCTTCGCTACTTTTAACGTTTGATTTTGCGTTTTGAGGTTGGTCATAACCAGTCTAAGCTTTGAAAATGGTTTATAAACTAGAATGAAGAAGGATTTACATGGATTCGTGTAGTTGTCACGTAATAATGACTAACATCAAGTGATGCACCAACATCAAGTGAAGTTGCCGGGCTCATAGTTGATAATAAGCCAAATCGTATCACCAGTTGCATCTTTCATACAACGCGTTACAATATCCATTGATGTTTCGCGTTCATAAAGCTTACTCAATGGATATGCACCAATATAAGTATCAAAATAAAATCTTTCTTTGATAAGCTGTGTGTAAATTTTTACTGATATCTCCTTATGCTTAAACAGACTAATGACGATGACATTTCCCCCCTTTCAGGTTTTACATGACTGGCTCTGCAGTGACCTATTGATTATTTTTCTCTCTTCTTCTATTATTAATTTCAAAGGTTATTTTAAATGTATTTTAATGCAAATTAACCAATGACAGTTGTAGCATAGCAGCTAGTCATATTAAATTTGAAAGAGCGGGATTCGATAATGACAAAATATATTCGTAGCAATTTTCTATGAAGAATTCATGAATCTATTACTATCTAATTACTACTTCTACGAATCTAATACTAGCTAATTAAAATAAGCTAATTTTAATTTCTTTACTTTAGTACCAAAGACAAAACGCGGCGTTAAGTTCCGCCACTCAACACGCGTTATCTCGATTTCGGGCGCAAAATGGAGGAGTGTTTTGATACTAGGTCCTCTGCGACTAACCCGCTTCGGGAAAAAGCGTGAGGCTGCTTGCTTTTTTATTTTCTTACCATACTAGATGTTTGTTATATCTATATACACTATATTATAACTTACCAGATCAGGGTTATGACATTTTTCAATTCCATTTATCCTGAGGCTTATAACATGTATTTGATGTTGAGGAGTATTTCCTTCGACCCTGAAAATTGGTCTTAAACTTTCACTTTTATTGGTGAATTCAAATGTGAAAATGTTGTTAATAGTATCTGGTTCTTTTGTAAATTTTTCATTTGCTACATTTGTTCCATATGTTTTAATCTGAAAAAAGTTTTTAAAGTAAATTGATATTTAGAAAAAGACTTATTACCAGTGGCACAAGAGTGTGACTGTAAACGACTGGTTGTGGGTTCGATTCCCACTCGAGGAGTGGAAATTATATTTCCATTTTCTTCGCTATGGTGTCGAGGTAAAGCGCGGCGTTAAGTTCCGCCTACTTAACACGCAAAACCTCCGAATTCGGCGGAAAGTGGGGAACGGAGTGTCTTAACACTAGATTCCCTCTGCCTACCCTGCTGTGTGCGGGATATAGCGTGAAGCTATTTATTTATTTTTTTTATTACCAAAGCTTTTCGTTATAGTTTTCTAATCTAATATTCTAGATAACTAGAAGCTTATAAATGTCTGACTGCAAACAATGATTTTCTCTATCCTGGATAGTTCAACTGAACAATCTGGTGCCATGTTCTACTACGAAACAAAATTAAATTGGAGATCAGCTCAATATAGGGGGAAAAACGTAAATAACAAAAAATCTGGATATATAAGAACGAGAAAAATAATCTTCATCTTTATGTACGTCTTTGTCTTTACTTAATCTGAACTAGAACGAGGTTCAAATAATAGGAACTGTACAGCATCGAATGTATTAAAATAAGCGGGTATGCAGAAGTATATGCAATTGGTACATAATGTTATATGTTTGCTAAAAAAACAAATACATACATACGAGTGAAGGTCCAAAAGTTTGTGGAATAGAGAGGATAGAATGGGGGTAGGGGCGCTCGCTTGGTGTCATACGAATCGGAGACTTGTATTAACAATAAGTATTTGCAGCTAGGTTTCGACCTTTCAAGTTTCAAGTTAGAATGCGCGTACTTTAACACCAGTTCGAAGACGTTCACGCTTGTGTAAATTTTACTTGTAGGCATTTAATAAGTCACTAGTCCGGATAATCGCGAATACGTATAGCTGAAGGCCGGATATTCGAGTTTCTTGAGTGAACCAATCCCAATGTGCTACACAGCATCAATATTAAAATACAATGTACAGTATAATCCACGTTTACCTACATTTTACATCCGGCTCCGCTCGTATAAAATTAAGAGTCACATTAACAAAAACTTGTTTTAGTGCGGACGCGCCGTCGATACACCATCAAAATCATTAAAAACATCTCATCATTTGCTCTAACAATAGGTATTTTTTTACTTTACTAAAGTGTGCGTGAAGTTAAATTTAAGTTAATAGTGTATTACATATACTTAGCTTCTTGTTTTTCCCGTATAGGATAGTCTGAGAGAACGATTAGGTTCTCTATTAGGTTGAGATACTTCATTATCCACTAACCGGATTTTAACGCCGCCGTTTATCTTTAGGAGGGGGAAAATAAAAATAAAGTACAATCAGTACAACAAGTGGGGAACGGAGTGTCTTAACACTAGGTTCCCTCTGCCTACCCTGCTGTGTGCGGGATATAGCGTGAAGATGGAAAAAAAAAAGTACAATCATTCCCTCAAGTAGAAATCAAATCGACAACTACCGCGTATACCTACATCACCATGACTAAGATTTATAACTACTTACGAAGGAAATAGAAGCTTCAGCATCAAATTTCACAGTTATTTCGGTTCCTGGTTCCATTACTTCGTTAACCCACACATCGTATGTGTGATAAGCATCCTCTTCATAATTTAAAACAATATCGACATTCCCTTTGCAAAAATAATCATTGTGCCACGGTACATGGTGATTTGTACTGAACGCCCTAATCCATGGTGGATATATCGCTTCCACTCCAATAATGAGAAATAATAAGCATGTATACACGAAATTATGATACTTTTTCATATTTTTAAGGTTATGTTACGATGTTATCACTCTTAACACGTCTGTTATATGTAAACATTCCGCTGTATCTAAAAGCTTAAATGTATATAGTTTTATGTATTGGACTTCCTTGGTGAATATATTTTAACAATTATTATAGTATTAATTAAAATAATCGTTCAAAAAATTATGAGTATCAGAAAGGTTAGGTGTTTATCGATTAAAACTAGATTATATAATATCGATAACTCGATTTCGGGCGGAAAATGGAGAACGGAGTGTCTTGACACTAGTCTCTGTCTACTCTGCTATGCAAAAAAAACGTGAGTCTACAAAAAAAAAACATTATTTATGATACCGTAGATGATATCGAAAACAAGCTTCTCACTCGTGACCCGTCACTTTGACGTAACCATACACTTACATACGTACGTCCATATATTCTTTAGAATTATAAAACATGTTTAAAATATTATATTTTTTATTAGTTTCTTGTATAACGTTTAAAAGTTCCAAGTGTATTATTCAAATATGGGCTTATACGAACCCAATTTGTGCAGATAATCCGAATATTAGAGCTAATGTGTATTCTTATTCTCCATACTATGATGTAGTTATCGCTCAAGGGCTTAAAGCTTCTACGCAAATAAAAGTGCGATTTGATTCAGAAGGCAGCATTGTGTTAGTAAGTATTTTTTTACTTAGACATATTTAAGTTTGTGACTTTGTTCGCGCGGTATTTAACAATAAAGTTATTTTTCACTGCGCAGATTTTACAATAATCGAAAATAAACGTAGCCTAAGTTATTTCTTATTACATCAGCTATCCAGTCAGTGAAAATTCAATAAATTGTTCCAGACATTAGCTGGAACAAACAGATAGACAGGAGGACGGACAGACAGATAAAAATTGTATGATACGTTATTTTAGTGTATGTACCGTGTATAGAGATATACATAAATATATATTTAGTAAAAAGCGGTTATTTTAATATTAAAGACAGACCTAGCCAATTTTATTTATTTGTTTAGGATATTTAAATGAGTTCTCTTAAGCGCCGTTAACATCTGATCTTCACGATGTTTTATTCGTTGATATTTTTACTATTTATTACGCGGATTGGAGCAGTTTAGCTTCACGCTGTATCCCGCACATAGCATGGTAGGCAGAGGGAACCTAGTGTTAAGACACTCCGTTCCTTACTGTCCGCCGAATTTTAAGGCATTACGTGTTAAATAGCGTAACTCAAGGAGCAATAATAAGGAGCAGCTTCGCGTATTCGTTATTATTTTTTTTTCAATTTATCGGAAAATGGAACAGTCTACTAAATTTTTTTCTTACTGTATTTGCCGCATTTTGTTTAAGTTTAAATAGTTTGTTTCTTAAAACGGTTTTTCCTCTTTAATTGGAATTCCCAGTGATAAAAACATCTCATATATTGACAGTCTTATCGTATGAACACTTATCGAGGTCAATTAATTTGATGAACCGTAACTTTGCGTAATATAACATGTATAATGTATATGTATATCTGATAGCTCAGCTAGTTTTAAAGCATCATTGATGGTGTAAGAAACACAATTTTGGCAGCAATGACTAGAAGGCTAAATAATTTAAACCTGAAGGCTATATCACGTAATAAGTACTGGTTACCAAAAGTACTTATAAGATAGTTTTTATCCCGGTAATCGTTACAGTTTTTTTTAGGGATATAAAAAAAATCTGACGGATTGAAATCCATACTTATATTATAAATGCGAATGTCTGTGTGTTTGTCTGTCACGCTTTCACGGCTAATCTACCGGTCCGATTTGGATGAAATTTAGAATGAAAGTACTAAAAATGACTGCGTCTAACATAGGCTACTTAGTTTTTCAAAAATCAACCTCTAAGGGGTTGAAATAGGGGATGAAAGTTTATATGAAAAACCTACACCGCTTGACCGATTGTGACCAATTTTGGCATATATATAGTCGATGATTTAAGGTTAAACATAGGTTACTTTATTTTTTAAAAAATCCACCACCGAGGGTTGCAATATACCGAAACAGCCACGTGGATCATGCGGCAAAGCCGCGAGCGGGCCGCTAGTTAACTATAAAATAACAAACATAAAGTCTATTTAAGATATATTTGACTGGTATATACTAACTTTATATCGTCTTTATGATATCAGATGTAGCTACGTTTTCTTACAACAACCTACAGCGCCATCTGTTATCATATAGTTGACATTGTATGAGATGTGTTTATACTTACGTATCTTATAAATGTGAAAGTCATCTATCTACTGGCCCGATTTAGACGCAATAGTAATGAAAATAGTCGAAACGCAGGGTGAAATATACGCCACTTTTTTAAAAAACCAACCTCTAGGTGGTTGAAACAGTGCAGCATGATGAAAGATCTAAGCCGTTTGACTGATTAAGACTACCTCTTTTTTTTAAAAATTAACTCCAAATTTGCTGAAATAGTTGATGAAGGTCGTAGTTCACGGGGCCTTAAATTGCTCCATTCAATACACAATATATGAAATATAGGTGGAAAGCGCAACCGCGAATATTTATGACACATGGTTCTGCCTGCATACCACTCTCCCTCTAAGCAGACCGTAATATGAAAGCGCAATGTCTTCTCCAACGTCAGAATGAGGCCTTCTTATACATTAAACTTACTGACTCAAGTCTTCGGAACTTGTTACAAATATCTACACCCTAACTACATGTTAATGTTGTCTTCTAAGAACATCCATATATAGGTCGAACATGGGTATAAACGATGTCATTGGCGTATCGGAGATTTGATACTCTCCACTGGTACAGATTTTTTTATGGTTTATTCAGTATTGCAACTTGGCCTCACTCTTTTCTTAGTCAAAACCATATTGGAACATTAAGTTCTCATGAAGGAACGATTTCTTTGTACATGCCTCGGATTAAAGCTACTAGGTACTCAGGAACTTCTATTGCTAGCCAAATTTTCCATAACTTTATCCTCTTAACTCTCAAAAATGTTCTTTTTTGATCAAACTTTTAAAATAATTACGTTTTCTTTTTTCTTATATAATACACATGTTAGTTTTCTTATATAATATACACATATGAATTGCTTTTAGGATAACTCTGAGGGAAAAAATATATCAAGGTTTTCAAGTGACCCTGATTATATTAATAATATATTTATCTTCACAATTTTGGAAGATGTCGAAGGTTACAAGTTTCAGGTAGTAGGAAAGCTTCCGCCAGAACACCCACCATATTTAATTAGTCTCAAAATCAACGGTGAAGAAAAATGTGCAGCGCCCAATCGAGTAAGTAACTCATTATTAAACAACCAAACGTTGAAGGTTAGCTAGTTCTTTTTTTCATCGTTACGCTTTTTCATGCATAGCGGAGTGCCCGGACACTCCTTTCCCCACTTTCAAACCACAAACGGCTTTTATTGAGAAAATCCAAAAAAGAAACCGTTTCCTAATGGATTAAAAAATAAGTACTTAATTTTTATTTAATTATGTTTAAGACAGTTTTTGACGATAGTCCAAAGATAGTAGAAGACTACTGGCCTGCCGCGCCAGATAAATTCTGCGGAAGACGGAGGATTTATAAGAAACATACTGAGCTAATTGTGAGTGGTTCGGCCAGTCAGAGTGGCTATTGGCCTTGGCATGTCGCTATATATGATCAGCTACGTTATATAATAAAATATAGATGCGGAGGAACTCTATTATCGACACTTTTAGTGTTAACAGGTAAGGCATTTTCTGTAACCATGCCATGAAGAAATGAATATTTCCTACCTTTTTTTTTTTTATTTTCAGTTCTTTAAATATATTTTACTGAATATTATTATTTACAGCGGCCCATTGTGTTACGAAAAACGGAGCACCTATCAACCCGGAATTAATTAATGTGGTTCTAGGAAAATTTAGTCTTGTTGGTACAGAAGTAACAGCTCAAGAAAAAGAAGTAAGAGAAATAAAACTATCTAACATATTCGTTTAAAAATCCAAAATAAGAAAACTTCACGTAATAGAGAAAATAACGCTTGACCATTCTGTAATGGCGGTAATATTCCGCTAATCTATTCTAAGCATCTTTCGGCACTTATTTTAGGGCCAGTCGGTGGCTCAGTGGCACAAGCGTGTGACTGAAAACGACTGGTTGTGGGTTCGATTCCCACTCGAGGAGTGAAAATATCCATTCGAGGAGTGAATATTTCCACTTTCTCCGCTCTGGTGTCGAGGCAAAGCGCGGCGTTAAGTTCCGTCACTTAACACGCAATGCCTCCGAATTCGGCGGAAAGTGGGGAAGGGAGTGTCTTAACACTAGCTTCTCTCTGCCTACCCTGCTGTGTGCAGGATACAGCGTAAAGCTAAAAAAAAAAAATTGGGCATATAGATTTTCGAGAAATGCTCACCTCGCTTTTTAAGTCTGTTCTTACAACTTTTCATTTAATTGTTACTCGGGATATTATTTTTTCATGTTTTAATTACTTTGGTTCCGCTACTCATACCCCTTCGTGTCTAATCTTGTCGATGGGAATGATTTCTCAGTTAATGTAACCTTTCTCCAGTATCTTCGACACAGTGTTTACGAAAGTAAATAGAGGTCTCGCCCTACCTCATCTTACCGCTCTTGTTAAATTTAATTATTTTTCTCGTCAGTCTTGCATTACTCATCTTCTCGACGTGTCCAAATCTCTTGAATACGTTCTTCTTCATGCTTACTGTAACATTCCCATTAATTCTTACTGAGCAAATTAGCATATTATATACTAATAAGAAATATATACCAATAAAAGTCCTGATAGCCATAACTTCAATGCCCTATGATAAAAACGTATAATATAATTAATTCTTACGAATATTTGCATTAAAAAAGTGTATTTTTTTAGTTTCAAGTCGTATGCCGCACACAGTGGGGAACCTAGTGTTAAAACACTCCGTTCTCCATGTTCTCACGCGGTATTACTTGTTAAGTGGCGTAACTTAACGCCGCGCTTTGCCACGAGTCCACTCCTTGAGTTGGAACTGAACCTACAAGTTATATTTACAGTCCTAATTGGAGGCCCTGCGAGGTGACTGGCTTCTTGCTAAAAGGTTTCTTTTAATATTTTAGGTCTATCGCATAATAGTCCACGACGATTTTGATCACAGAAAGTTGAATAATGATATTGCTTTAATAAAACTAGTTTCGGAAGCCAAATTCAATAATTATGTTCAACCAGCGTGCTTGTGGTTCGATGATATCTACGACCAGCTCGACTCATATGAAATTAAAGGAACGGTAAGTTTTAAACGTTTGCAAACAAACATTACTTCTTTCAAGAAGTAATTAGGCAGGAATAGAAAAATCTCTTTTAATTCTAATCAGTTCTTAATGACGCTTCGAACATGCCAGTTAGTCACAAACCACTTCGCCAATGTCACGTTGTATTAAATATGTATCCTTATGTTATTATATATATCCTATTTACCTATCAAGTGCTGTATACCATTTTGATTTAAGTTACAATTTTAGAATAGTTCATGTTAACTATTTGTAGATACGGCCAAAAGAAAAATATCTCATAAAGGTTCTATCTGTCTGTCTATGGATCTATGGATCATAATCCATTATGATGTGGGAAATATATGATGTTAAAAAATACACATTATATTTCTTAAATAAATACAGCCAGTCGAATGTGGTCAGTCGTGGCCCAGTGGCACAAGCGTATGACTGTAAACGACTGGTTATGGGTTCGATTCCCACTCGAGGAGTGGAAATTATATTTCCATTTTCTTCGCTCTGGTTTCGAGGTGAAATCCCGCACACAGCAGGGTAGGCAGAGGGAAACTAGTGTTAAGACACTCTGTTCCCTACTTTCCGCCAAATTCAGAGGCATTGAGTGTTAAGTGGTGGAACTTAACGCCACGCTTTGCCCGACACCAGAGCGAAGAAAATGGAAATATTAAATATTTCCGCTCCTCGAGTGGGAATCGAACCCACAATCAGTCGTTTTCAGTCATACGCTTGTGCCACTGCACCACGACTGGCCCCAATCTGATTTGAAATTTGATTTGAAATTCACACTTCTTAAATAAAAGTATAATACAAAAGTTCATGTGATTAACATTTATTTATTAGGTAGTAGGATGGGGTTTTGATCAGACAGAGTCTACGACAAATGAGCTCCGTGAAACGACAATGCCACTGGTCCCCGAGCTAGTATGTATCAGATATGATCCTGTTTTCTACAGCAGTATGCTTAATGGAAATAAGTTTTGCGCAGGATTTAATAACGGTAAGTGCCATATAGTGAACTAAAGTAAATCAGTGCTAACTGGAGATAGGAAATCTAAATATCCCTAAGTAGGAATCAAACGCACGACTAGGGAATATGCTATACTTTGTGTATTGTCTTTATTGCAACTTCACGCTTCCGGCATAGCGTGGTAGTCAGAGGGGACTTAAGTCATGATACTCTGTCCTCCACTTTCTGCCTAAATCGAGACATTGCGTGTTGAGTGGCAGAACTTAATGCCTTTATTGTCAAATTCCAGGCACTTCAGCTTGCAATGGAGACAGTGGGGGAGGATTTGTAGTTTTTGTGCCTGATGTTAGGACATCGGCTTTTTCCTATCCACGTGAAAAAAGACCTGGAGCCTGGTACGTCAAAGGCATTGTATCGGTCACATTGGTCAAAGAAGATTTATCATTGTGTGATCCCAAAGCGTACACAGTGTTCACTGATGTAGCCAAATATAGAAGTTGGATATTACGTTATCTGAAATAAAAATATATAATTAATTTCAATAGTTTTATAAGGTTCCTTCTGTTATCCTACTACATGAGGAAAAGCTTGACAGCTAACAAAACTGGTATATCCTTCCTAGATAAATATTATTTGTATACGATGAAATACATGAGAATTTTTCCTTGTTAATTTTTTTTCTGCATTCTTTTCGGGTAAAAAAAAGAAAAGAGAGCCAAATGAATACTCTTTACACTTTCCACTACTGTATAGCGAAGCTGAACACTAACTTATACTGGACCGAAAAATCAGACAGCCAGTGAAAAGGCTACCTAAAATATTAAGAAATAATTAAAGGAAGGAAGAATAAGTAAATAAATTCATTAAATTTAATAATCGTCAATAGTATGAGTTTCTAGGAATGTTAGGAATCGAGGAAGGAGGTCAGAATTTCCATTTTCTCCTTTTTTCACATATCAGAGAGAGAAACCGCTTTCAGAGTCTTGCCTTGTAACCATTATTATCAGCTCTACCCAAGGCTATGCTGTATGAGGCTTTCCTGTCTGTTAGAGATGGATAAGTACTTATACGTAACTAGGATAAGAAATAGAATTAGGACTATAGAAGGGTAATAAGAAATGTAAAGAGGCCAACGACCAATATTGTAGAGTATGATCTGACGATGGCCATTAAAGATAGGAACGAAGCGGTCATATCCTCTACTATAGCGGTAATGCCATCCGTATCCCATTCCTACCCTTGAATAAGAATTCAATTGTAATATTAAGACACTGTACTGTGCACATTCCCACTTTCCGCCGAATTCGGAGGCATTGCGTGTTGTGGCGGAACCTAACGCCGCGCTTTGCCTCTGGTACCATAGCGAAGGAAATGGAAATATTAAATATTTCCACTCCTCGAGTGGGAATTGAACCCACAACCAGTCGTTTACAGTCACACGTTCGTGCCACTGCGCCACGACTGGCCCCAATTTTTTTTAATATAAAAAAATGTATAAATAAAAATAAATACGACTATACAAATATAAAGAAAAATGTTTTATTACGTTCTTAAAATCAAACCTATGACCTTCGCAAAACAAAAACTAAACAAAAATCTCATAGGTCAAACGATAGCAATTTGTTTTAAAACATTCAATAAAACCTGTTATGTACTGGTTTAAAATATTAAATTACGAAAATTGTTAATGATTTTCCTTACTTGGGTAAAAAATAACTTAGTAAAAAATAAACAAAATAATAGAAGAAGAAATAAAGTGTGCTGTAACTACTACTGTGATGTATTATAACCGCGACTGGTTGTGGGTTCGATTCCCACTCGAGGAAATATTTAATATTTTCATTTTCTTTCATTCGGCGGAAAATGGGGAACGGAGTGTATTAACACTACCCTCTGCTTGCCCTGCTCTGTGTGGGATACAGCGTGTGAATTAAAAAAATATATAAATTAATGGAATTATGCATAATGTATACCGTGTGTTTGAAATAATCTTTTGTACGAAATGACATTGACGTTGCTACGGCTCGAATGGTCTACTTCAAAATGCTGTACAAAATTGTATATTTCAAAAGTCAACACAACGGTGTCAGAAATGTGAAAATGTATAGAAATAAATAAGATTTTAAATATAGTAAATATAAAACCAATTACAATCGGAATTTTCTGTTTTTGATATAAAAACACCGTTTTTTAATAAATACATATTTATACATGGTATACGTACCAAAGTTTTTTTTTAGCTTCACGCTGTATCCCCCATAAAGCAGGGTTGGCAGAGGAAACCTAGTGTTAAGACACTCCGTTCCCCACTATCTACCGAATTCGGAGGCATTGCGTGATAAGTGGCGGAACTTAACGCCGCGCTTTGCCACTGAACCAAAGTAAATGTATTTTTTAAAAATTTTGTCTGTCTGTTCGTTCCGGCTAAATTCTGGAAGAGCTGGACCGATTTAGACGAGACTTTTATTATTGGCACATAGCTGATGTAATGGGCAGTACTTTTATTTTAGAATTTTAACTTTTTTGTTCCACGCAAACGAAGTCGTAATAACTAAGTAGTTATAAATAAACAACCTTCATTGAGGAGATACTAACATCTAAAATTTAGTTTTAGGAAAACCGTCGTGACGGTTGGTTTCTGTTACCGAGACAAAATGTCAAAGAGTAGATGGCAGGATGAAATTATTTATCAGTACATTCGCGGTGTTAAGTTCCGCCACTTCACACGTGAAATGTCAATAAAAAATAACTAATATATAGTAAGTAGAGACGAAAAAAATGTAAATTAGGTACCAATAATTTAATTCAGTCATTTTAATATCGTAAACTTTATAAAAAAATGTTTTTAAACGTTTAATTTTATAATTTCCGCATCCGAAGATACGAAGAGGAAAACTTATCTAGTAATTATCAGTCACCTACCGCGTTTAAGCTAAGACGCTACGTCGTTCGACCTCAGCGTTAATAACCGTACAGAAAATGGCGGAAATGCCATACGTGTTCTTACTGATGTGTATTTTCTTTAATATAAAATACACTAGCTCGAGCTGGACGTACCCAGAACTGATTTGTAGTGACAGATCCATTATGGCTCGAGTTACATATCGAGTGCCATATTATGTAGTTTCTGTCTACCATACGTTAAACAGTACTACAGAGATAAGTGTGAAGCTGGACTCGGAAGGAACTATTTTGCCTGTGAGTGTTTATTATTAGCTAACTAGTGGCCCGCTCGCAGCTTTGCAGCGTGAACTACATAGCTGCTTCGTTATATTGCGACCCTCGGGGGTGGGTGTTTGAAAAATAAAGTAGCCTATGTTTAAGCTTAGATTATCAACTATATTTATGCCATAATTCATTATACTCGGTCAAGCGGTTTAGATTTTTCATATAAATTTTCATCCCCTATTTCAACCGTTTAGCGGTTGATTTTTGAAAAAATAAGTAGCCTATGTTGGACCCATTAATTTTTACTACTTTTATTCTAAATTTCATCCAAATCGGACTGGTAGATTAGCCGTGAAAGCATAGACTTTCGCATTTATAATATAAGTATGGATAGTAGCTACGATTCCCACTCGAGGAAATATTTAATATTTTCATTTTCTTTCATTCGGCGGAAAATGGGGAACGGAGTGTATTAACACTACCCTCTGCTTGCCCTGCTCTGTGTGGGATACAGCGTGTGAATTAAAAAAATATATAAATTAATGGAATTATGCATAATGTATACCGTGTGTTTGAAATAATCTTTTGTACGAAATGACATTGACGTTGCTACGGCTCGAATGGTCTACTTCAAAATGCTGTACAAAATTGTATATTTCAAAAGTCAACACAACGGTGTCAGAAATGTGAAAATGTATAGAAATAAATAAGATTTTAAATATAGTAAATATAAAACCAATTACAATCGGAATTTTCTGTTTTTGATATAAAAACACCGTTTTTTAATAAATACATATTTATACATGGTATACGTACCAAAGTTTTTTTTTAGCTTCACGCTGTATCCCCCATAAAGCAGGGTTGGCAGAGGAAACCTAGTGTTAAGACACTCCGTTCCCCACTATCTACCGAATTCGGAGGCATTGCGTGATAAGTGGCGGAACTTAACGCCGCGCTTTGCCACTGAACCAAAGTAAATGTATTTTTTAAAAATTTTGTCTGTCTGTTCGTTCCGGCTAAATTCTGGAAGAGCTGGACCGATTTAGACGAGACTTTTATTATTGGCACATAGCTGATGTAATGGGCAGTACTTTTATTTTAGAATTTTAACTTTTTTGTTCCACGCAAACGAAGTCGTAATAACTAAGTAGTTATAAATAAACAACCTTCATTGAGGAGATACTAACATCTAAAATTTAGTTTTAGGAAAACCGTCGTGACGGTTGGTTTCTGTTACCGAGACAAAATGCCAAAGAGTAGATGGCAGGATGAAATTATTTATCAGTACATACGCGGCGTTGAGTTCCGCCACTTCACACGTGAAATGTCAATAAAAAATAACTAATATATAGTAAGTAGAGACGAAAAAAATGTAAATTAGGTACCAATAATTTAAATCTGTCATTTTAATATCGTAAAGTTTATAAAAAAATGTTTTTAAACGTTTAATTTTATAATTTCCGCATCCGAAGATACGAAGAGGAAAACTTGTCTAGTAATTATCAGTCACCTACCGCGTTTAAGCTAAGACGCTACGTCGTTCGACTTCAGCGTTAATAACCGTACAAAAAATGGCGGAAATGCCATACGTGTTCTTACTGATGTGTATTTTCTTTAATATAAAATACACTACCTCGAGCTGGACGTATACAGAACCGATTTGTAGTGACAGATTCATTATGGCTCGAGTTACATATAGAGTGCCATATTATGAAGTTTCTGTTTACCATACGTTAAACAGTACTACAGAGATAAGTGTGAAGTTGGACTCGGAAGGAACTATTTTGCCTGTGAGTGTTTATTATTAGCTAACTAGCGGCCCGCTCGCAGCTTTGCAGCGTGAACTACATAGCTGCTTCGTTATATTGCAACCCTCGGGGGTGGGTTTTTGAAAAATAAAGTAGCCTTTGTTTAACCTTAGATTATCAACTACATTTATGCCATAATTCATTATAATCGGTCAAGCGGTTTAGATTTTTCTTATAAAATTTCACCCCCTATTTCAACCCTTTAGCGGTTGATTTTTGAAAAAATAAGTAGCCTATGTTGGACCCATTAATTTTTACTACTTTTATTCTATATTTAATCCAAATCGGATTGGTAGATTAGCCGTGAAAGCATGACAGACAAACACATAGACTTTCGCATTTATAATATAAGTATGGATAGTAGCTACCTGCAGTTTCGTTTGCGTGGGCCCAATATAGCAACCATTTTTTTGAGCAAAGTAAAGGTTGAAAATCAATACTTCGATTGGTTGTTGGTTGAAGGATATTTACGATTCATCCTTCAATTTACGCAAAAATCAATATAATATTAAACGCAACTGTTTGTGGCTTCGATATCCACACAAAGAGTAGAAATATTTAATACTATTTTCTGTTCAATTATAATAAAATATAGTCTATAGCACTTTTGAATAGTATAGCTTCCTGATTGTTAAGGATTTTTCATGATCGGGTTAGTATTTTCGAATATTAGTTCTTACAAACAAAGTTACAATGTTTTATTATATTAGTCTTTATTATATTAGTATAGATTTTCATTTTGTTCACCCTGGTGTCGAGGCAAAGTGCGGCGTTGAGTTCCGCCAGTTAACACGTAACGCCTACAGACCTTGACTGAAAATGGGTAACGGAGTTTCTTAACACTAGGTCCCTCTACCTACCCTGCTGTGTGCGGGATACAGCGTGACGCTAAAAAAGGGAGATAGATCTATATATATTCTCTAATAAATGTTGGTAAACGGACGTACGTTTGTTACATTTTTTCATTCTTCTAACTAGGATGGGATCTAACGTTGGTGATTCGCAATATAGTGATTTTTAAGTAAAATTTGTGTGGCCAGTCGTGGCCCAGCGGCACAAGCGTGTGACTGTAAAACGACTGGTTGTGGGTTCGATTCCCACTCGAGGAGTGGAAATTATATTTCCATTTTCTTCGCTCTGGTGTCGAGGTAAATCGCGGCGTTAAGTTCCGCCACTTAACACGCAAGCCTCCGAATTCGGCGGAAAGTGGGGAACGGAGTGTCTTAACACTAGGTTCCCTCTGCCTACCCTGCTGTGTGCGGAATACAGCGTGAAGCTTTCCTAAAAGTATCTTTTACAGTTTCTTAAATGTGTTATTAAAAGAATAATTGTTAAATTTTATTTCTTTTCTTGTAGGATACAGATCGATTTCCAGCAAGATTAATAGGTAGTCCTGACTTAGTAAACAATGTTTTCACATTTATAATGCTTGAAGATACTGACTCAATCCGTTTTAGAGTAGTGGGAAAACCTCCGCCGGATTATCCACCTCATCTAATAAGTTTTAAAATAAACGGTGAAGAGAAATGTGCATCACCTAAATTGGTAAAGTATTTGAGATAATATAGGCTATAGGCTAGTTAAGATTTTATAAATGATAACCAGAGGCCAGTCGTGGCGCAGTGGCATGGACGTGTGACTGTAAACGACTGATTGTGGGCTCGATTCCCACTCGAGGAATGGAAATATTTAATATTTCCAAATATTTAATATTTCCATTACCTTGGCTCTGGTGTCAGAGGCAAAAGGTTAAGTTTCGCCACTTATTACGCAATGCCGCAGTGGGGAACGGAGTGTCATAGAGCACTAGATTCCATCTGCCTAACCGACTGTGTGCGGGATACAGCGTGAAGGTAAAAAAAATGATAACACGCCTTGGGAATGAAATGCTCGCTCCAGTCTCTTTCAAAAGTATCACTGTCAGCAATAAATATCACAATAGGTTTTAAAAAAGGAAAGAAGTCCCGCTGAGTTTCTTGCGCCGGTTCTTCTCAGGTCTGAGGCATTAATTTTAGTGAACCGGTGGTAAACTTTTCCACGTTCAAAAAATGAAGCATGTATGTAACTTCTTACTTTGAATAAAATTATTTGACTTTGTCTTTAAGCTGTACGTTTTTTCACAAAGTGTGGCTGTAAAGCGACTGGTTGTGGATTCGATTGCCACTTAATATTTCCATTTTCTTCGCTCTGATATGGATGCAAAGCGCGGCGTTAAGTTCCGCCACTTGACACGTAATGTCTCCAACGTCGGCGAAAAGTGGGGAACGGAGTGTCTTACTTAACATTAGGTTCTCTTTGCATACCCTACTGTGTACGGGATACAAAATGAAGTTAAAAAACAATTTTAGGAATTAAAACTCTCTTCAGGAATAATTGATACTTATTGGTCCGAAGCACCAGACAAATTCTGTGGGAGACGAAAGGTTTATAAGAAGCATAAGGAGTTAATAGTAAGCGGCTCAGTCAGCAAAACTGGCAAATGGCCATGGCACGTTGCTTTATACCATTTGGAAAGAAATATATTAAAATATAGATGTGGAGGTACTCTGCTATCTACTGTACTGGTGCTAACAGGTAATTAGATATATGAATTGCCTTTTTTTATTTAGATTTACACTATATCCTGCATAATGCAGTGTAGAAAGAGGGAACCTATTGTTAAGACACTTCGCTCCCTATTTACCGCCAAATTTTGGAAGCATTGCGTGTTTAGTGGAGGAACTTCCTTAAGTTCCTTCACTAAACCTTTCGCTGCGACCTTTCGTAGTTTGTTCTTGACACCAAAGTAAAGAAAATGGAAATATTAAATATTTCCACTCCTCGAGTGGGAATCGAACCCACAACCAGTCGCGTTTACAATCACACTTTGCGCCTGCAAGCCACGACTGGCATAATTTTTAATCTTTAGTTCACTAGTCTTTATAAACGAAATAACATAGGATGAAAAAAAACGGTCATGTCTTATAGTGGTCTCCTCCAGGCTTTAAAGGAACTAAAGCGACAAGAACGGACATAGTCCATTTTAAAAAATGAACTGTCAAAGCAAGACGCTATTATTATTCTAAGGTGATATTTAACCTTTAACCAGGTTACTTCATTTCCTTTGTAAATAAGCATAAATTAAAATTATGTTTATATTATAAAAATATTTCATAGCTCTCTGGTAAGAAGACAAAGCGCAGCGTTTACTTCCACCTCTTGACACGCAATGTCTCGATTTCAGACAGAAAGTGGATAACGGAGAGTCTTGACACTATGTTCGTTCCGACTTTTTTATTTTTTAATCATAAATTATAATTTACAGCTGCCCACTGTGTAACAAAACGCGGAGCGAAAATGAACGTAGAGGCGATTAGTGTGGTACTTGGGAAATATACTCTTGATCCAGAGGCGACGACTCAAGAAAAAGAAGTATAATAATTATATATGTACTGTGTTCAACCATTTTTTTTATTGCAGCTTCACGCTTTTCCCGCAAAACAGGCTAATCAAAATACTCCGATCTTCTCTTTCCGGTCAAAATCGAGATATTGCGTGATGAGTGACGGAACACTATGCTGTGTTTTTATCTTAGATACCAGAGCGGAGAAATGCAAAAATCATATAGTAATTTTTTTGAAGTTGGAATCGAACCCATTACCATTGTGGTTACTATCAGACACTGTTGCATTTCGTTATGACGGCCTCTTTTGATGAATTTACTTTCAGAGCTTTATAATCTAAAGTTGTCTTCATTAATATTAAATTTTCACATCTGCTTTAAAGTTGTTTCCGCCACAGAAGGGTAATCAGAGAGAACTTAGTGTCAAGACACTCAGTCCCATTTTACTTATTTCAGTTAGTATATCGTGGCGTGTAGGCGCAAATTGTGACTGTAAATGCGTCTGGTTGTGGATTCGATTTCCACTGGAGGAATTGGAAATATTTAATAATTTTATTTTCTTCGCTCTGGTGTCGTTGAATTGTATCACTTAACAAGTAACACCTCCAGAGTTCGGCGTAAAATGGGGAACGGAGTGTCTTAACACTAGGTTCCCTCTGCCTACCCGCTGTGTGCGGGATACAGCGTGAAGTTAAAAAAAGATTATAATACCCACTCCATATTTAGGTGTTCCGAATAGTAGTCCACGACGACTTCGACCATAAGAAGTTAAATAATGACATAGCCTTGTTAAAGTTGGCCACTGAAGCAAGTTTCAATAATTATGTGCAACCAGCGTGCTTGTGGCTTAACGATGTTTACGATCAGCTGGATTCCTACGAAATTAATGGAGCGGTGAGATACTTAAAATAAATATTTTATTATGTAATTTTGTTTTAGCTGCACGCTGTACCCCGCCCACTGCAGGGTAGGCAGAAGGAACTTAGTGTTAAGACCCTCCGTTTCCCACGCACCGCCGAATTCGGCATTGCGTGTTAAGTGGCGGAACTTAAAGCCGCGCTTTACCTCGACACCAGGGCGAAAAAAATGGAAATATTAAATATTTAAACATTTCCACTTCTCAAGTGGGAATCGAACCCACAACCAGTCGCTTTACAGTAACACTTTGTGCCCCTGCGCCACGACTGGCCCCAATGTAATATATCTTATATAAAATGTTAACAAAAGTTTGCAAGAAGCATGAATAACGATGTAGAGAAGAAATTAATGTCGAAATTTGATTAGATAAATGCTAGAGAATAGTTATAAAAGAAGAAGCTTCACGCTTTTTCTCACATAGTAAATTAGAGAGAACCTAGTGTTAAGACACTCTATTCTACGTTCCGTGTTAAGTGACCGAACTCAACGCTAGCTTCGCGCATTGGCTCTGGTACCGGAATGGAGAAATAAAAATAATATTTCATCATTCCCTCGAGTGGAAATCAAACCCACAGCCATCTTGGTACAATCAAAGCTGTGACACCGCGCCATGACAGCTTTATATGAAAATTATATAAGATATCTTACTATATAATTTCAAAGAATGAAAAATTGGAGCAGTTTTTTAGCAAAATAATTTGGTTCTTGTTAATAAAAATCCTGATGAAATAGTAATATTGTTATATTTACTTTCATACTTCTTAGACTATTAATAGTGAAACATAAAATAATTTTTTTGCAGAAATAAAAAAAGAAAAACTGATTTGTATTTAAATGGATTCACTTGTTTGACCTGTAAAGATTATAACAGCTTCTTATTTAGTAGATTTACGTTTTTTCCGCATAACAGGGCAGTCAGAGAGAGCCTAATGTCAAGACATCCCGTTTTCCACTTTTCACCTAAAGAAACATTTCGTGTTGAGTGGTGGGAGTCATCGCTACACTTTGCCTTAGGTGCACGAACTGGGAAATGAAAATAAATTTAATATAAGAATTTCACTGAATAAGAATCGAACTTACAACCCTTTTACACGTTTACTCTCAGATGCTGTTCCATTGCACTACGAATTCCTCGACTGCTTCTTACTATTAATAATTAATAATTGATTTAAATTTTTGTATACTTATAATCCGTTTTTTTCAGGTAGTAGGATGGGGCATTGACCAGACGGCGTCGCTGACAAATGAACTCCACGAAACGACAATGCCAATGGTCGCAGACTCCGTGTGTATCAGATATGACCCAGTGTTCTACAGTAACATGTTGAATGGAAAGAAATTCTGCGCCGGTTTTAGTAACGGTGAGATATAATCTTTTAATTAATATTTTTTTTTAGCTTGACGCTGTATCCCGCACATAGCAGTGGAGGTAGAATGAATATAGTGTTAATACACTCTGTTCTTCATTTATCGTCGAAATCTGGAGGCATTGCGTGTTAAGTGGGGGAATTTAACAGCCGCGGTTTGCCTCGACAGCGAAGCAAATGGAAATATTAAATATTTCCATTTGCTATGAAATATTAAATATTTCCATTTTCCATTCACTCCCCGAGTGGGAATCAAGCCCGCAACCAGTCGCATTTACAGTCACACTTAAGTGTCCACAAGCCACAGGCCTCAATTTTTAATTCATATTAATATTATGAATACGAAAGTCTGTCTGTTACGCTTTCACGGCAGTAGTGAATAAAAGTTTGTGTGAAATGTAAAATGCTTGACCGATTTCGATGCATTTTCTCAGGAATATAGTTTAGGATGCACAGTCAAACATAGGCAGTCGCTTTAAAGTCACACTTTGTGCCTCTTTGCCACGACTGGCCCCAATTGTTAATTTACATAATTTTACTATATTTCAGGCACTGCAGCTTGTAATGGCGACAGTGGGGGAGGATTTGTGGTCTTCGTACCTGATGCTAGGACACCCTCGTCTTCCTATCCGCCAGAGAAAAGGCCCGGAGCGTGGTATGTCAAGGGCATAGTGTCGACGACGTTATCCGGTGAAGATTCTAGAGTGTGCAATTCTGACGCCTACACAGTGTTTACTGATGTCGCTCAGTACAGAAATTGGATATTAAAATATCTTAAATAACTGTTTTTTGTGTTTTTTTTTTTATTTTTGTGGTCTTTTTTTTCTTTTTATAAGCGGCATCTACCAAAGGTGGTAAAAGAATTCAGAATTTATTGTAATATTTTTTACAGGTTCACGCTTTAACCCCCATAGGGGAATAGTCAGGGCGCAACTAGTGTCAAGACACTCTGGGCCCACTTCTCAAGCGGAATCGAGACATTTTGAGTGTTGAATGGCGGAAGTCAACGTAACTCTTTGTCTTAGGCACCAGCAAATTTTAAATACAATTAGGAATTCGAAAAACAATTTTAAAAAACTCAAGGTCCAAACGCATGGCTTAGTGGTCGTGTGCTTTGACGGTTCCCACAAGGTGATGATTCGAATCCTTCTGCGACCAAATTTAATTGATTCTTTAAAAATTTTAATTGCCTTTGTTTGTATGTGTTTTTTTTTTTTTTTTTTTTTTTGATAAAGGGGGCAAACGAGCCGAAGGACCATCTGATGGTAAATGGTTACCTTCGCCCATGGACATCCACAACGTTAGAGTTGTAGATGCGTTGCCGGCCTTGGGGATGGAGGTGTCTGTACACACGACGCTTGAAACATCTTAGATCATAGCGCTCAGGGAAAATTAGAGCGGGAAGGTCGTTCCACAGCTTGCATGTGCGGGGTAAAAAAGATCTCGAGGCGCGCACGGTAGACGTAAACCATGGGTCCACGTGATGTGAATGAAACTTGGATCTGTGACGCGAGGTGCGATGGTAGAAAGAAGATGGTGGCACCAAGTCGAATAGTTCCTGCGAACATTCTCCATAGTAGAGACGGTAGAATACTGACAGAGAGCCAACGTCTCTCCGTATGCTTAAAGATTCTAAGCCGTCTGTAAGATTAGAATCATCGATAATTCGAACTGCCCGGCGTTGGATGGAGTCAATTGGTTGTAGTTGGTATTGAGGGGCGCCTGCCCATAAGTGGGAACAGTACTCCACATGGGGACGGACCTGAGCTTTGTAAAGCAAAAGTCTATGTTCCGATGTGAAGTACTGCTTCGCCCTGTTCAACACACCGAGTTTTTTGGAAGCTAATTTAGCTTTACTCTCCAAATGACCCCGAAACTGGACCTCATTCGAGATATCGACTCCTAGAATTCCAATGTTCTTCTTGATGTTTAACGGAATGCCGCGGAATTTGGGTGCTAAGGTGAAAGGGGTCTTCTTCGCAGTAAACACGCATACTTGTGTCTTTAAGGGGTTAAATTGTACGAGGTTACAATCTCCCCATTCCGAGACATGCTCCAAGATGAACTCAATATCGGACACAAGTTGTTTTCTACGCTCCTCTACCATATTGCGAGACATGTTGGCCCGTCCAGTGTAAAATGCATCGCCCGTGCTGTCATCCGCATAACAATGAACGTTACAGGAGTGCAACATATCATTGATATGCAGAATGAACAGTGTGGGAGATAGCACGGACCCTTGAGGTACACCAGCGTTGATGGACTTAGTCTCCGAGCAAATACCGTCAACAACGACTTTTATACTCCGTCCGTCAAGGAAGCTAGTTACCCAACAGCAAAGTCTCTCCGGGAGTCCATAAGATGTCAGCTTAGACACAAGAGCTTTGTGCCAGACCCGGTCGAAGGCTTTTGCGATGTCGAGGCTGACGGCCATCGCTTCTCCTTTACTCTCAACAGCAGCTGACCAACGGTGAGTTAGGTGTACTAAAAGGTCGCCAGCACTGCGACCGTGACGAAAACCATACTGTCGATCGCTGAGAATCTGGTTGTCTTCGAGGTAACCCAGGAGCTGGGAGTTTATGACGCGCTCCATCACCTTAGATAGTAGGGAGGTGATTGCAATGGGTCTGTAATTAGATGGGTCCGAGCTGTCACCTTTCTTGGGAATAGGATGGATTGTAGCTACTTTCCAAGAGGATGGAACTATTCCGGTAGTGTAGGAGAGTGAATACAGTCGCGTTAGTACCGGAGTTAGTTCGGGAGCACATGTCTTAAGCACGATAGCAGGGATACCATCCGGACCGCTGGACTTTTTAACATCGAGGGAACAAAGAACACGTCTCACAGCAGTTTGCATAAAGCGAACATCTTGCATGGCGTGCTTGCACCTAGGGATGGATGGTGGTGTTTTTCCCAAGTCGTCTAGAGTTGAATTCGTTGCAAAAAGAGTGCATAGGATATTTGCTTTTCTTTTCGCTGAATGAGCCAGAGATCCGTCGGGCTCGCGCAGTGGTGGAAGTGAAGGTTTACAGAAGTTACCCTCAGCAGATTTGGCAAGCGACCAAAAAGCACGACTTCCAGATGGGAAACTCAATAATCTCCTGCCAATTTTGCGAATATGCTTGGACTTAGCTTGAAGAGCATGTTTTTTACAGCTTCTGCAGGCAGCGTTGAACTTTTGCTTAAATTCAGCAGCACGTGGGTCCTTCGCAGCCAAAGCTGTACACCAAGCTTGATAAGTTTGCTGCTTCGAGTTAGTGGCTTTCTTACAGGATTCATTGAACCAAGGTTGCGAGTTACCGCCAATACGAATGACAGTATTGGGAATGTAACATTCCATTCCCTGTAGAATAGTATCCGTGATGGCATCTGCGCAGATAGAAGGATCACCAGAGGAAAAACAAAGTTGGCTCCATGGATAGGACGCGAAGAACTCTCGCAATCCATCCCAGTCTGCTGACCTGTAATGCCATACCAGCCGCGTTCTTAATGGTCGGGAGTTAGTAGGCTGAGATAAAAGTGCCTCAGAACTTACCAGGCAATGATCGGACGTGCCAAGAGGAGCGTTAATAGATACGCGATAACCCTCGGGATGTGTTGTTAGCAGAAGGTCCAACAAGGAAGGTCTGTCGTTCTCTCTATCCGGTATTCGGGTTACACCCGACACCAATTGGGAGAGGCCATGTGCCTTGGCAAAACTATACGTTATTAATCCCGCGCGGTCAGTTTTGTGTGACCCAAGCCACTCGGTGTGGTGGGCATTAAAATCGCCAAGAATAACAAGCTCCGCATTAGAATAGCACTCAAGCACGTAGTCTGTAGCCTTTTCGATGTGTCCGAAGAGGCGGTCCAACTCGGCATTTCCGCTATGAGATCTATATATACACGCGTATATGCGGGTGAACCCACCAAAGTCTACGCGCGTCCAAAGTGTTGATAAATCACGAGTCTCCAAGCTGTCGAGTCGTTGACAAGAGATATCGTCCCTTACAAACACACACACGCCAGCCTGGTTGATAAAAGCGTGTTTAAGTATGTACCCTGGATACTGTAGGTATGACGTGTCAGCGGGGGTAGATATCTTAGTCTCGGTTAGAAAGAGTAAGGCCGGCTTAGCTGTCTCGAGATGATGGTGAACAGCGTTTAAGTTCGAGTGAAGACCCCTGATGTTACAGAAGTCGACATTAAATGTGGAAGGTGAGGCCGCTGTAATTACATTACTTCTATATTTTTTTACTGTCATGGAGATTGTCTTTGTGTACAGGGAAGAATGAAGGAGGATAATGCTGTGGCCATGGCAGTTCCAAAGTCAAAGATGCATAAAATATACCTTTGTAACGGCAGCAGAGTTTAGTGTGTCGCTGGCGCGGGGGACGGAAGGGCCCCCGATCCGACTCATTTATCAATCATCGGGTCCACTCCGGTCTCCTGCTCCGGCACGACGATCAACCAACGAGCTTTTATCAGTGGCGGCGGGACAGCCTCCCAAACTAGGATAGGTCAGGGTTCGGGTCCCCTACGAACCACCGGGCGGCCAGCGTTGCACCGTTTCATCGGGTCTCCCTGGACCCCGCGCCAACGGAACACGACTCACTACTCGAAACAGGCACACATTAACGCAGGACCAGCAACTGCCACAGCCACCACATTCTAGGGAGAAGGAAAGGTGGGAATGGGGAGAGCTGGCTTACATGCCGTCGAACCGGAACACGTCGTTAGACATTTTGCGGTTCGTTTTCGACATGATAGTGGTCGCGAGCCAGGCGGAGAATGAATCTCCTACCACCAGGTTACTGGGTTACCCGCCTTTTACGGGACGCTACCCAGCGGCGGGGGGGAATTGTATTCTTGACCCGTCCCCCCACGGGAAAAAATAAATTAATACTTTATATTTTCACTATATGACAATAAATTACAGCCTTATTGTAGTTTGAAAGATCTAAATGTAAATGTATCGACAGAGGAGGGCAATGTCTCTAACAAGGCATAGAATGTGGAGAACGAAGTATGTTAAGCACTAGTTTCCCTCTGCCTGCTATATGACATAAAAAGTTTTCAGGTCCCTCACCTGAATACGGGGCCAGTCGTCGTGTTGCAGTGGTACAAGCGTGTGACTGTAAACGACTGGTTGTGGGTTCGATTCCCACTCGAATAGTGGTAACAATTACATTAACGATAATTTATGGTAATAATTACATTAACATTCATGAAAAGCATTATTATATATGAATAGATTTTCACGCTGTATCCCGCATACAACGTACTCCCCAGAGGGGGTATAGTGTTAAGACACTCCGTTCCCCATGCACCGACGAATTTTTGGGGCATTGTGTGTTAAGTGGCGGTACTTTGACTCAATACCATTGCGAAGAAATGGAAATATTAAATATTTTCAATCGCTTTTACAGTCATGTTACAAAATTTAGAATGAAAGTAGTAAAAAACCCTGTGTCAAACATAGGTTACTTATTTTTTTAAATATCCACCTCTTAATGGTTGAAATAGGGGAGGAAAATTTATATGAAAAATCTAAACCGCTTGACCGATTGTAATGAGTTTTGGCATAGATATAGTCGATGGAGCAAGATTAAACTCAGGCTATTTTATTTTTCAAAAATCCATCCCTGAGGGATGCAATATAACGAAACAGTCATGTAGTTTACGCGGCGAAGCCTCGAGCGGGGCCGCTAGTATTTACATATAATTTTAATGAAATTCCATAAGAGAGTGGGGGTGACTCAATATCATATCACACACATTTATTTAATATATGCATACATATATATATTTATTTCACATAATAAAATAATAAATATAAGTACACATATACATTCACAGTTACTTACAGATGACTACCTACAACTGACAAGTTGCATTACCCGCCCGTTTTTGTTGTAAAAAGTTGGAACATTTTTTTTAACTTAACCTCTATATAGATCGGATAATTAGTTTATCCAGCTTCAACTAACTGTTTTTAAAAGTTCAACACTTCCAGTTCTCAAATGGAAAAGGATCTTTTTGTCTCTAGTGATAAACATCTTAGTATCCGCTGATCGCACAAGAAATGTAAGGAGTATTTTGACATCTTCAGTAAATTTCTCATAAAAATCAGCTGCGGATTTTTAAAAAGAAAAGTTATCTTCTGCTTTCCAATAATAAATAATTAAAAAAAGATTTGGTGGCTTTTGGGATTACGTTGGATATATCGAGAAACTGGTCATGTTGACTGGGTTTTTTTTTGTTTTCAGCTTCACGCTGTATCCTGCACACAGCAGGGTAGGCAGAGGGAACCTAGTGTTAGGACACTCCGTTCCCCACTTTTTATATATTCACAAAAACCCTACAAGATTTCGATTAAATCCAACAAGCCGTTTTTTTGTTTCATTCGATCAAATTTTCGAAGAAAATTAAAGGAACTTTTCGACTTTGAAAAATCACCTTTAACAAAATAAAAAACGAAATGATTTTTCAGATTTTTCCTCCCTTTTTTATTGATATAATAGTGACAGAATAGTGTTTAAGTTTATAGTGTAAAATAAAAACAAGAAACTCAAGAAGAAAGAAATCAAAACTAAAAAAAATAAGCTTAAAAATGCATTTTTTCTAATTACTTTATTTCAGATAACGTAAATAAATCCTTATTCTTCCTTCCTAATTATTTTCTACTATGTTAGGGAACCTTTGCACTGTCTGTCTGATTTCTCGGTCCTGTATAGGTTAGTATTTAGCTTCGCTATACAGTAGTGGACAGCATAAAGAGTAATTACTTGGCTCTCTTTTCTTTTTTTCCCCAAAAAGAGTGCAGAAAAAAGATGATCAAGGATAAATCTTTATGTATTTTATAGTATACATGTAATATTTATCTAGGCAGGATATGCCAGTTTTGTTAGCTTTTACACTTTTCCTCATATAGTAGGATGACAGAAGGAACCTTATAAAACTATTGAAATTAATTATATAACTTTATTTCAGATAGCGTAATATCCAACTTCTATATTTGGCTACATCAGTGAACACTGTGTACGCTTTGGGATCACACAATGATAAATCTTCTTTGACCAATGTGACCGATACAATGCCTTTGACGTACCAGGCTCCAGGTCTTTTTTCACGTGGATAGGAAAACAACGATGTCCTAACATCAGGCACGAAAACTACAAACCCTCCCCCACTGTCTCCATTGCACGCTGAAGTGCCTGAAATTTGATAATAAAAAAATAAATAAATTATATTAAAACTCTTACAAAATATATGTAAAAATATATCCCAGTATATAATTATATACCATTAAGGTAAAGCAGTCGCCTTTGTAGCGCAGATCGGAAATGTCTAATTATTCACCAGTTATATACAGATTAGCCGTAATAGCGCAGCGGAAGATCATCTGACTGTAAAGCGATGGTTGTAGGTTCAATTTCCACTCGGGGAATGGTTATATATAAATGTTCATTACCTACGACAAAGCATTAAGTTCCGTCACTCAACACGGAATATCTCGATTTAGGCAGAAAGTGGAGGACAGAGTGTCTTGACTTAGGTCCCCTCTGACTACCACGCCTTGCCTGAAGCGTGAAGTTGCAATAAAAAAAAAATACAGAGTATAGCATATTCTCTAGTCGCGCGTTTGATTCCCACTTAGAGGTATTTAATTTTCCTATTTTCAGTTAGCATTGATTTACTTTAGTCCACTGTATGGAACTTACCGTTATTATATCCTGCGCAGAACTTATTTCCATTAAGCATATTGCTGTAGAAAACAGGATCATATCTGATACATACTAGCTCCGGGACCAGTGGCATTGTCGTTTCACGGAGCTCATTTGTCGTAGACTCTGTTTGATCAAAACCCCATCCTACTACCTAATAAATATTTTTTTTTTTTAGCTTCACGCTGTATTCCGTACACAGGCAGAGGGAACCTAGTGTTAAGACACCCCGTTCCCCACGCATCGCCGAATCATTACGTGTTAAATGGCAGAAGTTAATGCCCCGCTTTGCCTCGACACCAGAGGGAAGAAAATGGAAATTTAATAATTCCATTTTCTTCGCTTTCCATATTTCCACTCCCCGAGTGGGAATCGAACCCACGACCTGTCGCTTTACATTTACACATTGTGCCTCTACGCCACGACTGGCCACAAATCAAATGTACGATAATATAAGTTTTATATTAACACAAGAATATTAAATTTGCTTAAATTAACATTGACCAATTAAATTTCTACTTTAACACAAAACATGAACAGAATAATAAAAATAAAATTAATACTGTATTAATTCTAGAAAACATTAAGTACTACTGTGGGGCACTAATCTATGGAGGCTATCGTGGCGCAGTGGGACAGCGTTTGACTGTAAACTCGGTGATTGCCGGTTCGAATACCACTTGGTGGAATTCTTCTTTTATTTCTTCGCTCTGGTACCGAAAACAAAGTGCGGCTTTAAGGCCATGATTCAACACGCAATGTCTCGTTTTGGGACCGAAAGTGGAAACAGAGTGTCTTGACATTAGGTCCTCTCTGACTACCCTGCTAAGTGGGAAAAAACTTTCAGCTGTATTTAGTAAAGAAATATAATGTGTATTTTTTAATATCATATATTTCCCACATCATAATGGTTTATGATCCATAGATCCATAGACAGACAGACAGAACCTTTATAAGATATACTCATTTTGGCCGTATCTAGCAATAGTTAACATTAATTATTCTAAAATTGTAACTTAATTCAGAATGGTATACAGCACTTGATAGGTAATAGGATATAAACATAGGATATATTTAATATAACGTGACATTGGCGAAGTGGTTTGCGATAACTGGCACGCTCGAAGCGTCATTAAGAACTGATTAGAATTAAAATACATTTTTCTATTTCTGCCTAATTACTTCTTCAAAGAAGTAATATTAATTTGCAAATGTTTAAAACTTACCGTTCCTTTAATTTCATATGAGTCGAGCTGGTCGTAGATATCATCGAACCACAAGCACGCTGGTTGAACATAATTATTAAATTTGGCTTCCGAAACTAATTTTATCAATGCAATATCATTATTCAACTTTCTATGATCAAAATCGTCGTGGACTATAATGCGAAAGACCTAAAATATTAAAAGAAACTTTTTTTAGCATGAAGCCAGTTGCGGCGCACGGGCTCAAATTACGACTGTAAACATGGCTTGTGGGCTCGGCTGCCACTCGATGAATGACACTGAAACTCGAGGAAACCAGGCAAAGTGCGGCGTTAAGTTCCACTACTTAACAAGTAATGCCTTCAGAATTCGCCAGAATGTGGGGAACGGAGTGTTTTAACACTAGGTCCCCTCTACCATCCCTGCTGTGTGCAGGATACCGCGTATATTTTATTTTTCTTACTTCTTTTTCTTGAGCTGTTACTTCTGTACCAATAAGACTAAATTTTCCTAGAACCACATTAATTAATTCCGGGTTGATAGGTGCTCCGTTTTTCGTAACACAATGGGCCGCTGTAAATAATAATATTCAGTATTTAAAGAAATGGAAAACGAAAACATATAAGGTAGGAAATATTAATTCCTTCATGGCATGGTTACAGAAAGTGCCTTACCTGTTAACACTAAAAGTGTCGATAATAGAGTCCCTCCGCATCTATATTTTATTAAAATATGTAGCTGATCATATATAGCGACATGCCAAGGCCAGTAGCCACTCTGAGTGGCCGAACCACTCACAATTAGCTCAGTATGTTTCTTATAAATCCTCCGTCTTCCGCAGGAGTTATCTGGCGCTGCAGGCCAATAGTCTTCTACTCTCTTTGGGAACTTGTCAAAAACTGTCTGAAACGTAATTAAATCAAAATTAGATGCTGACTTCTTAATCTATTAGGAAACGGATGTTTACTTAACACTTAGCACGCAATGTCTTGAATTCAAGAAGAAAGTGAGGAACGGAGTGACTTGGCACTCTGACATGCACGAAAAAACATAAAGCTAAAAAAAAGAACTAGCTAACCATCAACGTTTGGTTGTTTAATAATGATTACTTACATGATGATTGTGATGATGTTTAATAATGATTACTTAAATGATTACTTACTCGAGTGGGTGATCCACACTTTTCTTCACCATTGATTTTGAGGCTAATTAAATATGGTGGGTGTTCTGGCGGAAGCTTTCCTACTACCTGAAACTTGTAACCGCCGACATCTTCCAAAATTGTGAAGATAAACACATTATTAATAAAATCAGGGTCACTTGTAAACCTAGATATATTTTTTCCCTTAGAGTCCTTGGTGTCCTAAAAGCAATTAATACTAACATGTGTAGTAAAGAAAGAAATAAGCAAGCGTAATTATTTTGAATTTTTGATCAAAAAAGAATATTTTTGAGAGGTAGTTGTAGAAAATTTAGCTTTGGAAACAGGAGTTCGTGAACACTTAGTTGCTTTAATCCGGGGCCTTTACAGAAATCGTTCCTTCATAGGAACTAAATCAGTACAGTACAGTACTTGAGTCAGTAAGTTTAACAAATTAGAAGGCCTCATTCTGACGTTGGAGAAGGCATTGCGCTTTAATATTACGGTCCGCTTTCCACCTATATTTCATATATTTTGTATTGAATGGAACAATCACGCAATGGAGCAAGACTTTCGTGGACTATTTCAGGCGGGAGATGTTTTTTGATGAAAAAGGGTAGCCTATGTTTGGACTTGCTTCATCAATTATTTTTTTGAGAAAAATGATCTAAATCCGTAAAGCGGTTTAGGGAAGTGGCATATATTTCACCCTGGATTTTTTACTATTTCCATTACTATTCTGTTTATTTTGGGCCAGTAGATTAGCAGACATTTATAAGATACGTAATCTAATACAATGTCAACTATATGATAACAGATGGCGCTGTAGGTTGTTGTAAGAAAACGTAGCTACATCTGATATCATAAAGATGATATAAAGTATTATAGACCGGTCAAATATTTAATAAATAGATTTTATGTTTGTTATTTTATAGTTAATTTCAATCCATCACATATCAGTACATATATCAATTGATTTGCTTACATCAGTTCTTTTAAATATTCCCTAAAAAAACTATCACAAATACCAGGATAAAAACTATCTCATATATCCCTTTGAACTATAAGCTATCATCATGCCGAAATTCATTCATTTCTATTCAGTAGTTATTGCGTTATATAACCTTCTTGTCATTACCACCAATAAAGAACAACCACTTATGCTGCTTCAACAGTAGGACGGATGATATGATGACGGATCAGATATATACGTTATACATGTTATATTACGCAAAGTTACGGTTCATCAAACGACTTGACCTCGATGAGTGTTCATACGATAAGACTGTCACTATATGAGATGTTTTTATCACTGGGAATTCCAATTAAAGATGAAAAACCGTTTTGAGAAATAAATAATATAAGATTAAGCAAAATGTGGCAAATACAACAAGAAAAAAATATAGTAGACTGTTCCATTTTTAGATACATTTAAAAAAAATAACGAATTCGCGAAGCTGCTCGTTATATACGGCGTTGAGTTACGCCACTCAACACGTAATGCCTTCAAAATTCGGCGGACAGTAGGGAACGGAGTCTATTAACACTAGGTTCCCTCTGCCTACCCGCTGCGTACGGGATACAGCGTGAAGCTGAACTGCTCTAGGCCGCGTAATGACTCGTAAACATATCAACGAATAAAACATCGTGAATATCAGATGCTAACCGCGCTTAAGAGAACTCATTTAAATGTCCTAAACAAATAAATAAAATTGGATTGGTCTGTTTTTAATATTAAAATAACCGCCTTTTAATAAATGCATATACATACACGGTACATATACCAAAATAACGTTTCACAATTCAATTTTTGTCTGTCTGTCTGCTTATTACGGCTAACTGACTGGATATCTGATATAATAAGGAATAACTTAGGCTACTTTTATTTTCAATTATTATAAAATCTGCGCACTGAAAAATAACTTTATTGTTAATTAACGCGCGAACAAAGTCACAAACTTAAATATTTCTAAGCAAATAAATACTTACTAACACAATGCTGCCTTCTGAATCAAATCGCACTTTTATTTGCGTAGAAGCTTTAAGCCCTTGAGCGATAACTACATCATAGTATGGAGTATAAGAATACACATTAGCTTGAATATTTGGATTATCTGCACAAACTGGATTTGAATAAGTCCACACTTGAATAATACACTTGGAACTTCTAAACGTGATACAAGAAACTAATAAAAAATATAATATTTTAAACATGTTTTATAATTCTAAAGAACGTATGGACGTACGTATGTAAGTGTATGGTTACGTCAAAGTGACGGGTCACGAGTGAGAAGCTTGTTTTCGATATCATCATAAATACAGTATTATAAATAATGTTTTTTTTTGTAGAATCACGTTTTTCTGTATAGTAGAGTAGACAGAGACTAATGTCAAGACATTCAAGTCATTGTTTACAGTCAGACATTTATAACATTAGAAAAACTATAACGAAGCTTTGGTAATAAGTGTTTTCTTTTTTTTTTCAGCTTCACGCTGTATCCCGCACACAGCAGGGTAGGCAGAGGGAACCTAGGGTTAAGACACTCCGTTCCCCACTTTTCGCCGAATTCGTAGGCATTGCGTGTTAAGTGGCGGAACTTAACGCCACGCTTTACCTCGGCACAAGAGCGAAGAAAATGGAAATATTAAATATTTCCACTCCTCGAGTGGGAATCGAACCCACAACCAGTCGTTTACAGTCACACGCTTGTGCCACTGGACCACGACTGGCCACGTAATAAGTGTTCTTTCTAAATATCTATTTACTTTCAAAACTTTTTTTTTAAGATTAATGGATATGATAAAATTATGGTAAATGAACAATTTACAAAAGAACCAGATACTATTAACAACATTTTTACATTTGAATTCACCAATAAAAGTGAAATTTTGAGACCAATTTTCAGGGTCGAAGGAAACATTACTCACGATCAAATACATGTTATAAGCCTCAGGATAAATGGGATTGAAAAATATCATAACCCTGATCTAGCAAGTTATAATATATAGATATAACAAACATCTAGTATGGTATGAAAATAAAAAAGCAAGCAGCCTCACGCTTTTTCCCGTAGCGGGTTAGTTACAGAGGACCTAGTATCAAAACACTCCTCCATTTTGCCCCCGAAATCGAGATAATGCTTGTTGAGTGGCGGAACTTAACGCCGCGCTTTGGAACCAGAGCGAAGGAATGCAAATTAACTTATTTTTAATGATTATAATTAAGAAATGAAAATTAGCTTATTTTAATAAGCTAGATTTATGAATTGTTCATAGAAAACTGCTACGAAATTATTTTGTCATTATCGAATCCGAACATAGTCCACATAGTCTTCGTTTTTTAGATTTAACATGATTAACTGCTATGCTGCAACTCTGATTGGTTTTTTGTTATTCAAATACATTCAAAATAACCAATCACAGGTCAGAGTTGTCATGTAACCTGAAGGAGCGGAAACTATCATACGAATTAATTTTGCCATAATTTTGTCGCTGTCGTTAGTCTATTTGATTATAAGGTATTTATTTTTTGTAGCTTAACGCTGCATCCCGCACACAGTAGGGTAGGCAGAGAGAACCTAGTGGCAAGACACTCTGTTCCCCACTTTCCGCCAAATTCGCATTGCGTGTTAAGTAGCGGAACTTAACGCTGCGCTTTGCCTCGATTACCAGAGCGAAGGAAATGAAAATCCCTACTTATATTATAAATGCGAATGTCTGTGTGTTTGTCTGTCACGCTTTCACGGCTAATCTACTGATCCGTTTTGGATGAAATTTAGAATGAAAGTAGTAAAAATGACTGTGTCTAACATAGGCTACGTAGTTTTTCAAAAATCAACCTTTAAAGGGTTGAAATAGGGGATGAAAGTTTTTATAAAAAATCAACAGCGCTTGACCGATTTTACCGAATTTTGGCATATATATATATATATATATATATATATATATATATATATATATAGATATATATATAGATATATATATATATATATATATATATATATATATATATATATATATATATATATATATATATATATATATATATATATATATATATATATATATATATATATAGTTGATAATCCAAGGTTAAACATAGGCTACTTTACTTTTCAAAAATCCACCACCGAGTGTTGCAACATACCGAATCAGCTACGTAAATCACGCGGCGAAGCCGTGAGCGGGCCGCTAGTATCAAATATTTCAACTCGTCGAGTGGGAATCGAACCCACAACCAGTTGTTTACAGTCACACGTTTGTGCCACTGTGCCACGACTGGCCCCAAATTGATGTTGGTGCGTTATATCATGAGTTTATTATGTAACAATTACACAATTTCATGTAAATCCCACAGTTTTTCTCATCTTAATGTTGTGTTTACAGTCAATCGCTGATCTACAGCGCAACGGCGTATTAAAAAGGCTTCACGCTGTATCCCGCACACAGCAAGTAGGCTGAGGAGACCTAGTGGTAAGACACTCCGTTCCCTACGCACCGAACGAATTCTGGAGGGCATTGCGTGTTAGATAAACCTAGCGTGGAACTTTGGCTACCAGAGAGAAGAAGTGGAGTTATGTATATCTTTAATAAAAGTCCGATAAACGAGAATATATTTATTATTAAATCAACAAAACATTATAAATAGTTAACAATCCAACTTCTATACTTAGAGATATCTGTGAACACAGCATACCCGCCTGGATCACATCCTTCCACATTATCTTCGGAGCTCTTAAGGGTAGCAGATACGATTCCTTTTACGTACCAAGCTCCTGGGCCCTTCAGTGTATTGGAATGAAATAAGCGTTTAGTTGGCTTATAGTCTTCAATAAATACCATAAAGGCATGTCCAGAGCTTGTGCATGGTATTGTACCTAAAATTTAATATTTTAAAAGCTTCTCATATTGGAGCCAGTCGTGGCGCAGAGGTACAAAGTAGACTGTTAAGCGACTGGTTGTGGATTCGATTACCACTCAAGGACAATATCTATGAAATATTTCCATTTTCTTCGCTCTGGTGTCGAGGCAAAACGCGGCGTTAAGTTCTGCCACTTAACACGTAATACCTCCAGAATTCGGCGAAAAGTGGGAAATTGAGTATTAAAACTAAGTTCCCTCTGCCTGGCCTGCTGTATGCGGGATACAGCGTTACGTTTAAAAAAAATTACAAACACACAAACGCACTTACCATTTTGTGGTCCTGCGCAAAATTTTAAACCATTCAATAGAATATGGTAGAAGACAGGTTGGTAAAGAAGACAAGTACCGTCTGGCACTATAGGAATAGTAGCAACGCTTAAAGAGACATCCTCACCGTTTAAAACCGTGCTGACAATCTGTAATGGATATTAAAAATATATATTTACTTAAATTTTATTATATTTAGGTATTTATATTACGATTTTATTATATTTACGCACAGAACAGGTTAGACAGAGGGAACCTAGTATGAAGAAGATTTGCCTCGATACCAGAGCGAAGAAAATGGAAATATTCAATGTTTCCATTCCTCGAGTGGCAATCAACCCCGTAAACAGTCGCGTTTACAGTCACACTTTGTGCTACTGGCCACAAGTTTAGTATTTAAATATACACCAGAAACATGTATTTTGCAATTGAATAAATCTTGTAATTTTTTTATAATATACAAAAAGTTTCACAAGTTATTACTCATATTTTTCTGCCGCAAGCGAAAATTTCAAAAACTTATCTATAAAAAAAAAAAAACCTGCCTTTAAAGTTTAACACAAGTAGTACTTTAACAGTAATATGTAGAATATTTTTAATTTTTTTTTTTAATAGCTTCACGCTGTATCCCGCACACAACAGGGTAGGCAGAGGGAACCTAGTGTTAAGACATTCCGTTCCCCACTTCCCTAGTGGGGAACGTAGTAGAATATTTTTAAATACATATCATGATTGTCAAGTAGGGATTGAAGCCAGGACCATAGTTTGCTGTGCGGTACATATGGAATAGTGTTATTTTACAGCTTCATGCTTTTCTCCACTTTCTTTATCCAGTTTTCGCCCGAAATATTAAAAAAATATATATTTTTAGTGGCGGTAAGAACATAGCTTAAATATAATGATTTCAGCGAGTGAGAATCGAACCCACAACCAATCGTATTCAGTCACACCCTGTCCCACTGCGCCACGATAGAATATATTATTAAATTAAAATATTTTTACATACAGTGCCCTTAACTTCCTCCGTACCGCTTTGGTCAGCTTCATCAAACCACAAGCAAGCTGGTTGCATATAATTATTGAAATTTATTCCATCTTTTAATTTAATTAAAGCAATATCGTTATTTAATATTGTATTATTATATTCCTCGTGGACGATTACTTGAGTGACCTAAAAGGAAAAAAATGTAAATTAAATTTTGACGTGAGGCAAAGAAATTTTTTTTTATAGCTTCGCCCTGTATCCCTCATACAGGAGGGTAGGCGGAGGGGACCTAGTGTTAAGACACTCCATTCTCTACTTTTCGCCGAATTAGAAGGCATTGCTTGTTAAGTGGTGGAACTTAACGCCGTGCTTTGCCTCGCCACTGGAGCGAAGGAAATGGAAATATTAAATTTTTCTACTCCTCGAGTGGGAATCGAACCCACAACCAGTCGCTTTACAGTACATACTTGCATAATATAGTAAAGACACACTGATTATTTTAGAGGTTTCCAATGCAGCGTCGGCTCGGCGCCGTGTGCCTTTAAATAGCGAAATAGTTACAGTGGTCTAGTTTACGCAAGTTAAACCGCGAGCAGATTGCTAGTCAAATAATAATATCAAATGTAATTCAAAATATAAAAAGATTAATATTTAAAAAATACTTGCAAAGTTTTATTATTGTATACCTATAATAAAACTTTGCAAGTAGTTTTCAATCAATGTATTAATGGCGTCACGGGCTCAAAAGGGAACTGCCTTTGTTGTTGTTATTTAGATCTTGAAACAAACACAACAGATGCTTTTCAGATGTAATAGTTACAATTTAATTATTTAATACAACGCAACGGTAGCCAGATATGGAGGATGAATCATTTTAACCTCCAATTGTATTTGAATTTATAACTACATTTAGAGTATATGTAAATTACCACTGCGCATCGATAGCGTTAACAGCACTTTAGCTTCCCTATAATTATGATGTTATATTATCTTCAATATCTGAACAAATGCGACTTCTCGATTTAAACAGTCGTGTAAGAGCGGAGAAATTAAAATAGTTAATGTATCACACCTCCAAATGGAAATCGAACCCACAACTATCGTGACATACTTAGACAGTGTTCCACTGCTCCACAAATAGTCAAAATAAACATGTTTCGTCAACAATTTTTAATCCGTATATATATTATAAAGGGGAAAGTCTGTGTGTTTGTCTGTCATGCTTTCACGGCTAATCTACCGATCTGATTTGGATGAAATTTAGAATGAAAGTAGTAAAAGTTACTGGGACATAGGCAATTTATTTTTTCAAAAATCGACCGCTAAAGTGTTGAAATAGGGGATGAAAGTTTATATGAAAAATCTAAACCGCTTGACCGATTGTAATGAATTTTGGCATAAATATAGTTGATAATCTAAGCTTAAATATAAGCTACTTTATTTTTCGTAAATCCACCACCGAGGGTTGCAATATACCGAAACAGCCACGTAGATCACGCGGCGAAGCCGCGAGCGGGCCGCTAGTATTCATATAATTATATATTTTTTTATATTATAATATATTTTTCTGATCGTTTAGTGCGTGGCCAATGACAAGCTTGCGTATTATTGTGTGCCATTTAAACACCTAATATGCATGTGCTTGTAGGAGTTCAGTGGAGGGGCGTTCAGATTTAGAGTAGACGATCTATAACACATTACTTTACTTACAATTTAATATATATCAAACCTTAAATGTTTGTTCTACGCCTTCCTGAAGACTAGTTTTCCCAAGAACTACTTCTAATACCTGTGGTGCCAGCGTATCGTTAAATACAGTAACGCAGCGAGCCGCTAAAAGAGAGAAACATAATTATCATACACTTTTAACACGCCAATTAGTGAGGCCTGTCGGTAGCTTGGGGGCACAAAGTGTGACTGTAAAGTGATTAGTTGTGGGTTCAATTCCCACTCGAGTAGTGGAAACATTTAATATTTCCATTTTCTTAGTTTTGTTGTCGAGGCCGGAATTCGGCGGTGAGTGGGGAACGGAGAGACACTAGGTTCCCTCTGATTACCCTGTTTTGTGTCGGATACAGTGTGAAACGTGTAAAAAAAGGGTTAGTTACACACTTAAGAAATTAAAAAAGACAGAAGACGTATAAGCTTTGAATGCAGTGGAAATCGAACTTGTGCCTCTTAGAAACCGTCCAAGCGCTAACCGCTGAGCCATGTGGGCTGCGTCGAAATTCTTATACGTTTAATACTACTTATTATTGATGTTATTAGCATCTCTGTTGAGAAAATTTTACGTACGTACTATGTAGAGAGGTTAACATTCGATTCGAATTCGAGTGCGATCTGTTTTATTAAAAATAATTAGTACAATAGGGGCCAGTCGTGGCGCAGTGGCACAAAACGTGCCTGTAAAGCGACTTCTTGTGGTTCCCACTCGAGGAATGGAAATATTTCCGTTTTCTTCGCTCTTGTGTCGAGGTAAAGCGCGGCGTTAAGTTCCGCACTTAACACGTAATGCCTCTGATTTCGACGGAAAGTGGGAAATGGAGTGTCTTAACACTAGGTTCCCTCTGCTTACCCTGCCGGGCCCGGGATACAGCGTGAAGCTATATATAAAAAATAATACAAGCTTTTGTTAACTTGCAATGCATGTCTCTTCACGAGTTGAAATTTTGTATGTACGTTTAGTTTGGATGATAACGTATGTTTACCTATTTTTTAGGTCATTCAAAATCTAATATGGCGGACCAACCAAGATGGCGGGCTAGTTAAATTTAATGTGTATAGTATAAGGCAAAAACTGGAGAACGGAGTGATTTGACACTAAGTTCTCTCTGATTAATCTTTTGTGCGAGAAAAAGAGATCATATTTGTAAAAACAAAAAAAATCTTACTAGTCAACACTAAATTATGTGAAATAAGAGTGCCTCCACATATATAATATTTGTTGGTATTATGTACTACGTATATAACAGCATGCCAAGGCCAGAACCCAGGTCTGTCTGCAGTAAGGAAGTCTTCCTCAGGTAACTTTTTAAGTCTTCGTCTGCCACAGAATTTATCTGGTGCCTTGGAAAGAGGTCGGTATTTGCGATGATTTTCGAAAATTTCCTGAAATGTTTACTTTGTTTTAAACGTTGCGTTTGTTAGCAAATTAAAGAGTGTTATCAACTATAACAATTTCGTTTAGTTTTTACTACTTTTAACGATTATTTTATGTAAATTGTATGTTTTTTTACAATTTTTCAGTATAGCAGGGTAATCAGAGAGCGTTATAATACTTCGTTTTCTACTGTCCGCCTGTAAACGAGACATTGCGTGATGAACCGAACTGGGTCAGAACTTAAAGCCGCGCTTTATCTTAGGTATGGGAGCGGAGAAATGAAAATAATTTAAATATAATAATTACCTCAAGTGGGAATCGAACCCCCAATCAATCGCGTTTACAGTAACACTTATGTACCCACAAGCCACGATTGGCCCCAATTATTTTATTTAAACATTTCCTTACCAGATCTGGGCTTTGGCACTTTTCAGTTCCATTAATTTTAAGACTCAATATATGCGTTTGATGATACGGTGTGTTTCCTTCCACCCTGAAAAGCTCTTGTAGCTTCTCAGTATAATTAGTAAGTTTAAAGGTGTAAATATTATTTACGTTGTCCTTACTCTTTGTAATATTAGAATTAATTCTCGTTATATCTTCATTGTTCTGAAAGAATTCATGTCGTTTGATTTAATTAATATTTTTCTTCGCATATAATTCATATTTTTATAAATGAAAATTTTTTTAATTGGATAATCGTGATATTTTGGTATTATTTTTTTTTAGCTTCACGCTATATATCGCACATAGCAGGGTAGGTAGAGGAAACCTAGTGTTATGACACTCCGTTTCCCATCTTGTGTGAAGTGGTTGAACTTAACGCCGCGCTTTGCCTCGACACCAGAGCGAAGAAAATAGAAATATTAAATATTTCCGAATCGTTTGTGCCACTGCGCCATGACTGGCCCCAACTTGACTGTTTCTAACTTTAAATTTATTTAAAACTTAAGTTAAGTTAAGACTTACAACAAACAAAGAAGGTTCCGCATCAAATTTCACTGTTACTTCCGTTTTATCATCCAATATTTCGTTTATCCACACATAATAAGTAGAGGGCTTGGCTTGGTATGCAAGGATCAAATCACTGTAGTTTTTGCAAAAATATCGCGTTTGCCATGTAGCGGAGTTTTCGGAATGCCCTTCTATCCATGGGGGGACATATGTTTGTATTTTGCTAACTAAATAAAATAATATTATAATTTGTGACTTATTATTTATAATCATTGTGTAGTGTATTAGAAAGATTAATTAAAGTAAATAGTTGTTAATATGTTTAATTTACGATTGCAATATGAAATATGAATACAGTGTAGCCATGTGCTGCAGACTTCTCCAAGATTTATGCAAAGTTTATTATTTCTATCTTCACGCTTTTTCTTAACGCTTCACGCTTCTGTTATACCTAGAGAGAGAGAGAGAGAGAGAAGCTAGTGTCAAGACACTTCGTTCTTCATATTGAAGTTAGATTGTCCTTAATTTTAATGAAATCAATTTGTATTTTGGTTTATATTTTTAATGTTGCCATTAAGAATATGTTTTTTTTCTTCAATATTAGCAGAAACAAATCTAACTCCTTTTGATTTTGCTCAAGGGGAAAGAGAATTAGTTTCTGGGTTTAATATTGAGTGTAGAAGAGGGGGTTTTGCATTATTTTTTTTATCTGAATATTCAAGAATTTTATTTATAAGAATATTATTTGTTCCTCCAATGTCACACGCGCAATGTCTTAGATTTAAGCGGAAATCATAATATATATATATTTTTTTTTTTTTTTAGCTTTACGCTGTGTCCCGCACACAGCAGGGTAGGCAGAGGGAACCTAGTGTTAAGACACTCCGTTCCCCACTTTCCGCCGAATTCGGAGGCATTGGGTGTTAAGTGGCGGAACTTAACGCCGCGCTTTACCTCGGCACCAGAGCGAAGAAAATGGAAATATTAAATATTTCCACTCCTCGAGTGGGAATCGAACCCACAACCAGTCGTTTACAGTCACACGCTTGTGCCACTGGGCCACATATTATTTGGGCATATTATTTCCTTCTGATTCTAAGATATTGCGTGTAAAGTGGTGAAACTCAACGCCGCATTTTGGTTTAGCATTAAAGTAAATAAATTAAAATAATTTAAATATAACCTCTTCACTGAAAATCGAACCCCACAATCACGAAACGTGTACGAATATACAATCTCAATCCTAATTTTAAAGATTTTGTAGTTATTTCTTAAAAGTTTTAAAACTACTTATTTCTATATCTGAGCGACACTTTATATAATATATACATTTTTTATTTGTATTTTTTTATTCTACACTTGAAAAGAAAACGCAAATCAATTAAACACTTACAAAAAATACACTAAAACTAGGTCTAATTTGTATAGAAAAAAAACATTTTTTTTTCATTCTACTGAATAATTTAAAGCACGTCGTTAATTAATTCCCTATCATGGAGTTCAAACTTTTTGATATTGTAACCCTGTATAGATCAAAGATCACTGATATCACTTTATTTAAAATATGCTAAATAATAGTATTTAAATAATCACGTTTTGTACTAATCATGTCGTTTATATAATGTAAATATACTTATAGTTTGATGCATAGACGTCAATTAATTTTTAATTGGAATTAAGGAGAATAAATTATGAATATAATTATCATAATTGGATGAACTTATTCTATTAGATAAGCGGTATTTAATTTAGTTCATTCCGTTAATGTGTATTAATACAAGGAACCGCCTCTTTTCATTGCATGGCGGGAGGATCGGAGCAAATGTTTAATCTTATAAATAATTACATTTTAAAAAAGTTTGAAAAGCAAACACAGCCTAAGTCTATGGGAACTTTTTCAAAAACTACAATTACAATTGTCACCAAAAAACTTTACAGCACACAAGATACTGTGCTCGATATTCCTGTCAAATTTCAGAGGTCTACTACAAATAGCCCAGGAAGAGTTAAACAACAACGAAACTCGCTTTTGTCCAGTAAGAGTTTAACTTCGCTCAGCTCAATAACCATTTCAAAATACTTATGTGAGTTTTATGCACACATTTAGGATATGAAAAATATTTATAAGATAACGTATAAAAAATTTAACGCAGCAGGACTTGAAAAAACTTATTATCAATCGTTACATGATTGGTATGATTTACTTTTGTTGCTAGCATCTCGTCTTTTTTGAATAAAGGAGGCAAATCAACAGCAGGGCCACCTGATACTCAATTGGTAAAAAAATATATTAAATTTATTTCAACTGCAGTTTAAAACTTTAAGTGTAGTAGGTAGTAAATTCTCTACTGAGTACGTCCAATATGGCGGATAAACCAAAATGGCGTATGAAATGGGTAAAGATAATACAAAAAAAACATGAAACCACGCTTATTATTGATTTTTACTTAATTAAAAAACATATTTAATTTATTTTCACTACAATTTAATATTAAACTTTAAGTATCCAATTCCAAATATCGAAGTATCCAGTCTCTGTACTGGGCGACATCTGTGAACACGGTATAGCCGTTCGGATCACATCTACTTGCGTCTTTTCTACTTTTCTTCTGTCTTTTCTTGAATCTTTTCCAATATGGCGAACTAACCAAAATGGCGTATGACATGGGTAAAGATAAAACAATAATCACATAACATCACCAATACTATTTCATTTATTACTCAATTGGTAAAAAAAATATATTAATTTTTTTCAACTGCAATTTAAAACTTCAAGTGTAGTAAGTTACATATTCTTTACTGAGTACATCCAATATGGCGGATCAACCAAAATGGCGTATGACATGGGTAAAGATAATACAAAAAAAACATGACATCACGCTTATTATTGATTTTGATACTTAATTAAAAACATATTTAATTTATTTTCACTACATTTTAACATTAAACTTTAAGTATCCAATTCTAAATATCGAAGTATCCAATCTCTGTACTGGGCGACATCTGTGAACACTGTATAGCCGTTCGGATCGCATACACTCGCGTCTTCTCTACTGAGGGTCATAGATACGATTCCCTTCACGTACCACGCTCCAGCGTCTACTAATGGCCTGAAAAATCTATATGCATTTGGTTCTTCATCGTTAACTAACACTACGTAGCCTCCGCCACTGTCTCCATTGCAGGGTGTACCTGTGAATTTATATTATAAAGTATTTTGAAGCTGTCGTGGGCCAGTGAGACGTTTGAATGTTGGTTGTGGGTTTGATTTCTACTCTTTTTTTAGCATCACGCTGTACCCCGCAGGGTAGGCAGGGCGAGCCTAGTGTTAAGATACTCTGTTCTCCACTTTCCGCCGAATTTGGAGGCACTGCGTGTTAAGTGACGGAACTTAACGCCGCGCTTTGCCTCTGACACCAGAGAGAAGGAAATGAAAATATTAAATATTATCACTCCTCGATTGGGAATCGAACCCACGACCAGTCGTTTACAGTCAGTCACACGTTCGTGCCGCTGCGCCATAACATTTAATATTGAGAAGATTAGATTAATATTGAAAAACTAAAAGAAACTGGACTCTCTTATAGTATATTTTATAAAATTATTTAAAACTTACTTAGTTTTAAGCTCTCATATTTTAAATAAAGAAGGAATTTATATATATATATAAAAAAAGATTATTTAAAAAAAGGTATCTTATGTCCGTAGTGATATAAATTAAATTATATATAAAGAAAAAACATGACATAGGTATACCTGATGGACGCCCATATTCAGATCCTGCGCAAAACCTCTTGCCATTCAAGACGGAAGAATAGAATATCGGCTGATATGTAATACATGTGGCGTCCGGCACTTGAGGCATCCTCGCTAATTGTAATGTGTTTGTCACATTATCTGTTTTGTCAAAACCCCAACCGACTACCTGTAAATTATATTTGTTTTTTTTAAGCTTCACGCTGTATCCCGCACACAGCAGGGTAGACAGATGGAACCTAGTATTAAGATAATCCGTTCCCAACTTTCCGCCTAATTCGGAGGCATTGCGTGTTAAGTGGCGGAAGGAATGCGGGAACAGAGTGTCTTAACACTAGGTTCCCTCTGCCCGTATGTGTGTGCGGGATACAGCGTGAAGTCAAAACAAAAACTATAAGAGGCCATATGAAAAGTAAACGCGATTGTTTTCGGTTCGATTCTCAGTCATGCTAACAACAAAAATCAAATGTAATACTTGTGTTTGTTTTTCATACGTTTTTTTTTTAAATATTTTTTAAGTTTATAGACATCATTAGGGATCATCCTTGTTCTATATATTTTTTGACATTTTCACTCTTTTACCCACATAGCTGAGTAGTCAGAGAGAACTTAGTATAAAGACCCACAATTCTCCGCTTTCTGCTCGAAATCAAAACATTGCGTGTTAAGTGGCGGTACTTAACGCTGTGCTTTGCTTCTTAGATACTAGAGCAGGGAAATAATAATAATATACATATACTAATTCCCCGGAGTGGGAATCGAACCCACATCGCGTCCCACTGCGCAATAACGGCCTCAACTATATATTTTAAAAAAAGTTAAAGAACAGTCGAGGTCTATGGTTTTTGGGCATAAAAAGTGTAAACGCAACTCCTTCTGGGTTCGTTTCACACTGGAGGACTAGAACTATTTAATATTTCAATTTTCGGTATGATATTAAGGCAAAACGCGGCATTAAGTTCCGCCACTGCACACGCAATGCCTCCAGAATTCGGCGGTGAGTGGGGAACGGAGTGTCTTAACACTAGGTTCCCTCTGCCTACCCGCTGCGTGCGGGATACAGCGTGAAGCTAAAAAAAATCTTACCACACCAGTGACTGCATAAGTGCGTATGTGATCGTAAATCCCGTCGAACCACAAACACGCTGGTTGCACGTAGTTATTGAAACTGGCATCCTGATTCAGCTTTACTATCGCTATATCATTGTCCAAACGCCTGTAATAAAACTTGTCGTGGACTATTATTTCGTCTACCTGAAAGTTTTAGAAAAAATATTTAAGATATAGTAACCGGCAACAAATAATGCACATCGATGCTTAGAATGAAACAGTCGGTTAGCTTCGACTTCGTAGAGCGTTGTCTCGGTCGCTTAAAATAATAACAATGAGAAACGTCACATATCAACTGAGCGACAAAGACAGCGCTCTACGAAACTGAAACTGACCGACTGTTTCATTCTAAGCACGATGTGCTTTATTTATTGCCGGGTACTATAATATATAACACAACGAAGAAAAAAGAATATTTTTTTCAGATTCTTGCTTTCCTCGCCGGTAAAGGCTTGTTTTTTTATCCCCACAAGGCAAGGTAGTCAGAGAGAAGTCGTTTTTTCTAGCTTCACGCTGTTTCCCTTGCGGGGTAGTCAGAGAGAACGGAGCGCCAAACGCTACGGTCCCTGCATACTTCTTTCGCCTCGTCCACAGTCATCAACCTCTTCATACACGCCCTCCGGCGGGTCCTCATGCTTTTTACGTGACCTTCCTCCAGTGTCGTCGATACTGTGTTTTCGAAGGTCAACCGAGGTCTCCCCCTTTTCTTAGATTTTTGTTCGAAATCAAGATATTGTGTGTTAAGTGGCAGAACTTAACGTCGCGCTTTCCTTAGGTATAAGGTGGAGGGAATAGAATATTCTTGCAAAGATTTACAGTATAAACAAGATTTTTTTAAAAATAGTTTTTATTTCAGTACATATGTATGTATACTACGTTAATTAAGGTATAGTATCGAGGCAAAGCGCGGTGTTAAGTTCCGCCACTTAACACGCAATGCCTCCGAATTCGGCGGAACGGAGTATTTTAACACTAGGTTCCCTCTGCCTACCCTGCTGTGTGCGGAATACAGCGTGAAGTTCATAAAAAAAAATATCCCACAGCAAAAACAGTTAAAAAAACGGGATGTCCTTACAAAAAACATAAAAAGACTAACCTGGATATATTGTGTAGTTTTCTCGTCCTGAAATAGATAATGTTTTCCAAGGGCGACTACAAACTGGCTTGCTCGTGCAGGCTCACCGTTCACCGTCACGCAATGGGCAGCTTATGGAAATGGAGAAAAAAATATGTTAAATATAGATTGGGTGCTAACAAAACATTTGTGGAAATATTTAATATTTCTATTGCCTTCGCTCTGGTATCAGAGGGAAAACGTGGTGTTAAGGTTCGCCAGTTAACACGCAATGCCTCCAATATCGGCGGTGCGTGGGGAACGGAGTGTCTTAACACTAGGTTCCCTCTGCCTACCCTGCTGTGTGCGGAATACAGCGGGAAGCAAAAAAAATACATCTTCACTCTCTTCCCCGTTAAGGCTATTTATGAAAAATTGAGTTTGAATACACTACGTTCTCCACTTTCTGCGACATTGTGTGTTGAGCGGCGGAACTTTCTTACGCTAAACATATTTTGTTTGGCTAAATGGTAATTTAAAATATAATTTTACAAATTTATATATAAACAGAAGTCTAAAAGTGTCAGGTCATTGTAGCGCTGTGGTAGGCGTTGTTATTATTATATTATTATGCGGGAGAAACTGTAACGGATATCTAAAGAGTTGGTATACTTTGTATAATAATTTATCTTATTGTTTTTATTTTCAACTATTCTATTTTTAAATTTTATTCAGCACTTCTTTAACTAGAGCGGAGAAACGAAAATAATTTAAATGTAAACACTCCAAACACAAAGCACGCAACTAAATTAAAGCGCGGCCCTAAGCTCCACCAATTAAGACACTCCGTTCTAGTCGAAATCGAGTCAATTGCATGTTGTTTGTTTGTTTGTGGGATTGTAGTGTACAATCCCACTTATTTTACTACTAAAAAAACATAAAGCTGTTTAACTTAAAATACCTGTTAAAATAAGACGTTTAGATATAAGCGTTCCACCACCAAAGTAGACACGGCTTGCATTTCCACGTTGTTTGAACAGAGCGACGTGCCAGGGCCACCAGCCTGGGTTTGTTGAGGATCCTGTGACGATCAGAGGCCTGGGCTCCTTTTGCGTGCTCAACTTCCGTCTGCCACATAACTTATTTGGGGCATCACGATAATATTCAACGACTGGTACGTTGGCTTCGCCGAAGAAACCCTGTGAAAGTTTGACATAGTAATTTGTTTGAATAGATTGATGTAATTAAAAGTAAATAAATAAATAGCTTCACGCTGTATCCCGCACACAGCAGGGTAGGCAGAGGGAACCTAGTGTTAAGACACTCCGTTCCCCACTTAATTAAAAGTAATTTTAATATACGAAATGTAGGTAAAGAGGTTATATATGGTTTACTTAAATGCGTAAATTGATGTTTAAGCCAATAATTATATAACAGTTGTACTAAAAATTTTTTTTATAAAAAAATAAATGTTGTAGCTTTTTTATTCATGAACTGATTTATCTAAAATACATTCTTGATGCTTAATCATCAATCAATCAAAACTATATTTAAATCGATGAAGTTGTTAATAAGATTAGAGTGCATAGACGTACTAAGAAACGAACAATGAAAAAACAAAAAGTTGTTTGGGGTTCCATTATATAGATAAATTGCCTTTCTTGACCAAATTTTTTTGTAAGTAATTGCTTGAAGTAATAATATGCTTTTGCATACAATTTATATGTGCACCAATATTTATTTTTTGTTTTCTATTTCTGTTTAATAAAAAATAAGTTTAATAAAAAAAATACATATTAAATGACTCTCGACACTTAGATTAGAATTTAGGTTTAGAATTTATTCTAATCCCCATTTTGCCTGATGGCTAACATTTTAAATATTGAGTCAAGTCCTTTTACATCCAGATGGTGGTGGAATCCATATAGTAATTTTACCCCAATTCATTAATTTGTGATTTACTAAAATTTCACCCTAATTCGAACATTGAAAAAAGCTAGAAAATTTAAAAATTATACCACAAAAATTTAACTTTAAAATGTTTGAAAATCTAATACTTTTTATCTTACCAAGCGCGGTTCCAAGCATTTCTCCTGTCCGTTAACTTTGAAACTAGTTATATATGGGGGATGGTGGGGTGGCCTTTCTCCCTGTACAGAGAACAACCCCCGCAAATCCCTTGTTTCGTTCATAAATACAAATGTGTATATGTTATTTATATAATCTGGTTCCGATTTCAATCTCAAACTGACTTCGTTGTCATATTCTTTGGTGTTCTGAAATATATAATTTATACATAAATATAAACTTCAGGAGACATGACTTGTGGGCACAAGGTGTGACTGTAAACGCGACTGGTTGTGGATTTGATTCTCAGTCGAGGAGTGGAATTATTTAGTTTCCGTTTTCCTCGCTCTGGCGTTTTTTTTAAAGTTTAAAATACCAAGCAAAGGAGCTAGCGGGTCACCTGATGTTAAGCGACTACCGCTGCCCATGAACATTTTCAGCATCAGAGGAACCGTTAATGCGTTGCCGGTTGGTGTCAAGGCAAAGCGCGGCGTCGAGTTCCGCCAATTATTTAACAACGCACAGACGAAATTAATTGGCGTAGAAAACTGAAATTTGGCATAAATTTATTTATTTATTAAGTTTTGTACTCAATTGAAATTATTACAAAGCCAAGAAGAAACATATAGAGGTTATTTGAAGAGTGTAAACAGGCACTTAAAGATAATTTTTCTAAATTCTTACGAAGAAAACGTATAGTAATTTGAAAAATAATTCAATCATTAAAATAAATGAAATATTATTATATCAATGATTTCGTTTACGGCCTCTGACATTGAAATGTAAGTGTAACTAGAATCGTCACTGGTTATCTACAATTCATTATTTTTAATCTGACTGGTTATTCCAGAGATTTAACACACAAATAAACAGTTTTCTTTGGATTTTTTATAATTGATGTATTTAGTATTGATAGAGAATATACATTCAGATGTTTTTCGACCTATCTTATAAATTTATAACGTAAGAACTTGATCTACAACTGACCTCCTTATCTCGACTAAATGGTTCGAAAAAGCAACTTCACGCTCTATCCCGCATAGCAAGTTAGTAAGAGAGAACCTACTCTAAACACTCCGTTCTCCGCTATCACCGAAATGGAGACATTGCGTGCTAAATGGCGGGTCTTAACGCCGCGTTTTGTCTTGACACCAGAACGGAGAAATGAAAATAGTATAAAATCATTCCCTCGAGTGGGAATCGAACCCACAACCAATGCTTACATTTATAGACTGTGCCGTTCTTAAAATCCTGCTATGCGAGGAAAGCGTGAAGCTACAAAAAATATATTGCGTACAGAATGACGGGTCTTAACGCCGCGTTTTGTCTTGACACCAGAGCGGAGAAATGAAAATAATAAAAAATCATTCCCTCGAGTGGGAATCGAACACATAACCATCGCTTTTACGGTCAAACACTGTCCAGTTCTTAAAATCGCTCCAAGCTACAAAAATAAATTACAAAAACTTAGTACATACCAAATTAATAGTAGGTTCCGAATCAAACTGTACGGTTATTTCCATTCCGGGTTTCAGAATATCCTTTATCCACACATAATACTTAAAAGGCACTGTAGTACCATATGTTACTGCTAAATTATTATTATCTGAACAAAAATAATCATAGAACTCCGGCAAACTATGTTTTAATGTGATAGTTTCTATCCATGGGGGTAAACCATGAATTTCATTGACAAAAATTGATAATGTTATAAGTATTAAAACGTTTAAAGGCGGCATTGTGTAAGCATCGCTGAGATGGACTGAGTGTAAACAAAATTGAATATCTCCGCTGATACTGTGAAGATATATGATATATGTGTGTATGTTTGTTTGTTTGTATTAAGTAAGCTTAATAAGTTAATGAAATTTTAGTTAGAAAAGTAGAATAGAATAGAATAATACTTTATTGCACACATGGATATAAAATAGACAAGAGAGATACAAACATAAATAATTTAAAATGTATCTCTTACAGTAACCTTATAAGTAATACCCTGAGGCCCATTAGGCGTCAAGTTACAGGTTATTGAATGTAATATTAAATAAATAAAACTTGGTGTGACGAATGTTAACAATTTTATATTTTTAAGTTAGTTATGTTCTCAAATAAGTGACTTTGTATTGTCTTGTTGAGAATAAAGATCTTTAAACCTAAACCTAATATTAAATATTTCCATTTTTTGAGTGGGAACTGAACCTACAAACGTTTATAGTTGGACTTTTTGCCCCTGCACCATGACTAGCCTTAAGGTAACTTATTAAGTTTGTTTATTAAATAAAATCTGAATCCAGATTAAAAATTTATTGATAACGCGTAAATTTTATATTGCTTGCTTAATAAGTATATGTACTTATAGCTTTTACATACTGCACATGCGTTTTCTCAAAAAGGGGGTAGTCAGAGAGAAGCTAGTGTCAAGCTACTCCGTTCTCCACTTTCCACAGTTTTTAAAGATATTACGTCCAACACTTAATGTAATACGACACTTTTGTCTTAATATATTTTTTAGAAAATAATTAAATTAGGTTAATAAAATAACCCTTTACATTAACTGTAGGTATTTAGGTGCAGAAAGCTTATGCATGGGGTTCCAGCAACATAGACAATGAAACGTAGATAAATTAGAAATAACGTCTTTTTTTTTAAATTTTTTCAAGAGATTTTATATATTTTATGTTGGTTTTTTCAAATTTTTATACATTTTTATAAGTGGAGAAAGGTGTGTCTTCATACAGGGCTCTTTCTGACTTTACTATATAATATTTTATGTTATCTAATATGAAGGTAAGTAATTATATAAGTAAACAATGTTGATTAATATAAACAAGCAACATATACATTTTTACATTTAAAAACGTATAAAAATACGTATAGAAAACGTATAAAAAATTGAACTGAGTAGAATTTGAGCCCACGCCTTGTGAAATAGTGTCATAACGCCTGGACGATTTCCTATATTTCCTGACCCGAGTTCGATTCCCGCTGCGTTCAAATTTTTTCACGTTCTGTATTCTGAAAACATGTACTTGTTTTTTTTTTTAATAAACCCTTGCATTCTGTATTTAAATAGTGTAGTCAAAACGTATCCCGCACACATCAAGGTAGGCAGAAAGAACCTAGTGTTAAGACACTCCGTTCCCCACTTTCCGCCGAATTCGGAGGCTTGCGTGTTAAGTGGCGCCGCGCTTGCCTCGACAGCAGAGCGAAGAAAATAGAAATATAATTTCCACTCCTCGAGTGGGAAACGAACCCACAACCAGTCGTTTACAGTCACACACTTGTGCCACTGGGCTACGACTGGCCACAAACGACAAAATTTTGCAATTTGAGTCGAAAAAATAACCTAGTGATTTAGGGTTAATACTAAAACTATATCCATGGAAAACCGGGCAAAATTATTAGTTAAATATAAAATTAATGAACAACCGAAATGTTCTATACGATAATTTATTAGAATTGATAAAAAATATATTATATTTGTAGATAACCTATAGAACTGGTCTTGAGCTTTATTAATGTACACGCGTGTGCTAAATTTGTGAATGACAAAAGGATTTTTTTTGTACTTTAAAATGTATAATCCATTATTTTCTTATCATTATTTTTGTTTAGCTTCACGCTGTATCCCGCATACATCAGGGCAGCAGAAACCTATTGTTTAAGATACTCAGTTCCCCACTTTCCGCCGAATTGGAGGCATTACATGTTAAGTGGCGGAACTTAACGACGTGAATTGCCTCGACACCAGAGCGAACATTTTATATATTTAATATTTCAATTCCTCGAGTGGGAATCGAATCCACAACCAGTCCCTTTTACATTCACACTTTGTGCCCACAAGCCACGAATGGCCGCGTTTTGTTATTATCATGCTTACAAATAAATATGTACAGAAAATTTAGTGTCAAGGAACTCCGTTCTCCACTTTCCGCTGGAAGCCAAAATGTTCCGCGGTTAAGTGGCGGAACTCAACACCACGATACAGATGTAAACATTCAAAATATTGTGTCCATGTCACTGGCTAGGGTCTTTAGTGGTAATAAATATATCTTGGGGCCAGTCGTGGCGCCGTGGCTTGAACGTGTTACTGTAAAAGACTGGTTGTGGGTTCGATTCCCACTCGAGCAGTGGAAGTATTTAATATTTCCATTTCCTTCGCTCTGGTAATAGAGGCAAAGGGCAGTGCAATGCCTCCGAATTCGGCGGAAAATGGGGAACGGAGTGTCTTAACACTAGGTCCACTCTGCCTATCCTGATGTGTGCAGGATACAGCGCGAAGATAAAAAAAAAAGCAGAATATACAGCGAGAGTATCTTAACACTAGTTTCTTTACCTTTTCATTATCTTTTATTTGTTTAACTTGTTCCGGGAAATGCCCAATTGTATTGACAACAATATATGTATCTTATATATATTTGCATACGTAATATGTATTATCGTTTTTGACCTTTAACTTACTAACTAGTACTATCACGATATATTTTTGTTGGTATTTTTAAGTGAGAACTCTCTTACTAATATAATTATAAAGACGTAAGCAAATGAGCAATTTTGAAATTTTAAAAATTGAAGGTTAAAAATGATCATAGATATGTCATTATATAATTATTTTATTTATTTGTGTGCTTTTCGTGCATAACTGAGGAGGCTAGAGAAAATCTAGTGTTAATACTATAAAACATTTGTTTATAAAGTTGCCCTATTTTTCCGTATAATAAAGAAGACAGAAAGAACTTGTCAGTCATAGGAAGATCTTGAAAGTGTCAAGTCAAGTTCTTCATTTCGAGTTGAGTGGCGGAATTTCGCAGTTTGTCATACCAAAGCGAATAAAATGACAATAATTTAAATATATCACTTCTACGAGTGAGAACAGAAGCCACAATCAACAGTTAACAGTTTCAAGTTATCCCTTTGTTCCAGAAAGAGGGGCCGAACACATAATTATGTCCGCGTGTAAGGGTTTTTTTTTATTTTGCACCACGATGTCGTAATGACGATTCTAAAATTACAAAATATTTATATATTTTTTTTAGCTTCACGCTATATCCCGCACACAGCATGGTAGACAGACGGAACCTAGTGTCAAGACACTCCGTTCCCCACGCACCGCCGAATTCAGAGGCATTGCGTGTTAAGTGGCGGAACTTAGCGCCGCACTTTGCCTTGGATACCAGAGCGAAGGAAATGTAAATATTAAATATATCCACTTCTCGAGTGGGAATCGAATTCACAACCAGTCGTTTACAGTCGCACGTTCCTGCCACTGCGCCACGACTGGCCCCATTAATTACAATTTTAAATAATTGATTATAATTTTATTATGTCTTAGAGATAATTAGTACAGTATATCATTTTCGCATGTAGGTTACCTTGAAAGTTGAACGCAGTTTATTTTTGTCAATAACCGCGCCTTACATATATTTGTTCTAGTTTCTTATATTTCTGAGAAAAATCACAGACAGATATGGAGAAGACGAGTTTAGATAAACTTTTAAGTTGTTTTAACTTAAACTAGTTTGTACTTATCTACATTTTAAAGTGTTATTCACACGCTTACGAAATTAATTTTAGAAAAAGTACAAAAATTTGAACACAGCGGGATTCGAACCTGCGCTTCGTGGCAACCGTTCGAGCGCTCTGAACTCGTAAGCCAAGCGTTCAACCAATGAACGGATGGTTTAGCGGTTTTTTAAGTTACTTTGTCCGTTAACTAGGGTTTTTTCCAAATTTATCTTAATTTTGAAGGAATTCTTAGGAAAAGGATAGGGTTGTATTTGTACTCGAGATTTTGATAATAGCCTAATATTTATATTGCTTAAAGTTAAAGGGTGGTTCCGACGTTCAATTCGACGCGTCTTTGTTTCCTTTAGATATGTGAAAGAATGCTAAAAATACTTTAAAATTAAAAAAAAGAATTATAGTACAACAAAAAACTTGAATTACTATGAATAAAAGCAGATTCAAGAGCGTGTTTATAATTTTTGAAGGCAGCGGAATTCGAACTCACGACTCTTGGAAACCGCCCAAGCTCCCTGACCGCTAAGCCATGCAGACGGTAGACGTTACCAAAGAGTACGGGTTCGAATTCCGCTACGTTCAAGTCATTATACGGTTTTTTTTAAATATGTCTGTAACGATTCATATTCACTTTATACAAAATGATTTGATAAAAACATAGTAATGTATGTAATATTTATTTTATTAATATTTAATTTAACGTATTTCTAATAGATAATATTGCAAAATATTGGGCTTTCTGCACTCCTTCATATAAACTCTAGTTTACAGTACGACATAAATACAAAAATAAAGGGATATAAATAAAACCATACAAACATACATTAAAATTTACTATAACTTAGCCATAAACAAATCCACAATATAATTTAATTTAAAAAAAAGCATACTTTTCTAACTTCACGGTCTCAAAGCGTTCAACCCTCCAAGATGGCCGGCGTCTCTCTTTCTTTGCAATTGTAATCTTTCATCCGCATAACCGTCTATGCCTAAGCCTAATCTCTCTATTAATTTCTCTCCTTTGTCTCCGTGTAACTCTATGAACTGCTTTCTCCTTCTCAAGGATATGTTTGGGTCGAAAATCCACGGTCGAGTTTCATGTATTACTGGGAAACCTATTAGGTTAGTTTGAAAAAAGTTACCTATAGGTCCCACTGATGATGTCTGGTGATAGAGAATGTTGAGGCAGATAAGAATCTGAAATTAAAATATAAATATTTAGTATAAATGCAAATCTTTTTGGTTATTTTTTTTTTGGTTGAAGTCGTTGTTGTAATTGCGATTGGTTATGGTTTCGATTCTCACTTGGAGAAATGATTATATTTAAAGTATTTTGATTTTTTTCGCGCTGACATCTAAGAAAAAGTTGAATTTCAACACTCAAGACGCAACGCTTCGATTTCAGGCGAAAATGGAGAACAGAGTGTTTAGACGATAGGTTCTAATTTCTTAGTTCCAAGAAAAAAGCGTGAAGCTATACATTATAGCTTCACGCTTTTTTCTTGGAACTTAGAAATTAGAACCAGAAATATCATTATATTATAGCTTCACGATAGATAGATAATGCCAATTATAACTGTATGCCAATTATTTTTCTACAAAAAAATCTTATTTAATCTTTTTTAAAATTACAAACTCGAGGTCAATGCCGACAATTGTTATTTATTTATAATTCTTTACTACACTGTACCGGATGGTAATAGAAAACGTGATGATAATGCACCAGTGGTGATTTATTCATATAATGAGATTCCCGGCTTATCTTTTGTTAATTATTCGGTCAAGGATCTTAGATTTTTAATATTTTTTACTAATATCCAATTTTTTTAGCGTCACTCTATTTACCGCATACAGAAGGGTAGGTGAAGGGAACCTAATCTTATGTCAATCAGTTTCCCATTTTCCGTTGAATTCTGGAGCCACGCGTTGTTTCGCGTCAGATCAAAAGAAGTGTACAGCGTTTACAGTCACAATTTGTGCTTACAAGGCACGACTGGCCTCATTACTATCCTACCTACCCTATTCCAGGTATACCAACCTCTATAAAAAATCACATTTCGCCCCTATTTTTCTTCCACATGGCACAGTGCCTACTGTAGAGGGAACATAATGGTAAGACATTCCGTTTCCAGCTTTCCACTCTGCGAATGGGAATCGAACACACAACCGACCGCTTGGAGGCCTAAAATGTGACTGTAATCACATATCTAATCAAGCGATGACTTCCCACTATAATGCACGATTTTCCACCAAATTTCAAAATATTACACGTTTAGCGACCATTATTTAAATAATTTACATCTACTACTATTGCACAGTAACAGAGCTTACTCTAACTGTTTAATTAGTTAGTTATTTTGTTCCCATTATTATTATAGGATTATGAGAAACTCAACAAAATGCGTATGAATACATTTTTCATAAATGCTTGTTACGCTCTGGTTAAGAAAAAATGCAATGCTCTATATACCTATATGATTACTACTGTTTACTATAATTCTGATAAAGGCCGTGGCGCAGTATGGTAGCGTCTGACTGTAAAAGCGATGGTTGTGGGTTCGATTTCCACTTGAGACAATGATTATATTTCAATTTTAATTTCTTCGCTCTGATGTACTTAAGTAGATTCGTAGTTAGGATGACGCGCGGCGTTGAGTACCGCCACTCAATACACAGAGAGTCTTTATATTAAATCCTGTATACTACCCCGCTTTGCGGAAAAAGCGTGAAGATGTAAAAAAAGAAAACGTTGAGTTAAAAGAGAGATGAGAACGTTAAGAAAGTTAAGAATAAAACTGATATGATATCCATACTTATATTATAAATGCGAAAATCTGTCTGTCTGTCTGTCGCCCTTTTACGGCTAATCTACCGATCCGATTTGGATAATATTTAGAATGAAAGTAGTAAAAAGTCCAGGGTCAAACATAGGTTAATTATTTTTTCAAACTTTAACCTTTAAAGTTTAAAGAGTTGAAATAGTGGATGAAAGTTTATATGAAAAGTCCAAACCGCTTGTACGATTATAATGAACTTTGGCATGAATATAGTTGGTAATCCAAGGTTACACATAGGCTACTTTTTTTTAAGAAAATCCACCGCCAAAGCTTGCAATACAAAGAAACAGTTTAGTTAGCGGGCCGCTAGCTAAGAATAAAACTTAATGTCAAGACACTCCTCTCGTGTGTGGACTCAAGGGGAGTGTCTTGAGAGTAGTGTTAAGAGATATTTAAAAATAAACAGTAACCTTAGCTGCCCTACAGCCCTTTTAAAGCTCTCTAAAATATTTTTCATATGAACAAAGTGGTAATTGTTTTGTCGTTCGAGACGAATGTCTACAGTACCTATTTTACATGTTTTATATATCTGCAGTACCTATTTTAATTTTTTTTTATATGACATTTAAAATGTTTGTGTAATGACTGTAATGATTGACGCTTTTTATAATGAGTTTTAGAATATTCGACCTTTACTTATATTTCTTCATAGCTTTTTTACTTTCTTGTCATCTGTTGTAAAAGAATAATAAAATATGGCATAGATGTCATTCAACGTCAATTATATGTTACCTCAAACGTTTTCAAATATCTATGTGATTTACACAATGTTCATTATCTACTACAGTACTTATTTAGTTTTATTTTTTTTTTTAAATGCAGAAGCTACTGGGTAAAAAAGTCAAATAGTATATAGTAATAAAATCATTTTTGTGCATTTATCCTTTAAGTTAAAATTTTAAAAATTAAATAGCTTCACGCTATATTCCGCACACAGCAGGGTAGGCAGAGGGAACCTAGTGTTAAGACACTCCGTTCCCCACTTTTCGCCGAATTCGGAGGCTTGCATGTTAAGTGGCGGAACCTAACGCCGCGCTTTACCTCGACACTAGAGCGAAGAAAATGGAAATATAATTTCCACTCCTCGAGTGGGAATCGAACCCACAACCAGTCGTTTACAGTCACACTCTTGTGCCACTGGGCCACGACTGGCCACAAGTCACATCCTTTAAGTTTTCAAAATATAGTAATTATAATATTATAATTATTATATTCGCGGCGTTGAGTTCCGCCAATCGACACGCCCAGAGGACGGAGTGTATTGACACTAGGTCCTCTAACAGCATGTTAAATTATATACAGTTGTTAAATAAAATAGGGACTTTCTACATGCAACTAGAACTACAAACTAAAGTTACTGTAACCAATTACAAATTCAAATTTCCCGAATTCCCCATGTTTCTGTATTACGCTGGACTTAGAAATGCCTTTTTTTTTCATATTCACGCTTTATAGACAATATATAGAGACAACCGTCATATTCCGTTCTAAGATTTCCACTAGAGTTAATAAGACAACACAAATACAATACAAGTTAAGTATAATCATTCTCTCGATATCATTGAATATCAAACCCACACCCACTACGTTTGCAATCTGAGAGTTCCACTGCGCCACGATAGCTAAATAAGCTTATGTTACCAACATGTTACTTTATTTTTTTTAGCTTCACGCTGTACCCCGCACTTAGCAGAATAGACAGGAACCTAATGTTAAGACACTCTGTTTCCCACGCAATACCGATTATTAGAAGTATTGCGTTTTAAGTGGTGGAACCTAACGCCGCGCTTTGCCTCGACTTACGACCAGAGTGGAAATCGAACCCACAACTAGTCGCGTTTACAGTCACATATTGTGCCTCTGCGCTACGACTGGCTCTAGAAACATTTAAAACGTGATATCTCTTACAAGTCGGTTACGGTCGCAACATGAACCTTGAGTTTCAAATGATCGTTGTTGAATACAAATCATGTACTCGTACACGAAATGCAATCGTGCAGTTATTGGATAAATTATGTTTAATGTATACTTATGCAATACCAACGGTGTGTGATTGTAAACGCTATAGTCGCGGCTTCAATATCCAGTCGGGGGTAATAATTTTAATTTAATTTTTTTTTTTTTTTTTAATTCCCTGCTAACTAATTGTTGTAAAAAGAAGAAAGGTCTGCGTTGTGTTCCGTCACTGAACACTACTCTATATTTTAAGATGAAATTATTTTTAAACGGATTAATCGCGTACGGTCGTAAAGGGGCCAGTCGTAGCGCAGTGGCACGTACGTGTGACTGTAAACGACTAGTTGTGGGTTCGATTCCCACTCGAGGAGTGGAAATATTCCATATTTTTATTTCCTTCGCTCTAGTATTAGAGGCAAAGCGCGGCGTTAAGTTCCACCACTTGACACGCAATGCCTTCGAATTCGACGGAAAGTGGGGAACGAAGTGTCTTGACACTAGGTTCCCTCAACCTACCCTGCTGTGTGCGGGATATAGCGTAAAGCTAAAAATAAATTCGAACACTTTATGGTCACAGGTAGACAAGGACTACTGCAAAGTGTTCGAAAAGTCGGTTTCCAGTTCCAATCCTAATAAAAATAATTTCATTTCAAAATGTGTAGTAATCGCAAAAATAAAAGAACTTATTACTACTCTACATCTCTGATTCCGGAGGAAAATGGAGTGTTAATACACTAGGTTCTCTCTGCCTACCCGAATGTGTGCGGGATACAGGGTGAAGCTAAAACAAAGTTTAGTTTACGCAAGCAAAGTCGTGAGAGACCACTAGTATGTTTATAAACTGAACCTATATATTACTAACACTCCTTACTATGTAAGAGGTCGGAGGTTATTTGCAGCACGTTTTGCATTATATTTATATAATGATTTATCTAAGATATTAAAATGGTCAGCCTATTGGTTTAGTGGTTAGAGACTCACCGCTGAGCTCAGGTAAAGGGTTCACTTCCCATCCGAGGTAATAGAGATTAAAGATCAGATTTGACTTTTTTACTTAATTTAATTTTTCCTTTTCTTCTTTGAGTTTATATATATTAAATAGCTATGTGTGGATGTGAATATGATTTTAGTATATAAAAGGTTGCTTTTTTAATAACAGACCTATACAAATTTCGAAATATTTGTCCGACGAAAACCTAAATTTCTTAATAGTATTTAAAAAAAAACGACTATCTATAACATAGATAAACTCTCGGTTCGCCATGTAAAATTAGCGGGCCGTATTCAACTACGGGTTGCTTACCACTGGTCTATAAGAAACGTAACGTATGGTAAAAAAAACATTGCAGGCAGTATTAACCTCCCACTGAATTTACTAATAATAAGTCATATGGGTTATATAAAAGCGAAGAATCAGTCTTCATGAAATTTCGAAAACCATTTGACATGCAAAAATGAAGTTTGATAGAAAATCAATTAAAAAAAGACATTATTTTCGTTCAGCGCATGTTTTAGCGATTAGAGCGCTTGGGCGCTTTCCGAAAGGCGCGGGTTTGTATCCCCGTGTGTTGACGTTTTTAATGTTTTCTAAATTATTTTTTTCAATCTCTTAATTATGGGAATAATACTTTAAAATGTTAAAAACAAACTTAAAGTTTGTAAATCTGCTAATATGAATTAAAACAAGCTTAGGTATATTTCTCTCAAATTTTTGTTACCAACTTAAAATTTAGCGTTTTAAAAGTGACCGCAAAAGTGACACGCAGATCATTTCGCGAGCTAGAGCTAGTAATATTATAATTTCCTAGTGTCTATCATAGCTACAGAAACAACTTAAAAATATGTTTTTGACAACAAATTATCTTAAATACGCTTTAAATTATTTTCTTAATCATGTGGCCAAACTCGTAAGAAAAAATTTATACTTACGAATTATTGTATTGTAATCAAAAACATATTTGAGAAGTGTCTTGACACTACGTTCTCCCTAACTATCCTGTTATGCGGGAAAAACGTAAAGCGTATATAAATGAATCTAAAGGTTAGAATATTACCAAACGAGTACCATTTTTTTATATTAATTTTTAAATTATTTGATAATATGAATTTAATTTTAATTTTTAATAATTTTGAAATATGAATTTAATTTCACTCACATATGATTATTTATTTCATATGTGAAATAAATAATCATTTGACGATATAGAGAAATAAAGCACAAAAAATATAAAATAGGTTGGAACAAAAAAGGACGAAATGAAAATGAACAGACGAAATATATCCGTGATGTGTACAAATTATTAAAAAAGCATTAAGTTCTCACTGCCCTAAACTTAAACAAATTTATAATACAATTAATTGTTGCTATTTTTTAAAATCTACGAGCATTTCATTTATGTTTGGGCTTGTTTTATTAACTCATAAAATTAAAAATTTGAACTAAAGAATTTGCCACGTCAATTAAAAAAATGAAAACGTATACGTTTTCATTAACAATATATTTTTGAAAAAATGTTCATTTCAAAGCTTAAAATATAAATTAATTTAAGAATCTCCATCCATACACAATCTATTAAGAAATATAAACACAAAACAAAACATGACACTATAAAACACTCAACCATAATTTCTAAACTTAAACGACACTTAAAAAGACCTAAATATAATTAAAAAAAAAAATCTAAACGTCACTTACACTATAAAACCTCATTTTTCGCGGCACGACTGACCTGAGCGAGTAAGTTACGTTTATTACAACTACAACTTTAGTTGGCTAACGACGTACTTAGAGAATCATTTGATAGGATTGCGAAACATAGAATAATAGCAGTAAATTGCTTGTATTTTATTGTCAAATATCTGTGCCATGCTCAGAGATGTCAGTTAGTGTTTGAATAACATTAAAAATTACCTAATACGCAATTTCTCCCCGATGTTGTCCTGCAACACCACGCTTTTACCTATAAAATGTTTTTTTTTTTATATCTAATTGTTGATAATAAAAAATATGAAATCTGTGTTTATATTAAAGATTTAGTTAAAAGTAAGAATTAAAGGTGATAGAGGCCATCGTAACTGCAATGACGATTGCTAGTAGGTTTGATTCCCACATAATGAAACTAAAATTGTTATATTTACATTATAACCACAATTAAAGGTTCTAACCACCTGTTGGTTAACGAGGTACTTAGAGAATCGTTTGATAGGATTGCGAAACATAGAATAATAGCAGTGAATTGTTTGTCAAATATCTGTGCCACGCTCAGAGATGTTAGTTAGTGTTTAAATAACATTAAAAATCATTTAACACGCAATTCCTCCCCGATGTTGTCCCGCATCACCACACTTTTACCTATAAAATGTATTTTTTTTATATATTTCATTGTTGATAATAATAAATAAAAAGTATGAAATCTGTCTTTAATATAATTTACTTAAAAGTAAGAATTAAACTTGATAGAGCTCATCGTAACTGCAATGACGATGGGTACTGAGTTCGATTTCCACTGAATGAAACTAAAATTGTTATATCACCACAATCACATCCCGCAACCACAAGTAAAGTTTCAAACCACCTGCCAGTTAACGAGGTATGTACTTAGAATCATTTGATCGGATTGCAAAACATTTATTACTGTCTATAGAATAGCAACGAATTGCTTGTATTTTCTAGTCAAATATTCGAGCCACACTCAGAGATGTTAGTTAGTATTTAAATAGCAATTAAATAAGTAAATCTATTCTTACTAAGCGGGGTAAGTACACAGAATCTACTATCGTTCTCCGCTTTTCGACCGAATTCGATATCATTCGCTTCATACTAACAGAGCGGAGAAATGAAAATAATTTAAATTACATCTCCTGTAACAGGAATCGAACCCATAGTGAGATAGAGTATGCAAGCCTTTCATACACAGTAAGGTGGGAAATAGACAGAGAGAACTTAATGTTAAGACAGTGTTCTTGTCTCCTGACTATAAAACATTGCCTGTTGAATGGAAAATCGTAATATCACGCTAACCTTTACCTACGTATAAATCTATTAAAACAAAACTTAATCGTGTTTATTACTATTTTTTCAGGGGCGTATTACATATCGTAGCTACCGCCGTATCTGCCGTGTCAATTATACGGGGCCCCCGGGCTATGGGGTAAAGTTAAGAAAAGGGTAAGGAAAAAAAATAAAATCATTTTTTTTTTCTTTTGTGAAAAAGCTTTACCCCCATATAAAAGACCCCAAACAATTTTTTTAACGGGGCCTCGCCAAGGCACGCTACGCCTCTGTATTTTTTTTAATAAACCTGTTGGAATGTTTGTATATCAGAATACAGATGTATAATTGTTGGCCTATATTTGCCTAATGATAATAACAACGCAAAATACGTATTATTTTTAACTGCGTTTATCACACACTTAAGGTTTGCCACATATGTGTATTAAGAAACGTATAAGACTTTTTGGAAATTGTCCATGACTTTAAAAAATAATATAAAAGATTGCTTTTTAACATTTTTAAAGTGTTATTTACATACTTAGGAAGTTAAAAAGGATATTTAGAAATCATATAAAACGAACGAAACGTTCAATAGAACGCAGCGGGATTCGAACCCGCACCTCGGAAACCGTCCAAGCGCTCTGACCACTAAGCCATGCATTGCGCATGTCCTTGAAAAGCCCCTATATAGTAACAGGCAAATTGGTGTTCTACTTATATTATACCTTGTACAAGATAGCTTGATCTTTTTGACAGATGTGCATTTTTCTGATCGACTTAACTTTGCAAAGATAAACAATAAATTATTGCTTCAAAGTAAAATTTCAATAGGGACACTGAAAGTAATAGACGTTTAAAAAAGACATTTTAGAAAAACGTATAAAAATTTGAACGCAGCGGGATTCGAATCAACTCCTGAATACCGTTCAGGCGCTCTCACCACTGAGCCATACGTTCTACTACACGCTGCGTCGAAATTCTTATACGCTTTATTACAACTTATTTATGTTGCTAGCATCTCTGTAGAAAGATTTTTACAAATTTCTGCTACCCAAAGATTATTCTACGAACAATCTTTTTTCGGCGCGGGTTCGAATCCCGCTGCATTAAACATTTTATACGTTTTTCTAAAATGTGTTTTTCAATTTTCCTGAGTGTGGAATAACACTTTAAAAATGTTTAAAAATCGACGTTTATACATTGTTATATCGGATGATGGTTAATGATGCGCTACGTCCATTTCGACAATTTTATTGAACACCAAATAGTAATTTAAGGTCGAGATGATGACACAAGCTCCGACGACTCTGGTTATGATGATCTTGGATGTGCTCCACTTTCTTAATAAAACTATTTTAAAGATAGCACTATTTTATCTTTCAATCTTAATTTTACATATAGGATTATTTTTGGACCTCTAATAGATGATTCGGCCCATGGGACCAAACAACTTTTCTAAAGAAACATGGGCCGAAAAGTGTAAATCTCGTCAAAGTTAAAAGTGTTTTAAAACATTATTTTAGGACTACTAGATATTTTCTGTTTACTGACTAGCCCATCTGTCAAAAAGATCAAGCTATCTTGTACAGATAGCTTGATCTTTTGCTTGCTACAGATATATTTAAGTATCATATATAAGTATAACCAGGAAAAGTCATTAGTATATAATAAGTGAAAAGTAACTTAAAAATTTGGACCAGTCGTGGCGCAGTGGCATAGACATGTGATTTCAAACGACTGGTTGTGGGTTTGATTCTCACTCGAGGAGTGGAAATATTTAATATTTAAATTTTCTTCTCCTGGTACTGAGGCAAAGCGCGGCGTTGAGTTCCGCCACTTAACACGCAATGCCTCCGAAAAATTCAGCGGAAAGTGGGGAACGGAGTGTCTTAACACTAGGTTCCCTCTGCCTACGCTGCTGATACAGCGTGAAGATAAAAAAAGTAACTTAAAAATCAATTAATATTTGCTCACTTATATCTTAGCAGGCAATACCTATATAATTTTTTACCCTAAATAAGTAAGTCTAATTAAATGTTATATTTTTATAAGAAAACCCAGAAAAACTAACTAGTACAAAATAAAATATGTGTAACTTAACCAGTCGAGTAAAATTCGAGGCCTACCGACGAGTAGTTTTTGTTTATTTACCATTTGTTCCGGTCTATTTAAACTGAATGAATTATTGTTACTAAAATGTTATAACAGTGTACATTTTGTTATATCATATATTACCCAACTTAGTAATTTGTATCGACATGCAAACATTTTACTGTCCATTAAATATTGCCTTCTTTGATATTTTTGTTTGATGGTTTTGGATTTGATGATATTTAAATTTTTATTTCTTTGCTCTGGTACCAGAGACAAAGAGGCGCGGCATAAAGTTCCACTACTTAACACATGGGGAAAATGGAGGATAGAGTGTCTTAACACTAAGTCCTTACTAACTATCCGGTAGGTATCTATCTCTATGCGGGAGAAAAAGAAGCTGTTTTTTTCTGCTTTTTTTAAACATACGCAGTAGGTATATGCAACTTGTTAGGAGACTATGTTGAAAAATAAAATATATTTTTTTAATCTAATAGTTTTGTTTCATATTGATTATCATTACTTATTAATTACCCCTGGTAGCTATAGCGCTTGGATGGCTTGAGGCGCGCGTTCGGTTCGTTCCTGATAATTTTTTTATACGTTTTCTAAATATGTTGTAATTTCATTTTTCCATTATGTAGACGCGGACGCAAATCGCGGTGTTGAATTCCGTTATTTCACACGTAAAAGCTAAAATTCGTGTGCAAAGTGGAAAATGGAGTGTCTAGGCGCTAAATTTTAGCTCCTAAAGAAAAAGCGTGCAGCTGACAAAAATGGATAGTCCACGACTAATCTGCAGAGCTATAACTAAATTTGCTTATTATTAACAAACCACACGGATGAATCCGCGCGCAGTAGCTAGTTATTATACTACAGCTACTAGCTAGTTATTAGCATAAATGCTAAATTTAAAAGCGAAAGTATAGTAACCCTAGGTCAAAGACAAACGTTTTTAAATAATTATGATTCTAAATAAGTATACAGTACTCACTCTTACGTCATTTTACTTCACCGTAGGACGTGACGTGGCAGTGTGAGAGACGTGTAGTTCTTTTTTCGTTTATAATCTTAATGATAATCCAACTCGAAAAATTATATTTATTTTGTAATTGGTCCTTAGATTATAAACGTGCGGCGTTAAGTTTCGCAAAATATCACATATTGTAAATAGCTGGAAAGTTTTAAATACAATATCAGAGTAATTCCTGGGTTTTACACATTACACAAATTAAACTTAATGTATATGTAACCACTATCGTAAAAATCTCTAATCGATTTTTGTTAGATACGTAGATGATATTCAGAAGGAACCTCTTAGTTATTAGAATAAAGACTCTTCGTTTTTACTTTCCAGCTTATAAGTACTAGTCCTAGTCCTAGTTTCATCGACTTACAAGACGAAATTATGCAATAATCAATAAATTAAATCAATACAAAAAGTACTATTATAGCTGTTTTTTATTCTATATATTATAAATATAATATGTATTTTAATACTGTTTTACAAGAAGAAATTATTTGTTGGTGAAAATTCAGAACGAAACTGTGCTATTTTAATTTTGACGTTTGACAATTGACATTGACTTTGACAACTTCATCTCGTAAATGCGTTGTATACGGCGTTGGTAGTTTCTGAACTTAATTTAATTTACTTTTTATTACACATAGTATATAAATATTTACTGTAATAAATATGTCGGATGATGGCGAAATAGAATTTTTGGATGAAGATGCAGATATTGTTCAACAATGCGTGCAAAATGTGGACGTGGAGCCTATAATAAAACCTCTTATAGAAACCACTCTGCTTGTAGAGCGGGTTAAAAATGAGAAACCAAGAAGGAAAAGAAAGAAAGAAGAAGATTCAGATTACGATCCATCAGAAGATATTGTTCAACGAGGCAGAAAGAAACGCCAACAAACCTTCCCACGTCAAGGCGCCCCTCGTGGACGACCACCAAATTCATCCTATACATTCAAAAATGATGTTAAAGAAGTACGCAAACCAAGAAAATATATTACAAAATCTAATTTGATAGATCGTAAAAAACTTGATATAAAGATTCCGGATTACGACGATCCATTGTGTTTACCTGTTCGTGCATTGAAGAGAGATGAGTGGGATGCGAGGAAACTGAGAAACTGGAACAATCTTTGTATAGATAATTTTAAGAATTATGAAAACCTGTTAAGAGCAGAGAAAGAACCTACAGTGTCTTCTAAAAGAACTGTTGTATTAAGAAATATGTTTAATAAAGTGACAGGTATATATCACACATTTTATTGTACTTTAATAATTTTATATATAATTATATTTTTTCTCTCTTTGTAATGTTAATGTTTCTATATGATACATTAGTTTCATGCTTTTTAGCAGAGCAAGGTAAGCAAAGCACCTAATAGGGCACTGTTCTCCATTTTTAATGTGAATTAACTATATTAATTGTGTTGATTGTAGAACTAAATACAGTGTTTTGTTTTACCAAAGGGAGGGAATAATCATATCCCAATGTGAGGATCACACATGCAACTACAGTTATATACTGTAGAACTTACTTGTGGAGTATAAAAGCAAAGGTGTTTCAGTCCAAAAATACATTTTTTTAACTGAGTATACAAAATTTGTGAGCTCTAATCACAAAGGGCTACACTATATTATGAGAGGCAAGCTGTAAATCCACCATGATTTTATAAAAAAAGCATGTAGAAAATAATGTTTATGTGCAAAACAGCTTTGATCCAAAAAATGTTACGAGTAAATACACCACAATCACAATCTACCAATAAGAAGTCATGATTTCAAAAAATCTAAGATGGCAAATCTATCATTTTTTATAGTAACTCGATTGTGGATAGTGGCTGTCAGCTGTCATACAGTGAATCTCAACTTGCAAAGCCACTTCGATCCAGAACAGTGAAAAGCAAACATGCCTTAGTCCAATGTTTAAATGCAAAGACACCTAAATCGTACAGTATTTCTTAATAAAGTATTCCAATAAAAGAACAAACAAATAATTCGGGTAGAAACATTGATTTATTACAACATAGTAGAAATTTGCAGTTTACTCCATTTAAGTATTTGTTATTTTGTGACTGAAGCCTCTTTGCTTTTATACTCCTCACTTGAAGTATCATCTTTTAATTCAGAGTTTATTTTTTTGTAACTGTTGTGGAGTAGTGTGTCTGATTTTATATGTAATGGGGGTAAATTTGATTCCCACTTGGGGGAGTGCTTGTGTTTTAATTATTTACATGTCTCTGGTTTGGTGACAAGACCAAGCTTGTTAGACCAAGCTGACATAGTTCTGCCACTCTGAAAGAAATGTCTAGAATTCTGGCTAAAGTAAAGAACAGAATGTCTTGACACTTCAATTTTACCTGCACAACAGTCTAAACAGACAGAAGTCTGTTTAGACTGTTGTGCAGGTAAAATTGAAGCTGAAATAATAGAATTTTATTCTTTCCCAACTATTATGGTAATGTGGATCCTTGTCTCATTATATTTCCCTAATTTTGATCTTCACTCATGGAGGATAGATTTATTATATAAATAATTCTCTTGTTTTTCCAGGCTTTATGTACAAGATGTAAAGCAACAAAGATGGTATACTAATTAAATCTTAAACATTTTACAGGTAAACTAGAAACAACTTTATACAGCAAAATATGCGTTGAAAATAGGAAAGAGGTCAAAAAATCTGAAGTCGTACAATCAGTTCTACCTAAATATAGGGAGAAGAAAGTTTTAAATACATTTAAATTAACGGAAGGTAGGAAGCGGAGGCCATTCGTACAAAGAGATGAAGTGTTGTTAAACAAAGAAGTCAATAAGGATGTTGAAACGCTAGTTGTGTACAAGCCTGAGGAAAAATTGTCCCTTATATACAAAATGTTTGAAAAGACTGGGTGAGTGTTTAGTTATGTTTAATATTATTTTTTCATATAGCAACTTCTTGAAAACACAATATAACTGTAATTGTGACAAGTTGTGAGTTCAATTCCTATTCGAAAAATGCAAATCTATTCTTATATTATAAATGCGAAAATCTGTGTGTTTGTCTGTCACACTTTCACGGCTAATCTAGCTGTCCGATTTGGATGAAATTTAGAATGAAAGTAGTAAAAGTCATTGGGTCTAACATAGGCTACTTATTTTTTCAAAAATTAACCGCTAAAGGGCATGAAAGTAAACCGCTTGACCAATTGTAATGAATTTTGGCATAAATAAATCTAAGATTAAACGTAGGCTATTTTATTGCGTAACGGAGTATCTACCTGCACCACGTTTCCTCTGCTTAATTGCTATATGCGGGATGCGTCATGAAGCTAAAAAACACATTTTTTGTTATTCATGCTTCAGTATTACTAAAGTTATAAAAATTGTACTTTTATGTAAACATAGTGGATACAATACTACTCAAAATTGTGGAAAATTGTGTCTTGACTTTCTTTGGTTACAGGTGAACAAACAAGTTAGCTAAAAATATATTTGATCAAAGATTAGTTTCATTTATATTTATATATACTACTAAGAACTGAATACCAAGCAAACTCTAATTAACAATTCTGAGTACGGGTAATTTAAATTAATAAAAAACAAATACAATTTTTCAGGTTGTCAGTGGGAACTTAGAGTTTCTCCACTTTTCACCTAAAACCGATATATTGCGTGTTGAGTGGCGGATCTTAACGCCGCATTTTGCCTTCCCAGAGCAGAGATATGAAAATAATTTTAATATGTTCCACTAACTGGTAATGAAACTCTAAACCACAATACACAATCCCACTGAGCCTCAATTAAACTTATTTTTTAACATTTTTCAACTATTTTTTATAATTTTTCAGTGATGAAATAATTGATAAAGATGACGAAGACAAGAAATATTTGAAAGAAATAGCGAGTTGTAGAACATGTGCCCCGTGCTACCAGACGTCTTGGAGGGGATTTAAGAAACATGATAAAAGTAAGTCAAATAGAACTTAAATGCATATTTCGTCTTTTTTTTAGAAAAATACTTTTACGCTAACAACAAAAATAAGTTATAATAAAGCGTATAAGAATTTCGACGCAGCGTGTAGTAGAACGTATGGCTTAGTGGTCAGAGTGCCTGGGCGGTATCCAGGAGGCGCGGGTTCGAGTCCGCTGCGTTCAATTTTTTTTACGTTTTCCAAATGTCTTTCTTAATTTTCCGAAGTGTAAAATAACACTATTTTAACTAATAATAAAATAAAAGGGCCAGTCGTGGCGCAGTGGCACAAACGTGTAAATGACAACCTACAACCAGTGTGGGTTTAATTCCCACTCGAGGAGTGGAAATATATAATATTTTCATTTTCTTCACTCTAGTACCGAGGCAAAGCGCGGCGTTAAATTCCGCCATTTAACACGCAATGCATCCAAAATTCGGTGGAAAATGGGGAACGGAGTGTCTTAACACTAGGTTCCCTCTGCCTACTCTGCTGTGTGCGGGATACAGCGTGAAGCTAATAAAAAAAAAAAGAAATATTATCACTTCTATGTATTTTTGTTTTCAGAAAATATAATGTGTCAAGTATGTACGAGGCCGTGTATAAGTGTGTATAATTTGTTAGCACACTTGAAGTGTCATACCGCAGAGGAAATAAAGATGAGGAAGCGAGCCCTTTCTAGGAGCTTAGCGTCAGTGAGTATGAAACTTTGTAAAATATATTTAGGAAATGTATAAAAATATTTTTGTACGCAGCAAGAATCGAACCTGCGACTCTTGGAAACATAAAACTTTATATTTTGATGTTTTAAAAGTGTTAGTCACAAGAATTGATATTTTTTAGAAAATGTATACAAACGTTTTTATACGTTTTCTAAATGTTTTTTTTTTTGTATATTGATAGTTAAATTCTCTATAATAATGTAGCTTTACGCTTTTTCCCGCATAGAAAGGTAATAAGAGAGAACCTAGTGTCAAGACACTCTGTTTTTCACCCATCGCCCAATTACAATAATATTCAGTTTTATTATTTAATACCTGTGATTGCAACTTCGTCCGCGTGGAATTAAAAAATATAATTCTAGAATAAAAGCAGCCTGATATAGCTGGCCTGATATAGCCCGGGATATAGCTGATATAATAAGGAGTAACTATACTCCTTATTATATCAGCTATATCCCGGTGAAAGTCCTGTTAAAATCGGTTCAGCCGTTCCAGAGATTAGCCGTAACAAACAGACAGGCAGACGAAAATTGTAAAAAATATTATTGTCTTTTATCTGTATATGTCGTGGCCATATCGTAGAATCGACGACTTCATGATATCGTTGACAATATCATGAAATGGTTGCAGTTCATGAAATGACCAACTGAATTTGACGACATCGTTGATTCGTCAACGTTTAACGATTTCGTCATCGACGTTTGGTCATATCGTAAAATAAGGTGTCCTTATAATATATTTGATATAAATTTAGAATATGTGCGTAAAACGATCTCATTATATATAATGACGATGTTTTTATACAAAAACACTTTGAATATCTATAGAATCAATTTATTAAAAAAAGTTTAACCTAACCTAACCTAAAAAATCTTTTACGTAATTAGATTTATTTTGTGTGAAGATACTTAAAATCAATCAAGATAGGTTAGGTTAGGTTAAACTTCTTCTATTTAACAGATTCTTTAGTATATAAAAGTAGCTTTTACTATATAATTACTTAAATTTATTATTATTATTATATCGCACATTGACTTAAATAAATTTAAAATGATTTTATATAAATAAAATTATTTTATTAAGAATATTCATTTTGCTTAAAGTAAACGAATAATGAATTCCGCTTTTAATTAAAAAAAAACATATTTAAAACTAAAATGTTCACTTCGTTACGAACAGCTGATAAACAAAAAGCGCTTCTAGCGCCTCTATCGGTTGCTTAACTAATTATTTGACGATTTTGTCAAACAATATCGACGAATTCATGAAGAAGCCGCGCGATTAGTTGACGATATCGTTAAACGTTAGGCTGTCATTGATTTCGTCAAACGACATCATGATCTGGCCAAACGATAATTGGTCATTTCATGAACTGCGACCGTTTCATGATATTGTCAACGATATCATGAAGTCGTCGATTCTACGATATGGCCACGACATATACATACTTATACATTTAGTAAATAGCGATTTTAATATTACAAACACACATTCCAATCTATACTTATATAATAAAGAGGTAAAGTTTGTAAGTTTGTTTGTCAGGGCTAACCTTCAGAAATACTGAACCGATCATGAAAACTCTTTCACAATTAGAAAGCTACACTGTTCAGGAGTGCTATAAGATATAGTTTATTATGATTGAACAGAAAGTTCAGATATTCTTAAAGGGGCGCAAATAGGGGATAAAAGTTGGAGCGTGGGTCACTAGTTTTATTTATTAGTATATATTAATAATTTAATTTCTTATTTATTTACAGTCAGTAGAATATCATTACAAGTGTAGAATCTGTCAAGAACAATTCCTGAGTATAAAAGATTTGAGACATCACGTGAGAGGACATGATGGTAAGATATTTTCATCTATATAGAAAGAAATTAGTGGTAAAACACTCCATTTCAAATTTTTAGAGATATTAAATATATCCAATATAATTCTTTGGGTATATAGAGAGAATCTAGTGTTAAGACACTCCGTTCCTCATTTTCCGCCAATTTGGAGACATTGCGTGTTAAGTGGCGAAACTTAACGCCGCACTTTGCCTCGATACCAGAGCGAAGGAAATGGAAACGTTAAATATTTCTAGTCCTCGAGTGGGAATCGAACCCACAACCAGTCGCGATTACAGTGGCTTGTGGGCACAAAGTGTGACTGTAAACGCAACTGGTTGTGGGTTCGATTCCCACTCGAGGAATGGATTTCCACTCATTCACTTCTAAATGTTTACACATAGCAAAAGAGTGTGAAGACACTCCGTTTTAAATACTTACAACTTATTGAGAATTCGAATCTATACCAGTAAATTATTATTTTTTATATAATTATTCGTACGAGTGGATTTGAAATCCATTGCAGTTACAATAAGTTTATTTTACCACACCATATTATAGGCGTTAAAAAATATATAAAAAATATATGTATCTACACTTTTTTCGTCACTTCACTTGTAGTCGGAGATTAATCTAGTGTCAAGACACTCCGTTCTCCACATTCCTTTTGAAATCAAGACATTGCATGTTGACTGGAGGAACTTAACCCCGTGCTTTGTCTTGGGAGCCAGATTAGACAAGTGAAACTAATTTAAATATAAACATTCTCCCGAGTGGGAATCGAATCTATAACTATCGCGTTTACAGTTAATACAAAAACTACCTTTGGCCTAATATGGTTTTTTCATCATTTTTTTAGAAAACGTATAAAAATTTGAACGCAGCGGGATTCGAACCCGCGCCTCTTGGTAACCGTCCAAACAATGACCGCTAAGCTATGTGTTAAAATTTTTATACGTTTTCTAAAAATGCCTTTTTAATTTCCTAAGTGTTTGAATAACACTTTAAAATGGTAATAAATGTTTGTTTTCATTAACAGGTACTGAAACATTTAAGTGTGAAGTTGGCAACCATTTTACGACGTAAAATATTATTGGACAAATGTTAGATAATTAATAAATAAATTTTGATTATTTCTGTTTGTTTTTATATAAATACCCCTTGTTTTTATATTTATACCCGTGGGGGGACGGGTTAGAATGCAATTCCCCTCCGCCGCTAGGTAGCGTCCCTTAAAAGGCGGGTAACCCAGTAGCTTGGTGGTAGGAGATTCGTTTTCCGACTGGCTCGCAACCACTATCGTGTCAAAGACGAACCGCCAAACTTCTGACGATGTGTTCCGGTTCGATGGCATGTAAGCCAACTCTCTATTCCCACCATCCCCATCCTTCTTCCCTCCTTTAATCCTTCTCCCTTAAGGTCGGCAACGCATCTACAACTTTTCTAATATTGTGGATGTCCATGGGCGAAGGTAGCTACTTACCATTAGGTGGTCCTTCTGCTCGTTTGCTCCCCTTTCATAAATAGAAAAAAATCTGATTGAAATAAAATATACTATACACTAAATGTTCAGGATAGTTTACCAAAATATATTAGAGAAAATTTTATTTAAATTGGTTAAGCCGTTTCAGAGATAAGTGTGCAAAAAACCAACCGATAAGCAGAAAAAAAAATTAAAATGATTGTTTTGGATCAATAATTCTGGTCAAAAGTGTGTTTCGTTGTGGTTTAACTCTCCCTGGGCTATTTGTAGTAGACCTCTGAAATTTGGCAACGATATCGAGCACAGTGCCTAGTGTGCTGTGAAGAGTTTTGGTGACTACTGTGATTGTAATTTTTGAATAAATGGTAATTAAATGGTCAAAAAGTGCCCATAGACTTAGACTGTGGAATGTTAAGTGTTATATTTGTGTTAAGTTTTAGCTTTTCAAAGTTTTTTAACATGTAATACCATTAAATATGTACTTCGCTGTCTACCCTGCTGTGTGCGGGACACAGCGTGAAGCTAAAAAAAAAATCTTTTTGCTATTTTTTTTCAATGACCTCTTGAATTATTGAATTAATTCAATTAATTGTTGAGCGGTCATTGTGGGTTTACCTCTGACACCAGAGCGAAGGAAATGGAAATATTAAATATTTCCACTCCTCCAGTGGGAATCGAACCCATAACTAGTCATTTGGCAATGGCACGAACGTGTGACGGTAAACGACTGGTCGTGGGTTCGATTCCCACTCGAGGAGTGAAAATTATATTTCCATTACCTTCGCTCTGATATCGAGGCAAAACGCGGTGTTAAGTTCCGCCAATTAACACGCAATGCCCCCGAATTCGGCAGAAAGTGGGGAACGGAGTGTCTTAACACTAGGTTCTCTCTGCCTACCCTGCTGTGTGCGGGATACAGCGTGAAGCTACAAAAACATATACCTACATATACACAACACGTCGACATCAAAGAATATCAACAAAATTGCCATTAGTATCAAAAAACCACATCAAACATTAATTTAGACAAACCCCTTTGTCTATTTAGTTTTGAACGTCAGAGGGATGAAAGGGGTGAGATGGCCACCCTTAAAACCGAATAGGAATCCATTATTGCAAATGAAAAACGTTTTATTTCTACCTATATTGACGGACAGTCATAGTGTATGTATGTATGTTTGTATATAATGTATGAATCCCGCGTGTATCGGAACGAATCTCGGAGGGAGATTGTTTGTGTTTTGATGTACATATAGTTATTTAGTAGGTATGTTATTCTATTTGCCACTTATTATCCAACATTATTGTGGCCAGTCGTGGCTCAGTGGCACAAGCGTGTGACTTTAAACGACTGGTTGTGGGTTCGATTCCCACTCGAGGAGTGGAAATACTTAATATTTCCATTTTCTTCGCTCTGGTGCCGAGGTAAAGCGCGGCGTTAAGTTCCGCCACTTAACACGCAATGCCTCCGAATAAGGCGGAAAGTGGGGAACGGAGTGTTTAACACTAGGTTCCCTCTGACTACCCTGCTGTGTGCGGGATACAGCGTGAAGCTAAAAAAAATCAAAATTATGCAACATTTACCTGATAGTGAAGAAATTATTATAAAAATAAAGACTTTTTTAAAATACAGTTTTTTCCTATTTTATTCTCAGCTATCTAAATGTTTCTATAATATCTGTATTGTGGGAGTGCTTTAAATTTTGAGTATTCCGTCATGTTGAATAATACCATAGAACTAACAATGCAGTTAAATCGATATAGAATAGATATAGAGTATGTTTGAAAATTGAGCTTCTAGATTTCACCCGAACAAATATAGGAAGGAGGTTATTAATAAAATATATTCATTGAAAGTAAATAAAGACCAGTCGTGGCGCAGTCCCACAGTGTGACTGAAAAGCGACTGATTGTGGGTTCGGTTCCCACTCGAAGAGTGGATATATATATTCAAATTCAAATTCAAAATATCTTTATTCAAATAGACTTTTGAAAGCACTTTTGAATCGTCAAATGTACATAAAGCTACCACCGACTCGGAAGGCAGTTCTGCTGAGAAGAGCCGGCCAGAAACTCAACAGTTGCTCTTTTCAAATATGTAAATTACAATTTTATTATTTGATACATCTATACAGCTAACCAGCATTGGACTTATTCAGATTAATTCCACGCATTTTTATCCTTTAAATACTCTTCTACAGAGTAATAAGCTTTACTTATTAAAGTATTTTTTACAAAGATTTTGAATTTCTCTAGTGGTAAATCTAAAACAAGCTGTGGAATTTTATTATATATGCGTATACTCCGACCCATAAAAGATTTATTTACCTTTTGGAGACGATAACGTGGCGTTACAAGTTTATTTTTATTTCTTGTTCCTATAGTATGTATGTCACTGTTTTTAGCAAAGCACAGAACATGTTGTCGGATAAATAAAATATTATAGTATATATACTGTGAGGCGACTGTAAGTATAAATATTATTTCATCTTCTTCGCTCTGGTGCCGAGGCAAAGCGCGGCGTTGAGTACCGCCACTTAACACGCAATGCCTCTGAATTTGGCGGTGCGTGGGGAACGGAGTGTCTTAACACTAAATTCCCTCTGAATACCCTGCTGTGTGCAGGATACAGCGAGAAGCCAAAAAATAATAATAAAGAGCTTTTAAAAAATATTTCAGGCGCAAGTATTAGAATAGTAATTTTAAAGACATTTTTCGAATTCGATTCACTCACTGATTGGTGGAACTGAATGTCTTTAATAAATTCTTTTACCTTAGAAAGACATTCACTCGACAGAAAATTATTTAACATTATAATTGATCTTGTTTGATATTTCTTTTACATGGAAGTTAGTCGAAGAGAAACTAGTGTCAAGATATTCCGTTCTCCACTTGCCAGCAAAAGTAGAGACATTGCGTGCTGAATGGCGGAACTCAACGCCGTGGTTTTTCTTATGTACCAGAGCGGTATTTTTTTTTTTAATTATAATCATTGCTCCGAGTGACTTACAGTCAGACGCTGTCCCTCTGTGCAATGGCCTCTTGAAATTTCTTTTATTTTTTTTAAATAAATAATTATGAAAATGTAGTTTTTTTTAAAAATATAGTGCGACGTGCAATTGTTTCTATTTATTTATTTATTTATTAAAGGTCAACCAACTGTTCAACAATATTATATATCCAGAAAACACAAACATTGTCGACTTAAGTAATATTATATTAAGTAAATTTATATTTAGGTGTAAACTTATATTTATGCGCCACAGACATTATATCTGTTTCTTCCTCGAAATTTTCTTTATTTCTAATTGAATTCGTTTTCTTAGCTACACGCTTTATCAAGCACACAACGGGGTACACAGAGGGAACCTAGTGTTAAGACACTCCGTTCCCGACTTTCCGCCGAATTCGGAGGCATTGCGTATTAAGTGGAGGAACTTAACGCCGCGCGTTTTACCTCTGATACCAGGGCGAAAGAAATGGAAATATTAAATATTTCCACTCCTCGAGTGGGTATAACAACCTGTTTTAGTTTACAGTCACACGTTCGTGCCACTGCGCCACGACTGGCCTCAATTGAATTGTAATAAATAAATACATTTTTTTATATCAATATCACCAAATATCCAAGCCATTTTAAATTATACACAGTTCTACCAAGTACGGCCACGTGCCAGAACCTGTCGTACACATTTTTCGTTTCATGTTCCATTATAATTAAGTTGCAACCCCCGTGTAATCGTGTAATTAGAGTGGACCCTTATTTGCGACATATAATTGAATATTTTACTATAAAGAGTAACAACCCTTGCTTTTAAAATAGAGGGTAGGACTTTAAAATTGAGTTCCAATCTATATTCTCTTACCAAAAATTTTAATAAGACTTGCTTAATAATGATATATTATTATTTTTTTTTTTTTTTTAGCTTCACGCTGTATTCCGCTCACAGGAGGGTACCTAGTGTTAAGACAGAGGGAACCTAGTGTTAAGACACTCCGTTTCCCACTTTCCGCCAAATTCGGAGGCTTTGCGTGTTAAGTGGCGGAGCTTAATGGCGCGCTTTATCTCGACACCAGTGGCAGAGAGGAATCAAACCCACAACCAGTCATTTACAGTCACACACTTGCGCCACAGCGCCACGACTGGCTGACTGGCTTATTTTAAATATTTTTTAAAATATCGTTTACCCAGTTAAGATAACACTCATAAATCAACGTTTTTTTTATTGAAGAAAGGGGGGCAAACGAGCAGAAGGACTACCCGATGGTAAGTAGTTACCTTCGCCCATGGACATCCACAACATTAGAAAGATTGTGTATGCGTTGCCGACCTTAAGGGAGGTGGAGGAAAGGAGGGAAGAAGGAGGATGGTGGGAATAGGGAGAGAAAGCTGGTTTACATGCCATCGAACCGGAACACATCATCAGATGTTTGGCGGTTCGTCTTTAACATGTTTTCTTCTTCTTTCTTTCTTAAAGGGCCGTTGTGGATTCTGACTGTAAACGCCATGTTTGTGGGATCGATTCCCACTCGGGGTAATAATTATATATTCTTTTCATTTTCCTGCTCTGGTAGCTGTAGGTGACATCAGTACGTAATCTGTCAATTTAGAGGTACAAGTAGAGAATTGAGATTCTGGGCACTAGGTTCTCCTTAGCTCCGCCCACGGTCCACGGACGATTGGGGCAGTACCCGAGACCTGGGCTAGTGGCGGGAGAGGAGCTGGAGGAGAAGCAGGTCAGGTTTTAGTGGGTAAACGGAGGCATACAATCTTGCCAAACCGGAGTCCGACATGACCAAGTCCCGGGATCCCACCCCGGGCGGGTATCCATAACAGATTTCTTTACGTCAAAAAATAAAGCTCTCTCTAGCTATTATGCGGTAAAAAACGTAAAGCTAAAAAATAAAAATAGCAGTCGTGGGACTGCCGATAGAAGTGAAAACGGAACTATTAAGTTGAGTGTAATCAAAACTATATGCAAAAATTATATGATTTTTTTTATGTTTTATTTATTAGTTACATATGATGGGTTAAACAAATCATGAACAAAATATAAATACAAAGTGGTTGAAAAAATAATTAATATACAATTATCTTAATTATACATAGTATTTATATTTACACGAATTTCAATTTCAATACTAATATCATTACCAAAACGCTCAACGCGCCTAAACAAGTTTTCACTTCAATAAATAAATATATTTTTGGACGCCATATTTCTAATATATAACGTCCGTGGTTGTAGATTGAAACAATTAAATTATAGTCCAGCAATCAATCCGTTTAAGGCAATTTCTTTGAATTTTATTGCTTTAGACTTAAAACGTAACTAATAATAAGATTATGACAGACTTAAGTAGATTTTGCTCTTTACTCGCATTATGACAATGGATATGGTTCTGAAGAAGTATTTATTTTAACACTTATAAAGTATTGTACCATACACTTAGGATATTAAAAAAACAGTTTTAGAAAATACATTTCTTGGATAGTCCTAGTTTATTTTTATATGTTTTTTTTTTCAGCTTCACGCTGTATCACAGCGGGTAGGCAGATGAAGCCTAGTGTTAAGACACTCCGTTCCCCATGCACCGCCGACGCTTCAGTTATTGCGCGTTGCGTGGCAGAACTGAATGCAGCGCTTTGCCTCGACACCAGAGCAAAGATAATGGAAATATTAAACATTTCCATTCATCGAGTCATCGAGGAATCGAACCTGCAACCAGTCGCGTTTACAGTCACTTATACTAACTTATAAGGGAAATAAAGACAGAAATGAATGAATATGAATTAGAAATATCTTAAGTGAATTGTTTAAATAAATATTATACTCAAAATCTTATATTTGACATACACCCTACCATTATGCAATAGAAGCTGTGTCGCGACATCATCCGAACGAAATTTAAAGAAGCAGTTGTAGCTGTAAAATCAAAGGACTTTCCTTGATATTTTGGACAATTTACAAAATATCTTAGTATATATGTAATTCTGGTGTATAATCTAGCTATAATGTGGCCATGTAATTGTGGCCAGTCGTGGCCCAGTGGCACAAGAGTGTGACTGTAAACGACTGGTTGTGGGTTCGATTCCCACTCGAGGAGTGGAAATTATATTTCCATTTTTTCGCTCTGGTGTCGAGGTAAAGCGCGGCGTTAAGTTCCGCCACTTAACACGCAAGCCTCCGAATTCGGCGGTGCGTGGGGAACGGAGTGTCTTAACACTAGGTTCCCTCTGCCTGCCCTGCTGTGTGCTGGATACAGTGTGAAGCTATAGCGTGTATAATCTATATTATTGTAAAGTTATATTAAAATATATTCTGTAGTTTTTACGTAACAGGGTAACAAACATGTTTACAAACTTTCGCATTTATAACGTTATTAGAATAGTGACACATACGTTTCTAACGTAACGCTAACGCGTAGTTTACTTGTCACAGAGATATTATATCTTGTCATTTCAAAGTTATGTCGATCAGAAAAAAATACTTTTGTCAATAGTATGTAATATTTTAGGTTTTCGTGGCAGAATAGAGCAGCTTCTGACTATGATCGCAATTGATTGTAAAATCGATCTTAGAACCTACTATCAAGCCAAAAGAAATCGAGACATTGCAAGAGATAGTGGCGGAAATCAACCGATGCTTTGGCTTAGGTAGCGAAGAAATGAATATATTTTAACCTGTTAACCGGGGAGTTCCCGTTCAAATTATGCAATATGTACCTGGCGCGTATTGTCTGCTTCAAGGCGCACATTAACTTTTGAGGACGTATTCATATGTCCTACCCGTTATTTTTTAAGCCTGACGCATTTATACGTCTTGTCCGGTTAACAGCTTAAGTATACTAAGTCTTTTCTTCGAGTGACAATGGAATCCACAACCAATCGCGTTAAAAGTCAAACGCTGACCCACTGCGCTAGGATGGCCATTATTTTAAATATAAGAAATGTACTATTTCTATGTTATTTATTTATATATTTGTTTATTTGATTCGCCAGCGGTAATAACTTGTACAATATTTTTTAAAAACGTTTTTTTATAGCTTTTAAGGTGAATGCCGCATACACAATTACATTAATTTTAAAACAAATAAACATATATACTTTTATAAAAATACAAAAGTAATAACGCTTTATTAACTATTAAAGTTTTTTATGTACTTTCCGTATGCGCGACTACATCCCCATGGACTTTGTCACAAATAAATATATAATTTTAAAAATAAAATTAGCTTATGATATTATTTACATGTGGCCAGTCGTGGCCCAGTGGCACAAGAGTGTGACTGTAAACGACTGGTTGTGGGTTCGATTCCCACTCGGGGAGTGGAAATTATATTTCCATTTTCTTCGCTCTGGTGTCGAGGTAAAGCGCGGCCTTAAGTTCCGCCACTTAACACGCAAGCCTCCGAATTCGGCGGAAAGTGGGGAACGGAGTGTCTTAACACTAGGTTCCCTCTGCCTACCCTGCTGTGTGCGGGATATAGCGTGAAGCTATTTATAATTTATTACATCGACTATCTGTCAGTAATAGTCCCGTCAAAATCCAGTCGTTTCAGAGATTAGTTGGATCAAACATGCAGATAAAAATGTTATTTTGGTATATGTAGCGTGTACTATGTATATATTATAATCCTAATACTATGTACTCATATATATAAGTGCCCAGTCGTGGCCCAGTGGCACAACCGTATGACTGTAGACGACTGGTTGTGGGTTCGATTCCCACTCGAGGAGTGGAAATATTTAATATTTCCATTTTCTTCGTTCTGGTGTCGAGGTAAAGCGCGGCGAATTTCGCCACTTAATACGCAAAGTCTCCGAATTCAGTGGAAAGTGGGGAAAGGAGTGTCTTAACGCTAGCTTCCCTCAGGGTAGGCACCCTGCTGTGTGTGGGATACAGCTAAAAAAAAAGAAAAAAAAAACTATGTATATATGCTACATATACTATGCATTTGGTAAGAAGCGATTCTTTTAATATTACAAACCGACACTCTATTTTTATTTATTTATATAGATAATCGATCAACCAAATGGAGATTGAACCCACAACCAGCTATCCCACTGCGCCATTAGGTATATTCTTGGCAAAAACTACTATTTTTAATCTCGAATCTCCCCCAATGAAATACTATCAAAAGGATCTTATTTCCGCAGATACATTAAGGGGTCATTGTCCGAGGTCAACGGCCCTTCGTAGGGGGTGACTTCTTAATTATCACATTTTGGGGTGAAATCTTGTATGCGTGTGTATTAAAAATTATATTTTGTGCAAAAAAAATATTATTTTGATCTTTACTTTTGAAGTTAAGCTTAAAAATATTTTTATTAACTAGTGACTAAATACTCCGTTTTCTATTTTTCATTGTGGAAATGGCAGTTCATTGTATATTTTATTATTAATCCAATTTTATATAAATTATGAGATAAATTATTTTTTAATAATTAATTAATGAGCTTGTTTATAAGCATTTGTTTTGAAAACTTAAGAAAGAATAATTATTGTTATTGTGGCCAGTCGTGGCCCAGTGGCAAAAGCGTGTGACTGCAAACGACTGGTTGTGGGTTGGATTCCCACTCGAGGATTGGAAATATTTGATATTTCCATTTTCTTCGCTCTGGTGTCGAGGTAAAGCGCGGCGTTAAGTTCCGCCACTTAACACGCAATGCCTCCGAATTCGGCGGAAAGTGGGGAACGGAGTGTCTTAACACTAGATTCCCTCTGCCTACCCTGCTGTGTGCGGGATATAGCGTGAAGCTAAATAGGAAACAATAGAATTAAATAAAGCTTGCAATAAAAACAAAATTAATTAAATCTTCCTTTATGTCAAAGAAGTAAGTAAAGTGTTACATAAAATAATAATATAAAGTGATCAGACGGTCTCCCATTTCAGTAGGATACATTGACCGCAATGAAAGGAGATTCGTTCTCCGACTGGCTCGCGACCACTATCGTGTCAAAGACGAACCGCCAAACATCTGATGATGTGTTCCGGTTCGATGGCATGTAAGCCAGCTCTCCCTATTCCCACCCTTCCCATCCTTCCTCCCCTTCCTTTTGTCCTACATCCCCGAGACTGGCAACGCATCCAGAACTCTTATGTTGTGGATGTCTATGGGCGAAGGTGACCACCTAACACCAGGTGGACCTTCTGCTCGTTTGCCTCCTTTATTACATAAAAAAAAAAAAAAAAAATGTTTTCAAACTTTTATTTGTTAACCATAATACTAGTTAATAGACATTTGACAACAAACGTATAACACTAGTCAAACCATAGAACAAGTATATAATACTAGCTGCTGTCCGTAACTTCGTTCGATTATTTAATTATTAACCCTTCCTACCAAAATAACCATCAATCTAAACAACTTTGGTTAATACACAATTCTACATCAAGTGTTCCACTCTTCAAAATAAATTGTAACCCTTAGGCTATGGAGAGGACTTAATATAAAAAGGTTTCATTCAAATCCGTACAGTAGTCCCGACGATTAATGCATCAAACAACATTCTTTTTGTAAATATAAATAAAATATTATTATACCAGTAAATGTGCCCGCGACTTCGTATGCGTGGGTTTCGACAAACAAGTTATAATTCTAAATTAAAATAGTCTAAGTTGCTCCTTATTTCGTTAGCTATCTGCAGTGAAAGACGCATCAAAATAGGTCAAGTCGTTCCAGTAATAGATTAGGAAAATAACTTTTAAATTAGTTTTCTAAAAATGTTTGTTTTTAATATGTAATAATCGAGGCCATCGAGGCGTAGTGAGACAACGTCTGACTGTACGCGATGGTCATCGGTTCGATTTCCGCTCGAGGGACTGAATATAATTTTTTTAATTTTTTTGCTCTGTTACTAAAGACAAACTACGGCATCGAGTTCCGCCACTCAAAACACAGTGTCTGAATTTCAGGCGTAAATTGAAGGGCCGTGTGTCTGGATACTTTGTTCCCTCTAACTACCCCGCAAGGCGAAAAAAACGTCACCCTGTTTTCTTAAAACTAAATATTTGAACTTGAAAGAAAGATATATGAAGCAAAGGTGAGTGGTAAGAGAGGCAGGGGGAGACCTCGGTTGACCTTCGAAAACACAGTATCGACGATACTGAAGGAAGGTCACGTAAAAAGCATGAGGACCCCCGGAGGACGTGTATGAAGAGGTTGATGACAGTGGACGAGGCGAAAGAAATATGCAGGGACCGTAGCGTTTGGCGCTCCGTTCTTTCTGACTACCCCGCAAGGAATACAGTGAGAAGCTAAAAAAAATATATATATAGTATTTGAACTTTGTACTATCCTGTCCATACGTCCACCACTCTATCACTATACGAGTATTATCTATTTGTATATATAGACTTGTACAAGGGGCTGGGGCATTGGGGGTCTACTGCACTATTAGGTTTCCGCTCGAGGCTAGGGATAACAGAATTTCCCTTCAATAAATCAGCCCCGTCATTTTAAAGCTAGCCGGAAGCGTTTTTAGCCGACGGACACAGAGTATTGTAAATTTTGTAAATAGCTTCTGTTTGTTTATTTTGGAGTTATTTTCTGTGTTATAGGAATTCCGTATAGAGAGGTAGTCAGAGTGAGAGTTTAGTGTTAAGACACTCCGTTTTTCATTTGCTCGGCGAATTTGAGATATTGCGTGGTGTTAGGCAGATCTCTACGTCACGTTTTGTCTTGTTCCACAGAGCGGAAGAGAGAAGAGATGAAAATAATTTGTATATTATCATTCCTGATAATATCACTGTTTATTATTTTTATTTATCTGCTACACAGGAAATCCTAGAGCAGATTTTTATTATGTTTATGTTGATGTAAAAAAATTGTTAGCTTAGACTAACTAAAGACTTAGCTTATGAAAATCAGTTTTAGAAATTTGTCTTTCTTTGGAGATCTTAGAATAAATCTTGTGATATATTTTGAATGTGTTTGTAAATTGTGCTTAAACACAAACATAATACAAAGGTTTCCCAGGAAGGTAGTTTATAACTAGTACACATCACATTAGATCGAATTATTAATTAAGGAGCTTTAAAATCCTGTCTATGAAAAGATTGTATGAAAATCCTACATATTTTGCTACTAACTTGAACTTTGATAAGTGGTAGTTTTTTTAGCTTCACGCTGTATCCCGCACACAGCAGGGTAGGCAGAGGGAACCTAGTGTTAAGACACTCCGTTCCCCACTTTCCACCGAATTTGGAGGCATTGCGTGTTAAGTGCCGGAAATTAACGCCGCGCTTTGCCCCTAATACCAGAGCGAAGGAAATGAAAATATTTAAAATTTCCACTCCTCGAGTGGTAATCGAACCCACAACCAGTCGTTTCCAGTCACACGTTCGTGCCACTGGGCCACGACTGGCCCTTTACATTCACTTAAGAATACATAATCCTTATAGCACATTAGTCCATAACTCCGGACAAAGTCGACATCAACAACTAGTTTTTTTTATAAATCACTATACATATGCAATCAAAACATAAGCGCATCAGACGAGCTACAGCGGTATAACACTGCATATCTACGATACATACGTACGAATCCGTCAATAATTAATTTGCAAGGGTGGCAGCCAAGGGGTGGTTTATTTGGGGTGACTTTATTAATATCATTTTACTGTTAGGTATTCGATTTTAGGGAGCCCTGTCTGACCATGTTTTGAAGTACTAAATAGATTTTGCAAAATTTTCGTTTAATTAAGCTTCGGAGTTTGGAGCTAACTTTATTTGCGCGTTCTACTCGTAGCTTAATGTAGTGGATATGTTTTGAAATTATGCGATACTAGGGGCCAGTCGTGGCGCAGTGGCGTGAACGTGTGACTGTAAACGACTGGTTGTGGGTTCGATTCCCACTCGAGGAGTGGAAATATTTAATATTTCCATTTCCTTCGCTCTGGTATCAGAGGTAAAGTGCGGCGTTAAGTTCCGCCACTTAACACGCAATGCCTCCGGATTCGGCGGAATGGAGTGTCTTAACAATGCTGTTTACGAGATACAGCGTGAAGCTAAAAAATAATAAAAAAATAGTATATCTCTCGTAGTGCAGTTGTTCAGCATCTGACTTTAAAAGAGGTTTTGGGTTCGATTCCCACTCGTGGAATGATTATTTTTTACTTAAATCATTTCTTTGTTATAGTAAGGCAAAGCAAAAAATCATATAAACATTGAGGTGGAAACCGGAAAACATAGTGTCTTGGCACTAGGCTATCTACGCTTATCCTGTTATATACAGAAATTTTTTATTTGACATTCTCAATGGACAGAGAGTGGAGAAAAAATGAATGACTTGTCATTTGACTCTTCTTTGAGTTCGCAAAATGCATTTAATCCCAACATCAGCGAAATAATATATTGAAGAGGCCAAAACCATATAACTCAGTGGGATGATGTTTCACTTTAAATGCTATGATTATCGATTCGAATCCCACTCGAAGGAATCATTATATTTAAATTATTTAGATTTAATTGTTCTAGTTAGACGAGAGTTGTGCACTTAACTGAGTGTTTTGACACTAGGTTATGCAGGAAAAAGAGGGAAACTGTTTTTCCAACATATTAAATTTACTTGAACCACGATATGACTGACAAACAATGATAGATGAATAGACAATGTAGGTTACTTTTTCATGATACCCGGTCTTTTGCCCTTAACTTAAAGTTTTTCTTTATGTTGCATTTTATATTTGCCACGTTTGTACTTAATAGCAATCTTTGTTAAGACACTCCGTTCCCCACTTTCCGCCGAATTTTGGAGGCATTTCGTGTTAAGTGGCGGAACTTAACGCTACGCTTTGCCTCGGACACCAGCGCGATAAATGGAAATATTATATATTTCCTCTCCTCGGGTGGGAATCGAACCCACAACCAGTCGTTTACCGTCACACTCTTGTGCCACTGGGCCACGACTGGCCACTATATGCATTTTAATTTTTCTTTTTTCTTTTATTTACTCTATCAAAAGCCTATTTCTTTAGAAATTAATATAGAAAAACAACTTTCAATTTATCAACCTATAACAATTTACGGTCAATTATGTTTCGGATGGCTGAGTCTAACCTTGTCCATTTTCAATATAAAGTTCCTATTGGAATTAAACGAAGTTACACTCGTAAGTGCGTCCACCGTAATGGGCACTATGGGCATACCCACAATATAAATTACTTGTGACGTCATATTTTTGGTCTTGCAGTATCTAAGTATCACCTTAATAAAATGAAGAAAAACATTGGTGCAAATTTCTCCATTGTAATTAACCCCGTGTTTATATTGCGACTCGCACTTGGCCGATTTTAAATTAACAACCATAACCTTTTTTGCGGGCTGTATGTGTGTTTTGTACATATATGTTAAGAATCACCTTCGACTCCTTTTCATGAAACAGAGAAATACTTAATTAGGCATGGATAAAATTTGTGTAAACTTAAAATTTTCTAAGGATAATTATTTCCGGATAGGATATTAATTCCATACTTATATTATAAACGCGAAAGTCTGTATGTTTGTCTGTCATGCTTTCACAAAATCCACCCCCTAGCGTTGCAATATGACGTAACATTCGCGTAGTACAGGCGGCGAAGCCAAAAGCGGCCCCCTAGTTTAATAATAAAATAATTAGAATTATAAACTTATAATAATACCTAGGTACATAATATTTACTGTTCCTTTTTTCCGCTTTACCCTTTTTGCCGAATAGCAGGGTAGTCAAACAGACCTAGTGCCAAGACATTCCGTTCTCCACTTTTCCGGCAAAATCGATACATTACGCCTTTAATGGCGGAACTTAACGCCGCGTGTTGCCTTAAATATTTATAATAATACATTAGAATTCAAATACTACTTGAAAAAAAGCGTCAAAAGTTAAACTTTCAAATCTTTTCTTTACGTTACCTATTTCTGAAGTGGACTTCACACATCATTTAAAATTTCTAACTAAATGTGGAACGGTCTTGACCTGTTTCTGTGACCTTAATATGAAGGCTAGACTCAACTTTTTATATTTAAAGTGGGTATTTTTAAGCATTTTTAGATTTATGTATGAAATATTTTTTATTTTAGAGATAGTAAAAGAATTTCGTATGTAGGTTACATTTAATATTTCATATCGCTCTGGTGTTGAGGCAAGGCGCGGCGTTGAGTTCCACCACTTGACATATAATGACTCCAGAATTGGGAAAAAGTACAGAAAATGGGAAATACACACTAGGTTCGTAATAGCGTAGCTAAGCTAAGAAAAACAAAAAAAACCGTAGACGTCATGTGGTACAGGTAAACAGGGTCTGACTGTAACCATCATGGTGATGGGTTCCAATCTCACTGGGGGACATGAATATACATTTATTTTCTATTTTCTGCTTTGATACCTAAGGCAAAGCGAAAGGTTATCCTCTTTCGCTTAAAGTTGTGCGACTTCAAATTTAAGTTTTCTACTCGCACTTGTTAGGTTAGTTACGATCTGACAGTTAGTTAGCAGTCAGTTAGTCAGAATTTCAAGAATTATATATATGGGTACATGCTAACGATCCCCTCGTGTTTTCTTCTGCATTTTCTTTCCATATTTCAGCTACTTAGGGATTGGTTTTTGAATAAAATAGGTAACCTACATTTGTTTTTTCTTTCTTTTGTTTTTGTTTTGGTTCGACGGCATTTACGATCACATCGGCACTCATGCACTCACTAGCGTGGTATGGTCTTTTTTTAGCTTCACGCTGTATCCCGCACATAGCAGGGTAGACAGAAGGAACCTAGTGTTAAGGCACTCCGTTCCGCATTTTCGGTCGATTTGAAATATCTCGCTACAGATATGTTAATATCAAATACTACGTAGCGGCCGTAGCGCGGGTTTGAATCCTGCCGCGCTAAACTATTTAGGTATACGTTTTTCTAAAAATGTGTTTTCAATTTTTAAATAACAGTTTCATAATGTAAAATGAATACATATTTTCTTTTAGAATACGTTTGTAAAGGGAATGAACGACTAACATGGTTCGGGTTAACAAAAAATTCTTCAATTAAACCAATTTTAAAATTCATAGATGTTTAGATTCCTATGAATCTACGTTTACTATTTGGTCAAATCTAAATTTTAATTTTCGGAAATATATTATTAGTTAAGTATACAAAATTCTCTTGTTGTTTTGTTTAAATAAATTATTTTATTATAGTTTTCAGTCAATTGTTGAGGCCAGTCGTGGCGCAGACGCGCAAAGTGTGTTCGACTCCCTCTCGAGAAGTGGAAATATTGAATATTTCCATTTTCTTCGCTCTGGTGTCGAGACAAAGCGCGCTCTTAAGTTTCGCCACTTAACACATAATGCCTCCAAATTACGCAGAAAGTAGGGAACGGAGTGTTTTAACACTAGGTCCCTTCTGCCTACCCTGCTGTGTGCGGGATACAACGTGAAGCTAAATAATAAGTAAATACAGACTGAAAGTTAATCTATCTGCTTACCATTACCTTAGAGACTGCATCATAGCTGTTCAGACCGGAAGCCGTAAGTAGCCACCTTCTATGTAAGTATTTACTTTTGTAAACATAAACTTTTCACAATAAGACAAAGCGCGGCGTTGAATTCCGCCATACAATACTCTAATTCGAGCGGGAAGTAAAGAAATTTATGTCTTGATGCTTAGCTTCATTCTGCTATGGAGAAAAAGTGCGAAGTTCTAAAAATTTTTCTCATAAGAATTGATAGCCAACGATATTTTATAATTCTGACGTACTGCACTTTAAAAATGTATATTGGTTTATTTTAAATAACTTATAGGTTTATCTAGCTTATAGCAAGATATACAGAGATAACCTAGTACGTAGACACTCATTTCTCCACTTTCCACCCAGTTAAGTGGTGGAAGGTAACGTCATGTTTTTCTCTTATTAGCTTCACGCTGTATCCCGCACACAGCAGGGTAGGCAGAGGGAACCTGGCGTTATGACACTCTGTTCCCCACGCACCGCCGAATTCGGAGGCATGGCGTGTTAAGTGGCGGAACTTAACGCCGTGCTTTACCTCGACACCAGAGCGAAGGAAATGGAAATATAAAGTATTTCCACTCCTCGAGTGGGAATCGAACCCACAACCAGTAGATTTACAGTCACACTTTGTGCCACTGCGCTACAACTGGCCCCGCTCTTATTAACAAGGGTAAATAAAAAAGAAAAAGAATAATTGAGTGGGAATCGAACCCACAATCATTGTTATACAGTCAGGCTACGCATCCAAATGACCTGAATGGCATTCAATTTAAAAAAAATGTAAATTTCTAATGTATTACATTATGTTAAACTTGATTTTTTACACATTAGGTATAGATGCTTAGATCTGCAGATGCTCTGATATTATAAATCGTTGTCTGATATTTTTTTTTTTAGCTTCACGATGTATCCCGCTCACAGCAGGGTAGGCAGAGGGAACCTAGTGTTAAGACACTCCGTTCCCCACTTTCCGCCGAATTCGGAGGCATTGCGTGTTAAGTGGCGGAACTTAACGCCGTGCTTTTACCTCGGCACCAGAGCGAAGAAAATGGAAATATTAAATATTTCCACTCCTCGAGTGGGAATCGAACCCACAACCAGTCGCTTATAGTCACACACTTGTGCCACTGGGCCACGACTGGCCACAATCTTTGTCTTAATATGACAAATACATATTTTTTTACTTTTTACTTACCAAGATATACAAAAAGGATTTTTTTATTAATAATAATTATTATTATTTTCATTTAAATATGACTGAGTTAAATACAAAAAAATAATGGTTTGATAATTTGAAATGTAATTAGGCTTTATTCCATTAATCTTTTGCCAGTCAGTACTTCTGAATTATCTGTGAAAAAAAAAATATGTAAACTACAATTGTTTTATTAATATGTTTATTAAAGTATTACAATTTAATATAAAATTATACATATTATACATTAAAAAGAAAAGAAAAGAAAAAAGACATTTAAAATTAATTACAAAACTACATATCAGTATCAAAATGTGATTTCAAATTTTTAGTGAAGCCAAAAAAAACATTTATTAAAATATTATTATTTTTTAATAATTCGTTGTTGTATTTATTTATTTACTATTATATATGCATGTATGTATGTATGTACTAGAGGGTAAGGAATGAAATAAAATGACAGAAAGTCGGGTTTTTTATATATTTAGAACAAGAAATGTATAGTTACAACCATTGAGGATATTAAATATCATATTGTAAAAACTATTGTATAAAGTGAAGAGAATGTGACAATTTTTCATTATTTTTATTTTATTTTTTTTTTTCAATATTCAATTATAATTAATTCCAATAAATTAATAATCATAGACACATAAATTACGTGAAAAATATTATTTAATTAATTAATTAATGAATACTTAAAACAGCCAAGTAACTACAGATGTAAATATTTTGGTTAATAATGCCTTACTTTAGGAATGAGTATTTTCAAAAATTTCTACCGAACTTTAAACAAAGATCGGTCGTGCAATGTTCCAAAACGCAATATAATATCATAGATATTAATTTTTTTTTTTATATATTTTTGCATATTTGGAACACTACAGCCTTACAAAATAGGGAACAACATTTAGTCTAATGGACTCCGTACTAACGTAGCTGTCAAATAAACTACGGCATAGCTACTAACCGGTGCCGTCTTCTCCCGCTTTGCAGTAGCAGTGCTCTAATCTATTTCATAACTAGATAATTTTGTACGAAGCCCTTAAGATGACGCTAAAACTGACTTGTAGTGGGAGTTTTCAGCTTTCAACGGGAAACAAACGGTTGCGTGACCCGGTGACCTAAAAATTTGGAAAATTCATTCATTTACAAACCAAAAATTAATATTTCAAACGATTTTTTTTATTTATTTGTTTATTTGTTTGTTTGTACTCGATTGTTTTCGCTCTTTATAAAACATATATAGGAATATGTGGGGTGATTCTTGTATAGGTACTATATTAAGCAACCGTTTTATTTCCGTTACGATATATATATTTTTTAATATATATCAAAATATGTTAAGGAACAATTATAATGCGGCTCCGAAAGTCTTGTGTAAGCTCTGTCTTTTGACTCGTTCGCTTATTAATATGAAAATACTATTTATTTTGCAGTTATTTAATAACTTTCACGTTTCTATGTTATATCAATTATTATTATATATTCCATTGAATTCATTTCCTAATTTAAAGACATGAGACCAAGCTTACACGAGGCAGTAGATCCGACACAAATTCAGGTTTAGCCTCGATCTTATTCACTACTGTATCTTGTGCAAATCAAACGTCTTCACAAAAGCTATAATGAGAGAGGTAATCGTTTAAACAGACAATAAGAATATAGAAATACCTAATATTAGGTAGGCGAGACGGCGGGCCGCGCGAGTGGGCAGAGTGTACCGCACGCGCGATGCCGCCGACATCGCGAACAACAACTAAATCTGTTAATATGACCAACACAGACACCTACATCTTAAATTTAATTCATAAATAGACGAAATCAAACGCCACTGAGTTTCGGAAGATCTTAAGACATTTTTTATTTTTTATTATTTTCTCTAAAGTTTTTTTTTTGTTTTAGTTACGCACGATTTTATAAAATACGTCAGTATCAAAGTGTAGTCAGCGCGCCTTACCGGGACAGCTGACGTTCTCATTATAAATATGATTGCTTCTAGTACTTAATTGGAGTTTGGTAAAATACTTAATTACTTAATTTTATCTTACTTTGCATTATTTTTATTTTATTTTTTTTTTCACTAATTACTCGCTAGGCTTATACAAAGTGGAAGTTGGGTTCAACACCATTTGCAACCTTCGGCCATTACGATGAATATGAATGAACTACTATATTGTTTAGGTATCACATTCTACTGCTAACGTGTTTGTTCCCATCGCGTCGGTGTTCCGTTACCCGTTGCCCGTTACCCGTTACCCGTTGCCCGTTACCCGTTGTGGGCCCGTCTATCATATATTAGGCCTTGATAGTTAATCTATATAAAATATGTGTTAAGACAGCGAAAGTTACAAAATCACGTTTCGTTGTTCAGTTACGAAATGGGAACCAACCGTTGTGCAATTAAGAGGAATCAACACCGAAAATAACCTAATAAATAGACAGTGAAATTGATATTACATGATATTATAATTTTTTTTTTGTTTTCTTATTAAATTCGAAACTATTCGGCTTTACACCCGAAGCTGCTCCGATGCCTGTTCATTTAACTATTTATTGCAATCTTTTGCTTAACCAAATGCTAAAATCTTTGAAAATTACGTTCTGAAATCGTTTATCTTTTATCTTGTAATGTTCACGTCACGTTACGTTACGTTACGTTACGGTACGTTTACGTTACGCTAAACATCCTTGCACCGGTTTTCTTTAGATTCACTGTCTATAATGATGGTTGCGATTACATACGGCACCGATTTACTATTGGAATTTCAATACAAAATGCATTATAATGTGAATATTATCTTAAGTCTATAAATTTTAATAGAATCTATTTTAAAATTTTTAATTTGATTGAGATTTGGCTCGGTTTAAAAACGCTGTCGTATGTCCTCACAAGGATTAATGAACATGCGCTAGGAGTGGGGAGCGGCGCGGAAACGGCTATACTATATAAAACTATTAAGGAGCGTACGCTAAGCTAACTAGTAGAGAAACAGATCCAAAAAACACGAGGAAGTATTTTATGAGCAAACGTAGTATATTTAAACATTTTTAATAGATTTACAATAATATAGCCTTCTCAGCTGAAGAGTAGGTGTTGTGCAATTTATTTGTTTCACTAGCACTTTGACGTATGAAGTAATAGTAACACATTTAGTCGATGTCTCGAGTTGTCGTGCCGTGAAAATATTGCAACAGCCGCCGTGAACAGACCGCGTCGCAACACTAAACGCTACCTTTAAATATTGAGCATTTGACTAGAATCACTGCATTGAGTATTAACGACACGATATAAGCCACCCATTGGAATATTCTCACCCGCGAACGTTTAACTTACGTATTTATTTCCTATGGAAGATTTCATTTCTTCAATTTGTGTCTTAACTAACGGAATAGCGTACGACTCGGCCACCGTTTTGTATTTTGTGCCCGTGTCCGAGGCTAAGGCCATTCCATATCACCTACATCATGATTAAGCTTACTGAATAGAAAACGCTATCAGCTTTTTCCATCACTATTATATTTGGACAGTCAACGGTTCACGCAATATCATCGGATTTGTCAATTGATTTACTTATTAAATATGGGCCATTAACCTTGTATTTGTACGCGTGATTGTATGATTCCACCCACAGAACGAAAGTAGAAATGTCATCTGAGCGTAATGGAACGTGGCTCACACACACGCTCACGCACAACACTAGCCGACACGTGACACCTGTCATGTGTCAATGTCAAAAAAGGCGCGAAAGCTCAACTCTCACATATCATTTCTACCGAATATTACAAAAATACTCGACCATTCTGTGTCACCACTTATTACCATACTTTTATTTATTTATAAAGATCATTCGCCACGTGTATTTTATTTTTATTTTGCTAATTTCACAGCCTCAATGTCAATTAGCCTATGCGTATTAGAGTATTGTTTCTGGATTGCCAATAATTACGTTTATTTTTAATATTAGTTATTTTTTAAATTTCTTAAAAAATGCATCAAAACACCATTCAAAAATTAGCCGTTACGCTATTGGTAATAGGTCTGATAATCCCTTGTCAGCTACCGGGGTTGTTTACATTCGACGGTACCCGCGACGTAGAGCGGATACATTGCGATACTAAAGCATTAATGACTACCGATTTCGGAACGCACTTTTCATTTAAATCCGTTACGAAAAAACGTCTTGAACTATTAAAAGTTCCAAATGGTGTTTTAAATTTATTGCTTTTAAACAGCCTTCTTAATTTTTCTAAACTTATGTCGAGAAGTCGAGTCGAGTCGAGTCGATAGTCATAAACGCCTCGATCACATACTATTAGTAGAACATTTTGTGTCTCGGCCGCTTACATCTATGAAGATATGAATTACAGTATATTTAAAATACATATAAAAATATTAAGTTAATTATATTGTAGCATACCTACTCGTGTGTTATGATTTAAAAATTCACAATTTATCATATTATTGCTTTTCCAGTTTTCGTATATTCTAGAAACAGGCTCGCGCCCTCTAATTATTGAGCACTATTATTAATTTAACATTACCTAACGACTTTATTAATTATGTCCGAAAGAAGAGGGGAACGCACAAAACATTCTACTAATATTTTAGACACTAAGTGACCATTACATCACCTACCAAAATCTTAACCAACATTTCGCTCCAAAATATTTGCGTTTTCAAAATTTATATTATTTTATTTATTATCTAAAAAGTCGATGAGTTTTCATTACAATACTTTGGTGTTATTGTTTCGATTCAACGTACAATTTTACAAGATAAATTGTTAAATGATATTATATTAAAAGAAATTAAGTAGATCTATTTAATTACATGAAACGGAACGCAACAAACGTATACCTAACGCACGGATCTCCAACGAAACATTCATTTCAAATAACCGTATATGTATAACGTGGATTAATTGCCCGATATATTTCCCTAATAAATAAATCAATTTAGGTCACCTTTCTTTACACGACGACGAATTAAAAATACTAAATTAATATTAAATAATTAAATTTAAACGCACACCTAATAAATACGAATAGACGTAAAACTTATATAATTGCACATACGCTAAATTAATGAGAGTATACTACGAACAGATACAGAAAAACTGATGGTTACAATTATATCGTCAACATTCGACTCAGCGCTACCTAAAGGTATCTCTGTGAATTTACACTGACTAGATTTCAGACTGAGTCGAAACAACACAAAACACAACAATTATTTTAAACCTAAAGACGACTAATATAGAATATTATTACTTAGTTTGCAAATCTTGTGCATCACACTCCGAACTTACATTCAGTTTTACCAACTGTACCCAAATATTATTAAAATACCTCCGTAATATAAATAAATGAAACATTTACATAAAAAACCGCGCGCCATTCTGTTGTACAATATCTTAGTTTGTTCGTTTTTTTTTATATAAAAAATCTGACAGTTCAGCAGCTTTTTTTTAGCAACGCAACGACGCGCGGCGAAAGGTAACTCACAATTCATCTAAATTAATACAGTACATCTAATAATAAAACATATTATGACTAAATTGGAATAAGCGGATAAAAGCTGAATCAAATAAAGCGATATTTTTTTTTAATTTTTCATTAATAATTATAATTAATTAATTAGATAAATTAATCAAAATGGTGGCTCGCTCGGTTACAATAAATAGTAAACAAACGCGGCACACGCACCCACAGACACTACAATGTCTACCGACGCCTCTTCGAGTCATTTTCTTTAATATATTTTTATTAATTACTGGCTATCAGTTATTGCACGTTTTACATTTATAATAAATATATAAATACTTGTAAATTTAAATCTCCATCTTTGGTAAGTAATGAGTACCTATTTATTTAATATCTGAAATGTTACAAAACTGTTTTTATATATTAAGTATATATTTTTTTACAAAAATCGTAGGGTCGTTAGGACGGCACGATAATATATCTATTCACGTTCGATGTTTGTTCGGGTTGAAGTCATTATTTGTGTTCGGTGGCGCTTCTGACGCTGACGCGAGAGCATTACTTTAGTATATATATTTAAACAACTTTTCTCTATTTACAAATTTTCATTTAAACTAAGACAATTAAAGCCTACTTCGAATAGACGCAGGGACGCATCCATACATTATTAATATAGCAGGTACCGATCATAATATGTTTAGATATCGATTTTTTTTACGAAACGACATCGTTAGACTAGTATGCACCATTGTTCCGCGAACGGACCATTCTCGTCACCGTGTGACCGGCTTAGTTCCCTCTCGCTCGCGCGGGCGGCGCGAGGGGGACCACCCCTTCGCATCACCACCCCCATTCCCACCCTCCCCTCTTCCCACTACACCCCTCATATCCTCCCACCACCCCTCTCCCTATATATCTCCCTTGCCCGGGCTCGGGAGAGCTCCATCGATTTTCCTATCTTTGATTGCGCGTGCCATCTGACACCGCCCTTAAGCGTAATCCGATTTCTAGTCACCTCAAAATGTTTCTCAAAAACTAACCTACAGCGCCCTCCTGGTCGCGCGGCCGCGTGCTGCACCCGCGACGCCGACAACAATTCATATCCCGAGTTCTTTCTTTTTATTTTTTTAAAATTTTATCAAAACCTATCACAGTTTTTGATTAGTTTTCATTCTTAATTAGATTAATATATGATTAAAATATAAGTATAGATAATATATATTTTCCAATCTTTAACAATAACTCTATTTTAGTTGGGTCGAGCGCCTCGCCGGAGGCTTTGGCCGGTCTGCTATCTAAACGTACCGTGAGCGACAGAGACGAATATGACAATATATTTGGCAAATATTACTAGAGCCCAGCCGGCCGCCGTACACACGATATGATCGCCATGTGAGAGTAGCATTAGGCTATTATTGCTAATTATTTTATTAATCGATAACTATTTCTCGATTACCACAACCTTTCATAAGCGAAGTTGATTGTCACGTTATTGACTATTAATATGTATGGTTGTCATCGTCAGAGCATTAGATGCTTCGTCTTAAAATATTATTGCGCGCTCGAGCTCCCCGTCCGGCGCCCGCCACGTCGCCCGCCACGTCGCCCGCCCGCCCGTAGGTCCTCCGGACATGCGCGGTGGCCTCACGCCATTTTGATTTCCGTAACACTTAACCCAGTTGAGAGAAAATGGCGGGCGTCGAACAAAGAGGTACAATGAGCTAATCAATTAAATATACAATTAATGTACAAAATGCCCTAGTGGGCCGTCTAGTCGGGAAGACAGTCTGATCAGGTCCTTGGCGGTGATGGTGTCCGCCGGTATTATGTGTATGTATGGGTGCGCGCCTGCAGTGCCGTCCTAGCGTCCTGCTAGGCCGTGTTCGACGATTTAGATCGTCTTGATCTTGTTCGTCTTGAAACTGACCTGAAGCACTCTGTTCCCAAGCGTGTACCCGTTGAGGGACTGGATCGCGACCACCGCCTCGTCGTAGTTCGTCATTGTTATGAACCCGTACCCCTTGCACTTGTTTGTTTGCAGGTCGCGAATCACTTTCACGCTCTGGACGGCGCCAAAAGGCCCGAATAGCTGCCAGAGGACGTTCTCCTCCGTCTCCGGGGCCAGGTTGTAAACAAAGATGCACCATTCGGAGCCAACGGCGCCGGGCAGCACGCCGCCTAGTAGCTCGCCAGCGAGCGGACTGTAACGTTGGAGACCTTTGTTAATAGCGAGAAGGGACTTGCCTGAACTAAATCTGCCCAAAGGTGCCGGGAAGCGCAGCGCAGCCGGCAGGTACGCGGCTAGCGGCGCCAGTGCTTTTCCATTGTTGCTCGGGTTATTCGCAAACTTCACTGTGATCGGCTCCGTCGCTCCTTTAGGCACTGTTCCGTTTAACTCTTGAATTGCCCTCTCAGCCTCCACTCTTTGATCAAAACGGATGAACCCGACTCCTTTTGACAGCCCCTGGTCACCGCCGTTGAAAGGTCGCCCGCCCGAGTTCTCGCAAAGGATGCGCGATGTGATGATACGGCCGTACGGACTGAATAATCTTTCTAACTCAGATTGAGTCATTGTTTTTGGTAGGCCGGAGACGTACAAATTTGCCCCTTTGATGGCCTCGCTGCTCGGTCTCGCGTAAGATACCTTTATAGTTTTGTTCTGCAGTCTCAGTCCGTTGAGGGTCGCGATCGCCTTCTCCGCATCTTCAGGGCGGTGGTAGTTCACGAAGGCGTATCCCAGGCTCTGCCCGCCCCCGTGAAGTGCGTGGTTCAACGCATCCGGAAATGCCGCTCCCTTATTGCGTATCAGCTTGCAGGACTCGACTTCCCCGATACTAGAAAACAGGCTCCTGATCTCCTCCTGGGTCATGCTCTGCGGCAGGTAGTTGATGATGAGGTTGGTCTTGGACTCCTCGCCGGAGCCATTTTGCTGTTCACCGTCGCCTTTCGACATGGTGGCTTAAATCATAAACGGAAAGAACGAAAGGGAAACAAAACGCGGTAAAAACAAAACACGGCACGTCCGTTACGGCGGCCCGCAAGAACGATTATGCGAGGGTTGGAAGCGGGGTGCGCGCATGCCCGCGCTATTGATCCACCTTACATAACCCGGTTCGTTCACCCCTCCTCGTTGGTATAGTGTCCGAAAAAACCAGATATAACGGATCGATTTATCCCGGGAGCGGGCTCGGAACTAGGCACCGGCAGTGAGCTGCTACCGTGTACGGGAAAACCGACTCTAAACGCGAAGGACAAAGAAATTAGCCACCTCACCCATCCCAACGACCTAAAAAGCTCACTCCTTGATATTTCAGTAATAAAATGTGACCCCAAAGATTTCTGGAGCAACTCTAAAGTGTTAGTATTTATTACGTTAAATTGTTTCTTTTCGATAATTGTATTATTTGGCAAAGTGTTTGTACAAATTGTTTACGATTATTTTTCATGGGGAAGGATAAATAAAATAAGACACACAAATACAGCTAACATTAACAAAGCAGTAAAAATTACATATTATATATATATACATATATACAATATTTTTTCTAAGTAAATAATTTTCAAAGAAGTGTCATTTAAAAAATAACTTATTAATTTATTTTTTTTAGAGTCATAAGTTAATAATCTTGAAGATATATAGCTACTATATAAACTCCAATTATTTCTTCATATATTTTCCATGCTTAAGAATTAAAAGACAGTAATAACAAATAATCTATAATAATAAACTTTATCTTACTTACTTCCGCCCATTGGAATATGGCGTACGTACTGAAAGACAAAGTCCTTTGTTTAACTTGGCCTAAGAAATAACCTATATCACAAAATATACACATTTCTATAGTCGAATTCGAACCCATTATATTAAATTATTTTCTTACTAACTACTACGGAACATGTGGTAAGTTTTTACTTGATAAAACATATTTAGGTTAGTAATAAATTACATGGTACGATAAATAAATTAGACCACCGTAGCGCAGTGGGGTAGCGCTTGACTTAAAACGATGGTTTAGGCTTCGATTACTGATAGAGGGAATTGTTATATAGTGCAGCTTCACGGTTTTTCCTAATTTAGGCGTAGTCAGAGACGACCTAGTGTTAAGACACTCCGTCTTCCGCTTTCATTTAAATTGTTATTTTATTTAAAAAATAATAAAATAAATGAAAGTGTAGTTAGAATTAATATATTTATATTCTTTTCATTTCTCCACTCTAGTAAGACAAAGCACGGTGTTAAGTTCCGCTGTTTAACACTTCGCGGTCACTTCACGGAGAAGAAAAGAGCGGAGAGCTAAGTGACATTATATTCCGTCTGCCTAATTTACTACGCGGGATAAAGCTTAAAGCTTAAAATAAAACGTAAATATTACGAAAATAGTAATATTGGGTCGAAAAATATACAACAAACGAATATAAATAGAGTTCATAAGGTCAGTGGTACTTGTTGGAAAGTTGGACAGCTCTGAAGGGTTACAATTCTGTAACGGTATACCTGTTTGTTTTCTACTTATAAGCGCACTCAGAGTTGTTAATTAAGTTTTAATTTATATTAAAATGGTATAAATTGTGTATTGCGAAATTAGTATTATTTGTAGTCTTTAAGTACGAAAATTGCTTTTGAACGTGGATATTATTGTATAAAAATATGTTAAGAAAACTCATTATGTTTTTTGAGAAATTAGTCTGCTCTTTTATCGTATATACTTGCTTAACAATTTTCACTTCGACAGAATTTTTTTTCTAATCATTTAACCAACGTATACACAATTAGAAGCAGAAAATAAATATTTCTATTGATGTCTCGTAGTAAGAGTGGAGATATTAAAATACTTTAAATATAACAATTCCCCCAAAATGAGAATCGAATTCACACTCACCGCGTATACAGTTAGACGCTGTTAAGCTTAAAGCTCGACAAAAGTTATTTTTTTTGTAAAATTCATACACTTTTTTTTTATTGACCTTCACGCTGCATCCCGCATACAGCAGGGTAAGCAGAGGGAACCTAGTGTTAAGACACTCCGTTCCTCACTTTCCGCCGAATTCGGAGGCATTGCGTGTTAAGTGGCGGAACTTAACGCCGCGCTTTTGCCTCGACACCACAGCGAAGAAAATGAAAATATTAAATATCTCCATTCCTCGATTGTGAATCGAACCCACAACCAGTTGTTTACAGCCACACGCTTGTGCCACTGCGCCCTGACTGGCCCCACATACACATATCAAATAAATAAAAAGATTACGTACAATTCTTTGTTTTAAATATTAAAAGTTATTATAGTATACTTTGAAAGATAAGAAAAAGAAAAAATATATTTTATTTTTTTACTTTTTCTTTTGCCATATCTTTATTACTTTAACCGAGTTGTAAAATAAGGTTTTATATAACGTAAATAATACCTAACCTTTGTTTAAGAAAGAACTTTTACCGAGTAAAGCTAAGCTTTTTATTCTAAAAAAAAAATAAACTGTAAACGACTGGTTGTGGGTTCGATTCCCACTCGAGAAATGAAAATATTTAATATTTCCATTTTCATCGCTCTGGTATCAGAGACAAAGCGCGGCGTTAAATTCCGCCACTTAACACACTATGTCTCCAAAAATTGGCGAAAAACGGGGAACGGAGTGTCATAACACTAGGTACCCTCTGCCTACCCTGTGTGCGGGATACAGCGTGATGCCAAAAAAAATATAATCAATAATATGTTCATTTTTCATGTCTGATAATACAAAGTGCAGCGTTGAGTTCCGCCACTCAAGTCCCCCTTTTATCTTGTTCACCAAAGCAGAGAAACGAAAAATATGTTTTTATTTTAACTAAATATTTTCATTCTAAGTCTTTTCCCAAGTTTCTAGTCCAAAGACCTTAATAACTTCCACTCAGTAAAACGCACTTAATGTTTAATAAATTAAAATCGTACAAATTTGCTCCTATTTTTTTTAAAAAGCTTTCAGATAAAAAGTTTTAAATATAATATTTATTGTTGAAATGGAAGTTTTAAAAGGCAGCCAATCATATCTTCATAATTTGGTTCATGGCACGGTGCCCAAAAGGCTACGGACGCAGGCTGTCGCTCCCAGCCAAAACAAGCTGCCAAATGTGGCCTGTATATAACTATAGATGTATACTTATTTACAACTAACGTGGAAAAGGCATTAATATTGTTCTTTTCGTGATATTTTAAATTTTTTTTAATGTAATTACGTATAAAAATATTTATAATGTATCATTCCGTTGTTTAACAATATTTACAGATAGGTAAATTTTCTCATAAAACTGGAGACAGCTTCACACCTTTTTAGAAAAAACTTAATGTTAAGACACTCCGTTCTACACTGTACGCCCAAAATCGAGGTATTTGTGTGTTGAGTGGGTGAACTTCACGCTTTTGTCTTAGGTAGGAGAGTTAAAAATTTTAATGAAATTATTTCACCGAGTGAGATTGTATCTACAACTATCGCTTTAACAGTCAGACACTGTCAAACTACGCCACGATGGCTTCTTGAAATGGAGGTTTGAATATTATAAAACGAAATCAAAACAACCTATGTTAAATTACGTTAGTAAAGAGTTTTGAATTGTAACTGAAGACTTAATAAAATCGCCCCAAAAGCTACCTTCCACAATGATAGTTTTTTCTTGTTTTTTTTAACTTGACACTTATAAAATAAACTGATTATTAGGGTAGACACTAGCACAGAGATACTAGCAGAGAGACACTAGCACAGAGACACTAGCAGAGAGACTAGCAAGTCTTATAAAACTCTTTTCTCTTTTAAATTTACTCTTTTTTTGAATGGGAATCGAACCCACAATCCTCGAGTTTACTAAGCCACCGTGGCTTTTTCTATGTTTTATATCTTTTTTTTTTTAGCTTCACGCTTATCCCGCACACAGCAGTGTAGGCAGAGGGAACCTAGTGTTAAGACATTCCGTTCCCCACTTTCCGCCGAATTCGGAGGCATTGCGTGTTAAGTGGCGGAACTTAACGCCGCGCTTTACATCGACACCAGAGCGAAGAAAATGGAAATATTAAATATTTTCACTCCTCGAGTGGGAATCGAACCCACAACCAGTCGTTTACAGTCACACGCTTGTGCCACTGGGCCACGACTGGCCACTATTAATATTAATATTTAGCATTTTTTATAAATACATTGAATAATTTGCCAAAATGTTTATGTAATTAAATTCAAAGACATTGAGCGAGCTTACATTTTTTATATCGGTGGGTAATAGATATCAATAATAATAGATACCGTATGTTAAAAGTATTCACACCCACGCGTATAGTGTTTCCTTACAGCAAGTGTTGAATTTCTAAATGTTTTCGCTTTACTGATCGCCCTTAACGGATAAAGACACTTTTTATGTTATACAATATCTTATAAGAATATTTTTACCTGTAATTTTCTCGGCCTTTTTTGTAGAATTGTATGTATTTGTTAATGCTTATATTTTGTTACTGTAAAACTCTAAAATTTTGATTTAGGTTCACGCTGTATCTCGCACACAGCAGGGTAGGCAGAGGGAAGCTAGTGTTAAGACACTCCGTTCCCCACTTTCCGCCGAATTTGGAGGCATTGCGTGTTAAGAGGCGGAACTTAACGCCGCTAAATTAACCTACGTATATTTTGTGTTAATTGATTATCCTATATTTTTTAGCGCTATATCCCGCACACAGCGGGTAGGCAGAGGAAATCTAGTGTTAAGACACTCCGTTCCCCATTTAGTGGCAGAACTCAACGTCACGATTTTTTCGATACCAGAGCGAAATGCAATATTAAACATTTCAATTCCTCGAGTGGACATCGAACCCACAACTAGTCGAGTTTACAGTGGGCCTGCACCACGACTGGCCTCAAAATAACTTAAATGTAAAATGAATACTTTAAAATAACTATATCTTTACAAACAGTAAGAAGTACAAGCATTTACTTATTAATATTAATATTAAATATCTTGAAGCCGTGAGCAGAAAGGTTCCTATTCTACAGTCCAGTGTTGGCTTTCATCATTCAGAAGGCTCTAAAAACTCTGCCCATCTTAAAAATTATTCACATAAAATTGTCGTTAAGATACGTGCGGGGATAAAAATTGAGTTAAAAAATTAAAAGGCACGTTTTAAATTCTTTTCTCGTTACAGTTTCATACTGGCAAGAACATCAGGTTCATCCTTTGAAAATACTATATGTATTGTCATCAGATCCGGACACATGCACAAATTTTCAAGCTTATCAGACAGTAAAAAGTACATAGAAGTAGTATTGCAAGATTTTCTTAAATTTAGAGGTACTAGATGGCTGCAGGTTAAGTTAATAAAAGTCTTTTAAAAATAAAAAAAAATCAACAACTTCACGATGTTTTATGTAAAGAAGGATACTTAAAGAGAGTCGAAACACTCCATCTTCCACATTCAAACATGCCCAATTACCAATTAGGTACATCTTACGTAACGTAACTTAACACTTAACACGCAATGCCTCCAGAATTCGGCGGTGCGTGGTGAACGGAGTGTCTTAACACTAGGTTCCCTCTGCCTACCCTGCTATGTGCGTGCAGCGTGAAGCATAAAAAAGGATCAATATTGTAAAAGGAAATCGAACTCCAACCTTCCTTCATTATCCAACCACATTTTAATGACAATATCATTATATTCTTACAACACTTAATACACAAACGGTTTCATTTGTCCGCGGGCGTTCAATACACGTAGCGTAGCGTAGCGCTGTATAAATAGATGTCTCCTCGAATCGCTTTGCAAGTTAGATTACTCTGTGGAATTTTACCTGTACGAATAGGTATATACAGGTTGTTTGTTAAATTAATAAAAATAATAGGTGTGTTTGTTTTTAAAATCCAAGTCCAACCATAACTTCACGCTGTATCAGACACACAGCAGGGTAGGCAGAGGGAATCTAGTGTTAAGACACTCCGTTCTCCAGTTTCAATTAATATGTAATTTATAAAAAAAATATAAATATAAATATAGCTTCACGCTATATCCCGCACACAGCAGGGTAGGCAGAGGGAACCTAGTGTTAAGACACTCCGTTCCCCACTTTCCGCCGAATTCGGAGGCTTGCGTGTTAAGTGGCGGAACTTAACGCCGCGCTTCACCTCGACACCAGAGCGAAGAAAATGGAAATATAATTTCCACTCCTCGAGTGGGAATCGAACCCACAACCAGTCGTTTACAGTCACACGCTCGTGCCACTGGACCACGACTGGCCACTAATTAATTTTAATTAATTTATACTTAATTTAATTTATGTAATTTATACTTGTATTATATAAGCCTAAGGACATTGTGGCATAGTGCGCCATCGTTTGCCGTAAACGCGATTGAATGTGGATTCGATCGCCACTCGGTAATAAGATATATTCCCATAAATATACTTTCTCTAGTTTGGCGAAAAAAGCACGGCATTGAACTCTGCCGCTCAACATTCAATATTTCGAATTCAGTAGGAAAGTGGAGAGCAGAGTATTTCAGCACTTCTAACTACCTAGTGTGGGAAAAAGCTTAAAGCAAATTTAAAAATCAATGCTGAATTTGAACACTGCTGCTGAAAACAACACACAATTTACAACCGGTTCACAAAAGTTAATGCCTCCGACCGAGTTAGTACCTGAGAAGAACCGGCGCACCAAATTCAGCGGGACTTTTTTAAGGTATAATAATCTATTGGCCACAGCTATAAAAGAAAGAAAAAAACAAAAATAAGAATATTAACTCTTTATTCTCTCCTCCATCCCTGCCATTCTCTATTTCTCCAAACATTATTTTAACAAATTTAATTCTAAAATAAAAAATATATATATAATTTTTATTCTGTAATCACACTGTATGCGAAACAATTTAAATGGTAATTTAGCTCTAACTGCGCCGCTACAAAGCCTCTCGTTATATAGCATTTCATAGAACAGCGCTCAAATGTTAAAGTGGAGCTAGTGTTTTTTAAAATGGCTTTTATCACTCTTGTGTGTGTTTTTGTATTTACTTTTAATATTAATATTTTATATTTGAGTTAATATTATTATAAATTAATACTGTTCTTTTAGTTTTTAATATTTTTTTCGACTATTTTAGTAAATTAGGAACAAAGCACTCCGCTCTACACTTTCTGTTGATAAAGAGATATCATATTTTTTAGCTTCACGCTGTATCCCGCACACAGCAGAGTATGCAGAGGGAACCTAGTGTTATGACACTCCGTTCCCCATTTTCCACCGATTTTTGGAGATATTGCGTGTTAAGTGGCGGAAATTAACGCCACGATTTGTCTCAATGCCAAAGCGTAGAAGATGGAAATATTTAATATTTCAACTCTTCGAGTGGAAATCGAACCCACAACCAGTCGTTTACAGTCGCACGTATATGCCACTGTGCCACGACTGGCCCCATTATAGAAGAGATATTTTTGAAATTCTATTATATAAAATGTTAGAAGTAGTAGTAGTTGTTTGTTGTTGAAAATGGAATAGTTGTCGGTTCAATTCCCATTTGAGGTAATGCAGTTATATATTGTAATAAAATATAACTTATATTATAACTATTTTTTTTATAATAAGACAAAGCGCTGTATTAAATTAATATATCATGTGCAAAACGGAGAGTGTAAAGTAAGATTCTCTCTCCACCTCACGAAATATAAAGTATTAAAATAAAGTATATTTTAAAACAAAGTCCGCCTGAGATAGCTTTTTTTTGTTCTTTACAAATCGTTATCGAGGAATTGTAACATTTTCTTCCCTTACGTATATCACAAACTCTATTAACGTTAAATTACTTAAAATAAACTTTATTACCTTTAAAATAAGATTTCTTTTCCCAAAACCACTATAAGATAGTAAGTAAGTCATCCTAAAATAGGACTTAAGAATCTGAAATGTAGGTTCAAAATCGGTTCAGCAATTTTTCAAGGTAATTTAATGATTTTTTCGTAAAATTAATGTGAAAACACCCTTAAGTTACTAAAATAAGGTTGATTTTTGATTGTAAATGTCTATATTAGGGTGATAGTGGCTTTTTCAGTCGCTTTGAGGGGGTTGGTTGGTTTCCATAGTGAAAATTATAAACATGACTTAATTATGCCTTTTTATTCTTTTGAGATTTTAAATTTACTAGAATTGTTCTTGCTGTGAAGTTTAGTTGAGTGTTTTTGAAAAAAAAAAATAGTTTAAGTTAACAATTATTTTATAATAATTCGGATGTACTTTAAGAGGAAGTGTTATGGAAGCATCTTGATAGTATTTTATTATTGAACTTTACGTTTTTCAGGCAGAGTAGTCAGAGAGAACATAGTGACGAGTCACTCCACATCTCGGCTCTTAGTTACGGCCATTGTTAGTTACTTAAGTAAATACTAAATAAATTAGTTTTAGAAATATCTAAAACACAGCAGCTTATAACAGTCCCGATTTTCATACTTCCATACTCAATAGTCATTAAGAACTTCACTAGTCAAAGCCTTTCTTTTGTACTAAATACTATTTTAATTGTCTTACTAAATGCATTTTCTCATTTAATAAGTTTTACGAAAACAATTTCAATAATAGTCTTCCACTTTATTCATATTTTATATTAAGTTAGTGTTACAGAGCTAGATAAGAAGTTCCCTGCTATTAGAAAACTAAAATTATATAATTACTAAGGTAGTGCTTTAATGAATTATGTTTTTTTTATAGCTTCTCGCTGTTTTCCGCACACAGCAGGGTAGGCAGAGGGAACCCAGTGTTAAGACATTCCGTTCCCCACTTTTCGCTGAATTCGGAGGCATTGCGTGTTAAGTGGCGGAACTTAACGCCGCGCTTTGCCTCGACACCAGAGTAAAGAAAACGACAATATCAAATATTTCCACTACTCGAGTGGGAATGGAACCCACAACCAGTCGCTTTACAGTAACATTTTGTGCCACTGCGTCACGACTGCCCCCAATATGTAATAACTTTAACTATCTTTGAGAAATATGTATTCAAAGTTATTGCATAAGTTAATAATTTTCTTTTTTTTTTTAAGCTTCGCGCTATATCCCGCACTCAGCAGGGTAGGCAGAGGGAACCTAGTGTTAAGACACTCCGTTCCCCACTTTCCGCCGAATTCGGAGGCTTGCGTGTTAAGTGGCGGAACTTAACGCCGCGCTTTACCTCGACACCAGAGCGAAGAAAATGAAAATATAATTTCCACTCCTCGAGTGGGAATCGAACCCACAACCAGTCGTTTACAGTCACACGCTTGTGCCACTGGGCCACGACTGGCCACTATTATTTATGATAAAATTTAATGATAAAATTTATTCGTACTTATATTAATAATAAAATACGTAATAACTATGAATACATATATCTAAATTATATTATAATAAAAATATTATTTTATTAAGAATTTAAGGGTGAGTATAATGGAATCAAACCCAATCAGGGTGGCCACCCCTGGGGTCAACGCTCGCACTCAGTTTTGTAGGCCGAATACAAGTGTTATTTTCGTGATGCTATTGAATCAGGATATCCTGGTTAGACAAAAATATCTCATTTTTGTTATATTTGCAAATAATATGTCTACTATAATATTTATAGAAATGCGGAGAGTGGAGTGACTTAACACTAGCTTTTAAGCGGAAAATATGTGGAACCTAAAAAATATGTTTTCAGAGAACAGAGAGACATATATGAAGGTACTAGCGGACCGCTCGCGGCTTCGCCGCGTGATCTACGTGGCTGTTTCGGTATATTGCAACCCTCGGTGGTGGATTTTTGAAAAATAAAGTAGTCTATGTTTAACCTTGTATTATCAATTATATGTATGCCAAAATTCATTACAATCCGTCAAGCGGTGTAGATTTTTCATATAAGCTTTCATCCCCTATTTCAACCCTTTAGAGGTTGATTTTTGAAAAACTAAGTACCCTATGTTAGACCCAGTCATTTTTACTACTTTCATTCTAAATTTCATTCAAATCGGACCAGTAGATAAGCCGTGAAAGCGTGACAGACAAATACACATACATTCGCATTTATAATATAAGTATGGATTTTTAAAGTAAACTACCATATTAAAAATGATAATAACTAAACAATAATATGAAAAGATTAGGTACTACAGTTTTTATTAGATAGTTATGAAATCATTTAATAAACAGATGTAAGACATTTAAATTTATTATGTTCAAGAAAAGAAGATTTGTAAAAACTATATCAATTGAAATAATTAAAACAAAACAATTTAACGGATCTGTGTCATAATACAAATATTTTTTATATTAATGCCTTAAAAAATTGTAGATTATTTACTATTTCGCTGTATATAAGACAGATATGACACATAAATAATTAATTAAAATACATATATACCAAATAAAAAAATATATACCACCTCATTCACTCGTGGCCAGCCGTGGCGCAGTGGCACAAGCGTGTGACTGTAAACGACTGGTTGTGGGTTCGATTCCCACTAAAGGAGTGGAAATTATATTTCCATTTTCTTCGCTCTGGTGTCGAGGTAAGCGCGGTGTTAAGTTCCGCGACTTAACACGCAAGCCTCCGAATTCGGCGGAAATGTGGAACGGAGTGTCTTAGCACTAGGTTCCCTCTGCCTACCCTGCTGTGTGCGGGATACAGCGTGAAGCTAAAAAAAAACATTTCGCTTTTTTCGGGATATAATGTGTTGAGTGGTAGAACTCAACATTGTCTTAACAAAGAGGGATAGCGAAAAAAACATAAAAATACCAGCACGAGATCGAATCGTGAACTATTGCATTTACCGTCAGACATTGGCACAGACCAACGCACAATTTTTTATAGCAGTTCAGTAAGAGAGAACCTAGTGCCATAAAATTAAGACATTGTGAATCAAGAAATAGACATAATTTAAATATTTACTATCATTATTTTGAGTGGGAATCGAACCCACAACCAAACGCGTTTGCACTCAAGCGCTATTCCACTGCACCACGATAACCTCTATTAAATTATTAATAAAAGCATAAAATAATAAATAATAAAAATAATATAAAAATCGCACCCCTATCTTAGTTATTACTAAAACTTAATAATAATTGGCATACAACACATTTCGACTCTGAACATAAAAACAATCTGTCACAGGCACAGGGTCAGCTGTAGTACGCTGACTAACGTAACGTAACGTAACGTAACGTAACGTAACAATCGACCCCAAGCGGGAATCGAACCTAAGCCCCATATTACGGAATAGTCACGCACGCTGTGTTTTAATGCGCTGAATTATTCAACAGAACATAAATATTTCGTGCACGCCATTTACATAGTGGTATAGAGTAGATTATGAATTGTGTGTTTTATTATCTATGGGGATAAATAAATTTAATTATTAAATAAATAATTTCCGTCTCATAGTATTGAATTCAACCTGTCCTTCTTAAAGTACAAATTAGAAAATTAAGGATTTTTGCAATATTATTAGTGTTTGTTATGTCTTGTCTCTTGTGTCTTATCAAAGGTTGGCTGGTGGCTATGAGGGCTGTATCAAACTGTGACTGTAAACGCGACTGGTTATAGGTTCAATTCACTAGAGGAGTAGAAATATTTCATATTTCCATTTTCTTCGCTCTGGCGTCAAGGCAAAGCGCGGTGCTAAGTTCCGCCAACAGAGTGTTTTTAACACGGGGTTTGTTTCCCTTTGTCTTCCCTGCTGTACTCTGGATACAGCGTGCAGCTAAAAAAAATTAAACAGGTGTCATACTGGATTCATATCTATGATTGCCATCGTCTGACTGTTAACGCGATAGTTGTGGGTTCGATTACATCAACACGGGAGAAAGATTTTACATTATTTTCATGACGTTGAGTTCAACTAATGAACACGCAACGTCTCCATTTCAGATGGAAAGTGGAGAACGGAGTATCTTGATATTAAGTTCTCTCTGACTACCCTGCTGTGCGGAAAAAATATATGAAGCAAATAAAAAACTATATACATCTGTGAATGAATATACCTAAAAGTGGAATATTATAAGAAATAAAAAAAATATATAAAAACAAATATTTTTATTATTATTTTATGTTGCCTCCTTAAAAAAAATCCTTTCATTACTCTGTACAAGCCGCTCGTGCCAAACATGTGCGGATTTCATATCACGACCATCGACAAATATGGAAAGAACTTTTCATAAGCTTAACAAGCTCTGGCGAGGTAAAGTTTCGCAGCCGTGATCTACATTAGATATAACTTAGTTGTTAGGAAATATGAATAAAACATCACTTTTATATGGAGTTTACGTGTCTTTTTTTACACTGTTAGTGAGTTGTAGGTTAAATCATATATAATATCTATTCTAATAGTTATAATAGGAGTGCTTGTTTGTAATAATATAAAACTCGGATTTACTTAATGCATATATACCAAAATATTTTTTTTAATAATTTTTTGTCTGTCTCTCTGTTTGTTTGTTCCAGCTAATCTCTCGAATGGCTGGACAAATTTTGACGAGACTTTCACTGCCAAATAACTGATATAATAGGATAAAGACATTTAGAAAACGTATAAAAATTTGAACGCAGCGGGACTCGAACCCACGCCTCCTATTCAGGAGGATTGTTGGTAGAATAATCTTTGGGTAGGAGAAATTTGTAAAAATCTCTACAGAGATGCTAACAATAAAGATAAGTTGTAATAAAGCGTATAAGAATTTCAACGCAGCTGGTAGTAGAACGCATGGATCAGCGGTAAGAGCGCCTGAACGGTATTCAGGAGGCGCGGGTTCGAATCCCGCTGCGTTCAAACTTTTAAACGTTTTCTAAATGTCTTTCTCAATTTCGAAGCGTGGAATAACACTCTAAAAAGATGTTTGAAAGTCATATAATAGGGGCTTAACTTAGGCTACTTTTGTTTTCTTTTTTGTTAAATTCAGCGCAGATGAAGTCGCGAGCACAGCAAGTATCATATATAATGTGATTGACAGAAAACAGTTACAATATAGATTCTTTTTCAGCTTACCGTTTTTCTCACATAACAGGATAGTCAGACAGAAGTTGGTACGGTATTGTTATAATATGGTAGTATTAATATAACCTGTTCTCTTTTCTCCTAAAATTGACATGTGTGTGCGTATTGAATAGTGGAACTTAGTGCCCCGCTTTGCCTTCTTACCTTAACCTTACTTAATGAAAAAAAATTAACACAATAAATCCCCCGAGTGGAAATCGAACCCACAACCAATCCCGTTTACAGTTAAATATATGCTATGGACATATATTTTTTATCTAATTACTAATTATATTTATTTATAATTTGTTTGGCCAAAACAGGTTGCATATTTAATAGCAAGTTTCATGAATATCATGTATTATTTACTGTAGGTGTCTATTTATTAAAATGCTTTCCTACTAATTATTTTATTAGATAAAAATAATATATTTTATTAAACTTTTGATTAAAACATTTAAAATATAACAGTAAAAATAAAAGTTCTTTCCCTATAAACAGGTCGCGTGTCCGAGTGCGTGTGCGCAGTTATAATTAGTTTATGCGGTGTCTCTTATCTCCCTTGGCAGGGGACCGGCCCCTATAAGCTATGAGGTGACTTTAAATATAAGCTTTTTTTAATTCTTTTTCTGCTTTTTAAGCATGAATGTCTTTTTTAAAGTTTCACGTTTTAGTGAGAAATGAAGTAGTGTCAAGACACTCCGTACTTCAATGTATGTCTGAAATCTAGACATTGCGTGTTGAGTGGTGGAATGTTTTTTTTAATTTCTACATGTGTCTATAGTATATTTTATTTTATTTATTTATTTTATTTCTTAGGAAGCCAACGTTACATACTACGAATATATTGGAGTACATAAAATTTATACATGCATAGTATGTCTATTTTTTTTTTTTTTTAACTTCACGCTGTATTCCGCACACAGCAGGGTAGGCAGAGGGAACCTAGTATTAAGATACTCCGTTCCCCACTTTCCGCCGAATTCGGAGGCATTGCGTGTTAAGTGGCGGAACTTAACGCCGCGCTTTACCTCGACACCAGAGCGAAGAAAATGGAAATATTAAATATTTCCACTCCTCGAGTGGGAATCGAACCCACAACCAGTCGTTTACAGTCACACGCTCGTGCCACTGGGCCACGACTGGCCACTATACTGCTTTTTTAGTATTAAATTTAAAGTTTTTTTACAAAATCAAGTTTTTCCTGAATAGTAAGAGAGTTGAGGATTTGAGAGAGAGAGAGGATTTAGTGTCAAGTCAGTCTGTACTTCACTTTCTGTCTGAAATCTAGACATTGCGTGTTGAGTGGCGGAATGTTTTTTTTTATTTTCTATATATTTTTATAGTTTAGGACAGAGTGCCTTAACACAAGGCTCTCTTTAAATACCCCGTTATATTATGGAAAAGTGAGAAGCTGTTTCTTTATTTTTTTAAATGTTTTTAATTATATATCCATATTGAAGACACTACACGACTTTATTTTTATTTTATAAAAATCTATAGTCCTTTTTTACTAACGTATTGGAAATATATGTGTATGTTAAAAGATGCAGTGCATCAAGTTCATGGGGAAAACGGAGGACGGAGTATCAGGACACTATTTTTTTCCTAACAACGCATATTTAAACTTGAAGTTAAACTTGAAGTTGACTATTTAATTATATTTTTTTGTTGTTATGCTGAATGATGTATTTTGTAAATTATGCTGAAAGAATCTGAAAAATACCCTGTTTAATGTTGTTTTAAAAAATATGTAAATATAATATATTCATTAATGTTTTTACTATATGTATGAATTTATTAACTTCAAATTACTGGTGTAAATATTAAGAAAAATAAATTAAAAAAATGTACTTTATATAATTAAAAAAAGGTTAAAAAAAAACACATTTCAAAATAATTTTAATAAAATACACGAACAAAACTGGCATGTTCCTAGATTACAAATTGAGGGGGATTGGATACTAACCCTTCTTCATTAACATTTTAAAACGGGGGCCACTCGATCAGATGTGTAACTCCCATCGATTCAACATAGCCCCTTGCATACTACGTACAAGATTTAAAATTCTAAAAACATGCTTTTTTTTAATATTTTTTTTATACCAATATATCGACATGGTCTTTTTAGTATAGCAGGGGTGAGAAACCCACGGTCCGCTAATTGTTAAGTTTATTCATATAAAAGCGATCCGCTCGCGGCTTCGTGTGTGCAAATACAACATTTTAGCGAATTTAATAAACAGATATTTAGAAAGAGAGATAGATAGAAAAGCAAATATGTCTAAAAAAAATTAAAACTTTTTAATTTATGTACCGATGGAAGTAAAATAATAATAAATGTTACGGGAAGGTTAACAAAATATAAGTCAAAACTGCACTTAAGTTGGTTAAGCCATTTCAGAGATCAGCGTGCACAAACGCAAAGATAAGCAAAAAAAAATATTTCTTTGGCTTCTATTCTATTAACACGCAATGCTTCCGAATTCGGCCGAAAGTGGGGAACGGAGTATCTTAATACTAGATTCCCTCTACCTACCCTGCCGTGTGCGGGATACAGCGTGAAGCTGAAAAAAAAATCTTCCATTTACAGATAGCAATTAGTTATATAGTTAGGGGCTAGTCGTGGCGCAGGGGCAGGTAAGTGTGACTGTAAACGCGACTGATTGTGGGTTCGATTTCCACTCGAAGAGTGGAAATATTTAATCACTTTCTTCGCTCTGGTGTCGAGGCAAAAGCGCGGCGTTAAGTTCCGCCACTTAATACGCAATACCTCTGAATTCGGCGGAAAGTGGAGTGTCTTAACACTAAGTTCCCTCTGTCTAACCTGCTGTGTGCGGGATACAGCGCGAACCTAAAAATTCTCCCGGTAAAGATATTCTACCGTTACTTTTTAAATATTATTAAGAAGTGTGATTTAGCCAGCTAATTTCAATTACAATTAAAAATATGACTTTGACCCACTAAAAATGTCAAAATTTGTAAAAGCCCCTTGCAATAAAAGTTGGTCTCCCCTGTAACATAGTATAAAAGATTTATGGGTCATCCCGATTTTATTTACAAGACAGATTGTGTCAGATAAAGGCCTTTTGTTATTTTAACAGTCAACTATTGTTGACTTCATATTGATAATTTTTGATCCACCCCATTACGTTTCAATGGTTGTAGAGTTAAAATAATTTAAACTGTCACATCATATATTATGTATTTATAAGCAGCTTCACGCTTTTTCAGTCAGAGTGAAGACAGTCTGTTCTCAACTTTCCGCTTGAAAATCAAACAGTGCGTGTTCAATGGCGGTAGTTAGCACCGTGCTTTGTCTTTTGTACCTGAAATTAATGATGTTTTTTTTAGCTTCACGCTGTTTCCCGCACACAGCAGGGTAGGCAGAGGGAACCTAGTGTTAAGACACTGCGTTCCCCACCGTCGACCATGTTAAGTGGCGAAACTTACCGCCGCGCTTTGACTCTGATACCAGAGCGAAGGAATTGGAAATAATAAATATTTCCATTCCTCGAGTGGGTATCGAATCCTCAACTAGTCGCGTTTATATTCATACATTGTGCCTCTGCGCCACAGCTGGCCCCAATTGAAATGAATGTAAATTGAATGATGAATATTTTAAATATAAGTAATCATTCCTGTCTTAACATTCAATGCCTCCAAATTCGGCGGAAAGTGGGCAACAGAGTGTCTGAACACTAGGTTCCCTGTGCCCACCCTTCCTCAGAGTAGAAATCGAACTCACACCGTCACAGTCAGACACAGTCCCACTCCGCCACGATGGCGGCTAATGCATCTTTAATATGTAAAAATTGTTCTTATTACCTACGATATGTTTGTTATTGCAACATAAATGTCGTCTTAGTACAGTGAATGTCTGACTGTAAACGATATTGGCTGTGGGTTCGATTCTCATTCGTGAGAATGATTGTATTGAAATTAACAGTAAGCATTTTTTGCCTACTTTACTCATGCGAGAAATAGCGTTAAATACTTATGTTATTTACACACTTAGGAAATAGAAATGTGTATTTTTAGAAAATATATAAAAATTTAAGCACAACGGGACTTGAATCCATTTTCGCCTAAAATAGCTTTAAGCTGATAGACAATTAACACACAAAATATAATTTATCAATTCTATTCATGAGGAGAAGATGAACTTATAACTATTGCTTTTTTTTTAGCTTCACGCTATATCCCGCACACAGCAGGGTAGACAGAGGGAACCTAGTGTTAAGACACTTCGTTTCCCACTTTCCGCCAAATTCTGAGGCATTGCGTGTTAAGTGGCGGAACTTAACGCCGCGCTTTGCCTCAACACCAGAGCGAAGAAAATGGAAATATTAAATATTTCCACTCCTCGATTGGGAATCGAACTCACAACCAGTCGTTTACACGTCACACGCTTGTGCCACTGCGCCACGACTGGCCCCGAATAACTATTCAGAAAGCTAAAAACTAGTCTTTTATAAAAGGAACTAAAAGCAACATGGTTCCAAGTGTTTTCTAGTTATCCGTGTCATCCTCGCAAGGACGTCAGGTTCATTCATAGTATTGTTATCGGATCTGGAGTAGTTTGAACTTGTTTGCATTTAAGCAAGTGGTAGGTAAAAAGTGGGTCAAAGTGTCGTTGCAAGATTTTTAAATGGGGGCTGATGCAGCCCTCAAAAACACAACAACTTGAACACACGCAACGGGCGGATCCAGGCTTTAAAAAAAGTTCTAGTGACATCGTAAAATCGACAAAGTGTAAGCGGGAGTATGAAAGTCGAAAAATTTGCAACAATGATTTCTTATTTTATAAAAAGTGACTTAGCGATACTGATATGCCGCGTAATGACAACTCGCGTGAGACCAAAAAAATCAACGAATGAGTTTATGTTGTAGGCATGCACAACGATGGAACCACGCTTGCAGATAATAAAGTAGCGAATTCTGATTTGAAAATAGATATTTAGATAGAAGAATTGAAATTCACACATACATTCATTTCAGGTCTCTAAGGTTAAAATAGTATTACTGTCAACAAATAGCTTTTTACGCTTTTTGAAGCATACGCTTTACATTTTTTTACTTTGCATTAGAAAATAAAAAATAATAAATTTCAAAAATATTAACAATAACTTTGATTGAATTTTATTTTAATTTTAAATGTATATTTTACATATGATGTAAAATAACATTGAAAATATATTACACATACGATTACTTTGAGTTCTAAAAATAAATTTAGAATAATATAACATTTTTCGAACTGCTCTTAAGATTAGATACTAGAAAGATATGTACAGAAAAATAACGATTCAGATTACACCTTTCTCGGTAACCGTTTAACTTATCACTTATTAATATGTTACATGTATATCTTAATGTCACGAATTTCAGAAAAATCATTATAACATAATAACTCTCAAAATGGAGAACAGAATATCTTGACACTAACCTCTCTGCTATGCGAGAAAAGTGGAAAACTGAATCTGACTCGGAAAATTAATACATTCGAACTACATAAATGTATTTGCATCGATAATAATTTGTCATTATTTTTAGATTCGCAACAGTGCGAATGCACTTTTGGCAACGTACGCTTCCTCGTTGGTTATGGCATTTCAAAAATGTAAATAATACAAGCAGTATTGTGTCTTATACTGTTACAGTTAAGATATATTTTTGAATATCCGTTTCTATGATGACATTTTATGCTACGACATGCAGTAGTTTTCGGATAAGAATAACAAGTGACACACAATTCGATCAGATGAACATAGAAAGTGAATTTGGTCAGTCGTTTAAAGATATTTAGTGATTAATTTGAAGTGTTTTTTGTAAAAAAGTGAGGAATACGAAATGAATACAAAAAAGCATAAAAACAAAAATCGCGCTAAACCTCCGAAAATAACCGCAGACACACGAAACGAGGATACAACCAAAAATTTAGACATAACTCAACAAAAAGACAGTGCACCATGTGAAACTTTAAGTAAAGATGAAAAGATCGAGTCAATAGAAATAAAGTGCGAATTAAAAGAAGAAAAAATCGAGCCATTAGATGCAAAATGTGAAATTAAAGAAATTGCTCAAGAACAAACAACAGTTTCTGACGTACCTAAGAAACCTAAACGTAAAAAAGGTAAAAAGAAATCGGACGAGTGGATCGAAGAAAAAGAAGTTGTCTTGGACAGTAAAGAAAAACTACCTGAAGAAAAAACGGATGCTAAAACTGAGAATGAAGACTTTATAGCAACAGTCCCTGCACGTAAAAAGAAAAATAAAGGTAAAAAAACTGAAATTGGTACAAGTCCAGTACAAAATCCAGTTTTAGAAGTAAGTGTTACTGCCTCAGAGTGTAAAATGGAACTGGAAAATGATGAAAAGGTCGCAGATGAGGTCAAAACAATGGAAGCTTCTCAAACAGAACCCAAAGAAACTACAGTATCTAAAAAAAAGAAAAAGAAGAAGAACCGCCATGATTCAGATAAATCAGATATAAATGATCCATGTACTTTAGCTTTTCAAAAATTATTAGAACCAACGAATGCAGAGAATGAAGAAGAAAATTCCTTACAAAATCCTATTTTGGATCAACTTCAACAAGATAATATCTTAAGTGATCAAATTTCACCATCCCAAGAAGCTGTTACAGAGGCATTAGAAAGTAAAGAAAATTTAAAGGGAAAGAGAAAACATAAAAAGAATAAAAATATACCAATTGAAACGGAAACAAATGTAGAAAACTTACAACAAAATAGAGAGGAAATTATTTGTTCCACGCCAGATACCATAGAAGTTACTTTAGAAAATGTGGAGGATAATATCATTATGACAGAATTAAGTCAAAAACCAAAAGCAAAAATAGCTAAGCCTGTACAGAAAAAACGTAAAGCAAAATCTGATGTGGAAAACTTATCTGACACTGCAGATAGCAAAGAAGAAGATACAAGTACTAACTTAAATGAATTAAAAAATATTGAAGAACCATTACCTGGTCCGACGATTGGTATAGATGAAGAAAAGAAAGATGATAATAATAATGCTACTGCTGTTGAGCGACCAGTTTTGGATAAAAAAGATCATAAAATTACAGAAACCAGTGACAATGATTTATTACCGGACCTAGAGACATTGGACGACAATTATGGTTTTGTAGAAGTTAAAACTGGAAAAAATAAGAAAAAACAAATGCAGTCCAGTAAAAATGTACAAGAAGCCGAAGCGAATACTGTAACAGTAACATCTGGTGCAGTTGACGATAAAAATAAGGACCTATTTGAACACGAACCAGATAAAACTGGCTTACTTTCTGATGTACCACATATAAATATAGAGGAAAACCTTAAACCCGAAGAGCTAGAGGGATTAAAAGTTGCTACTCCAGATTTAATACAGTATCCACGTTCCACAAGTCAGTTAAATATTGATGATAATAATAATACACTTATTCAAGAAATTACTGTATCAGATGAAATTAAACTAGGTATTCCTTTATATGTATCTACACCAATTATAGAAGGGTCAGGTGAATCACCAGAGGTCAGGGTAACAGAAGAGCCTATAAAACTTTCTAAATCTAAGCCTAAAATTAATAAAGGCAGTAACGAAAAGACTGATATTAAATCAAAAATGTTTGAAGTAAATAAAGAAATGGAAGAATTGAGGCGTTCGATTGAGCGATCTTTAGCAGAACTAACAGGGTCAGAAGCATGTGACACTAAAGTAGATACAGCATTTGAAGAATTATTTCAAAGCCAAATTAAAGAAGAATCAAAGTTGTCCCAATCATGTGATGAATCTCATGGACAAGAAATAAAAACACCTAATGAAACACAGATAAAAGAAAATAAAACTTCTTTTGAAAAAGAAGGTATTGTAGGTGAGGTGACATCAAGTAATACAGATAATGATAACGCGACATTAAAAATGCAAACTGAAAAAGAAAATATAGATAATGCTGCCCCCGTGTGTCCTGCTAGATCAAAAAGTAAAGGTAAATCTAAGAAAAAAGGTAAAAAGGAACAGTTACAAACAAACGCTAGTACAACATCAGCTGTGCAAGTAGCAAGTAGCTCTAGTCAAGCTTCGCAAAGTGAAGTATCAAAAACATCTGCCAAATCAGATCAAAAAACAGATAATAATAATAGCTCCACTAAAGAAAAGGGGAAGCAACAATCTTCTGACATGAAAAATAGTGAAAAAACCGCGAAGAACCTCAGCTTGGATTTATCTTTTGAACCTATTGAAAATTTTGAAGATGCGCTGACTTCTAGCGCGGAAGACGTTAATAAAACTTTTGATATCATTGCAAATGAAGCTACTCAAGCAACAGATAACATGCAATATCAAAATGCTCCACAAATAAATGTCATTGCACCTTCTGAAGATGGAGACGACGAAAAACGAAAAGATACAAAAACTAAAAGCCCGGTTTCGCAGCCAAAAAACTTGCTAGGCCATCCAAATATTCCTGCGTCATCGAATAAGAATGATTTTAAAAAAGAGAAAAATAAACCTCCAAGTTCAATTCAAGCCAAAGTAAAGATAAAAGATTGTAACGATGTTGAGAAAGCTGAGAACCAACATGGTTCACAATCTAAAAAGCTTATTAAAGAAACCAATGGTGGCGACGCTTTTTCCTATATGTTAAACGAAACTGAAAATCTTGTTTACAAGTACAGTTTTCGTAATGTTTTCTTGCAAAGTACGTGTAAAGTGTGCAAAAAGGATTTGATTCAAAGAGTACCTTGCAAATTCTGTTCCTTGGTATTTTATTGTAGCCAGAAGCATAAGGATGATGACTGGCCAAAGCATCAGTCGTTGTGTTTCGCTGTGTCTACTATATCTCATCTAAAAGGTAATCTTTTTTCTAATATAATTGAATAATATATAATACACCTGGACGTGGGAATGCGAACTAATAAGGAGACCAACATAAAAGAGCTGTCAATCAAGTCGAAATATATAATATACCAGTTTAGCCTGTCCCAGTTAGATAAAGTGAGGTCACCAAGCACGTGACGATAAGTAGTGACTAATCACTTAGTAAGCTGTATCTTAAAATATTTCGTCATGAAATATAAGATAGTTATGCTGTATTTAATGATTAAAGTACATTATAGAATTTATTAAACCTCTTTATAACCTGATATTAAAAAACCGGTTATTTTTATATTATTTTTTAATATTACAACAAATAGTATTGCAAAAGAGACATTATTAATATTTGAATCAATATTTCAGATCAAAAATTCATTTATGCTGATATACAAAACATAACTGGACATGAATATAGACTGCTCCGGATGCAAATGATTTTATCTTGTGAAAAGATTATGAAAAGGAAATTAGTGCCTTGGGAACAGGAAGCTCTCCTCTATCCCAGGATGTGTGGGGATATCGCGTGTAGGGAATGGAAGCAAAGCAAGCTGAAGGATTGTGAAGGATGTGGTCAGGTAATTAGAAAAAATAATTTTACACTTTTTCCGGGTACAACAGGGTAGTCAGAAATAACCTACACTAGGTTTTAGATTACACTCAGTTCTCTTGGGTTGGTGTATTGAATATATTAATTCAATATCGGACTTTATCTTACTATAAATAAATATCATGATACTCGTATTTTTAAAAATCAAAAATTTAGACGAACGCGATGCTTGTGATTACTAAGTAGTAGGTAAGTACCTATTAGAATATTTTCATTTTTCTTCATTCGTTAATAAAATGTAATATCTACTGTGTGACTCAACTGGAAGCAATAAAGAAATAATATATAAGAAAACTATTTGACAGAAATTTTCTCTTCTCAGGGGATAACTTATTGTAACTGTAAGCTTGTGTGTAGAAGATTTGATTCTCACTTGTGGGAATAATTATATTTTAAATGTTTTCATGCAATTGCCACTCGAATGCGTGTTGTTTCTCTGGATTTCTGGTGGAAAGTGGAGAACAGAGAGTGTTGACACTAGATTCTCTCTAACATTATGCAGTAGAAAGCGTAAAGGTGCAATGTATACAGTAGTAAGTAGTAGGTAGTGGTAATTTTTACAATATATTTTAACTTGATTTCCTTAGTTTTTAGTGGCATATCAAATAAATAAGTAAACCAAAAGAGCAATATTTACTTTCAGATATCATATTGCGTAGACCATCCAGAACATTTACCACCAGTCCACAAACAATGGTGCAAGTCGTATGCCTTGTATGAGAAGATAGTAAAATATCAGCAGACGAAGGGTAGAGTGGAACCGAGGCTACCTACTAAGGTGTTAACCCACTATAGTATGCCAGATAATTTAAACGAGGTGTTAGGCTCAATGTATGAAGAGAAAATTGGTAAGAAATAAAGAAATTTATACCACTCGTAACTTAATATTTAATTTATGAATGAAAACTTGATAACAAAATTATATTATAGAATAGATATTTTATACATTTAGAGTTGTATAATATCTTCAAATTATAAAAAACTATATATATGCCTTTTAGATTTTTCATATAAACTTCCATCCCCTATTTCAACTCTTTAGAGGTTGATTTTTGAAAAATAAAGTAGCCTATGTTTGACCCAGTCATTTTGACTACTTTCATTCTAAATTTCATCCAAATCGGGCCAGTAGATTACCAATGAAAGCGTGACAGACAAACACACAGACATTCGCATTTATAATATAAGTATGAATGTACAGCTATACAAAAATTAATTTACAATCTAATACACTGTCGTAAAATAGATATATTTTCTAGTAATTTTCAGTACCTACTTTCCAATTTATTCTAGATTTTTGCAGTATATTCAAGTATTTCTAGCGTATTTTAGTAATTCATAATATTTTTCAATACGCATTTCATAGATTTTTGAATTCTTTTTATAATATCTTGAAACACTTCTATTTATTTCATTGTAGGTAGGTATAAGTTTCATCTAAATCTGTTCAGCCTATGATAGTATTGAATTTTATTAAGTTTAGATGCGAAATATGTTTGGTCTCATTTTATAAAATGTAAAAAATACGAACTGAATTTTCACTTAGAAAAAAAAACATTGGAAAAACACGAATTACCAGAATCTTCTGTTGAACACTTTGACTCATTTGTTTAATTTAATCACTGTTTGAAAATTTGCCAAGAATAGATATCTATATTTAATTAAGTACTATTAGTAATGTATTTAGTAAATATTACTAACAAGACAATATATAATATTATATAAGTTACATCGTTATATATAATGTCCTAATGAGGACAGTCGTGGCGCAGTGGCACAAACGTGTAACTGTAAACGACTGGCTGTGGGTTCGATTCCCACTCGAGGAGTAGAAATATTTAGTATTTCCATTTTCCTTCGCTCTGGTATCAGAGGAAAAGAGCGGCGTTAAGATCCGCTACTTAACACGCAATGCCTCCGCATTCGGCGGAAAGTGGGGAACGGAGTGTCTTAACACTAGGTTCCCTCTGCCTACCCTGCTGCGTGCGGGATGCAGCGTGAAGCTAAAAAAAATACTCCTATGTCCGCAAATGGAACCTAGTGTTAAGACACTCCGTTCTCCACTTCCTATTCGGATTCGTGTCACTACGTGTTGAGTCTACGTCACTTTGTCTTAATAAAACAAGCAAATACAAATAATATAAATTTAATCATTACCCCCAATGAAGATTGAACTCACTACCAACCCGTCCAGTCAGACGACCGATCCTTCAGATCCGATGACAGTACAATATTCTACTACATAAAGTTTATATCATTGACGGGATATGCAGTATAATAAAAAGATACATAATTTCAAGTAACTTTCTTTCTTTTAAAATATTTTTATATTATTTTCTTATTAGATATGGATGACATACATTATGCAGCTCTCACACAAATAGCTACGGCGCCCTTGACTACAGCCTTTAGTTACCAACTTTGTAGCAGCAAGGTGAACTCAATCAACAGTAATGGGTTAAGCAAGGTAAATTGTAGCTAATTGTAACAGGTGAGCAGAGAATGTAGTGTGAAGATACTCCATTTTCTACCGATAATCGGGACATTGCGGGCAAGATTATTCTACGAATAATCATTTGGCAAGAGAGAAGACTATTCATTAAATACTTTTAAACATTTTTAAAGTGTTATTCCACTCTTAGAAAAAATTAAAAAGACACTTAAAAAAAACGTATAAAAGGCTCAGTGGTGGGAGCGCCTGAATGGTATTCAGGAGGCGCGGGTTCGAATCCCGCTGCGTTCAAATTTTGATACGTTTTCTTTATATGTCTTTTTTAATTTTCCTAAGTGTGGAATAATATTTTAAAAATGTTTAAAAGTAAATTATATTTATTGTTATGTAAAAAAACTTATTGTTTAGGTGAGGAATGGGGCGTCTTCACACTAGGTTCTCTGCCTTTACGATGTGCGCGGGATACAGCGTGAAGCTTAAAAAAGAACTGTTTAAAGCAGTTAGAAAATATCCTTTCATATACTTTCTTTTATGTTGTTATTAAAAATAATACATACTAATACTAAATTACTAATATTTCTCTATTACTTTATGAGTGACAACTTAAAATATTTTAAAATTTCACATTGAAATTACAGAAATCAACATTTACAATACATTCAATAGCAAATGACGTGCAATTTGAAGCTGATTTTCTAAACAAATGGGAGATATTTTTCCTCCATCTTATTGACGCTCAAAATTTGAGAGTAGTGCTTATTGGGACCGATTTGAATCCTAACAACTTGCCTTTGGATATTATTGGTAAAATCAGGTAAAAATTATTGTATTTTTATTGTTGGCAACAATGCATAATATTTTTTTTCATTACTTTTTACCAAGACCGTTGTGGTGCAATTGGATCACGTCTGACTGCACTGTACTGGTTGTGGGTTCGATTCTCTCTCAGGAGATAATGATTAGGATATATTGTTATCATCTCACCCCTCTGGTACCTAAGACGGGTGTAAGAAATATCGAACTTACAACGTATCAACGTATTTTTTTTTAGCTTAACTCTGTATTCCGCACAGAGCAGGGTAGGCAGAGGGAAACTGTTAAGACACTCCGTTCCCCACTTTCCGCCGAATTCGGAGGCTTGCGTGTTAAGTGGCGGAACTTAACGCCGCGCTTTATCTCTACACCAGAGTGAAGAAAATGGAAATATAATTTCCACTCCTCGAGTGGGAATCGAACCCACAACCAGTCGTTTACAGTCACACGCTTGTGCCACTGGGCCACGACTGGCCACTTAAATAAAACTAATTAAATTACATTAAAACAAGTTAACCCTACCAATTTCTACAAATACAAACATCTAAACATAAATTTAACTATTGACCTTCCATCATGAATATAAAATAGTAGCTCAGTTTATTTGTCTGTCATAAACCCGTCTCCGCAATGTCTGGCTCGTTGTCTGCTTTCATGTCAAAGGAATGATCGTTCAATAAAGTGGATTCATATTTTCGTTTTATTTTTATATTTATATGGCATGCAATTTCGCTTTAATTCTGCTGTTTGAGAGGACTTTTTGTGCTATTTTTTGTTAAAATATGGTTTTGCAATATGAATGCAATGTTAAAAAAATTGTAAATTTAGTCAGAGAGAATCTAGTGTCATGACACTTCATTGTCCACTTTTCATGATTTTTGATATTGTGTGTTGAGTACCTCTGTGCTATGTTTTAAATACCAGTGCACTCGAATGAAAAAAATTAAATGCTATAAATCATTCCTCCGAAAGGGAATCGAACCAATAACATTTTCAGTCAAACGCATACGCCATGACTTCCTATAATATTATATTTTTTTATATATTTTTAAATATACCATATTATAGCTCGGTAGCAGGTAAACACACAAACAATATGATAGTTACACATTCAAATATACAAGAGGAAATATTTGTGATCAACAAGTAGATATGTAAGTCTGGTAAGACGGGCAAAGAGTTCAGTTCAGTTTCACTAACCAATTAGGCAGAAAATACATGTTCTAAAGATAAAAAGTTTTTTTAATTCACACATTTAGGATAAGATACATATCTTAGAGACGTATAAAAATTGGACCAACACACCGTCTAAAAAAACACAGGTTCGAGTTCCGATATGTTCATTTTTTTTTTGTTTTTAAAAATGTTTTCTAAATCAAGCGTGTAAATAACATTTTAAAAATATGTCATAAAACTTGGTATCTATATTGTTATAAATATTTCAGGCTATGTGAAAACTGTGAAGTCAATCAACGTAGAGTTATTTTTGATTTTCATGATAAGCAATCTTATGAAGACTATTATTCTAGCAATGATTTTACTACACCGGATATTGGTAAGCGAAGAAAATTATGTTAATCTCAAATATATAAATTGTTTTTATTTTTATAGAATAAAAGAGGCAAACGGGCAGAAGGCCCACCTGGTGTTAAGTGGTTCCTTCGCCCATAGACATCCACAACATTAGAGTTATGGTTGCGTTGCCTGCCTTGGGGATGTGGGAAGGAAGGAGGGAGGAAGGATGGGAATGGTGGGAATAGGGAGAGCTGGCTTACATGCCATCGAACCGCAACACATCATCAGATGTTTAGCGATTCGTCTTTGACACGATAGTGGTCGCAAGCCAGTCGGAGAACAAATCTCCTACCACCAAGCGAAAATAATAACAATTATTTTAATTACCATTGTTAAATCGTAATTGACTTAGTTCACAAAAATATTTTCGTTTCTCCATTTTAGTAATTTGATTATCACAACATTTTCAGTTTAATTGAAATATTAAAAAAAATGTCAAAACTCAAGACAAATAAAGTTCTACAATAGAGTAAAAATATATTTTTGGCCGGAATTAAAAAAGATTTTTTTTCGTGTTACAGATATAATATTTATGATTGTAATTTACAGTTTGCGCGTTCAACCCCAACATACAAAGAACATCTACTTATAAAATAGAAGATATTTGGCCGGTGACTTTAAAATATATTTTTAAACAACGAGTGCCTTTCCTTCTCACTTCTTACACTTTAAATGAAATAAAACGAGATATCAATAGAATTAAGGAATGCTCAAAAATCGATTTTAAAATTATATCAGATCCTAAACAAAATCCTTTTTCCAGTGTTCGTCCTGACAGAAATTTTATAACTGATCATGAAATGCCGTTGTTATTCAAAAATTACTGTTTTAGTATCTTGTGTGGTGTTTGATTTGTTTTATTATGTTATTTCAAATAAATTATTACATGAATAATAAATATGCATTGTTTTATTCACCACCCGTACTATTAAGATTTATTAGGAAAATCCTAGTCTAACTAATATTTTAAGTAAATGTAAGTTAAAAAGTACAGATTAAATTTAGGCGATGGCCTCTCAAACCCCATCGCCATTAAATTTACAACAATACTGATTATAGTCGCTGTCGACTGATCGCAGTTGGAAGAAAACAAAAACTTATTAAAGAACGTATTTTTAATATCAAGTAGTTATTAAATAATGAAATATTGCATAAAACAAAATTATTTAATTTGTAACTTTTATTTATTATAAAATATGATCATAAGGTGATATAACGCCCTCTAGTGCACATTTTACATTAGTTGACAAGCTTTTGTGTTACCATAGACAATACTATCTATGGTTAAACAAAACAATTATATTTTATAATTGTTTTAAAAAAATGCTGATACAATATAAATATCAGAAATTTTCATATATATTATAATTTATGTGTAGTGTTTATATGATAATTCATAAATATAATTTACACACGATTTAATATCGTGCATACAGCTTATAATACAGCTTCAACATACAGCATGCATACAAACAAAAATGCTCTTATATGAAAAATATTAATAATATTTTGTTACAATTTAGATTAATGTTTTAATATTCTTGCCAGTTGACTGGATGACATAGAGATAAAACTTTACAATGAAATATATGAAACTAATACTCAATTTTAAAAAGATTTTGTTATCTACATTCCACAATCTCTAGAATAATCATTTGAGATATTTAATCTGTGAACAAAATTAGAACGCAAGTATTTTTGTCAACATGTCGGACAAGTTAGTGTTTTTGTTATTTATTTATAAAAATCCTATTAAACATTATTTTTTCTCAATTTATTGAATACCTCATTATATAAAACATATATGTGGTTGTGCAATATCAAGTTTTGTGTAAAAATGTCACAAAGCCAGATTATAAGCTGAAGACATTGTCCATGCTTGGATTAAGATCAATATAATTTATTTCCAGCGAGGATTTACTCGGCGATGATTTAGGTGATCACAGTCTCGCAGACTATAATCTGGGGAATGAAGAGGAGGAACAACTCTTGGCTGATGATTATGACAATGGTCCTTCACAAAATGTGCCAAGTGCTATCGGATCTTATAATGAGTCAGTCGCCCCAGTGCCCACAGAGTTTCAGCGACAAAACATAGAATATAATCCTGTAAGTGAATTAAATGCTTACAAATGTATTAAATTGTTATTATAGATTATGTTTATTTTATTTTTTTAATAGTTGTTGTCATTCAAAATTAGTTTGACAAAACCAATCACCTTGACAAAAATAATTAACTAGGGAGTTATATTTGTTGTTTTAATTTTTGAGGCTAAAATAATGATAATCGTTAAAGAAATTATTGTTTTTTTTATTTTTTTTATATATTTATAGTACTTGTTTATTGTTAACAAAATATTACAACAATTATTTTTGTATAATATTTGAACAAATTAATTATATATAATAATAATTTCAGCCTCCACAAAAATATGTACAGCCTGAAACAGAATGTGTTGTTCCAAACATAACTGTAGAGGTGCCGAATGTTCAAGTAGAACCATGTGCCTATACATCATTTAGTGAACCTTACGAAGAGAGAACTGTCCCGCCAGCTATTGTAAGTGATTTTGACTATTTATTAAAACCAGTTTTGCATTGGCTCTTTAAAAGTGTTTTATTCATTTACATGTTAATTAATAATATTTGAGTAGCTGTATTCTTTATTATAATATAATTTTATAACTCTAATTTTAGAGTTAATTGGTAAATATAAGGATTTTGTCAAGATTACTAAGATACTTTTTTTGAAGAAGTGTATCTTATTGTAAATAGAAATAAATAAAAGGTCACACACTTATCCTCTGCTTCCCTTTTTTGCAAAAGAAAAATGTTTGCAATATATAAAACACTATATGAGTAATGATAATTGAAGTTATGAAGTATTGTGAAATTTGTGATTCACAGGAAAATTGAATTGGAAAGTTGCCAAAAAGTAATTTTCCATTAATAATATATGCACATATATTTATAATAGATAAATGCAAAAAAAACCTTTTACTCTTACTAACATTATGTGGACAGAGGTATAACAATTTGGCATTGATAAAGTTTATATAGAGAAATAGTATAGAAAGGTAATATTTTTGACAATAACACATTAGAAACACATTTAATTTGTAAAATTAACAATAAACACACTACTATGCATTTTACATACACGTCTGTATAATGAAAAAGAACAAGTTATCTTGAACAGGAAGTAAGTAAGAAGGAACACAAAGTTTTACAGTCAACCAGCGAATGAGAATTGACAAGTGACAGAGAGATAATATGCCATACATGATAGAGTCACTAGTATTTGTTTCTTATCTTCCTACTCTCTGACTCTTACCAACAATCACTCTCTAAAAGTCAGTTCTGCGGTGCCCATTGAAACAGGTTCTGACTATTCAACTTAGCATGTGCTAGCAATACATGTTGCTAAGGTTAGGTAGGCATAGTTTACCTCACAATATGGCTACCAGTTAAAACATTTATAATTTGTTTCAGCCGGCAGCACCAATAGAGTCACCACAAATTGTGCCATCAGAAATGACAGTTCCTTTAGGTGAGTTATTATAGTAGAAAATGCTAATGTGACACTATATCAATAATTGCCTTGAATTGTAGTTTCAATTCGGTTCGGTTCAGTTCAATTCTGTCATGATAAGAAATGTATATAATTATACAAATATTCTTTTTGGCAGTGTTTGGTTCTGTTATGAAGTATACAATATCTGAAAATTAGGCAAACTATAAAGAACATAATATATTAATTAATTAAATGCTTAGTTTTCTTTGCTTACTGCTTTTAAAAAAAAGATTTTACACCAGTATATTATTACCTACCAATTGTTGATTATATATATTATGATAATTTCAAACCCCTCTGTCAAATTAATTCTTTGTGCTGGAAGCTGTTTCCAGTGTTTAGACCAATGTGGTCAATAATATACACCTTTCAAGTTAGGAAAAGGTTATTTTTTTTAGTTTATTTGGATAAACAAACAGTATTACAGTACAATTTATTATGATATTGTAACAAAGTAAATAAGAGTAATACCAACACTGTTTACCACAGCTTACTAAGCACAAATAAATAATTAAGAGACTGGGTAATTTTTGGAGACAGTAAACTATCTGAAGTTAAAAAAAAGAAACTTGTAACTTCTTATTTTGTACAAAATTATTTGACTTTGACTAGTAGAATAAACAAATAGAATCACTAACATAATGTGAGTAACATTATGTTAGTGGTTCAACAAGCCAGTATGTGTTGGAGTCTGTCCACCAGTATTTGTGCGGCAACGTTTGGTTGCAAACAATGTTACTTAACTATCTTTTATCCATTTGATAAGTCATTTAGTATTGTTTCATAATCTAATTACCATTTATATTGTTTTTATATTATTATATTTTATATCTTAAATAGATGCAGAGGGTAACCGTGAACCTGCCGCAGAAAGAGGGCCTGTTCAACGTGCACCGTTACCCAGGAATATACCTGATTCATTAGGTAACTATTATATAATGTCATATATAATTATTAATTATGTATATTTTGTTTTAGGATATACATATGTATTAGCTTATTAATTTGTTTGTAAAATAAATTGTTTGCAAAACAAGAATATTGATAAAAAAATTATTAAAAGTCTTGTTTAGTTTGAAATAGATCACTTTCCTTAATGTTTTAATTAATAATGTACATATATTTTAAACTGTAATGAAAGGTACAAAAAAAGCAATATTATATAAATAATAAAAACATATTCATTTGTTTTAAGTTTTTTATATGAATGAAGCCATGGATAAAAATTAATACGTTTTTGACATCTTAATATTAAAATTTGAATTTTTATCGCTTTAATTTTTTTTTGGCTTCACACTCTATCCCACACACAGCATGTTAGGCAGAGGGAACCTAGTTTTAAGACACTTCGTCCCTATTCTGGAGGCATTGCGTGTTAAGTGGCGGAACTTGACGCCACGCTTTGCCTCGACACCAGATCGAAGAAAATGGAAATAGTAAATATTTCAATTCTTCAAGTGGGAATCGAACCCACAACCAGTCGCTTTACAGTCACACTTTGTGCACACAAGTCACGATTGACCTCATTCTCATGGTCCGTATGGGTGGCGCATAAGCTTATATGTATATTGTTTTTATGCAGATAAAGTATTTGTTCCTCGCCCTGGTTTCAACAGAGGTCGCTCTTGGAGAAACCCTCAATACAGACAAAATCATCCATACAGGCGTAACAATAACTACAGTTTTAGGGTGAGATTATGTTTTTTTTTAATATTTATTAATATTTTTTATATTATATTTTCTATATAACTAAGTTGGAGAGATCCTATTGTGAAAACACTCCATCGCTTTCTTTCTAAAATGGAGACATTGTGTACTAAGTGGAGGATATTAACGCCGTGTTTTATCTTAGGTATTAGAGCGAAGAAATAAAAATAATATAAATTTATTCCTCTGAGTGGGAATTGAACCCACAACTAACCGCGTTTACAGTCAGATACTGTCAAAATAAAGTAAACAAAACTAATATTATATAATATTACTTATTAAATAATGTGTTATTCAATATTTTTTTACATAATTCACCTTCATTTTTGTTATATATTTTAAAAGTTGACTATATATTAAAACATAATTATTTTTCAGGGTAATTTCAACCAACGCCCATCTTTCCCCCCGCCACAAATTCGACCCCAAATGAACCCCCCAATCAGACCAGAAATGCCTGATTTACGGCCAGAATTACCCCAAATGGGGTCAGAAATGCCCCTAGATCGCCCAATGTTACCCCCAGACCGCCCAATTTTACCCCCAGTCGAGTTTAACGAAAGGTTTCCCTTCAGAGATGACTTTAATCCCAATATTAGGCCTAATTTTGACCGACAAATGTTTTTTCCCAGACCGTTTAATGCCAGATTTCCCCCGAATGAAGTTTTCCCACAAGTTATTAGACAGCCTTTGGTATTACCCTTACCTAAAAGGGAGCCAGAGGTAAGAATGTTGCCAGTTCTTACCCCGAATTTACCCAATTTACCTAATTTACCCAGTGGTCTGGCGGGGAAGAAAGTGCTGATCAATCCGCACTTTAAAGGAAATTTTCAACCGCCTGTTGAAGGTATGTTTTTTTTTTTCTTTTTTAGAATTTAGTTAATATTGAATTTGTATCTTAGAATATAAGTGATCTATCTAATGAAATTCAAGATATAGAAACTACTTTATGTATTTTAATTTTTTGTTTTTCCTTTTTTACATATTTTCTGTTAAAAACGAACATTTTAGTTAGCTCACTTTATATGGACACAACATATTCGTGGCGAAATGGTCTATATTGTTATTTGAAAAATATTTCAAGAAAAAATAGAATTATTTGTATTGAATACATAATTCAGTACTGACGGAATGTACTGAATTCTTATATATTAATTATATTTTAGTAAATGTTAACTATAGTAAGTTTAGAATTGAGTACATACCTTTTTCAAATACATACATATCATGTAAAGTTAGAAAATAGTGTGCAAGAAAGAAAGGGGGCCCTTCTATTTTACACTTAATAAGTTAATAAGTAAAGCACTAATTTACTATTAGATAAATGAATATTGAGCAAAAATAAAATTGTTATTTTTAATTATTTTTTTAATCTATTAAATACCAGCCCGCTCGTGAACTACGTAGCTGTTTCGTTATATTGCAACCCTCTGGGAAGGGAGGAGTTTTAAAAAATAAAGTAGCCTATATTTAACATTGGATTATCAACTTTATTTATGCCAATTCATTACAATCGATGAAGCTGTTTAGATTTTTCATAGAAACTTTCATCCCCGATTTCAACCCTTTGGAGGTGGTCGAAAAAATAAATAGCCTATGTTTGACCCTGAGTTAATTACTACTTTCATTCTAGATTTCATTTAAATCGTACCGGTAGATTAGCCATGAAAGCGTGACAGACAAACAGACAGGCTTTCGCATTTATAATATAAGTATGAATGAAAAATTTATGTAAAAAAAAAGTTTTTTTTTGTATTAAATAAAATATACTTTTTTAAATTGTGACAAATGCGTAGTTTATGAAAAAATATATGCCTTTCCTTATATTAAATTTAATATTTGTTTATGTCAACGTAGGTATACCAACGTATATACCTACGAGAATACAAAAATCGCCGCCGATAAGCCCCACCTTGGAGAGCAAATTCGGTAAATTATATGTAATTTATCTACGGTTTAAAGGCAAAAAGCGCTAAGTATTAAAACTTATTTTTTTATTAAATATTTAATATTTATTTATAAAGTAATCATTCCTTGTTTATTATTTTTATTATTAACTTCCCTACTTAGGCAAGTAGGGAAATAATGCTAGAAATTTGACATTTCGTATCTGCTACGGTAAATAACTTTTAAAGGTTGCAGAATTAATCAACATAAATAGACCTCCAAAATGGTATAAAAATAATTTAGATTTTTTTATTCAATAATATATTCGTTAATATAATGTGAAGCATAATATAATAATAGAAGTAAGTCGAAAATCTAATAATTAAATTAGCTTTAATAATCATCAAAATTAGCTGTAAAGATCACTTTTAGAAGTCCTTTGCACATTGCTATGCTCGTACATAACATTTGTTATTAAAAATTAATAGTTATAATTTTTTTATTTATGATTGATTAATATAATCGTATTTCTTTACTTATAAAATATAAACCTCAATTAAAAAAATATATATTATTATTATTTTAAAATATGACTTAGCGCATTTTACCTTTATACCCGAGATGTAGTTTTTGCACTTATAAATAAAATATATAATATAGTATATTTATATTGCTTTGCACTAAATATGCATAACGCACGTTTACATGTTATTTTTTTACAATTTTTTAATTTAAGAAAATGGTTTCTTGTTACAATTATATATAAACTAAATGATAACTAAGGATAAACTACTTCATATTAGAAATTTAATAGATATGTGTCTTGCAGTAGTTAGTAATGTGTTGTGTGTTCTATATATTAATATCATATATTAATATATTTTAGTATATAAGCTCTTGAGGTGTAAAATATCCTTTAACATATCAACATATACCTACCTGTATATCACTTAATATTTTTTTTTTATACTTTCACGCTGTATCCCGTACACATTTGGGTAGGCAGACGGAACCTAGTGTTAAGACACTCCGTTCCCCACGCACCGCCGAATTCGGAGGCTTGCGTGTTAAGTGGCGGAACTTAACGCCGCGCTTTGCCTCGGCACCAGAGCGAAGAAAATGGAAATATTAAATATTTCCACTCCTCGAGTGGGAATCGAACCCACGACCAGTCGCTTTATAACCACACTTTGTGCCACTGCGCCACGACTGGCCCCAAATAAACTAAACTAAAACAATTAAATCAATATATACAAATGTTATATATTAATTTTATTAATTTAATGTATTTCTAATGCATTATTATAAAACATACTGACTTTATGCATTTCTTCTCTAATAAACTTTAACTTTCACCAAATTTTATATTCTTTTATTAGCTAAATGGGATTTTTTAAAAAGGATTCTAACGTTTTTCATTCATGTTATTAATACAATGATTTTGAAAGTGGTTCCTTATTAAAATTGTGAAAGTGAAGTATAGAGTATTGTCTTCAAATATATATTTCTTTTGTTTTTTAAAATCTTTTGATTGAGACTAAACTTGCGTCTAATGCTATTTCTTTACTAGTTCTGTGAAATAACTGGTAATAAATATTTGTTATATATTGTAAAATAACTGCATTTTTAAGTGTTTATTAAACTTTTTAAAACAGTATTTATATATGTATTAATAGAAATTTCTATTTTAACTTAATTTTTTTTTATATAAAATCAGATGTTACATTTTTAAATTATACACTTATTATTAACTAGCGGCCCGCTCGCGGCTTTCCCGCGTGAACTACATAACTGCTTCGTTTAATTGCAATCCTCGGGAGTGGGTTTTTGAAAAATAAAGCAGCCTATGTTTAAGCTTAGATTATAAACTATATTTATGCCAAAATTCATTATAATCGGTCAAGCGGTTTAGATTTTTCATATAAACTTTCATCCCCTATTTCAACCCTTTAGAAATTGATTTTTGAAAAATTAATTAGCCTATGTTAGACCCACTCACTTTTACTACTTTCTTTCTAAATTTTATCCAAATCGGACCGGTAGATTAGCCGTATAAGCGTGACAGACAAACACACAGACTTTCGCATATATAATATAAGTATAGATACTGTATATCGATTTCATAATATATACTGGATTTCGGAATAGGTTCAATTTTAACTTCTTTTTTTATATAAAATCAGATGTCACATTTTTATGTTATACGCTTATTAGTAATTATACTGTTATTAAAATTACCTAAAAATTATAAAATATATAGTTATTGAGTTGATGTGAGTTTTACATGTGTGGAATTTTGTAGTGATTTTTTATTTATTTTTTTTAGTTTTGACATTTTGTCTGTCTCCTTTCAACATTTTTAATCTGTTGACATTGTAATGTAGAATATTATTTTTGTGTTGTGTTATAGTGCATTTACATATATTAACTTTTTTAATTTTATATTTATATTAATATATATTTAATCTTCTTTCTAGGCCCAATAAAAGATATTGACGACGCAGCAGAGAGGTTTATAGCGGAACAAAGAAACGCTCTAGCCCGAGCTGCTAATAGAAAACTACCAAGACGATCTCCACAAAGGTAGGAACTTTAAACAGTTAACTTAAAAAATAGTAGAAAAATGTATATAAATTTGATCGCAGCAAAATTTGAACCCGCGTCCTTCGACATCGCATAATAATCGTAGATTAGCTATAGCTTACATTATTATAGTTCTAACTACTTTGTTTGCATAGACTTTATGACTCTTCCCACGAAAACACTCGTCATGCTAAACTCCTTTCGTTCAGGCGCAATTTTATTATATTCAAAAAGTTTCATCTAAATCGGTAAATTTTTTAAAGTTTAATTTTTCAAAAAAATAGCTTATGTATGTATGATTGAATCTTTAACTATTTTTTATTCATTCCAAAATTTCATCTATATCGATTCGCTATATTAGCCGTCAAAAACGTAACAGACAGACAAACAGACTTTTATTACTATTTAATTAAAAAATTATTATATATATTATTTCTTCTACAGATATATAGGTGGCCAGTCGTGGCCCAGTGGCACAAGAGTGTGACTGTAAACGACTGGTTGTGGGTTCGATTCCCACTCGAGGAGTGGAAATTATATTTCCATTTTCTTCGCTCTGGTGTCGAGGTAAAGCGCGGCGTTAAGTTCCGCCACTTAACACGCAAGCCTCCGAATTCGGCGGTGCGCGGGGAACGGAGTGTCTTAACACTAGGTTCCCTCTGCCTACCCTGCTGTGTGCGGGATATAGCGTGAAGCTATTTATTTTTATTTTATTTTATAGATATATAGAAAACACAACAATAGAAATAGAGAATGACTTAGTGCGACCCCCGATGAGGCGTAAGAGTGAAGATGACGATCTTCTAAGGAGGCAAGAAGAGTTCATAAATGCTAATAGGGCTGGATTAAGGCGGCGGTAAGATATATTATATAGAAAATGACTTTTTTTGTTTTTTTCCTTATAGTCTCTAAGTTGGATGAATTTACTGTTATAACAGTCTGTTCACTATCGAGAAATTGCGTGTTGATCGTGGAACTTAACGCCGTTTTGTCGTGCCAGAGAAGGAAATGAAAATAAATTTCAATATAAAAAAGGATGTTCAGAAAACGTATAATAATTTGAACGTAGCGGGATTCGAACCCACATACCTTTTCGAAATCGACCAAGCGCTCAGGCCGCAGATGCATTAAAATTTTCATACATTTTTAAAAATGTTTCATTAATCGTTAAAAAGTATCCGAATACATAACTTTATTTTTATATACTGACGACGAATGACTGAAAGAACAAAGAACAAATTTAACTACAGGACATAAAAAAAATATATTTTGTATGTATTTTTTTTTGTATTGAAAGTAATTGAATTATAAATACTTTGAATATATATCATAATTTAAATATATTAATAAAAAAAAAAAATAGCTTCACGCTATATCCCGCACACAGCAGGGTAGGCAGAGGGAACCTAGTGTTAAGACACTCCGTTCCCCACTTTCCGCCGAATTCGGAGGCTTGCGTGTTAAGTGGCGGAACTTAACGCCGCGCTTTACCTCGACACCAGAGCGAAGAAAATGGAAATATAATTTCCACTCCTCGAGTGGGAATCGAACCCACAACCAGTCGCTTACAGTCACACTCTTGTGCCACTGGGCCACGACTGGCCACAAATAATTTTAATTATTAAATATATTTTAATATATTAATAATATCTTTAAATATATTAATAATTGAAGTACTGAAGAACTTTAAATATATGTTAGAAATTTGTCATGTAGGTCTTTTTGTAATGCATAAAAATAGCTTTAATTATTTGTTTTTTTTTTCTAGTATGAGATCACCATCGCCTGTGCGGAGGTCACCGTCTCCTCGACGCAGTCCTGAACGAAGACCGAGGCCACTAGATGAGGTAAAGGATTTTATTTTTTATTTGAAATTAGTGTTTAATTATATAATTTACGATATAAAAGGTAAATTATTGAAAAAGAATTTATAGAACGTCAACTTGTCAACTTGAAGAAACAGCGGGATTCGAACCCGTGCTGCTTAGAAATCGTTTAAGTGCTTTGATCGCGTTCTACATCCGGCTAAACATTACTAATAACAACATTAATCTGAATGATTATATAAGAATTCTGACGTAACGAGCGGGTTCGCATCCTGTTTACACCATAATGTCGTGTTTACATCGAAAACAGTTTTTTTAAAAAAAATATTCGCTGTGGGTCTTAATACTAGGTCCCTGACTACCCTACCCTAATTAATATTAAATATTCCAATTTGGGGCCAGTCGTGGCGCAGTGGCACGAACGTGTGACTATAAAACGACTGGTTGTGGTTTCGATTTCTACTCGAGGAGTGGAAATATTTATATTTCCATTTCCTTCGCTTTGGTATCAGAGGCAAAGCGCGGTGTTAGGTTCCGCCACTTAACATGCAATGCCTCCGAATTTGGCGGAAAGTGGGGAACGGAGTACCTTAACACTAGGTTCCCTCTGCCTACCCGAATGTGTGTGGGATGCAGCGTGAAGATAAAAAAGCATATACATATATGTATATATTTCAATTCCTCGAGTGGGAATCAAACCCACAACCAGAGGCGTTAACAATTACATTTTGTGCTTCTACGCAGTCGTACGGCCGTCAAATATTTGTATTATGTCTCCTTTAAAATGTTCTAAGATTTTATTCATATTTCAACATCATCAAATTCAAATTCAAAATATCTTTATACAAATATACTTTTGAAAGCACTTTTGAATCATCAAATGTACATAAAGCTACCACCGACTCGGAAGGCAGTTCTGTTGAGAAGAGCCGACCAGAAACTCAACAGTTGCTCGCCTCAAATATATAAATTACAATTTTATTATAGTGGCCAGTCGTAGCGCAAGCGTGTGACTGTAAACGACTGGTTGTGGGTTCGATTCACACTCGAGGAGTGGAAATTATATTTCCATTTTTTTCGCTCTGGTGTCGAGGTAAAGCGCGGCGTTAAGTTCCGCCACTTAACACGCAAGCCTCCGAATTTGGCGGTGCGTGGGGAACGGAGTGTCATAACACTAGGTTCCCTCTGCCTACCCTGCTGTGTGCGGGACACAGCGTGAAGCTAAAAAAAATTTATTATTTGATACAATGGTGGCTAACCGGCATTGGACTCATTCAAATTCAAAACTCCACGCATTCTCATCCTTTAAATACTCTTCTACAGAGTAAGAAGTCTTACTAAATAATGTATTTTTTCATTGTAAAAAATACCTCATATTTTTATGTATTATTTTTTTTATATAGGAAAGTGAATACAGAAGGAGGGTTCGAGAACAAGAAACTTTAAGAGAAAGAGTTTTACGCGCCAAAGAAGTGAGACGCAGGAAGAATGCGGTCGCATTACAGAAACACTTGCAAGATAGGTAAGATAAGTGGTTTTTTAACATTTTTAAAGTGTTATCCACACATTTGAAAAAACCATTTACAAAATGTATAAAAATTCATAAAAAATAAAATAAGTTGTAATAACTAATAATAATAGTTGCTAACAACAAAAATAAGTTGTAGCGTATAAGAATTTCGACGCAGCTGGTAGCAGAACGCATGGCTTAGTGGTTAGAGTGATTGGATAGTTTCTAGGAGGCGCGGGTTTGAATCCTGCTGCGTTCAAATTTTTATATGCTTTCTAAATGGATTTTTCAAATTAAGTGTCTTTTTATAGTATAGCAGTGTAAGCTGAGAACGTAGTGTTAACATATTTCGTCTTCTGTTTTCCCATTTGAATTTGAGATATTGTTTGTTGAGTGGGAGAACTCAACGCCGTGCTTTGTGCGTTAAAGCGTAATGATTGAGTGAGTGAGTGGAAATCGAACCCACAATCTTCGTGTTTTTATTGCCAGTCGTAACTAATTAATACTAACACTCATTTTAACTAACCAAGTTTAAAGGAAAAAAAGCGTTAAAAAAGGCACTTATTTTTTTTCTGCCATAGCAGTATTTAAAATAGAGAATCTGATGTTAATACATTTCGTTATGCGCTTTCGGCCCGAATTCGGAACATTTCGGTCGTTCCATACAACATTCCGTTTGGTTTGGTGGAACTAAACGCCGCATTATATCTAGTCACTAGAGTGAAAAAATGAAAATAATAAACTTATAATCGTTCTCTCGAGTAAGAATCGAACTCACAACAACAGACGGACTCCATTTAACTACGCAGCGAATAACCTCTATAATTATTTATTATTTTTAGGGAAAAAGAATTAAATCAAAAGGAAGATAACAAATCGCCTGAACAAAAAGAGAACAAACCAACAATTGTAAATGCGGTGGAAATGGAGCAGGAGAAACCGGACACTACGAGGAAGACGCCGGAGAAAGAGAAAGTAGAGAGAGATCGGTCACCAGTGAAAGTGGAGTGTGCTGAGGCTAATTCTACTTGTGGTTAGTATTTTTTTTTGGTTTTTCTTGTAAATATTAGCTACCCGTGGGGGGGACGGGTTAGAATACAATTCCCCTCCGCCGCTGGTCCCGTAAAAGGCGGGTAACCCAGAAGCTTGGTGGTAGGAGATTCGTTCTCCGACTGGCTCGCGACCACTATCGTGTCAAAGACGAACCGCCACACATCTGATGATGTGTTCCGGTTCGATGGCATGTAAGCCAGCTCCCTTCCCCTACTCTCACCATCCCTATACTTCTTCCCTCCGTTTCTCCTCCCCCCTTAAAAGGTCGGCAACACATCCACAACCTTTCTAATGTAGTGGATGTCCATGGGCGAAGGTAACTACTTACCATCAGGTAGTCCTTCTGCTCGTTGGCCCCCCTTTCTTCAATAAAAAAAATAATTAAATGTTAGTGATTTGGTAAGCGTATCTGAGAAATAAACTATGTAGAAATAATAATAGTTTGAAGTTAATATTGAAAGCACAAATTAAGTACAAGATTTTTCCTTAAGAAAATTGAATATTAAAAAAAAAATGGTATAATTGGAAAGTGTTTCAATTAAAAAGTAAAATAATGTGATTTTTTAAGGTTTATAATTATTTAGATGTAAAATTCCAAGAATTCTTTGTGTCCTTCATATTTTATTTATTTTATTTTGTTCAATTAGAAGTGGGAAAATAAACAGCATCTTAATATTAAAATTGTAAAAGCATAAATCTGTCTGTTTATATTTTACGCTTTTACCCCTAAACGACTGGATCGATTTGGATATAATTTACGTAATTACACAGTTTTGTGTAAAGGAACATATATGTTGCCAAAACAATACATACTTTCGTTTGTATAAAAATCTAATTTATTAGCCTATCTTTTTAGCATTTTTAAAATGTTATTTACACATAAAAATTAAAAAGACATTTAGAAAACGTATAAAAATTTGAACGCAGCGGGATTCGAACCAACGCCTTTTGGAAACCATTCAAGCGCTCTGACCGCTAAGCCATCCGTTCAAATGCATTAGGAAAGCACATTTATACGTTTTCTAAATAAAATCTAATTATTTTTTGGATTATCTATATACATTAACTTACTTTTAATATATTTCCACAGATAATCTAACGCCCCCTCGTGAAAATATACCCAAAACGTCACCAGAACGTAACTTAACGCCGCCGCTACCGAATGACAAACATATAGACACAGATGACGATCTGGATCTCATATTGGATGACATAGATGACATACTGTCTGATGACGATGACAGTGGACGGTTCAAAGAGAAGACTAAGAAGTGAGTATGGGATTTATCTAAAAATAAGAATATTTGTAAAGTGAAATCACTTGTGGCCAGTCGTGGCCCAGTGGCACAAGCGTGTGACTGTAAACGACTGGTTGTGGATTCGATTCAAACTCGAGGACTTCGCTCTGGTGTCGAGGTCGGCGTTAAGTTCCGCCACTTAACACGCAAACCTCCGAATTCGGCGGAAAGTGGGGAACGGAGTGTCTTAATACTAGATTCCCTCTGCCTACCCTGCTGTGTGCGGGATACAGCGTGAAGACAAAAAAATATCAATATAACGCGAATTTAGTTAAGTTGTAATCCAAGTCGAAAAAAATACGATTTCCTTTCCTTTGGACAATACTAAACAAAATATTATTATTCTTTTTTTCAGTTTCATGTCATTTCCCGTATTACGGTGTGTTCAGAGAGGACTCAAGTGTCAAGACACTCCGTCCTTTAATTTCCGCTCGATATTTAGACGTTGCGTGTTGAGTGTCGAAGAAATGAAAATTTAAATTAATATCCTCGAGTGGAAATTGAACCCACAACTATCGTGTTTTGACGGCCTCTTAAAATGTTATTTCCTGCGAGATATAATATCAAATATTAATATTTAATATCAAATATTAATATCCTACTAGATATGCCCGCGACTTCGTTTGTGAGAAAATAAACAAGTAGTAATTCTAAAACAAAACTAGTCTGAGTTACCTTTTATTACATCAGCTATCTGCCAGTCAAATACGGTTCCGAAGATCAGCCGGAACAAACGACAGACAAAAAGACAAATAAACAAGAAAGTAGTCGTGGAGATAAATAGAACCTACTTGTTATTTTTTTAGCTTCACGCTGTATCCCGCAGTAGAGTAGGCAGAGGGAAACTAGTGTTATGACACTCCGTTCCCCACGCACCGATAAATTCTGGAGCCATTGCGTGTTAAGTGGCGGAACTTATCACTGCGCTTTTCCTCGACACAATAGCGAAAATATTAAATATTTCCGCTCCTGGAGAGGGAATCGAACCCACAACCAGTCGCACTTTGTGTGTACAAGCAACGACTGACCTCTAATATTACTTATTTAAATTTTTCATTTCTCCTCCCTGCTAAGAAAAAGTAAGACGTCACTTCCGCTACTTATTTATACGTTTACAAATTTTGTACAAATTTTTATACGTTTTCTAAATGCCTTTTTGCAATTTTTCTAAGTCTAAAATTATTTAAAAAGTAGTATTTGCTATTTTTTATATATCTTTTTTATATGTGTTAACATAATTTATTCAATAATTTGTATTTTTTTAGAGTGGAGGAACCACCAAAGAAACAACTTGATCTCCGTTCAAAATTACCTCCGAAACCCGTGGAACCTAAGAAACCTAAACAAAAGATTGTATTCAATGAACCTAGTGAGGAAAAGAAAAAGAAAGGTAAAAATATATTTTATTTTTTTTTTCAATTAAATTTTCTCGGAATCTTGCGATTTCGGTATTAATGGATGAATGACTTTTCGGGAATAGTCTAGGAAGCAAAGTCTTCCTTTAAAAACTTCCTGCCAATTAAAAAGTTTTAATTTTTTTTTTAGCTTCACGCTGTATCCCACACACATTCGGGTAGGCAGAGGGAACCTAGTGTTAAGACACTCCGTTTCCTACTTTCCGCCGAATTCGGAGGTATTGCGTGTTAAATGGCGGAACTTAACGCCGCGCTTTACCGCGACACCAGAGCGAAGACAATATTAAATATTTCCTCTCCTCCAGTGGGAATCGAACTCACAACCATTCGTTTACAGTCACACGCTTATGCCACTGGGCCACGACTGGCCACTTTATTTTTGTTGTTGTTTGTTTGTCACTGGGATTTTTTATTTATTATTATAAATTTAATAACTAATGATGGCTCTTAAGTAAAGTATCGTAAGTTTATTTTATCAAAGTTACAGTAAAGTCGAATAAAGCTTTATGTAATGACTTATGCGCAAATTTTTAGTAAGTTGAAAAAAAGAGAGCGAATAAGAGCAGAGTCGGTAGTAGAAGCTACCTGCTAGGTTTAGCGGTCAAAGTGCTTGGACGGTTTCCAATAGGCGTAGGTTCGAATACTGCTGCCATTAATTTTTTATATACTTTTTAAAAAATGCTTGTAATTAATTGTTAATAAAACTTAAAAAATAGAAATATATCATTATTAGTCTATTTTTTACTAAGGACTAATGTAAAGTGTTCGCAACGTCTAAATTTATTTTTTAATACCTAAATATAGGCCATTAGTACGTTTAATGTAATTAAAAATGTATTTTATTAATTCATTATAATTTATTTTTTTGCTTCTAGAAAAATCACCCATCCGCAGAACTGTGTTGGGTGCGAACAAATCAAACACTGATAAAGTAGACGCTAAACCTGAAAAGGTAAGAGAGAGGTTACTTATATTATAAATGCGAAAGTCTGTCTGTTTTTCTGTCATGCTTTCACGCCTAATTTACTGGACGGATTTGGATGAAATTTGGTATAAAAATAGTTAATGACACGGGGTCAAACATAGGCTACTTGTTTAAAAAAATATCAATCCCTAAAGGATTGTAATAGGTGATGAAAGTTTGTATGATAAATCTAAACTGCTTAACCGATTGTAATGCATTTTGCAGTATTTACTGCAAAAATAGTAGATAATTATAGTAGATAATAAAGGTTAAACATAGGCTTCTTTATTTTTCAAAAATCCACCCTCGTATATAACGAAACAGTTACATTGTTCTCTGCGGGTCGCTAGTTACTTATATATAATTAAATAAATAAAAAAATCTTTATTTCAGACCCTTAGATCCATATAAAAAAATACAATCAATATATATATAGCTTCACGCTGTATCCCGCACACAGCAGGGTAGGCAGAGGGAACCTAGTGTTAAGACGCTCCGTTCCCCACCGCCGAATTCGGAGGCATTGCGTGTTAAGTGGCGCAACTTAACACCGCGCTTTACCTCGGCACCAGAGCGAAGAAAATGGAAATATTAAATATTTCCACTCCTCGAGTGGGAATCGAACCCACAACCAGTCGTTTACAGTCACATGCTTATGCCACTGGGCCACGACTGGCCACTACAATCAATACAATTCATAAAAAAAGAAAAAATTCAATAATAATTAAAATATAAAAATAAAGCAATGAGATAATTAATACTACAAAAAAAAAGATATATGTTTATTTAGGAAAAAAAATGTTATCTGTCGTAAAGTAACGCGATGGTTGTGGGTTTGATTCCCACTCGAAGAATTTCTCGAAATTTTGTTTAAATCTTCATTTTTTTGCTTTGGTACGTAAGACAAAGGATGGAGTGTCTTGACACTAGGTCACTGACTAAACGGTCTAATCTTTTTTAGACCAAATCAATTTTTTAATATTGTTTCTTATTTTTTAGGTTATTTCAAAAGAAGTGGCAAATCCAAGTACAATTAAGTCCAGACAGAAAATAATTTTTGATGATAAAGAGGTAAATATTTTTTGCATTTTTTATACAGAGAAAGTAGTGACGTGACACTCTTCTCTTTCCGCTTTCTTGTTTTTAAGTTGGTAGTAATTATAAATAAACAGATATAAATGATGTTATTAGTAATTATTTGTCTGTCTGTCAGTCATATTGTAACAATTGAGTTTTTATATATCTATGGATGAATATTAAGCAAGCTAGTCTTATATAAAGAAAATAAAATATATGATTGTAGGTTCGATTCCCACTTGTAGAAAATATTTTGTTAGAATTATTTTAACAGAAAATATGATATATGATTGTCGGTTCGATTCTATTGAGCATATTATACATATGTAGTATTAAAATTTAACTAGATGGCAACACTGTACTTGCAGTGTTTTGTTGCTACGTATTCTTACTGTAAAGCGCGTGTTTTTTTTTCATGAAATATATTTATAGTGGGCCAGTCGTGGTCCAGTGGCACAAGCGTGTGACTGTAAACGACTGGTTGTGGGTTCGATTCCCACTCGAAGAGTGGAAATTATATATCCATTTTCTTGGCGCTGGTTTCGAGGTAAAGCGCGGCTTTAAGTTCCGCCTTAACACGCAAGCCGTCGAATTCGGCGGTGCGCGGGGAACGCAATGTCTTAACACTAGGTTCCCTCTGACTACCCTGCTGTGTGCGGGATACAGCGTGAAGCTAAAAAAAAGAACATATATTTCCTTTTTTGTTATTTCTCAACGTTCTATTCCTTATACCTCAAATACCCCATCAGATATCAATATAAATTTGAATTATTGTCATTTCACTGCTCTGATAAAAATAACGCAGCGTGGAGTTCTGCCACTAAAGACCAAAAAAACATTTTTTACTTGAATTTAAAAAACGGAGTGTCTTGGCACTAGGTTATTTCTGAATTTGACCTTGAAATTTTTTACTGTTAAAAATACTGGAAGCCGCCAAATAAAATGTATATGTATTTACTAACTTAACTTTTATCTAATCTCCAGCCCGAAAAAGAGGATAAAACGAAACCAATAGACGACAAAAAGTTTCCAAACAGAAGAGTCATATTGCAACGTAAATCGGACAAATCGGTGTTCAACAGAATCGAATCGACTACCACCGACCCCTCCAAACCCAACCCGGGCATATTCAGTCGAGCAGTAAGAACAGCGATACGCGAGAAGTCCAGGATAGTTGTGAAAAACGCTCAAATCGAATATGATTACGATTCGGATGATAACCAGTTGGATGGTAATCAAGAGAGATTACCATCTGGATGGTTTGTGGCGGAAGTGAAGAATCTACCGTTCGGTATGACAGATACAAGATTGAAGGCATTAGCTGGACAGGATGTGCAGGTAATGATGGGATGCTTTGGATGGATGATTACCGTAATATCCTAAATGGTAATATGTGATTACCGTAATATCCTAAATGGTAATATGTGATTACCGTGATATTTTGTATAGTTTTATTTATTTTGAAGTAATAATGTAGTTTTTAATCCTATTCTAGAGTTTTAGTAACTTTTTTATTTATGAAAAAAAATGGTTGAAAGAAAACATTAGGTAAATTTAGTTTGCTATTTATTTTTTTGCATTTTCTTTACCAATAATTTTTATCTAAATCATTACTACTATTACATACGTTTATTAAGACTTATATGATTACCGTTGTAGGTGATTACTATCTTACCGTAATACGTGATATGTGATTACCGTGATTAGGAACTGTAAGTATCGTATATTCAATATCTGTTGAAAGAAATAGTGTAGTGATTAAGCTTATTTTTTATTTTACTAACTTTCATGTCGTGTGGCCAGTCGTGGCCCAGTGGCACAAGCGTGTGACTGTAAACGACTGGTTGTGGGTTCGATTCCCACTCGAGGAGTGGAAATATTTAATATTTCCATTTCCTTCGCTCTGGTATCAGAGGCAAAGATGCGGCGTTAAGTTCTGCCACTTAACACGTAATGCCTCCGAATTGGGAACGAAGTGTCTTAACACTAGGTTCCCTCTGCCTACCCGAATGTGTGCGGGTTACAGCGTGAAGCTAAAAAAAAAAAAAAACTAACTTTCATTTACATATAATTTGCTTAAATGACAAGACATTAAGTGAATTTAGTTAGATAACTATTGTATTAGTATATTCAAAGCTAATCATCTTCAAGTGGAAATTTGAACCAACTTCTCTACCTAATACATACTATTTTATATATAAAATCATTTTTTTTCGATATCGTTATCTTTCGTTAACAGTGATTGACAAATAATGTTTTTTTTTTTATTTCAAATGAAAGTGGATATTCTAAACGTATTGTAGAAATAACAAAGTAAATGTCAATTAATTAACTTTTTATAGATTATCTTAGTGTTTTATTTTTTTTTATGTCACCGGTTTTAGGCGAAAATCAGCTGTTACAGTGTTAAAATACATATCTTTATCTATGTAATATATCTAAAAAGTTAAATCAATTTCGTTCCTAAGAAAGTAACAATTTTTTTTAAATTGTTCCACAGTGGTACAGTGTTTGATTGATAGAGATTAGTTTGGTAGTGTGTTCGATTCCCATTCAGTGGAATGCATATGTTTAAAATATTTTCATTTTCTGTTCTAGTACTTACTACCAGCACCCAAAACGCGACGTAGACTTACGTCTTGATAACTACTATGAGAGAAAAAGCTTGTGACTGTAAAAGACTGGTTGTGGGTTCGATTCCCACTCGAGCAGTGGAAATATTAAATATTTCCATTTTCTTCGCTCTGGTGTCGAGGTAAAGCGCGGTGTTAAGTTCCGCCACTTAACACGGCTTTAAAATCATAATTTAATGATTAGCACAAATTAAATATATATTTTTTATTAGTATTACAAATTCACAAAAAATCTACTTATTTTCTAAAATGAAAGGATATACGGTAATCATTTTTTTAAAGTATCTCGATTTTTTCAAAAAAATCATCTACATATTATTATGTCTGTGATAATATTAATAATCTGTGATATATATTTATGTATTGTTTTTATTGTATTTTAGTATTTAAGTTAATTTTAAGATTTGAATAAAATATTAAAATTGTACACATTAGATTATATTTCTTTAAAAAAAGTGTGTACCGAATTTGTTTCTAAGTAAACATTGATGAAATAATCGATAATTTTTTTTCCAAATATCGATTTATTCATATATTTCTTTGAATTCGATTTTTCAATTTAGATTGTTATTGATATTTTTTTTATAAATTAGTATGTTTACTTTGAAATTGAATAAAAAATCTCTTTTGAGAACATTTTACAAAAATTATATGAAATAAAAAAGTAATATTAAGAAATTTACATTATTATTGCTATTTATTGATAAATCGATGAATAAATCGATTATTCTGTAAAGTGATCGATTTTTATAATGTTATTCAGATTTTAGACAATGACTTGATATGGTTTTATGTTAAGACATTTTGTTGATTTCGAACCCACAACCTTTTATGCAAAGCAAAAATAAATAAATTAAATATATACTAAAGTAGTGATAAATAAAATGTAAATATTCCAAATATATTTCAGTTATGGTAACAATAATATATTAAAACTGTTCTGTTGTAAAATGGCCATTGTATAATATTATAGAGTTCATTTTTGTTTGTTTTTACGACAATCTCGCATTTTTTTAAATTTTTGTCTATAAAGAAATATTTTTTTATTTATATGTGTTATTAATAATAAAATGTGACACTTAAATAGCCACTTATGCTATATTAAAAAAAATATTATAAAAACGAATTGTGATAAAATCTAGTCATTTTTACATTTTGAACTACTTATATCTATGGTAGACATAAGTTAGATAATAAATATGAAGGCAGTATGTAAAAAATATTTAAGAAATCGTTTTTTATTGTGGCAGGATTCGAACCTGCGAACTTTCCAAATATACCTTCTTTGTAGTAATATGTCAATTTCTTATTCAAATTGCTTGTATATATTTTTTGCATACTGTTTTAAAGTGATGAAATAAGAGAAATGTTTTTCTAATGTATATATTGTTTATAGGTGTTTTGAGATTTGTATGGAATTAATTATAATATATTATTTTCCCATTTTTAATAATATAGTAATGAATATGTGTAACACTCATTGTGAATGGAATGATAAAAAAAAACAATTTTACAGTTGAATTTAGAAGATATTAATGGAAATGTATGTATCTATATAAGTGTTAAATATTATGTATTTATTTAAATCAAATTAAAAGAAGTTTTTTTAACAAATTAAACAATTAAAACGTTTTTTGAGAAAAGTTTGTAAAAACTTTATTTTATATGTTCTTAAAATTTAATTTATATTGATCTGTATAATGTCGTCAAACATTGTAATTATATTGGTAATTAAAAATAATGAATTGATATTTACAGAAGTCAAAAGAAATGACATATAAATGTAAAAAGGATTTAGAGTGATTATTTTTAATTTTAAATGTCACATTTTAAATGTCAATGACTGAACAAACCAAGAAAAAAAATTTTTTTTCTTAAATAGAACAAAAGGTATGTTTTGTAAGCGTTCAATTTGTTAGGTTTTATTGTTATTTTACACTTTTATAATTGTAATGTATTCACTGTAGAATTAAGTGAAAAAGGTACTATATTTAATGTTAATATTACACATAAGTCTAATTTTAATTATTGTTCTAATTTTTGTGTTCAGCCTTTTAAACTTTGTAAATAAGTTGTAGCTTTAAAATATATAATATAACTTCCATACTTATCTCAACACAAACTACTACTACTATTATATTATTTTTAAATTATATTAAATATGTAATAATAATAAAAATCACTCGATACAAATGTACAATTTCAAATAATATTAAGTTTTATGTGTTAACATTTTTCCTATTTCTAGCTTTATTTAAGTTAAAAGTTATATACACAGTACATAGTCTAAGAGCCGGCAGTGAAAAAATGGATTTATTGTAATTTTTACAGAATTTAATATTGGACAAAGAAGATAGAAGCGCTAAAATAACATTCAAGACGACATCGTCGGCGGAAACTTTCAAGAAGAAGTTTAACAACAAAATGGTCGCCGCCAGTCGTTTGACAGTCACTTTAGTATAATTATGATGTAGATTATTAAATGTTTTTTTAAGACGTATAAATGTTTCTTTTTTTAAGTTTTGATATATGTCGCCTCTTTGGTATGATGTGTCAAATAAATTGTTTTTTTTTTATTGTTTTGATGTTTGAGGTTTAGTTGGTTTGGATAATGTTTTTTGCAAATACATGGTATTTTTTTAATGATTCGCGTAAATATGTTTATGTTTTTGTTTAAAATATCATAATTTTGAATATTAAAATGTTTAAAATGTTTAAATTTGTGGATATAAAATGTGACTACTTTACTTTATTATTATTTTGACAAAACTATAATTTTATTTATTGAACTACAATTCTAAGTATGTTTTGTGGCAAAAGTATTTAGAAAGTGTGTATGTAATAACTTTATCATATAAATTCAATATAATGATTCTTAAAAGTCATATATGCGTATTTAATTTTTTTTTAAATTTTTTTTTAAATTATAAATTCATTTAAAATCATGAAAATTGATTAAATGAAAACAAACAGTCTTTGCTTCCATTTAATCATTTTTTTTTTAATTTTAAATGTCAAATAGTAAAACGATTTTGACATTGTCATCGCAAAGAGGCGATATATGTATATAATTAATGTTATTTTAACTCTAGTTTGTAGTATTAGTTAGCTTAATCTATGTATATTGTTATTTTTTTTATTATATCTGTAATGGCATATGCTTCAAATGTTTAAATTCCTTTTTACTACAGATTTTAACTAAAATATAATTAAACACAATAAAATGTTTAAATTTTATCTTTATAAAACGCCATCTTTGAATTATATCAAATAGCTTTATTAAAGTCACTTGTGAATAGGAAAGTGTTTATTGTATTACACTTTTACAACAATTGTTACACTTTTAATATTATATTAGTATTCTTATTGTCATGCCATTCTTATTGTCAACTGCTTCCAGTATAAATGTTTGTTTGTGGCAAAGTGTACCAACTTAAATATGTATTTTTTTTAAATTCTAAGTTTTTTGCATTTTTTTTAAATATATCTTAACTAAGGCTTAGGTTGTATGTACGTATGTCTGTGTCTGTCATATTTCAGTTGGTAAAATATATTAAAGTATTCTTTTATAATATTTTCTTTGAATTTTTCTGTAATTTTTAATTTTTGGTTTACATAAAGAAGTAATAATGTCATTTATAGAATTTTCTCTCCAATATTTTTATAATAAATAATGATTTTTCATTATTTGTTATTAAAAATATAAAATTATATTTAAATTTGTAGACATATGTTTATTGTTTGCTTAGTTACAAATTTTACCAGTTTGTAAAATTTTGACAGAAGTATAATTTTATTTCCTAAACTTTTTTTTAAGTACGTAGCTTTTATAGTATCTGAAAAGTTTAGAATGTTTATGTAATAACTTTCTCCGTTATAAATACAATGATGTTATTATAAATACGTTTTTTTATCTATATCAAATTTTATTTTTTAATTACTAGTTGTATTTCTTTTGGTTTAGTAATTGAAATTACAATTTGAATTAATCGATACCTCCTAAGTACATATATCGTAACTGTTTAATTTTATTATAAATACTTCACATAAAGATTTAAATTTTATTGGTTAAAAGGAGTTACGAGAATTCACGCGTTCCTTCTTTAATTTGCTTACGTAAATATGATTATAAAAATTAGTCCATATATATTGAAATTTTATACTAAATCAGAAAATAAATGCTTGCCATTTTGTTAATAATGATAATATACTTAGGAGGTTTCGAAACGTTTAAGACGAATGACATTGGTATATCACTCTAACATTTTAAATATATATATTTGCCTTTTGTTAACTGTTAAATGATAAATACCTACTAAATGTTGCTACACTTTTAAAAAATAACTTAAGTAATTTTTTTCTCTTTGTGTTGTTCTTTTCCAACGATTGAACGTCGATTTGACACAAAATTATTAAAAAATATCCTTAGAATGTGTAAGTATATGATATAGATATGTATAATTAAAAAAAAAAAGATTTCTTTTTAGTTTTGTAAGTACTTGTTTGTACTAGATTATTCTTTAAATATATATAATTTTACGAATTTATTATATAACATCCCTATTAAGAATTTAATATTATGTTGTTTTAAATATATCTGCACATTGCAAGTAGTTGCACTTTGTGTATGTTCGTAGAATAAGTCTTTAATATATTAATTTCATTAATAACTTTTTTAATGAAAACTCTTCGGTTAATATTTAAAATTAAACAGTTATTGAAATGAGGTTGAATGTAAAAAAAAAAAAAATCGTATTTTTCTTCATATATGTTTATTATTAACTGAAAAGTTTGAACTAATCAGTGGAAGATGCATTTTTATTTTAATTATTTTAAGTGATTCTTTGAAATAAGCGTTTCTGTACTTTTGAGTATGAATTGTATCATGACATTTTAGTTTAGACATTACATTAATATTTTTTTAGTTTTTTCTTTCTTTCATAGCAAAAATTGTAGCTAGCTCCTGTACTATATGTATGAGTTTAATTTGAAAGACAGTCAGTGTGAAAGTGGCCTTATATTTTATTTACTTTATTTATAAGTATTTAGAAAAAAGTATTGTTTTTGATATGTTCATTGCCTTATTTGAAATTTATTTATGGTCAAATAATAGTGTTTGTAGTTTTACTTGTAATTGTACTAAAAAGTTATCATTTATTAGTATTATATGATGTAATAGATTTTAAATTTAAAATTTTCGCTTCGCTTTGTTTTCGCTTTGGCAATGAATATATTAAAAAACGGAATAAATTTTGTTATATAATTTGAATTTCTATTACCAGTACTGCCTATCTCTTATATAGAAACGTCATTTACCGTTTAATTGACATTAAATCAACATATAAACGTGTAATATTTAATGTTCGTTAAATGCTAATTTATGTTTCTGAGTTTCAAGGTGACTTTTTCACTGACTGTTTTATGATATTTTTTTCCATTTTGGTTCATTGACTCCATTATATAATATAAAATTAGTTTTTTGATGTTTGTCTGTAAACGGTATGTTTATTATTGTATTAGCATTCGGTCGATCTCGAATAAAATTATGAAAAAACACAAATAAATGGATTTTTATTTATATTTATTATTATTATATATTTTAAATGAAAACACTTGTGATGTAATGTGACTGCCATTTTTTTAAAATTCCCCTTTATTAGGGATATAAAGATTATTTTGAAATAAATTGTTGAATTGTACATATTTTTTTTGTTTGTAGATTTCTATTTTATATGTATAGTGTATATATATATTTTGCATTTCAAGACTGATATAAGAAATAAATTTTATGAAAAGTTTTTCTTGTTTTATTTTTATATTGGTATTATCCTGTGTGGCTTGTTTTGGTTATGCATCGATTTTCAGAGTGGTTTTAAAATGTGTAGTGTCAGAGTAAACGTGGATAAGTCAATAAACAGAAAAATAATAGTAAAGATATGGAAGATAGACAAGGGAAGAGAAATGGTAAAATTTCACTTTAAAATTTAACAAATATGTATTTTATTTCGACAAAATTACACACAATAACACTGAAAACTAAGTATATAGGTTTTATAATTATGAATATTTATTAAAAGAAAAGTATACTTTTTTAGTATATATTTTCTAAACTAAATCAGAACAACCTTAAAACAAGTGGAAATAATAAAAAGAATATCATAAACAGTAATAAATATGAATAAAAAGATAAAGAATTATTATACAGCATGTTCACTCAATATATAAAGAAAAAAATTACAAATATAACAACTTAAAAAAAAACTATTTTTTTTTAAATAAATTTATAATCAGTTCTTTCAATTTACAATTACTACACCCACATATAAAATATTATTTTTCAATTTTTAGAAATTTTCCCATATATCTAGTGTCAAGATACTTCTACATCTGTCTCGAAATCGAGACATTGTGTGTCGATTTGCGTAACTTAACACCGCACTTTGTCTTATCACCAGAGCAGAAAATAAAAATATTTTTTGAACATTTAAATTCACACACTTAGTAAACTGAAAAAGACATTTAAGAAAACGTACAAAAATTTGGACGCAGCGGGATTCGAACCTGCGCCTTCTGGAAACCGTCCAAACTCTCTAACCGCTAAGCTATTCGTTCTACTATCAGCTGCGTCGAAATTCTTATACGCATATTACAACTTAGGCTAAGCATAAGTTATTAATAATATTATATTTTATACATTTTCTAAATATATTTTCTTAAATAAAAATAATTTTAATATAATAATTCCCTCCAATAGAAATCGAATCTACAACCATCTTATATACAACCAAACACTTATAAACTGTATTACAATAACTTCTTTAACTTTCAATTACATAAAACCAGTTTTGGGCAAAACTTAATTGCAATTAACAATTAAATATTAACAATCGATCATTTGTTTGTGCGAAAATCACAATTAACAATTAATTAATTGAAAAAGGCATTTAGAAAACGTATAAAAATTTGAGCACAGCGGGATTCGAACCCGCACCTCCTGAATACCGTCCAGGCGCTCTCACCACTGAGCCATGCGTTCTACTACACACTGCCTCGAAATTCTTACAACTTATTTTTGTTGCTATATAAAAAAAAAAAGTACGTTTTCTAAATGCCTTTTTCAATTTTCCTAAGTGTGGAATAACACTTTAAAAATGTTTAAAAGTAATTAATTCATTGTTAATTACAGTCTAAACATTAACAACTAATTAATTTTCAGCTAATTGTGATTTTTATGTGATTTCCCCACAAACAAATAAGGAATTGTTAATTGCAAATATTAAATATATCAAAACTTTTTCTTTATAAACCTTCATTTTATATAATTTAAAACTCATAATTATTTCTGAAAGACAAAAACGTGGCAATATCAAAGTATTCAGGCATCGCTTCAATTAACAACTTGTAATCGCTAGTAAAATCTTCAGGATTGTAAATTTTATTGGCAGAGTGAGAAATGTCCACTATTGTATTAGATTGGAGATCACGTGGCACCTGTAATATATATAAAATATGTATAATATTATAATTATATGTAAAAATTTGTTTGTTTGTTTGTTTACGCTTTAGCATGTAAACTGTTTTCTATGTATATTATTAATTTTTTTATGTATATTTATAAAACCATGATTATGGATGTACGACAGTTATAAAAAATTGACATCGACGACGAATAATGAAATATCTTGTCTTAAATTTAATATGTATTTCATTAGGATATAAAACACGTACAAAAATGTTCGGCAAAATTGGTCTAGCAGTTTCAAAAATTAGCCGGAACAAACAAACAGACAAACAAAGATTGTTAAATAATGTTATTTTGGTATATGTCTCATATATATGTAGGTGCATACATATATATATGTCGGAGACAGCCATGAAGATGATGGTGAAACGAAGCTGAACACATTCCAGAGCGATGGCCACACCGCGGCGAGTATGTCAACACTCAAAGAAGTTCAAATTGCGATGAAGGCTGGCCGAATTAAAGAAGATAACGTTTTCTCACGCTTGGAAAACGAAGTGTCAATAGATTGACTTTTTGTATAAAAACAAAGGCAACATATTCTTTTGGTTCTTTTCCTGTGAGATTCTATAGTTGACGATTGCAGACGATACTAGCAAATAAAAAGGAAGATAATTGTGCCCGCTATTGTTTTACTCGATAACCCAACGTTCACGCCCATGAGATATTCATCATTATTTAAATAAAATAAAGCTTCTCCGACATATATATATATATATACATATATACATATAAATTAATACTAATACATATATATATATATATATATATATATATATATATATATATATATATATATATATATATATATATATCATCCGGTCCATCATTAGTATCCGACCATAATAATTAACTAACACTCATAAATTATACTTTAGGAGGATGAAGGAAGTATTTACTTCTGGAGTAAGCTTGGGCAGCCTGTCGTCCTATAGTAAAATAATACCCCTATTGAAAGTTGCAGAGAAGTAAAATATGGCCTGCTTATATACAAAAATATCAATTAATAATAATAATATAAAAAGAGATAAAAGCACGAATAACAAATGTATAAAGGTGAGATAGCGATAACATTATTATTATTAATACAGCTCGAGATAAAACACGCGTAAAGTAAAAGAGACAAAAGCAGGTAGTCGGCACGTAAGTATTTGTAGCGTTGCTGTGTAAACTTCGACGAATAAGTTAGATATTTTATATCATGTAGATAGGTATCTACAATACTAAATATTTCAGCTTTACAAATTTCCCGCACACTGGCGTAATAAAAATCTTAGTGTCAGTACACTCCGTCCTCTGTTTTACAAGCGATTTCGAGATTGTGATTGTTGGTTTATTCGTGGAGCTCAACGCCACGTTTCATCTCACAAAATAATTTAAATATAATCATTGCGACTGGTTGTGAGTTCAATTCCTACTGGAAAAAATAAAAAAAATAATTTATTAATTTCTTTGCTCTGGTGTCGAGGTAAAACGCGGCGTTAAGTTACGCCACTTAACACGCAATGCCTATAGAATTCGACGGGAAATCAGGAACGGAGTGTCTTAACACTACGCTCCTTTTGCCCGCTCTGATGGATGCGGGATACAGCGTGAAGGTAAAAAAGCAGAGCATTGCAACAAAATTCATTACGTTTTGACTGTAAATTCAACGTCGCCCCTTCTCTCACAAGAGTGGATTACTTCTAACAGAATTGAACCCACAACCGATGACTTTTTCCATATTCCACTACGCTACAACAAACACAAAATACAAAATAATATGAAAAAATAACTTTAAAACAACAACTACTTACATTAAATGTCAAATTGAATTCCAAAGGTTGAAACTCCTCAGAGAACGTACAAATAGTTTGCACTACGACATATAGAGGCCTTTCTTTATGTAACATAGATTCTTTTAATGGCGATACGAAAGACCACTTTATTAGACTTATATTGGAACGGGGTAATATTGTTATTGTGTTTTGTGATGGACCTGTGCATAAAAAAGAAATAATTTTATAACATAAGTATGGATTAATAAAAAATATAATATAAGTATGGATTTATTTATATTATAAATGCGAAAGTCTGTGTGTTTGTCTGTCACGCTTTCACGGCTAATCTACCTGTTCGATTTGGATGAAATTTAGAATGGATGTAGTAAATAATTATGGGCTAACATAGGCTACTATTTTTTTTTTAAATTAACCGCTAAAGGGTTGAAATAGGGGATGAAAGTTTATATGAAAAAACTAAACCGCTTGATCGATTGTAATGAATTTTGGAATAAATATAGTTGATAATCGAAGGTCAAATATAGGCTACTTTATTTTTCAAAAATCCACCCCCGAGGGTTGCAACATAACGAAACAATTGGGCGAACTGGCCGCTAGTAAGTTGTAATTTTAAAATAAAAGTAACCTAAGTTATATATTTGCTATATGCCAGTGAAAGTCTCGTCAAAATCTGTCCAGCCGTTTTGAAGATTAGTCGGAACAAACAGACAGACAAAGATTGTTAAATAATTTTATTTTTTTATATATACCATGTATATGTATTTCGTAAAAATCTAATATTTTCTGTTACCTTGCGCTTTTTCCTGCATTAGAAGGTCTCTTTCCTGGATTAGAAGAAGCGAAACTCAACGCCGCGCTTTGTCTTACCGGAGCGGAGCAATGACAATAATTTAAATATTTATCTTGTTGGAATCGAACTCACGACAAATCAGCTTAAAATGATATATCGTATTAAATTGAATCTATCGTAAAACTATATAAGTTAGTTTTTCTTAAATGTAAAATATTTTTTTTATTGAATAAAGGAGGCAAATGAGCAGAAGGACCACCTGATGGTAAGTGGTTTCCTTCGCCCAGAGACATCCACAACACTATAGGGGTTGAGGATGCGTTGCCGACCTTGGGGGTGAAGGAGGGAAGGAGGGAGATAGGATAGGGATGGTGGGAATAGGGAGACAGCTGGCTTACATGCCATCGAACAGGAACACATCAACAGATATTTGGCGGTTCGTCTTTGACATGCTAGTGGTCGCGAGCCAGTCGGAGAATGAATCTCCTACCACCAAACTACTGGGTTAGCCTTTTACAGGACGCTATCCCAGCTGCGGAGGGGAATTGTATTCTTAACCCGTCTCCCCACGGGGTAAAATGTACTTAGGGCAAACACTTAAGGCATGAATCAAATCAGTTGAAATATAAGGAATATATGTATAGTACCCGGCAATAAATAATGCACATCGATGCTTAGAATGAAACATTCGGTTAGCTTCGACTTCGTAGAGCGTTGTCTCGGTCGCTTAAAATAATAACAATGAGAAACGTCTCATATCAACTGAGTGACAAAGACAGCGCTCTACGAAACCGAAACTGACCGACTGCTTCATTCTAAGCACGATGTGCATTATTTATTGCCGGGTACTATAGTTCCTATTTTAACTTATTACCTGAGTGCTGTAAAATTAATATAATATTGTTTGTCTTAATTATAAAAATGTTATTATTAAAATGTTATTTTATATGTATGTATTTATTTTATATTATATAAATGCATATTTACCATTTAATCTGAAATTCAATACACAATGATCTTCCACACAAGATCTGTTAATTAGTTGTAGAGAATGTTCAAAGTCGGCTGGAGGATTCATTTTTACGAACAAACTTCCTTTCCTATAGGGTAAAACTTGGTAATACGCCCCACTTTTTTTTAACCTTCAATAAAACCCAAATAATCATAGATTTAATTATTTCTTTTATTCCTGGACGTTAATTGGTTCGTTAACAATAATTTTACAAAACCTTAATGTAATTGGAACGATGGTTTAAGATCTATTTCAATTTTTTTGCAGACATGGAGTGGGGCGTTTTATCAGATACATGTCACCTAATACGCCTCGTTTTGTATTATAAAATGCCCCATGCAATTTAAAATGTCCTCATATATGTCCATACTTAAATTTTATCCAAAACGTAAAAAAACACAATATATCAATAGTTTAATAACTTACAAACATAACACAAATGTAAGGCAAGACTTAAAAGTCCTTAAAAACTCTAAATAAAAAAAAAACTTTTTCATTTGTAAGTAATTAATTAAAAGAAAAGTTGTAACAATAAAAAACACCAGTCTTCTAAATTAATGATTAACATAACAGTCTTTTCAACTAACTTTGACATAAACCAAATTAAAATCATCATAAAATAGTTGAACAGAATAAAATCAAATCTTGCTGCTTTTAACAGCTTCTCTCTCAGCTTTCTGCCCATAGTTGTTACACAAACGTGGTACCCTGAACGTGTCGAACTTGAATCCAGTCTTCAGGAGACTTTGTTATGTAGTAATTTTCTGTACATTCAACGCTTTTATTTATGTCCATATCCGAACAGTTTTAAGGTGCTTCTCAAAGATGGAACTTTGAAGTGCTTTGAAGCTTCATTCTCTCCCATTTTTTTACTTCATACAGATCGCAATGCCCCCAAGAAGCTCGAAGAGTCTTGCGTTTATATTTAAGAGACATACTCTGTAATTTAAATACAATATAAATTGGTATCTATGTAATTTCGGTACGGGGGCATTTTAAAAAACATGCGGTGGGGCGTATTGCAAATTTTGCTTTTTAAAACGCCTTATCAAGAAAAAAGCCTCAATTTCAAAGTTATCACGTTTAACGAACATCTATAATAAAGTGTATTTATGTGTATTTTCAACAGTTAATATCAATTTAACTTAAATTTAATGAGTATTAAAATATAAAAAAATGTTTGCAACTTACCACAAATTGTAACTTCACTGAAACACTAAATTTATTAATATTTTTTAAGGGAGCGTAATAAACCACACGTGCACATTAGCTATGTTGTTTATCAACTTATGGCTACTCTCCGTGCAATACGTGTATCATCTAGCTTTCTTAATGTGCCTGCTATGGCTGTGGGGCGTTTTGTCAACTGGGGCGTTTTACCTAGTTTTACCCTAACATATTAATAATAAAAATATTTTTGTTGTTATTATTAAATAAATGATAAAAAATATCTAAAGATAAAAAAATATATTATATAAAATATAAATGATAATGTTGTGGGTTCGATGCCTAGTCGAGGCAATGATTATTTATTTATTTTTCTCAATTTCCCGCTTTTTATTGGTAATATAAAGTGTGATGTTTGGTTACGTTACTAAAAAAGCAATTTTTCGAATATAGATGTACTTCAAAATAAAGCATTATAAAGGTTTTTCTAGTGGATTCAAGCTTTTCCCCCATAGTGGAGTAGTCACAGATAACCTAGTGTCTAGACACTCCTTCCTCCACTTTTCACCCGAAATCAAGCCATTTTGTGTGTTGAGTGGATTTGTCTTTAAATATAATCATTCTTTGAGGGGGAATCGAACCCGTAACCATTCCTTTATAGTCAGTGGCTCCTTCCACTGGGCCACGATGGCTTTTTCTTAGCTTCACGCTGTATCCCGCACACAGCAGGGTAGGCAGAGGAAACCTAGTGATAAGACACTCCGTTCCCCACTTTTCTCATATTAGATAACCAAATTCTAAGCAAACAAAGAACGAATTAAAAAATAATACTCACATAAATTTAGAAAACCTCAATCTATATACAGGCATGTTGCAGTTAACGAACTCATCGCACTCGTCTGCTGTGTACCTTATGTCACCGTCAGATATTTTGACAGCTGTCATTTTCCTGTCACTGTCAATGTCACTTTTGACGTACAAGGGGCTAGATTTTATGGCTTCTAGTGCATATTTAACAGAGTATAAATCAACTTTATTTATGAGAACACCAGAAATTTGTTCTGATTGAGTAAGATTTTTATTGTATGTCGTTACTTGTGTGTGCTGGAAATGATATTATTTTATTAAACATACTTATTCTTTGTAACGTTAAAAGTTTTCATATAAACATTCTTCAAAAACATGTAAATTTTTACATGTGGGATTCGAACCCGCGCCTCTTGGACGCCGTCTGGGATCGCTAAGCGATGCGTGCGTTCTATATGCAGTGATATTTGTTAAACGATAATATGGGTATAAGAATTTAAACGCAAGCGCACATAAGTGTGACTGTAAACGCGACTGATTGTGGGTGGAAATGGAGGAGTGGAAATATTTAATATTTCCATTTTCTTCGCTCTAGTGTCAAGGCAAAGCGCGGCGTTAAGTTCCGCCACTTAACACGCAATGCCTCCGAATTCGTCGGTGCGTGGGGAACGGAGTGTCTTAACACTAGGTTCCCTCTGCCTACCCGCTGTGAGCGGGATACAGCGTGAAGCTCAAAACAAAAAAAAAAACGCGTATAAGAATCTGGCGCAGCTGGATATCGAACGCATAGTTTAGAGGTCAGATCGCTTGGACGCTATCCAAGAGGCGCGGGTTCGAATCCTGCTGCGTTCAATTTTTACACGTTTTCTAGACATATCTTATACAATTCTAAATATTTAATTTTATTTTTCACTTTAATATCTCCATATTCTCACCAAGTTTTTATATGTGGAAAAGGGCGTAAAAATAAGTAAAAATACTTACAAACCAATAATGCCTTTGTATGACAGCTTCACCGCGGTAAGGACTGAGTGGTAGGAACATGAAAACTATACACACTACAAGCATAGTGGATAAAACTAGCCAAATACGCTTGCGGTTGAATAGAAGTTCGATTCCCGACTGAAAAATAATAATAAGTGAATCAAATTATAGTAAAACATATTTTAGCTATAAATTTTATTATTAATTATTATTAAAAAAGGTAGTTAAAATAGTGATGTTAAATAAAATAATAGCTATGTCTTAATATTATCATGTGTATTTATCATATCTCAGCCTGACTTAAGCTTAAAATTAACTTTACTACCGGATTTAACTTAAGTTTTAGATTAAAGTCGCATTAAAAATGTTTATATTTATCAATAATATCAACAGACAGAAAAATGCCAATAAGCCTTTTTTTATATATGGAATAAAGGAGGCAATCGAGCAGAAGGCCCACCTGGTGTTAAGTGGCTACCTTCGCCCATAGACAACCACAACTTTAGAGTTATGGATACGTTGCCAGCCTCGGGGATGTAGGACAAGAGGAGGGAGGAAGGGTGGGAATGATAGGAATACGGAGAGCTGGCTTACATGCCATCGAATCACAGATGTTTGGCGGTTCGTCTTTGACACGATAGTGGTCGCGAGCCAGTCGGAGAACGAATCTCCTACCACCAAGCTACTGGGTTACCCAGCGGCGGGGGGAATTGTATTCTCAACTCGTCCCCACGGGGGAAAAGCCTAACTATTCATCGTCCAAAATATTTAAAAAATTGCATAATAACCAAAAAGGGGAAGTTTTCATTTTCTCAATAAGTACATAAAACCACATTCCGTAATTATAATGAAATTATTTTCATTTCCCTCAAGACAAAACATAGTCAAAAAATAAAGGACGGAGTGTCTTAACACTATGTTTTCTCACCTTATTTTACTACAAAAATATCAAAAGCTAAAATAAATAAGATATATTAGGTATTTACCACAGATAAGCACACGACGAGAGTCAAACCCGCGCTAACCGCAGCTATAATGAAGTCTGGGTAATCATTCCCAGATCTTCCCATTATAGGTATTAGGAACAGAATAAATCTATACGATAAGCCGTATCCGAATGTCGTGGAAGGCAAAGTCAGTATTATTTCTAATGCTAAGTGTTGAAACGCTGGAAAAAGAAAAATATTTACTTTTTAGACAACTACATGACTTTTCGCGGGATAGTGAGAGAGAGACAGAAGTTTTTTTTATTGAAGAAAGGGGGGCAAACGAGCAGAAGGACTACCTGATGGTAAGTAGTTACCTTCGCCCATGGACATCCACTACATTAGAAAGGTTGTGGATGCGTTGCCAACCTTAATGGGAGAGGCGGGAAGAAGGATGGGAATGGTGGGAATAGGGAGAGAGCTGGCTTACATGCCATCGAACCGGAACACATCATCAGAGAACGAATCTCCCACCACCAAGCTACTGGGTTACCCGCCTTTTACGGGACGCTACCCAGCGGCGGAGGGGAATTGTATTCTTAACCCGTCCCCCACGGGTAGAATACAATTCCCCTCCGTCGCTGGGCTGTCTGTCTACACTTTTTGCCCAAAATTCTTAACTCCGCAAATTATCTATACTTTTTTGAAGTTACTAAAGAAATGTAACATTATTCCTATTACAGGGAAATTCTTAACGATATAATAAAGTACTTAAAATTAATATATAAGTGAATAACTGTGTAATAAAGTGAATATTGGCTTCATTTTCTTTAAAAAGAAAATTGTTACTAAATTATATTATGTTGCTTTTTTCAAAATGAAATAAACATAGAAACATGCAAACAAATAATAAATTAAAAATAATAATAATAAATGAATAAATGAATAAATGAATAAATAAACAAACAAACAAATAAATAAAAATACACACCTGACAATCTCCAATACCTGACTAAAGTCGTAGTAATGAAACTACTTAAACTCATTATTACAAGAAAAACAGTTAAAATATATCGGATATTCGCTAAAAAGGAGAAAAAAGAGAGACAGAGAAGAGAAATAGAAGACATTAAACGAGTTGCCGTCAACGCTTGAAGACATCTTATTGAACGACTTAATGTGACCTGGAAACAAAAAAAATATTTTAGCTTCACGCTGTAACCCGCACGCACACAGCAGGGTAGGCAGAGGGAACCCAGTGTTAAGACACTCCGTTCCCCACGTAATGTCAAATTCTGGAGGCATTGTGTGTTAAGTGGTGGAACTAAACGCCGCCCTTTGCCTTGACATCAGGCCGAAAATGGATATATTAAATATTTCCACTCCTCGAATGGGAATCGAACCCACAACCAGTTGCATTTACAGTCACACTTTGTTCCCACAAGCAACTACTGGCCCCGTCTTGTTCAAAGCAAAAGTCCTCCAACATATTATAATATTTTTAGAAAATGTATAAAAATTTGAATGTATCTTGACTCGAGTTTTTCGAAATGTTATAATTTTTTCACGAATTTCTGTATACCCAATACATGGCTGAGTCGTCAGTGCGATGGTAAACAAGAAGTGCGGGTTCGAGTCCCGCCTCGTTATTATTTTTATGCATTTAGTGGGTAGAGGTAAAATTTCAGAAGCCAGTCGTGGCGCAGTGGCACGGACGTGTGACTGTAAAGGACTGGTTGTGGGTACGATTTTTAATTGTGTTTCTTTTATAGATTTACGTATTTGAATTTACTATTCTACATAATTTAATCTTGAAATAACATTTTTTTGGTCTATAAAGTGTAGGTGTTGTTTCCAAAATCTTAAACATTAGGAAATTGATATTAATTAAACCAACATGTTTAGAGTTTAGGTAAAAAAGTACCTTATTACTTCTCCAAAAGTCAAATATATGTGAAGCAGTTAAACCTCCTATTGTAAACGGTATACAATATAACGGTATGACCATCCAGTTATCTGATAAATATCTGAAAACAAATGAAAAAATTATTTAAAAATTAGAATAGGCCATCTTGGTTCAGAGTTTGCCTCTACACCAGAGTGAAGAAATGGAAATAATAAATATTTCCGCTCCTCGAGTGGGAATCGAACCCACAACCAGTCGTGTTTAGAGTCACACTGTGCCCACAGCCCACGACTGGCCTCAATACAATTACATATGTTCCAAAGAGGATTTCAACCTGTGACTACAAACTTAGAAGCAATTTAACTTGTAAAAGAATAATACAGAATACAAAAGTAATTTACTATTTAATTTAGTCATTTGTTCAAAGTATAGTAAGTATTTATTTTCATTTTCTTTGCTCTGGTGTCGAGGCAAAGCGCGGCGTTCAGTCCCGCCATGTAACACGCAATGCCTCCGAATTTTGCGGTGTGCAGGGAACGGAGTGTCTTAACACTACGTTCCCTCTGCCTATCCGAATGTGTGCGGGATACAGCGTGAAGCTAAAAAAAGTAAAATTTCTTATATAAATTTAGTTAAAAAATGACATATAAAAATAATTACAAACCTCATTTGCGTCGTTGTATTTATCATAATATACGTAAAAACAGCAACAGTGACTGTTCCAGACATTAGACAAAATATTCTTCCCGCCATTGACCATATAAGCTCAGTTATTATAGATTTACCTGAAAACACACAAAAAATGGTATAATTTTAATTTCACATACTTGAAAACACAAAACAATACATAAAGTGTCTAAAGTACTCATAAAGTTTGGGGCCAGTCGTGGCGCAGTGGCATAAGCTTTGTATGTAAACGACTGGTTGTGGGTTCGATTCCCATTCGAGGGGTGGAAATATTGAATATTTCCATATTCTTCTCACTGGTGTTGAGGCAAAGCGCAGACTTAAGTTCCGTTACCTAACACACAAAGCCTCCGAATTCAGCGGTGCGTGGGGAACAGAGTGTCTTAACTCTAGGTTCCCTCTGCCTACCCGAATGTGTGCGGGATACAGTGTGAAACTATAAAAAAAATATCTTCTGACTGACGATACCATACTGAAAATAGAAGAAACGTACATATATATAGTAGGAGGGCATTTTTTTCAGCTTCCCACTTTTCCCCACATAGCAAAGCAGTCAATAGGAACCTAGTGTCAAGACACTCCGTTCTTCACGTACGGTCGGAAATCGAGACACTACGTATTAAGTGGTGGAATTCAACGCCGCGAGTTTAAAGAAATTAAATAATTTTTAATATAATCAAATGGGGTAAATGAAGATAAATTATGTGATCATTCCCTAGAATGTATATTGATTCAAGCTTTGCCTTTATATTACTAAAATATTTTATACTTTTTTTAGCTTCACGCTGTATTCCGCACACTTTCGGGTAGGCAGAGGGAACTTAGTGTTAAGACACTCCGTTTCCCACGCACCGCCGAATTTGCAGGCATTGCGTCTTAAGTGGCGGAACTTAACGTCCCGCTTTGCCTCGACACCAGAACGAAGGAAATGTAAACATTAAACATTTCCACTCCTCGAGTGGGAATCGAACCCTCAACCAGTCGCGTTTACAGTTACACTTACATGCCTCTGCGTCGCGACTGGCTACAATATATTTTAATAAAATATTAAAATATGATCACTCTTCAAAATCGAATTAAAAACTTCTATTTAATCTATTATATCAATTTCTGTTGTAGCCAGTCGTGGCCCAGTGGCACAAGCGTGTGACTGTAAACGACTGGTTGTGGGTTCGATTCCCACTCGAGGAGTGGAAATATTTAATATTTCCATTTTCTTCGCTCTGGTGTCGAGGTAAAACGCGGTATTGTGGGGAACGGAGTGTCTTAACGCTAGGTTCCCTCTGCCTACCACGCTGTGTGCGGGATATAGTGTGAAGCTGAAAAAAAAATATTAATTCTAAATCTAAGCTATCAATAAAATAAAATCACTAATATTTATTTTAAATATTAGTGATTTTAAAAAAATGGCAACACTCACGAAATCCAAAAAGCCGCAGATAATATATAACACTAGTAAATCCCAATACAGCCACAATAAAATCGATTATAAAAGCAGTTAAATACGAATACGTTATTAAAAATAAGCCAACGTAATCGTAATATACTCCAGATGTATCGTTTGTCTATAAAAAAAAAACAAAATTAAATTGGGAAGTAAGAGAGAATAGTGTCGAGTCACTCCGTTTTTCTTTCAGACTGATTTTAAGGCATTAAGAGAGCGGAGAAATTAAAATATTTTCTATATAATACTACTACTAAATTGGGTTGTGGGTTCGATTCCCACTCGAGGAGTGGAAATAATTAATATTTCCATTTTCTTCGCTCTGGTGTCGAGGCAAAGCGCGGCGTTAAGTTCCGCCACTTAACACGCAAGCCTCCGAATTCGGCGAAAAGTGGGGAACGGAGTGTCTTAACACTAGGTTCCCTCTGCCTACCCTGCTGTGTGCGGGATATAGCGTGAAAAAAAAAATCTTTGAGTGATAATCGAACCCTCAACCCATTGCGATGATAGTCAGACGATGGTCTCTAATATTTTTTGTTTCACACCAACATTAAATTAATACTATATCTTGTACAACATAGCTTGATTTTTTTGACAGATGGGCTAGTGATGGGAAACAGAAAATATCTGGTACTCAAAAAAATAACATTTTAAACTATGACGAGATTTACATATTTCGACTCATGTTTTGTGGCCAGTCGTGGCGCAGTGGCACAAGAGTGTGACTGTAAACGACTGGTTGTGGGTTCGATTCCCACTCGAGGAGTGGAAATTATATTTCCTTTTTCTTCGCTCTGGTGTCGAGGTAAAGCGCGGCGTTAAGTTCCGCCACTTAACACGCAAGCCTCCGAATTCGGCGGTGCGTGGGGAACGGAGTGTCTTAACACTAGGTTCCCTCTGCCTGCCCTGCTGTGTGCTGGATACAGCGTGAAGCTATTTATTTTTTTTTTTTTGACTCATGTTTCTTTGGATAAGTTGTTTGGTCCCATTTTCTGAACCAACTATTTAAGGTCCAAAAATATCCTGTATGTAAAAATTAAGATTGAAAAATAAAATAGTTTTAATATTAAAACAGTTTTTATTAATGAAGGGGAGGGAGCACAGCCAAGATCATCATCACCAGAGTCTTCGGAGCCGGAGTGTCATCATCTCGAACTTCAATATATATTTTTTGCCCATTTTATACTTTTTGTCCATTCAAAGATATTATGTGTTGATTTGGGGAAACCAACGGTTTTCGGTTGTGGGTTCGATTCGTATCAAGAGATACAAACTCTTAATTATTATATTTCATTTTCTTCGCTCTGGTGTCGGGGCAAAGCGCGGCGTTAAGTTCCGCCACTTAACAAATAATGTCTCCAGAATTCTTTGGAAAGTAGGGAACGGAGTGTCTTAACACTAGGTTCCCTCTGCCTACCCGCTGTGTGCGGGATACAGCGTGAAGCTAAAGAAAAATTAATAAAATAAAGTAAAAAATATGAAGAACTTAAAATTACTTACTTCATTCCTCAATTCCACATTATCTGCAGTTTCTGTAATAACATTCAAAAGCATGTCCCCAGCATTTTGTATGACGCCTTTTTGTATATAATACGTCTTATCATTCCGCGTGTGGTACACATTACCATCTCTTATGAACGCTATGTCTATACCTGTGGGTAAAATAAAAAAATATATGTAAGCTCGCGGAATCTCAGGTGCCCTTAATTATTGTTTTTTTTTACTGCCATTACTTTAAGTTTGCTAACTTCTCCTAGGTTTTCATGCTGTTAAAACAGGTTTAGGAAAAAATTAAAATATTAATATGAATTTACAGTTTTGATAACTGGTATTCCTTTTAAAAACTTTAAGAACGAAATTACTGTTAGCTACTATATTTAAAATAGAGGTTGCAACTGGCAGCCCCCGACGAAGTTGTCCCCATCATCTCGTTACATATATTCTTTTAGGCGGGGGATTTCTAGTTATTTTATCCTTTTTCAATTACAATTAAACCGTCGTGGGTATTTTCAAAATTTTTAATTTTGTTTTTTATTTTAAACTTTTTAAAGTGAATAGATATACATTATATATTATTACATAATTTCGAAATACTTTATATTAATCTTCATGCAAATCCAAAAAAAATTATAAACCCAATGCTTTCTGGTTATCAAATGCCTATTGCAGCGCCTGGCAGATTGTCACCGCAACATTTTTAGGAAACTTAAGTTTAACCAAATCAGTGAAAATCACAAAACCCACTAGTAGTTTTGATTTGGAACAAATTAATTTATACTGGAGCGCCCCGTGGTAGTTTGTGATATGGCATATAAAAACACGCAACAATTAAACCTGAACCTATCACAGAAAACCGCATCTAAATAGGTTTCACACAAAAATACAAGCAAATGCTTACTACAGCGCCCCCTGGTGAGGTGTCACCACGACACATATACGAGAACACGCGCTAATTGAGCCTGATCCTATCGTTGAAAACTGCATCAAATTCAGACTCGTAGTTTTAACTTTGCACCATCAAATGTTTAATGAAGCGCCCCCTGGTGAGTTCTTAACGTAAAAAAAAACTAAAAACATACACCAAGTAAAGGTAAATCTAATACTGAAAACTCTGTCCAATCGGACTAGTAGTTGTGGTTTTACATTAAATATTATAAACAAATGTTTACTGCAGCGCCCTCTGGTGAGTTAACACGATAAAGCATATCCAAGAACATGCACTAATTAAACTTGAGCTTATCACTGAAACTGCATCCAAATCGAATTCGTCATTTTAGCTTTGCACAAACAATATTTTACTGCAGCGCCCCCTGGTGACTTGTCACCGTAATATAAATTTAAAAACATGTACTAAACAAAGCGGAATCTAATACTGAAAACTCTTTCCAATCGTACTAGTCCTTTTTGTTATACACAAAAAATGGAAGCAGCTACTTACTGCAGCGCCCCCTAGAGAGTTGACACATACTTGAAAATATGCACTAAGTAAACATACATGACACATTTATGAAAATATGCACTAAGTAAACTTGAATCTATCATTGAAAACTGCATTCAAATCGGACTCGTAGTTTTAGTTTTGCACAAACAAATGTACTTACTGCAGCGCCCCCTGGTGAGTGATCACCGTAACACATATATGAAAAGATGCACCAATTAAACCTGAACCTATCGTTGAAAGTTTCATCTAAATCGGACTAGTAGTTTTTACTCTACATAAACAAATGTTTACTGCAGCGCCCCCTGGTGAATTTTCACCGTAACGTAAAAACAAAAATTTTAAAATATGTACGAAGTAAAGCTTAATCTAGTTCTGAAAACTCTAGCCAATCGGATAAGTAATTTCGGTTTTAGACAAATAAATATTAGAAAAATTTTGGTTTTACACAAAAAAACTCAAACAAATGCTTATTACAGCGCCCCCTGATGAGTGGTCACAATAGCACATATATGGAAAGACGCACCAATTAAGGCTAAACCCATCCTTGAAAGTTTCATTTAAATTGGACTAGTAGTTTTTGCTCTGCATAAACAAATGTTTAGTGCAGCGCCCCCTGGTGAGTTTTCCCCGTAACAAAAAAAGAAAAATCTTAAAATATGCACGAAGCAAAGATAAATTTTTTTATGAAAACTCTTTTTAATCGGAGCAGTAGTTTCGGTTTTAGACAAATAAATACAAAAAAAGTACAAACAAATGCTTACTGCAGCGCCCCCTGGTGGTTTGGCACGATAAAACATATCCAAGAACATCCACCAATTAAACTTGAATCTACCACTGAAAATCTATTGAAATCAGACTATTATTTTTTGAGATAATTGAAAACGAATGTTTTCACGTAAAATGCTTACTGCAGCGCCCCCTGGTGAGTTAAGGCAATAAGACATACATAAGAACATACGCCAATTGAACCTTAACCTATCATAGAAAACCGTATCAAAATCGGACTTATAGTTTTGGAAATAATTGACATAGTAATTTGCACAAACACACAAACAAACAAACAAACAAACAAACAAACAAACAAACAACCTCTCACCCCAAACACATATACAGTCGCCGTTCCGTCGCGGGTAAAAAATAAATAAATAAGATAAAAAACGCGGCTTTGATTTTCACCTCTCAACATGAAATGTCTCCATTTCCGGCGGAATTTGAAGAACGGAGTGTCTTGACACTAGGTTCACTCTGACTACCCCGCTAAAAATATACATGAATCAGCACAAAAAAAATAAAATTGACAATAATATAGCGAAAATCTTACCTTCTATACCACCAAAATCTCTGAAAATCCTAAAATCTGTATCAGAAGGCACAATACCAGACTCAAACAGCACTTCGCCTAGCCCTTGAGCGTTAGGTCTAGAACAAGTCTTCTTATACATATCTAGAACTCTACGATCTGTTACCTGAAAGAGAAATTATAAAAAGAAAAAAAACAAAATTAGTAATATTTTTTTTAGCTTCACGCAGTATCTCGCACACAGCGGATAGGCAGAGGGAACCTAGTGTTAAGACACTCCGTTCCTCATCTTTCGCTGAATTTTTTGAAAGTATTGCGTGTTAAGTGGCGGAAGTTAAACTTTGCTTCGACATCAGAGAAAAGAAAATGGAAATATTAAATATTTCCACTCCTCGAGTGGAATCGAACCCACAGCCGTAGTGCCAGACGTTATCAAAATGCGCCACGACAGCTGTATGTATTATATTAGGCAAATAAATATTTTACATCTTGCTTACAAGTACCTACTCTGTTTTTCTTTATCTTTTCCCGTAATCCATTATTTAAAGAAGGACAATCAGGGAGAACATAGTGTCACGACACTCTTTTGAAAAATACTATAAAAACATTGAAATTAATATTTCAAAATATTAAATATAATACCCAGTGTTGGCCAAAATTCAATTGCAATTAACAATTCATTGTTTGTTTGTGGGGAAATCACATAAAAATCACAATTAGCTGAAAATTAATTAGTTCTTAATTATTACACTACAATTAACTTTGAATTAATAGTTAATTGTGATTTTCGCATAAACAAATGATCAACTGTTAATATTTAATTGTTTATTGCAATTAAATATTAATTTCTAAACCTATATGTGAGTATAATAAAAAACAATTTTTTCCCGTGGGGGGACGGGTTAAGAATACAATTCCCCCCCCGCCGCTGGGTAGCGTCCCGTAAAAGGCGGGTAACCCAGTAGTTTGGTGGTAGGAGATTCGTTCTCCGACTGGCTCGCGACCACTATCATGTCAAAGACGAACCGCCAAATATCTTATGATGTGTTCCGGTTCGATGGCATGTAAGCCAGCTCTCCCTATTCCCATCATTCCCATCCTTCCTCCCTCCTTCTGTCCTACATTCCCAAGGCTGGCAACGCATCCATAACTCTAATGTTGTGGATGTCTATGGGCGAAGGTAACCACTTAACACCAGGTGGGCCTTCTGCTCGTTTATTCCATAAAAAAAAAAATCTATACATTACTTGAAAAACACTTGGCTTTCCGTTCATTCCGGCTGAGTCCAAATTGATAACATTCGTGACACCTTTAGACCAGGGATGTTGAAGGAAGCCGTGACTTGCCTGTGGGGAGAATTTTTTTTTATATAAAATAGAATATAATGGTGCAGTGACACGAACGTGTGACTGTAAACGACTGGTTGTGGGTTCGATTCCCACTCGAGGAGTGGAAATATTTAATATTTCCATTTCCTTCCGAGGCAAAGCGCGGCGTTAAGTTCTGCCACTTAACACACAATGTCTCCGAATTCGGCGGTGCGTGGGGAACGGAGTGTCTTAACACTAGGTTCCCTCTGCCTACCCTGCTGTGTACGGGATATAGCGTGAATCACACTAAAAAAAAAAACTTTTTTTTCAAAAAAAATGTCACTAATATATTTTTTTTAATAAAAAAAAACACAAGTGAATTAATATTAAATTTACACAAAGAATATTCTACAAAAAAGGTTTTAATTCTTACCAACAAAGAAGCTTCTTCCGCGCCATTAAATAGAAAAACAATATTATTTTTAAACTTTTTCTTCCTCCTCGATAATTTTGATAGCACCTCCGCCATTGCAGCGCAAAATACGCCATTATCAGATGCGCCTAAGAAAATAAAAATATCGTGGAATTAAGACACTAAATATATTTTAAGTCGTTTTATAATAATTACTCGTAGACTTGGTGAACACGTTAAGTGGCGGAACTTAACGCCGTGTTAAATTTTTGTTTTTTGCAGTGTCACGTTTTTTCCTGCACAACGCGGGGTGAGTGAGAGGGGACCGAGTGTCAAGGGACTCCGTTCTTCACTTCGCCTGGCCCGGAATCGCGACATTGCCTGTTGACTGGTGGAACTCAACGCCGAGCTTTTTGTCTTAAAATATAATCATTCCCTGAGTGGGAATCGAACCCACAGCTTTAGAGTCAGATAATGACCCACTGCGCGACGACAGTTTCGACGGCCTCGATAGAGGCAAAGGTTATTTACTTTTAATTTAAATATTATTTCCTCAAGTAGGAATTGAAACCACAATGTTACGTTTCCAGGGAGCCAAATCAGGGGATTGGTTAATATAAGAAATATATTATTTCCCTGAGCTGCAATGGAACCTTCAACCAATTCCACAAAAAAGTAGAAAATGTAGGAAAAAATTATAATTAAAAAATTAAAAAAAAAACGCGTATGACAAAAACTTACCCATAGCATAAGGTACCGAGTCATAATGACAGTTGACAAGCAAAGACGGGCCAGTTGTACCGTCGGGATTGAACCCGCTCTCTCCTTCCAACACTGCTATGATATTAGACGCGTTGCGATAACAATTCACATTTGGCACTTTGAAAGCTAGCCAATAATCACCTGGATATAATATAATCTAGTTATAGAACAAAAGGAGGAATCTCAAATAAAAATAAATAAATATAAAAAAGGAGTGGCCAGTCGTGGCGCAGTGGCACAAGCGTGTGCCTGTAAACGACTGGTTGTGGATTCGCTTCCCACTCGAGGAGTGGAAATATTTAATATTTCCATTTTCTTCGCTCTGGTGTAGAGGTAAAGCGCCGCGCTTTGTTATTACTAGAACCTATTTAAATTTCCATTTTTTTTAATTTAATGATTTCCCGGAGTATGAATCGAAGCCACAACCATCGGGTTTACAATCAGACCCTCAGCCACGACAACCTCAAAGGTGCAAAAATAAAAAAAATACAAAGTAGATTGTGATTGTGGCATATGTTACATTGGTTGAACAAATACAATCGTTAAAAAAGACATTTAGAAAACGTATAAAAATTAGAACGCAGCGGGATTCGAACCCGCGCCTCCTGATACTGTCCAGGCGCTCGTTACGTTCCTAAATGTCTTTTTCAATTTTTTTAAGTGTGGAATAACACTTTAAAAATGTTTAAAAGTAAATAAAATCGTTATTAGAAGGAACATATCTTTGTGGCCAGTCGTGGCCCAGTGGCACAAGAGTGTGACTGTAAACGACTGGTTGTGGGTTCGATTTCCACTCGAGGAGTGGAAATTATATTTAGATTTTCTTCGCTCTGGTGTCGAGGTAAAGCGCGGCGTTAAGTTCCGCCACTTAACACGCAAGCCTCCGAAGTCGGCGGAAAGTGGGGAACGGAGTGTCTTAACACTAGGTTCCCTCTGCCTACCCTGCTGTGTGGGGGATATAGCGTGAAGCTATTTTTTTTTATATCTTTAATGTCAAGAAAGGGCGTGTATTGAAGTCATCTGTGTAACAACGGATAAACTCAACGGAAAACTTAACCATTAAATCAGCTTTGATAAGCCAAATCCTCGCTAAGGAAATCAGATATATCCCTAGAATGACCCACGAGGCTATTAAAATACGAAAACTTCTTAAATTAAATTAAAAAAAAAACACTGTTAAACTTTCCGCCATCTGGGACCCAATTCTAAAGATTTTAAAGTCAAAATACCACCACATCAGGTATGGTACAGGCAGCTCATTCTGCAAGAATCCAAAGCAGTACACGAGGCAATTAAAAAATCTTTGGCGGTAGTTTGATATAATGTTTTAACTGACAGACGAATGCCACTTCAGTCTACTCGCAAGTGACCACCGACTACTGTAAAGTGTTCGAAACCGAGAGTTTTCTTAAAATGTAGTTTTAAATATCAAAAGTATACGCGAGTAATCCGCTTTATAATAGTTTCTTTTTAAAATATTTAAAAATCGCGAAAACAAAGATCTTGTTACTAAGAACGGTTTTAGTTAGAAATAATATTTAATATACTTATAAATGTATAGTGTACTAGTTGAAAGATTTTTACCTGAAAGTGTAAAGTGTTTTCTTGGTATTAAAAGTGTTATAATTACAAGTGTAAAGTGACAAGTGTTTTAGACAGAAGTGCAAGTGTAGATGTTTCTTAAGACACTGCAAGTTTATATTCAGGACTTACCAGAGACAAACTGCCAATCCGTGACAACAGGTAAGTTAGAATTACTTGCAATTTCATCCACCATTTTCTTTACATCGTATGTTTTATTTAAGTGATACGGTAAACCAGACACTCTTGGCCCGTCTCCAAGGATCACTTTTAAATATTTCCTCGCACTTTCTTCGCTAAATATGTTCGAATTCTAAAAACATACAGAAATATGTAAATAGTTTTCTATCATTATTTTTTTTTTATCTTCACGCTGTATCCCGCACACAGCAGCATAGGCAGAGGAAACCTAGTGTTAAGACACTCCGTTCTCCACTTTCAGGCTTGCGTGTTAAGTGGCGGAACTTAACGCCGCGCTTTTTACCTCGACAATGACTTCTATTAAATGGTTTTAATTTTTATGATATAAATCTGTATTGGCCAGTGGCCAGGCCAGTCGTGGCCCAGTGGCACAAGCGCGTGACCGTAAACGACTGGTTGTGGGTTCGATTCCCACTCGAGGAGTGGAAATTATATTTCCATTTTCTTCGCTCTGGTGTCGAGGTAAAGCGCGGCGTTAAGTTCCGCCACTTAACACGCAAGCCTCCGAATTCGGCGGAAAGTGGGGAACGGAGTGTCTTAACACTAGGTTCCCTCTGCCTACCCTGCTGTGAGCGGGATATAGCGTGAAGCTAAAAAAGACTAAAATCTGTGTTTTGTTTATTATTAAGTGATGTATTGGGAATGATGTTTCAAGACACTGTTGCAGTGTTGTGTCACTAAGTTAGCGGAATGTCACGTCACTGGTTACTAGTCATGACACTAAATCTAACTTATCATAATTAGAAAAAAATAAGAAGATATTGAGAATTTAAGTTAAAATCAAAATCATAAAAACATTTTATAAATTTGGCATTTCGTTTATAAATTTTAATTTCTATTTTTTTTGGAAAAAAAATTTTGTTATTTTTTAACGTCAAGTCAAAACATATAGAGACATTTCTGTGACAAATATGAAATGACTAAGAATCCTACAAAAGTATTATATTAATTTTTTTTTTTTATTTCTTTGAAAAACTAAATTATTATTTATTTTTTTAATATTAAGTTAAAATGTAAATATTTCTTTCTATATACAGATATTTCTTTGACAAGCGAATTGCCTAAAACAAGACTCGAATCCACGTACGTCAAATATATAGCATAAAGTAATATATACTTTATTACTTATCGCTATAGAAAGAAACATAGATAATCTGAATATTTAGATTATTACAGTTATAACTTCTGAAATTGCAGGCTCAAATAAATACTATCCATACTGTCTGTCTGTTTGTGACGCTTTCACGACAAATCTGGGATGAATTTAGAATAAAAATAGATGATAACTCAGGGTCAAAGACCCAAAATTAAACAAAGGTTACCTTACTTTTAGGAAATTTATAGTGTTACTTTTTTAAAAAAATCAACCGCTGAAGGTTTATAAAAAGTTGTATGAAAAAAAAAATATTTTGTGGCCAGTCGTGGCGCAGAGGCACAAAACGTGACTGTAAGGTAACTGTTCATGGTTTCGATTCTAACTAGAGGAGTGGAAATTTTATTATTTCCATTTTTCTTCGCTCTGGTATCAAAGCAAAGCGCGGCGTTAAGTTCCGCCACTTAACACGCAATGCCTCAAGAATCCGGTGCGGCGCCTCAAGAATTCGGCGGTGCGTGGGGAACGGAGTGTCTTACACTAGGTTCCCTCTGCCTTCCCTGCTGTATGCAGGATACAGCGTGAAGCTAAAAAAATGCTATAAGTAATTCTATAAATATACTTATACTCACATCGCTTTCTGGAACTACTTGAGGCATATCATTGTCTATAATTTTCGTTACGAAAGCCACTAAAAGGTAGAACGCTAGTAATAATATTAAAAACGGGCTCGGAATCTGAAAAAATAATAATAAAAAAATATAGAAAAGTATTAAAAATTATTATTAGTATTTTATAGCCAGTAGTGGTTGTGGGTTCAATTCCCACTTGGAGGTATGATTGTATTTAAATTTTCATTTCTCTGTTTCTGAAAGTGAAGGACGGAGTGTTTTGACACTAGGTCTCTGACTACTCTGAAATGTGCCAAAAAGCGTAAAGTTGTAACGCTTATTAAATTTTGTCTCTCCTAAACAAAATATGTAAAGAAGTTTTTTTTATATAATATATATTTTTTAATACTAGTACCCACCGTGTTCTGTAGAGAACTTAACGCATTATTAGTCGTCAAACAATATCAAATATTTACATATCTTATATTACCTTCTATATGCGAGATTGGAAATAAATGACCATTAATCCATACTTATATTATAAATGCGAAAGTCTGTGTGTTTGTCTGTCATGCTTTCACGGCTAATCTACCGGTCCGATTTGGATGAAATTTAGAATGAAAGTAGTAATAGATACTGAGTCTAATATAGGCTACTGATTTTTTCAAAAATCAACCGCTGAAGGGTTGAAACAGGGGATGAAAATTTATAAGAAAAATCTAAACCGCTTGACCGATTATAATGAATTTTGGCATAAATATAGTTCATAATCTAAGCTTAAACATAGGCTACTTTATTCTTCAAAAACCCACCCCCGAGGGTTGAAATATAACGAAGCAGTTGTGTAGTTAGTTACTCATAAATCACCATTAATCACCCATTATCCAAATATTAATGACATAAATACTCGTAAAAAAGAAAAAAATACAAGCTAATTTCACTAGCACACATTAAAGCCAAAAATGATTGTCGTACAAAAAGCTCGATAAAATATTTTTGATATACTTATGAATGAGTTTAAAAAATGACTCTAATTATAATGAGATAATACAGTGGACCCCGGTTATAGCGCGGAGTACGGTTAAAACATATTTAGTTTAAACAGCTAATGGCGTTATATCGAAGAACGCTTTATCCCTATACTTAGTGGCTTTTGATATAAACAGGTGAATTATTATCACTTTATTTAATAATTATATAGAGGAAAATGGCTCTGGGTTCGATTCCGGCTCTGTTAAAAGATTATATAATTTCTTAATTGACCCTCTGGTGACAAGACTAAACGCAGCGTTGGGTTCCGCCACTATCATCCATACTTATATTATAAATGCGAAAGTCGGTCTGTTTGTCTGTCACGCTTTAACGGATAATCTACCGGTCCGATTTGGATAAAATTTACAATGAAAGTAGTAATAAACTCAGAGTCTAACATAGGCTACTTATTTTTTTGTAATGAATATAGGAATAAATATAGTTGATAATCAAAGGTCAAAGGTAGGCTAATTTATTTTTCAAAAATCTACCCCCGAGGGTTGCAACATAACAAAACAATGAGGCAGTCCACGCGCCCAAGCCGCGAGCGGGTCGCTAGTATTATTATAAGGTTAGTTTACTTAAGTTACGCATGAATGTAACCGTGACTATTAGTAACGTCGTACGCGTTTCAACAGGGTACAGGCGCGATATAACGAGGGTCCATTATATATTTAAAAAAATGAAGAATATATACCAAATGAATATAAAGAAGATATAAAAGCAACATAGCAGTCATGCAAACGGCGCTATCATATAAGCAATAAACTAAATATCTTAAATAATACGTTTATCGATAAAATATTGTTCATAGCATTATCAAAATATTTTTATTATTATTATTAATAAAATAAAGAGGCCAGGCCAATCCACGTCTTGTGGGCATAAAGTATGACTGTAAACATGACAGGTTGTGTGTTCGATTCCCACTTGAAAAAATGCATATAGATATTATTTTCATTTCTCCCCTTTGGTAAGCAATAAAGAGTGACCAAGCTTGAACACTCAATACGCAATTAGAAAGTGGAAAACGGAGTGTCTTGACACTAGGTTCCGTGATTACTCGACTATCCGAAAAAAAATGGTAAATGTATAGGTAAGTTTCTTTGTTTTTAGCTTCACGCTGTATACCGCACACGTTCGCGTAAGCAGAGGGAACCTAGAGTTAAGACACTCCGTTCCCCACTTTCCGCTGAATTTTGGAGCTATTTTGTGTTAAATGACGAAACTTAACGCCGCTTTGCAACTCCAGAGCGGAGAAAATGGAAATACTTAATATTTCCACTGTTCGAGTGGGAATCGAACCCGCAACCAGTCGCGTTTACTAGACACTTTGTGCCCACAAGCGTCGACTAGCCTCTTACTTACTTACTAGCCTTTATATATAAGTAATTTGCTTAAAATAAATAAGAAATGCCCAAAAATATAGCAAATATATAAGCTAATATGCGTAACAATATAAAACATAACAATGTTAACCGTTTCAGAGGGTTTTTCATCATGATCGTTAATCCCGAAATGTGGTAGCCCCGGATGAGTGCGAGAGTGTCTTTTGCTCTGTAAATATATGAAATCTTTATAAATAATATATATATATTTAGCTTCACGCTGTAACCCGCACATAGCAGGGTAGGCAGAGGGAACCTAGTGTTAAGACACTCCGTTCTCCACTTTCCGCCGAATTCGGAGGCTTGCGTGTTAAGTGGCGGAACTTAACGCCGCGCTTTACCTCGACATCAGAGCGAAGAAAATGGAAATATAAATTCCACTCACGAGTGGATAATAAATAAATAAATAAATAATATATAATTATAAATAATATATAATTACTTAGATATATAAACAATATACATATAGAAGCGATAGAAACCGCTATCATTGTGGGTTCGATGTCTGTTCAGGGGTATACTTTTATTTCATTTTTCTTCATTGGGTACAGACAAAGTGCAGCGTACATATTTACAACAATTTTTTTTAGCTTTACGCTACATCCCGCAGACAGTGGGAAGACAAAGGGAACCTAGTGTTAAGACACTCCGTTCCCCATCTTCTGCTGAATTTTTTAAGGCATTGCGTGTTAAGTGACGAAACTTAACCCCACGGTTTGCCTCAACATCAAAGTGAAGAAAATGTAAATAATAAATATTTCGTCTCCTTGAGTTGGAATCGAACCCATAAACAGTAGTATTTACCATTTACACTTTCTTTGCGCCACGACTGACCTTATATCTCTTTTCTTATAATTACAAAATATGACGTATTTTATGTTTATATTATATCCTCTAGCTCCCAACCAGAAAGGTACCCACTTACAATTCACATATGAGTCAACGTATGGTTACGACTAAAAAACTAAGTAATAATTATCAATTTTGGAGCCTATCTTCTATCGCCAATAACTTCAGCCAACGTCAAAGTGAACATTCTAAAGGACTTTCCAATTAGCAACAAAATATAACATCTACAGACAGGAAAGTACACTATTAATGTATACACATTTAAGGTCAGTCGTGGCTTCTATGGACAAAGTGTTACTGTAAACGCAAATGGCTGTGGGTTCGATTCCCACTCAAGGAGTGGAAATATTGAATATTTCCATGTTCTTCGCTCTGGTGTCGAAGTAAAGCGCGGCGTTAGTCGTTCCGCCACTTAACATGTAATGAATCCAGAATTCGGCGAAAGCACATCTTTTGTTGAACGGAGTGTCTTAACACTAGGTTCGCTCTGCCTACCCTGCTGCGTGCGAGATAAAGCTTGAAGTTGAAAAAAAAATATTATATATATCATCGTTCGGCATGTAAAACGAAACTATTGCAAAAAAAAATCTGAAATTTTTCATATAGTTGATGTCACGTTTAAATACGTAAATGAATTTTCAGACTTTAAAGAAATAAATTGTATAAAGCAGCTTCATCCCGTATAACAAGGTAGACAAAGACAATCCAATGTTCAGACACTCCTTTCTCTACTTTCCATTCGAAATCGAGACAACGCATGTTATGTGGCGAAACATAAGTTCTTGATATGAGGTACCAGGAAAAGGAAATGAAAATAATATAAATATCATCATTAGTGTTAAAAGTCAGACTGTCAGACTGTCCCACTATGACTTCATTATTATTTACTGCAGAAAATATAAGGAATATGTGTAAATAATTTAAGATATTTTTCCTTAAAAAGTAATAAACAATAAGGAAAAAATAAATATATTAGTAATATCAAATACTTTGGCTTTGAATAATAATAATGTTATTTTATTTCATGAGTTCATTTAAAATGGGGTCAGTTGAGGCGCAGTGGCACGAAAGTGTGACTGTAAACTACTGGTTGTGGGTTCGATTCCGGTTGTGCAAAGCGCGGCGTTAAGTTCCGCCACTTAACACGCAATACCTCCGAAATCGGCGGAAAATAGGGAACGGAGTGTCGTAACACTAGATTCCCTCTGTATACCCCGCTGTGTGCGGGATACAGCGTGAAGCTAAAAAAAAGTTTTAACCTTTATTATGATTTACAAATATTATTAAAAACAAAAATAGGCATTCTGTTGTACAGAAACAATACTTATTGTTGCACTGTGGGACAATTTCCGACTGTAAAAACAATTGTTACTGGCAATGATTTCATTTAAATCATTTTTATTTAACTGCTCTAGTACCTGAGATAAAATGGAAAGCGTAGAAACAGAGTGTCTTGACACTAGGTTCTCTCTGAAAAAGCTATGATTTCATATCAAAACAAATGAGAATATAGTAGTCACATTAAGTATTAATAATTTGTAAATTAATTGATTTTGTCAACGTCTTTAGAGTGTTTACAAATTATGTACCAGGAAATATATACATTAATACTTAAGTTTGAATGCAGAATATACATTTATTTTTAAATATATATGTATCAATTTAAAATGTGGGATTTTTTTTCAAAATAAAATGAAAATATATAAAAATACAAATACTATTTAATTTAATTATTATCTAATTTAAAATTGTTTGATACAATTACATTATGATCAATTAAGATAAAGAAAATGGCAAAAATAGATACTAGATCTAAAGTTAAGAAATTAAGGATAATGTTAAGAAATAGTAACCCAATGAGTTTAATTCAATTTTAAAAATCATACCTTTTTATTTACTTTGTTTATTAATGACTATTCTTATTTCTGGATAATAGTAAATATAGTATAATGAAATATAAATTGAAAAGTTTATATATTATAAGAAATAAGTATACACAGGCACTAAAGAAGCCTTACTTGAAAACCCAGATTTAGCACACAGAAAAGTAACCCTAATTATTTAATTAAATTAAAATATACTTTAAAATTACTAACTTTTTAAAATTTGCAATAAGATTTTAGTAATATATTGTAAGTTTTTATAATAATTAGTGTAACAAAATAAATATGCATAAGAATTAACAGATTTCCTCTTAAAAAGAAAACAAATACTTACCGATGGCATTATGAAGAAATTAATTATTAGCTTAGGTTTATAACACGCCTAAAAGCCATAAAATAACAGAACAGAAAGGTTCATTGGCTTGCTTAACTTATCTTATTATTTGTTTACATTTATTACCGCTGTAACTTTTGAAACAATTATTAAGGGAATTTTATTTATGTTAATAACAGTTACGCAATCTTATTATTTTTTTAACAAACTCTTAAGAAAACTCTTAAGAAAGAAAATATCGGAAAAAGTTAAGTAATTAACTTTAAACACAAGTCACAAGTCCAAAATCAAAACACAAACAGAAATACATCTTTCCGCTAATGTCACAATGTGAATGTCACTATGACAGTTATATAATGTTGTCATTCTAGAACTTCTGTTTGTCTAAAAATTGATGGAAATAAAATCCTTTTTTAAATCTCATGATATAGATCTTAGACACAATAAAATTAATAAGTGTTTTTTTTATGAACCTTCTACGTTTTTTGTTTGAAATATAATTACTATTACTGTTTCGTTTTTTTATTTGGTATTGATCACGCGTTTAAACGAATACAAACTAATCTTTCAAAAAAGTAAAAAAAAAAAAAGCACTGAAAAAGACATTTATAGAAAACGTATAAAAATTTGGACGCAGCGGGATAAATAATATAACAACAATAAGTAATAGCGGATAATTTTTTATAATTTTTTAAATGTTTTCTTTAAATGTCATTTTCAATTTTCATAAGTGTGGAATAACACTTTAAAAATGTTTAAAAAAAGTAAAAAAGTACTCTCACCACGGGACGGTTCAATGACACTTAGACACAAGTTCATTGAATTACGTCTGATTTCAGTATCACCATATAACCTTAATATAATAAAAATAATTTTGGTGTGAGGTTTTCATAAGTAATTATCGCTGCGTTTATACTTCAACTCTTATTTGGAACCTAGAAAAGAAAGTGATTTAATTATATCATTCGTTCCATTAACAATTATTAATTTTGTTTATTTTCACTTTCAACAACGCACACGCTTCTCATGTTAATACACCCAATTTTCTAAATATTTACAATATCTTTTATTTCTTATACAATATGTATACAGCATTATACCTATACAAAAAAAAATTGCTATGAAAATAAAATGCAAAAAGGAAGGAAAATAATAGACAGTAATTATTTAGGTACTCAATGTTTTATTAATATTATGCTCACAATCTAAGAAGTGTATAGTTTTAACTACTGAATAAATTAAAAATCTGGTAATCTCTATCAAAGATTAGTATAACACCACCATTTTATCGCATCGTATTGAAAAATATAAAAAGAATTATTGTTATTAAAAAGTTTAGTTTCTTCATAATAAAATAAAATCTCATTCGGTATTATATATTGTGCTTTTCAAAATTTTGTAATAATGAATATTAAAAGGATTTTGGTTTTGTGCATTAGTAATAGTTCTTAGTCTATCTAAAATACACTTATTATTTAGCTTGCAGGTAAATATATAATTATAGCTACGTTTATACATTTTATTTACACAAATTTATATACATAACTAACAGATCTTTAAAACAAAAGCCTATACCGTAACATACGTTAAGTTATTCAACTAGTGGTAATCACATATAACCGTTAAAGTAAATAAGCAATTAAATAGGAAAATAAGAAGCAATGTTACAAAATTAAGTGCAATCAAACGCTAGCATGATAAAATTAAGTACAATTTTACACATTTGTGGGTAAAACATAAGAAACTGGCAACACCTTATTCTATATATTACACTTTGCCCACCTACAGTCAACACTTAATCTCCAAAGCAAAAACCGTCTATAAGGTAACTTATCTTACATATTTAGTTTAATTAAAGTTGTTTGCATTTATTAAAATACAATTCAATTCAGGCATTAAATGTTAATACTTGATAAAATACATTAGAAATACTTAGCGTGTACCATAAGGCGATATTAAACCAATAAAATCACATCACTTGTTTTTTTTTTATTAAATTTAAATACGAATAGTTTCTAAACGTCTTATTATATCTGTGTAAATGTCAATGTCACTGAAATGGCGGCAAATGTCACTTGATTTATATTTTATTTTAAATTTTAGTTTTGATATAACGGTACGTAGAGTCTATTTTCTCTTTGTGAATAATGTTAGAGATGGCACTAGGGGGAGGGAGGGAGACTGTCGTCACTCTCTAGGTAAGTGACGTAGTTGTCCTCCCCGTGAGGTCGCGGCGGCGGCAAGGAGGGGATGTCGTAGCCGTGCATCTGAAAATATAGATGAGGTAAAAATATAATATAAATAGTTAATTTTTGACATTTTTTAATGTAAGTGAAAGACAACGATTTGTGAAGCGTTTGTTTGTGTTTAGAAAAGATACAATTAATTAAAATGAAAATCTTAATTCAATTTAATAAATAAATCAAACAAATGCATATATACTAAAGAAAAAATTCGGAACTACCATAAATCCTATGATTTACTAATAAATTATAAAATTTATTACTTTTAAAAGTCGTAACTATTCTTTGACCATTAATTATTTCACCTTACAGCTCGGTAAAATTTAAATTCAGAGTTTTTTTTATAAGGACACGGTAATTGTTAATTACGCTCGATCACATTAGACACAAGTTAGTGAGAAACCTGTTCAGACTTTCAACTATATAAATAGTAAATTTTAGATCTTGGTTAATTTTATTATTTGCCATAGTTCAAACTCTTACATATTATTTGCGATATATTTGCGATGATAACGTAACAACTCGTTTCATCAAAATCAATTTCCTTTTATACAATTAGATGCTTGATATTCAAAATCTTTGCGGTGAGTTTTGCTTTTATCCATCTCCATAAAAACATGGTATTTTTTAAGCAACTCATAAAAATAAACCCTATCCTTGTAAAAACAAAATCGAATACCGTTTAACCTGTTTCTATAAAATATTAAAAATAAAGACTTTTTTTATCTGTATCCCGCACACGTTTGGGTAGGCAGAGGGAACTTAGTGATAAGACACTCCGTTCTCCACTTTCCGCCGAATTCGGAGGTATTGCGTGTTAAGGGAACGTAATACCGCGCTTTGCCTCGGACACCAGAGCGAAGGAAATAAAAATATTAAATTCCTGGAGTGGAAATCGAACCCACAATCAGTCGTTTACAGTCACAGGTTCGTGCCACTGCGCCACGAATGGCCCCAAGTAGGGAAAGTACAGTTGGTAATCATATTAATTTACATACGTAAGACTCAACAAACAAACAAACATAATTGACTAACAAGCTACTGAAAAATTGTTACTTTATAATAGCAAAGGTGCTGTATACATAAAATGCCTCAACAAACAAACAAACCTAATTAATACAATATAGTTACAATACTTTTTTTTAGCTGCACAGCAGGGTAGGCAGAGGGAACCTCGTGTTAAGACACTCTCCGTCAAACTGTTCCCTACTTTCCGCCAAATTTGGAGCCCTTGCGTGTTAAGGGGCGGAACTTAACGCCGCGCTATGCCTCGAAACCCTCTGGTTTTGATAGAAATATATCCGCTCCTCGAGTGGGAATCAAACTCACAACCAGTCGTTTACAGTCATACGCTTGTGCCACTGTGCCACGACTGGCCCCATTACAATACTTAAGGACCATCGATATATAAAACAAAATTCAACAAACAAACAAACAAACAAAGAGGCCAGTCGTGGCTTGTGTGCATGTGTTACTGTAACTGATTGTGGATTCGATTCCCGTTTGAGGAGTGTAAATATTTTTGTATTTCATTTTCTTCGCTCTGATATTGAGGCAAAGCGTGGTGCTAACTAGGGCTTCCAATACCGGGATCCCGGTATTGACTAATACCGGGATCCCGGATTTTTTCCGCCTTTTTTTTAATACCGGTATTGAAATGTCTAATACCGGGATACCGGTATTAGACATACTCAGCAATTAATCACAAAGACAAGAAGTATAAACACATTAATTTACGGTTAAACTAATTTTCTATAAGTTATGATTATTGTCGATATGTTTCTTTTGTACTTATATAAAAGTAGATATTTATTTGGTTCATTTTCCATACTTTGTATAATAAGACACTGAGCTTATTTTTGGTTTTTCTAAATAAAAGTAATTAAGTATTTAATTTGTTAAGTTTTGCCATAATTTGTATTATGTACTCGTACAATACGATGTAGTCATAAAGAGACACTGACTGATTTTTATTTGTAGGTAAGTAGACGTTTTTAAAAATAAAAGCATGTAGGTATTTAACTTGTCAAGTTTCGTCAAATTTTGTAGGCACAATTTTATTTAATTATAAACAGTAGGTGAACTGATTTTTGTCCAGATGTTTTTTATAAATATTCGCTAAAGGTGTTTTTAATATGTCGTTTCTATCAAAAAATATAGAATTTACTGCGTTTTAGTAAATAAAGTATTAAATCCTTTTTTAAAACCGGGATCCCGGAATCCCGGTATTGGAAAAAAAAAGAACGGTATTAATACCGGTATTGAAAAAATCCGGTATTCGAAAGCTCTAGTGTTAAGTTACGCCACTTACCACTCTATGCTCCCAGAATTTAGCGGTAAATGGGGAACTGAGTGTCTTAACAGGTTCCCTCTGCCTACCCTGCTGAAAAAATAAAAAAATCCAAAACATACCTGATTAACAAGCTGCTGAAAAGCAGCAGAATGCTGAGGCGCTCTATCCAGGTCGGCGTGCAACGCGAAGTCCGACAGCGCCTTCCACGGCGGCTGGTAGGCGGTCACCTCCAGCGCGAGCGAGCCCGCCTCGTGGCGCACCGGCGACCCCGCCACTAGCGGCACGCCCATAGACATGTAGCCCAGGCGCCGGCCTTCCTGCACCATACCCTATGGTTGCTTAATGTATAGCTGATGGCGTGCGAATCCCTATACGCTTGTTATGGGAATAAGCTAATTCTAAATGTGTGGGACTCAATTGCCGGCTTTCTCTACTATATGCCTCTACACGCCTTATATGCCTTATGTTGCTTAATATTTAGCTTGGTGCTTAAATGCTTACCTAACATGTTTATTATGGCTTAAATCAGTGATTCTCAACCTTTTTTTTGTTGCGACACATATTTAACGATTGCAAAATTTGGCGGTACACAAAGAAAAAGATTTTAAATGATATAATTTAATAATATTAACATTATTATGTATTTGCAAAGTTTGGAGGCACACTTTTGTAATTTGGCGACACACAAAATTGCCACGGCGCACTGGTTGAGAATCACTGGCTTAAATAGTCTAATTCAGAACGTATAAAAGTCAAATCGCTAATGATCTTTGGTTGATTAATGTATAGCTGATAGCATGAGACGCTTAAATGCTTGCGCGACACGTTTTTTATGGCTTATATAGCTAAATTTGTATAAGTAAATTTCCTTATAATTGCTTTATATATTTAGCAACTTCGCTTTTTCTCCATTTTTCAACCGAATTTGAAATATTGCGTGTTGAAAAATGCTATTCAATGTTACGTTTTGTCCCACCAAAGCGGAGAAATGGGGGTATAATATAAGTAACATCATTCTTCTGTATGAGGTTCATAACAACTATACCGTTTAAAATGAAAAACTACTCGAAATTAATGAGACGTCTATTTTGCTAAATGAATAATACTAATAATCAATTTATAGTAAAAAAACGATTGTTCTGGATTAGACTACTTTTATCTTTCTTTATATTAGCAGAAACCTTTCACCAAAATAACACTTCAATAGAGACTTTTCAGTTTTACAGCCAATACTATATTTTCCTCTTTCCGCCCATTAGAATTCGAACCCACTACAATAGGTCATATACTCAAGTTACTACTACAAATCAATAATAATCACCTTCTCTTGTTGCATTTGCATCTTCAGTTGCATAGTTTTCTTCTTGTCCTTACATCTTTTGTTCTGGAACCAAACTCTAATGACTCTTGGACTGAGACCGGTCATTTCTACTAACTGCTCCTTCATTAAGGCATCAGGCCGTGGATTCGCCGCGTAACATGTTCTAAAAGGGAGAGAAATATTTGATTTATTTTTTGATAATAAATCTTAAAAATATAATACTTATACTTATTATATTTTATAAATATCATTCTCTCTTGTCGAATGATTGTTTGTAATAATAATCTTTAGGTGCAAAAAATGTACATAGGTGCTAACAACAAAAATCAGTTGTTGAATTAAGCGTATAAGAATTTCGACGTAGATGAATAGAACGTATGGCTTAGTAGTCATAGCGCTTGGACGGTAAACAAGGGGCACGGGTTCTAATAAGATAACTGTACCTTTTATAAAAAAAACATTTTGTTTAGATTTTCTGTTTAGATATTTTATTAATTTTCATGAAGAACGTGACTGTTTTTACAGCTTTTCCCGTATAATAGGATAGTTAGAAAAAACTTAATGTCAAGACACTTTACTTTACGCTTGAAACTGAGACATTGAGTGGAGTAACTCAAGGCCTGCTTTGATATCCCAGGTAGGGAAATGAAAATATAATTATTTATTTTTTATAATTATTTATAATTATTCATTTTCTTATAATATACGATTAAAATAGCCTATATTTAAAAGCAAGCAAGCAAACAATCATTAAAATGTTTGTTTGTTTGTTTGCAAGATCTAAATAGCTTACCTAAGTGTGTGTAATTGTTTTTCATTCAGTACAGTGCGTACTCTAGTGGGCTTGCCGTCGGCGGCGGCTCCGGGACGCGCGCGACCGCTCTTGTGTGAACCGGATTCACTGCCAGAATCTGAAATGTTAATGATTATTCATTTATTATATGATTTAAATATTAAAATAGATTTACTATATAATATTAGATTTTTGGCTGCTCTCTTATTTCCGAATAGTGTGGTAGTTAGAGACCTAGAAAAGTCAAAGTAAAAAAAGACACTCAATCCCCTAATATTATATCTTAGCTGACCGAATCCGCAATGAAGAGATACACAGAATGGCAGGTATTAGCGAGAACGTCATAGTAAGAATGAAGAAGGGCGTGCTCAGGTGGTTTGGGCACGTCGAGAGGATGAGTGATGGAAGAATGGTAAGAAAGATATATGAAGCAAAGGTGAGTGGTAAGCGAGGCAGGGGGACCTCGGTTGACCTTCGAAAACACAGTATCGATGATACTGGAGGAAGGTCACGTAAAAAGCATGAGGACCCCCCGGAGGGCGTGTATGAAGAGGTTGATGACTGTGGACGAGGCGAAAGAAGTATGCAGGGACCGTAGCGTTTGGCGCTCCGTTCTCTCTGACTACCCCGCAAGGGATACAGCGTGAAGCTCCTCTAATATTACCTATTAAGTGACGGAACTCAACGCCACGCTTTATATTATATACCAGAGCAAATGATAATTAAAAATATAATAATTTTTCGAATGGAAATCGAACTACTAACTACTAACGAACAACTAACGCTTTTCTGCACCATAGCCATGCACCATAGCCATGGCCTCAAATAATAATTAATATGTATTTATATTACAAATTGATATAATTATATTTAAAACTTTGTATATATGTCCAAATTTTTTCTATTCTAGATATGAAAATGAAAGAAAGTAATGATAATTACTTCGAACTTCACTTTCTTTACAATAAGATCTTTTTTTTCTATTTGTCTAATTATTACTAAGCAATATATATTTATAAGCATCGTTTTTTCTCTAAGTAGTTTTGAATACTTTTTTGGTTCATTTAAGAACATGCAACTGTCAACGATGGTGTCATCGATATTTTTAATAATCAAATCTATACAGATAAATAAATAAAATTGGAGTGTCCGTTTGTAATATTAAAATAACTGATATTATTTGGGTGTCATAATTTTAAGTCGCTGGCACAGCTAGTATAAAATAGAAATTGATGCATTAAATAAAAAAAAATATATGAAGGAGCTGGCGAAAAACAGTAATATAGAATAGGTATGCTTAGCTGCTAATAATAAAGCCTAATATTGTTTGTCTCTATTATTATTTATTATTATATTTTGTGAGTCATTGTTTTTTTAGCTTCACGCTGTATCCCGCACACAGCAGGGTAGGCAGAGGGAACCTAGTATTAAGATACTCCGTTCCCTACTTTCCGCCGAATTCGGAGGCATTACATGTTAAGTGGCGGAACTTAACGCCGCGCTTTACCTCGACACCAGAGCGAAGAAAAATGGAAATATTAAATATTTCCACTCCTCGAGGGGGAATCGAAACGCAACCAATCGTTTACAGTCTCACGCTTGTGCCACTGGGCCACGACTGGCCACAAGTGAGTAATTAAAGGGATCTTATTTGTGTAATAACTAATACATTATCGCATTTAAGAAAAGAAGTTGAGAAAATGTTTTTTAGTTAAATAAAGAGTGGAGAAGGGAGTGTTTTATCTCTAGGTTCTTTGCCTAAATCTACTAAGCTGCAGTGGGACAATTGACCGGTAGACGCGTTTGTTGTGGGTTCAATTTCCATCGGATGAACGATTATAAATAAACTGCTTTCAATTCACCATTATGTGGCCAGTCGTGGCCCAGTGGCACAAGCGTGTGACTGTAAACGACTGGTTGTGGGTTCGATTCCCACTCGAGGAGTGGAAATATTTAATATTTCCATTTTCTTCGCTCTGGTGTCGAGGTAAAGCGCGGCGTTAAGTTCCGCCACTTAACACGCAATGTCTCCGAATTCAGCGGAAAGTGGGGAACGGAGTGTCTTAACACTAGGTTCCCTCTGCCTACCCTGCTGTGTGCGGGATACAGCGTGAAGCTAAAAAAAAAAAAACTTTCGATTCACTGCTTTGCTAAGCTAAGCGGCGTTAAGTTCGCGAGAGTTTAAATTCGGACAACAATGAAAGACGGAATATCTTGACACTATATTCAGAAATGGAAGGAACTGTTCTAATATTATATTTTTTGCTAATTTTTTATTTTTTTTGCAGCACACCCAATATAACTTTAAAATTATATCAGATAAGAGAATGATTAATATAACATTCTCATTCAGTATATTAATACTACCTGTAAATGTCATCTGATGTGTACAGATAATTTGGTATCGAGATGACATATGGAAGATATAAGTGGTTTTTTTTTTTTAATTATAAACATTTTTTGTTTGTGATTAGAATTTTTAGAGCCTTATTTATTGGATGTAGGTTTTATATAAAAACATTTTGGGTATATATGTTGTTTCTATAATTTTTAAAGCTTTTTTTTCAGTTTTTTCCTATAGAGTAGTTAAAGAGATCGTAGAGTCGAAACCCTCAGTTCTCCTTTTTCTACTCTAATACGTTCAAAGTTAACCGATATAAACGTATATATTATTGGAACGAAACGAGAACGAAACGTGTGCGGGGGAAGGGGGGCTAGACGGAAAAAAATCTCATGAAAAGTTGTAATGACACTTTTTACTATAGTAAGCTATTGTAAGCTGTGCGGCGTGCGCATGTTTCTCTGTCTGTCTCTCTCTCTCTCTCTTTTATAGAAAGCAAGCCAGATATTTTCATTTCTGATTAATAATGCATTAATTAATTTAATAAATTTAATTATTAATAAGTGGCCAGTCGTGGCCCAGTGGCACAAGCCTCACTCGAGGAGTGGAAATATTTAATATATCCATTTTCTTCGCTCTGGTGTCGAGGTAAAGCGCGGCGTTAAGTTCCGCCACTTAACACGCAATGCCTCCGAATTCGGCGGAAAGTAGGGAACGGAGTGTCTTAACACTAGGTACCCTCTGCCTACCCTGCTGTGTGCGGGATATAGGGTGAAGCTATTTAATTTTAATTATTAATAATAAAAAAATATTATTATAACTTAAAAAAAATGATATAACAATTTCTTCACTAATTAATCTAAAGGAACTTAGTTCCATCCGGGTGTCTATTGTAATTTTTTTTATTAACTTAGATTTTTTAACATATATTATTTGACGTTTGTGTATTATTTTTTCTATTATAGTAAATGATACTACAATGGTACTACGATTTGCAATCTCGTTAATAGATATTATATCTGTGTAGATGCTATATCGCGATATTATCTTTAATGTCAGTTTCTGTTTAAATTTTTGTTGAAAATCTCATAGAACTATAAATAATATATAATTATTTAAAATTAGATATTTGAAAATAACTATTAAAGAATGTAAATACTCAAAAATTGAAGGAAATATCTTCACGCTTTTCACGTGTGTGAGCATAGTAGTGACAAAGAATCTAGAATTTCATGTTCAGTGGCGGAACTGAACACCGTCCTTTGTCTTGTCACCAGTCCAGTCCACACACTATCACACACTGTCAACTAAGAAAGTATTAATTTTTTAATTTTTAGCGTTACGCTGTATCCCGCACACAACAGGGTAGCAGAGGGAACTTAGTGTTAAGACACTCCGTTCCCCACGCACCTACGAATTCTAAAAGTATTGCGTGTTAATTGGCGGAACTTAATGCCGCGTTTTGCCTCGACACCAGAATGAAGTAAATAAAAATTCTAAATATTTCCATTCTTAGAATGGGAATTGAACCCACAACCAGTATCGTTTACAATCACACTTTGTGCCCAAAAGCCACGACTGGCCTCGTCAATCTTCAATTCAATTACTCAATTTATCAATCTCAATTTCTTCAATAACATTTATATGTATTTATGTATATTTATTATAATTTACACAGATCTAGCTAATACAAACGTGTTGTTCCCACTAACGTAAAGGGGTAAAATGAAGCTAATCTCTGGGATCTGTAGGTAATCCCCATTTCACACCCAAGCGTAAGCCCTCACCGGACATCAAAGTCAGGTGCTTTTTTTTTTAATTATTGTAACAGGGCACAGGTTATTACTTTATTAGTTCTGTGTTGCTATTATGTATGTATGTTAATATTAGGTGTTGCTATTATTTGAAGTTATTTTTGTGTGAAATATAGAATGCTTTATAAGAATGATTAATAATGACTTCTCGTGGCCCAGTGGCACAAGCGTGTGACTGTAAACGACTGGTTGTGGGTTCGATTCCCACTCGAGGAGTGGAAATTATATTTCCATTTTCTTCGCTCTGGTGTCGAGGTTAAGCGCGGCGTTAAGTTCCGCCACTTAACACGCAAGCCTCCGAATTCGGCGGAAAGTGGGGAACGGAGTGTCTTAACACTAGGTTCCCTCTGCCTACCCTGCTGTGTGCGGGATATAGCGTGAAGCTATTTATTTATTTATAAGAATGATTAATAATGACTTCTCGTAAAATATAATTTAAAATATTTATTTTGTATTTATTTTAATTTTGATCGATATGCATATATTTAAACATTTGAGTTTTATTTGTTTTATTAGAAAATATAATTAAGAAAAACAATGGCAGAATATTATCCTCTCCTTTTAGTACCTAATATTCAAAGATAAGGACACCTCGTCAACGTTAGCAAAAACTTAATTTAAATACTATTATAGCAATGTTACCATAATTTTCAATTTCATATCATATTATCAATCTTTACCAATCTAAACAATTTGAATAATAATTACTCCTTGCAAATTACCCCATAATCAAGGTAAGTGTAAACTGGCAACCCCAAACGGTCAGTGTCATAATCCCAAACGGATCCCCGTTTATGTATTCCCTATCACGAACGCTCAGAAATGCATAAAGGAATTATTTGGATTTACGACATTATTAACGCAAGCTTAGTGTGTAGTGTTAAATAATATTACGTGATTGTTGGTATATGTTCGATTTTTGTTATTGCTTCACGCTAAAGCTCGATCTAACCTCTATCTAGTTAGATAGAAGTTAGTGTCAAGACACTCCGTCCTTTACTTTCCGACCCGAATCCCGAGTTGTTAAATGACATACCTAATGTATGTCCTCCCTGAATGGGAAATATAATCTCACGTAAGACGTAGGGAACGTAATTTACGGACACTCCGTTCTCCATTTTAACAAGTAGGTTAGCCTTCAGTTATTGACTAGCTAAATTTGAGGGATATGTTTTTTCCTTTCCTTTCCCACATATTTAGATATAACCCTCAAGTTTCTTAGCTTCACGAATTTCCCGTATTTCCCAAGGCACAGAGAATCTAGTGTACCGACACTCTGTTCTTCACTTTCTCCGGTCGATAAGTCATCCTGAGTTTTGAAGTTTTAGTAGTCATGTAGCCAGCTTACATTTGCAAGCCCTGAGTCCGTCATAACCCATCCGAATGCGCAATCCACAGATATCTTTTATAGATTTTTCTCACATTTTTAAAGCCTTAGCTCTAGTTAACAAAATATTCTAAGAACTAACTAACTTCTAGGTCTCTGAAGGTCAGATTTAGGCCACGCAACATAATTACTAGATAAAAGACACTCGAAATTTCACGCGGCGAATTAAAGCCGTCGGCGGCTTTGTCGGCACACTTCAAAGGGAGATAACGTACGGTGTACAGAACAGGTAACGATATTGAAAAAAATGTGATTGAATAGAATTTATTGGTCGAATTCGTTTTATTTGTACTGTTTTATTTGTTTTTTTATGTTTGTGTCAGTTTTTTATGGTATGGTTGTGTTTTGGAATGTAGGTTTATTGTGTGAGATGGTTGTAGGTTTGATTCCAGTCTTCATAATGAAGGTAGGATTTCAGTCAGTCGTAATTTTTTAGCCAGTCAAATTTAAATTTGACCAATTTCGATGTAATTTCTCAAGAAGATAGTCTATAACGCAAGGCCAAACATATATTTTTTTAAAATTAATCCCTATGGCGCTGAAATAGGGGTTGAAATCTATATGAAAAAGCGCAAGTGCACTCACCTGCAAGCCAGTTGCAAGTATTTAATATATTTTAGAAGTGCACATAGAAATATGTCAATTATTTAATTTTTAAAAATGTTTAAATTTTCCGAGTTTTGCGCGAACCAGTATGTCATAACAGCAAACTCTTACTAGAAAATATGACGGATTGTTTTTGTTTTGTCAGTCCAGCACAGGGGTTGGCAGAACTGCACACTTCTTACTTAATTCTTCTTATTTAATTTCAGAAATTTAGGACGAATGGAGGACGGATTGATTATCACTAAGTTATATCTATTTATTTTTCTATTCGTTAAAAATTGTGAAGCCCCACTTTACAATCTAAAGATGGGAAAGATTGGTGTTATTGCTCGCTAACCCAATATGGCATGCAAGGTGGCAAAACCTAAAAGTTATATTTGCCGTATTCGAAGAAGTTAAAATCAAATAATTTTATTAAAATAAAAAAAAAAGAAAAATGAAGATACACTCTTCATTCTTTTAACGTCAAATAATTTGCCACCGGTTCACTAAAGTTAATGGCTCAGATCTGAGAAGAACTGGAAAAATTAACCTTTTATTCAAACCCATACCCATTGTTTTTTCGTAGACATTTTTTCAATACACTGCAATGAAATCATATTTAAATATAAGGAACATTAATCAAGTTTTTCTAGTTATTTAGGCTTGTGACTCACTAAACTATTACTACCTAGCATAACCAATAAAAATGACGATGCCTTATTAAAGATTAAAAAAAGTATCTTAATTTTTTCCTGCATAGCATGGTAGTGAGACCGAAACTTTAACCTTTCTTGAATGATAAAACTTAACACTTCGCTTTATACTGTCAGACTGAAGAAATTAATATAATTTAATTTTAATCGTGTTACTCGAGTCGGCATCGAACCCACAACTGATCCCTGGACACTCTTTCGCCACGCTCACTGTCATCTCCTCTCCTCGCCTCTTCATAAATGCTACTTCCTCCAGTACTATTGATACTGTTCTCAAAGGTTAACCGTGGGTAGACCTTACCCATGCCTCTCTTATCGCTCATACATATTTTAGTTATAATTATTTTCTGCAGTTGAAATCAAACCCACAACCAATCGTAATAATGTTTAATGCACCACATTCACTATAATTTATCTTCACGCTGTATCCCGCGCACAGCAGGGTAGGATGAGGGAACGTAGTGTTAAGACACTCCGTTCCCCACGCACCGCTGAATTATGAGGCATTGCGTGCTAAGTGGCGGAACCTAACGCCGCGCTTTGCCTCGACACCAGAGCGAAGAAAATGGAAATATTAAATATTTCCACTCCTCGAGTGGGAATCGAACCCACAACCACACGCTTTACAGTCCCACTGCGCCACGACTGGCCCCAATTTTCACTATAATTTATTAATATTTTTTTGTATATAAATATATTCTGCCAACTGTACGCAAAATCAAATCTTGAATCAGCGCGATAATAACTTTGATTTGATATGGATATTCCTCATTACGCTTGTTCCGATAAAACCGGACACTCCATACTGATAATCTAACTTTGATATTAATGATTTATCATACATACTCTTTTTTTTTTGTTTTTACGCTTTTGACATTTCGCTAAATAAATAATTAAATAATTGGGTTCCGCCATTTAATATTCAGTGTCTTTAATTTGAGCGAAAAGTGAGGAACGGAGTGTTTTGACACTGGTTCTCTCATCCTAATTAAATAGTATATTTTTAATAATATATTTATTACTAATTAAATAGCCAAGAGATTTGCTCTTTCTTCCCTCTGTTCTATGTAGCTTTACGCTATGTCCTGCACACAGCAGGGTAGGCAGAGGGAACCTAGTGTTAAGACACTCCGTTCCCCACTTTCCGCCGTATTCAGAGGCTTGCGTGTTAAGTGGCGGAACTTAACGCCGCGCTTTACCTCGACACCAGAGCGAAGAAAATAGAAATATAATTTCCACTCCTCGAGTGGGAATCGAACCCACACCAGTCGTTTACAGTAACACTCTTGTGCCACTGGGCCACGACTGGCCACTGGTTCTATGTAAAGACACTATATATATCCTTTATTGCACTTTGTAACAAACATCAAAATAAAAATTATGAAATATTATGAAATTCTAATTCTAAAAATGTTAAAACACTTAAAAAATGTAAAAATATTTAATAAATACCATTCTCTCAGTTAAACGATTGTTTTGAAAAGTAAATCTTTTGATAGCAGAAATTTGTAATAATCTCTCGACAGAGGTGCCAACAACAAAAATAAGTTGTAATAAAGCGTATAAGAATTTCGACGCAGCTGGTAGTAGAACCCATGGCTCAGCGGTGAGAGCGCTTGGACGAAATTCAAGAGGCGCGGGTGCGAATCCCGCTGCGTTCAAAATTTTTATACGTTTTCTAAATGTATTTTTTATATGAAGCTATTTGTATGATATGTAATTCCTAAGTTTTTAAAGTATTTTAATTATTTTTGTTATTTAATAGTACATTTAAAGTATTTAATAATATTTATATACACAGAAATGTCATAGGGACAACATAGCGCAGTTGGATAGCGTCTTACTGTAAAGCGATTGTTGGTTCGATTCCCACTTGAATAATAATTATATTATATACTTTTAAACATTTTTAAAGTGTTATTCCACACTTAGAAAAATTGAAAAATAAATTATATAAATTGATTAAATGTATTTTTGAATTATATTTTAATTTTCATTTCTTCGCTCTGCTATCTTACTCAAACGAAACAAACGGCTTCTCAACACACAATGTTTTGATTTTGGACAAAATGTGGAGTGTATTGACACTAAGTTCTCTCTGACTACCCTGAACGGGAAAAAGCTTGAAGCTGCTAAATAAAAAAGAACAAAAATATTTTTATTTTACAGTGTCCATAAGAGATTAAGGGGGGTTATTTGGGACTCTTAGACAGGCACAGTGTCAAGACACTCCGTTATTTATTTAATACATTTCTTACCTGACATAGATCCTAGTTCGTGCGGGTGATGGGAGTTGTTGTTGCTAAGTGTGGTATTGTTGTTGCTCTCCGCGTTCCCGCTACTGCCGCTTGTGTTAGCTGTCTAATAGAAAACGATGTGTCTATTATTAATACTAATATGATTATTATATTTCTTAACTACTGGTCCGCTCGCGGCTTCGCCTCCGTGAACTACGCAACTATTTCACTATACGCACATAGACAGCACATTAGAAACCACTAATTTTTTTTGTGTTTCTCTACTATATTATATACGTGTATGTATTATACCAGTCGTGGCTAGTCGTGGCCCAGTGGCTCAAGCGTGTGACTGTAAACGACTGGTTGTGGGTTCGATTCCCACTCGAGGAGAGGAAATTTTTAATATTTCCACTTTCCTTTGCTCTGGTATCAGAGGCAAAGTTAAGTTCTGCCACTTAACTTAACACAATGCCTCCGAATTCCGCGGTGCGTGGGGAACGTAGTGTCTTAACACTAGGTTCCCTCTGCCTACCCTGCTGTGTGCGGGATACACCGTGAAGCTAAAAAAAAATGTATTATACATATAAACCTTTGTTTTGAATCATTCTATTTATAATAAGAAACCTGGTTAGTTTATTGTTAGTTTGAAGTATTTGCTTATATATTGATGTAAATGATGGATAATTCGTTGTGAAATTTACCTTTTCTAATACGTCATGGTCTTCTCTACAATATAAAGCACCTCCTTCTCTTAACGCGAACTCGTCGCCTGTAAGAAAAAAATAAAATATTGCAAAATTGTGTTTGTCTAAAAAAGCGGTATTTATCTAAAAGCAGATTTTTTATGTGGTGTATTTTTGAAAAATTAAGTAATCTATGTTTAACCTTGGATTATTAACTATATATAGGTACTCCAAATTTTATTAAAATCGGTCAAGCGTTTTAGATTATTCATATAAACTTTCATCCCCTATTTAAACCCCTTAGAGGTTGATTTTTGAAAAAATAAGTAGCGTATGTTTGACCCTGAATTATTTACTACTTTCCTTCTAAATTTAATCTAAAACGGACCTGTAGATTAGCCATGAACGCGTGGCAGACAAACAGACAGACTTTCGCATTTATAATATAAATACGGATTTGGTGACAAGATAATGTACGGCATTAAGTTTCACCACTCAACACACAATATCTCGATTGGGGCAGAAAGTGAAGAACAGAGTGACTTTACACTAGGAAAAGTATAAAACTGAAAAAAGACATGATTTTTAATATAAGTGGGGAACGGAGTGTTTTAACACTAGGTTCCCTCTGCCTACCCTGCTGTGTGCGGGATACAACGTGAAGCTAAAAAAAATATAGTATAACAACTTTACTAACCAGGTATTAATTGTCGTGCGCAAGCGCAACATCTAAAACAGTCGATATGATAGATCTTCGTCTTCGCTCGCATCACGAAGTCATTTTTACTAAAGGACGCGCCGCATTTGTCGCATTTTGTACCAAATAACCTGTGGACAAGGAATATTTGACGTAAATATTAAAATAATTGTATAGAAGTGTTTAAGCATATAATAGGTACTTATAATTATTATAGGTTCGATAAATTTGCAAGAGTATGTAGAAGAATAGAAATATTTGATATTTCCTTTTCCTTCGCTCTGGTGTTGATGCAAAGCATTCCGCCCCTTAACACCTGCCTGCCTTCAGAATTCGGCGGAAAATGGGGAGCGGAGTGTCTTAACACTAGGTTTCCTCTGCCTACCCTGTTATGTGCGCGATACAGCGTGAAACTAACAAAAAGTTACCCAAAGCTCAATACAATCACAATTCACTCTACTCTATTAAAAAAAAACCATAATTTTAAAGTAAAACGCAAAATAAAACGTCAATAGAACAGACTATTGTAAAGCGACCCCAGTTCTGCGTCTACATCTATATCTATAGGTACAATATATATATACCTACAGGCGAAGCTTTTAGCGAGATTGCTAGGGTGGTTCTAAGTGACGGTCAATACTCCAAAATACGTTTACGGTATGCCTTTCATGGTGTAGATATGCATTTTTTTTTTATTTTTCGCTTTTTACTTTTTTTTTTGAAAGGGTTTTTTGGGTCTGATGGTCTTGAAAATGTATATATTTTTGAAAAAAGTCGAACTAAAGTCGACTTTTATACACATAATTAGAGAATATAGCGTTAAGACACTCCGTTTCTCACTTTCCGCCGAATTCGGAGGCATTAAGTGTTAAGTGTTATTGCGGAACTTAACGCCGCGCTTTGCTTCGTGAAAATGTATAGATTTTTGTTTTTGCAACGTTGTGCTACATAATATGTTTAAAATGGGTGGTAGTTAGAGATTTTTTAACCTGTAACCTTTTCGCTACCATAATATTGTAAGAATAGTAACGATAAAACATATTTATAACTCTAGAATAATATAAAAGGGCATATGGTTGAATTGTTATGTTCCTCAATTAAAGGTCATCGTTCATATACGTAGTCAGAGAGAATATAGTTAAGACACTCCGTTTTTCACTTTCCGCTTAAAATCGAGACGTTGCATGTTGAGTGGCTTTAGGTACCAGAGCGAAAAACATAAAAAAAATTAAACACAAACATTCCCAGCAGATCTCCATGGGGCCAGTCGTGGCGCAGTGTCATAAAGTGTGACTGTAAAGCGACTGGTTGTGTGTTCGATTCCCACTCGAGGAGTGGAAATATTTAATATTTTCATTTCCTTCGCTCTGGTATCAGAGGTAAAGCGCGGCGTTACATTCCGCCACGCAATGTCTTCCAATTCGGTGGAAAGTAGGGAACGGAGTGTCTTAACACTAGGTTCGTTCTGCCTACCCTGCTGTGTGCGGGATACAGCGTGAAAATTAAAAATAAATAACAAACATTCCCGGATTGGGAATCGAACCCACAACCAAACGCGTTTGCAGTCATACGCTTATCCACTTCGCCACGAAAGCCTCAAATATATGTATGTGATATAATAAATACATATAATTTGATAAATATTCAGAAGGGAGTGTAAATACAACCCTTCCCTCCATTAACCCTTTCGCCGAGGGGTGGATTTAACGATACACCCTGAAGGCTAATAGGTGATTTTAATTTGATATCTTTTCCTATATACCTATTTGCTTAAATTAGAGATATGATATTGTATAGTTAATGATAATTTAATTATTTCCTTTTATCCTCTCTGGTGTATAAGGCAAAGCGCGGCGTTAAATTGCGCCACTTAAAATATAATGTCTCCGATTCCCATGGTCAGTGTCTTGACATTGAGTTCTTACTGATTACTCTGCTATGTGACCAAAAGCGTTTGTAGGTATAATAGCCAGGAGCCAGTCGTGGCGCTGAGGCACCAAGTTTGACAGTAAAACGATTGATTGTGGGTTCGATTCCCACTCGAGGAGTGGAAATATTTAATATTTCCATTTTCTTCGCTCTGGTGTCGAGGTAAAGCGCGGCGTTAAGTTCCGCCACTTAACACGCAATGCCTCCCAATTCGGCGGTGCGTGGGGAACGGAGTGTCTTAACACTAAGTTCCCTCTGCCTATCCTGCTGTGTGCGGGTTTAAGCGTGAAACTAAAAAATAAATAAATAAATAAAAGTAGTAATAGCTGGGATATTTCACCAAATGACATCTATATGTGTGGTCTATTTTCGCAGCTGCAGTCCTCTCAGACTGACGCTGTCAGACTAACCAGATGTGATTGTTTAACTGGGCTGCGATTGACTTACGTTTGACGTATGGCGATGTTTGTAAATGTTTATATATGTTTATTTGTATTTATAATTATTTTATATTTTTCATGTGTCGTTGCGCAGTGGTAAGGTAATTTCTCCTCTTTGGTGAAATAAAATTAGTATTTAAAATTGCATTAAGTTCCTGCACTCAATGTTTCAAATATGTTAGAAATATGGAGTACAGAGTGTTTTGACACCTAGTCTTCTGTCTATGCTACTTTGCGGGAATAAGCTGCATTTGTAATTTTAAATATTTTTAATGTAGGTATTACTCTAAAAATTCGCCATATTTTGTATAGTAAGTTATCAGAATAAGCTTTGAAGAATGTAATAAGAATTGTTTAACAATCACAAAGACTAATTTCTTATATCAAATCGGTAAAAACAAATATTTTTATATGTTAAAAATTAAAATATTTACGTCTTTTGTCCATTACAAAACAAAGTATCAAATTAGGTTCATAACTTAACATTTCATACTAATAATATAATTGCGAAAGTTTGTCTGTTACGCTTTCACGGCTAATCTGGCGATCCGATTTGGATGAAATTCAAAATGAAAATAGCTAAAAATCGAGTGTCAAACATAGGTTTCAATTTTTTTTACAGAAGCAACCTCTAAAATATTGAAAATTTGTATGATAAATTATTTAGTTACACAGGCGAAGCCACGAGCGTTCGCTAGTATCACTATATACACTGAAAATGGCAAAGAGATTTGTCACTAAACTATTTTTCTCCACCAGAAATGTGAAAAATGTATTAGAACATTTTTTATATAGCTTCACGCTGTAACCCGCGTACAGTAGGGCAGCCAGAGGGAACCTAGTGTTAAGACACTCCGTTTCCCACTCTCCGCCAAATTCAGGCGAAACTTAACGCCGCGCATTACCTCTGATACCTGAGCGAAGAGAATGGAAATATTAAATATTTCCACTCCTCGAGTGGGAATCGAGCCCACAATCAGTCATTTACAGTCACACGTTCGTGCCACTGCGCCACGACTGGTCCATATGTATGTATAAACATATTTTTATACATACACATGATGTATACTGTAACAGGAGATGTGGAGGCGGTGTATGATTTCGCTAATTGTGGGGCGTAAGTTCAGTTTTAGGGTTGAAACGTCAAACTGCGCATGTCTATATTGATAGTAAAACGTTAAAAATGTTTATATGCTTATAGACTATTAGCTCACCGTAAAAAGCTGGATAAGTAGGGAAAATAAAGTGTTAGGGCACTCCGTTCCCTACTTTTACACACTTTTTGAATATTTCTTCACGCAAAGGTATGTTTAGTCTAGCCAGAAACGATACGTAGAAATAAAAATGTTTTAAACATAATCATTTCCATTTAGAAAACGTATATAAATTTTGAACGCAGTGGGATTCCAACCCGCGCCTACTGAATATCGTCCAGGCGCTCTCATATTCAGGAGGTATCTATAGGCTCGGTATTCAGGAGGCGCGGGTTCGAATCCTGCTGCGTTAAACATTTTTATACGTTTTCTAAATGTCTTTTTCAATTTTCCTAAATGTGGAATAACGTTTTAAAAATGTTTTAAAAAAACATAATCATTTCCTTCTGTAGGAAAGGCGTTACTTCTACATGTTAATATATTTCTAAGAATACTTAATATATATTTAAAATACTTAAGAGAAAAAAAGACCGTCCTGGCGCAATAAGCCAGCGTCAGACCATAAGCGGTTCGGACTATAAGGCTGTGGGTACGATTCCCACTTGGGGAAAGATTATGTATTATTATTTTCAATATTTCCCTCCGGTACTTACCCTACGGTATACAGAACGCAGCGTTGAGTTTCGCTCAACACGCAATGTCTTGATTTTTGTCGGAAAGTGGAGACATGGTGTCTTGACATTATGTTCTCTCTGACTACCCTTTTATGCGGGCAACAGCGTGAAAGCGTGAAGAGAAAAAAGGAATAGAAAATTATAATTTTTCCCTAACTCTTTCAACCACACAAGATGTATGACTAAGAAAATACATGTTGTACTGAGCTTTATATATAGACAGTAGACACCGTTAATGTTTAGACAAGGGTAAGGAGATATGCTCGTCGCGTATCAAATGTCGCTAATTGCAGGGTGTGAGGTCGATTTCGGTTAAATAATGGATATATTACAGTTTCTGTGGGTAGATGTAGAAAAGTTAGTGTTGAGACTCTCCGTTTTCCGTTTTATAGATATGTATTATTCTATATTTTAGGTAAAACTAGGTATGGCCAGTCGTGGCCCAAGGGCACAAGCGTGACTGTAAACGACTGGTTGTGGGTTCGATTCCCACTCGAGAAGTGGAAATTATATTTCCATTTTCTTCGCTCTGGTGTCTAGGTAAAGCGCGGCGTTAAGTTTCGCCACTTAACACGCAAGCCTCCGAATTCGGCGGGAAGTGGGAAACAGAGTCTTAACACTAGGTTCCCTCTGCCTACCGTGCTGTGTGCGGGATACAGCGTGAAGCTTTTTTTTTTTAGGTATGTTTAGGCATTTTAGTTATTTTTTTTCAAGTGTTTTATAAAGATTTTAAATCCTTAAAGGTCTTGTAACTTACGTAGGTACTTAATTTAATTAGGTCCTCCCAATTTCCCATATTGGAGTGTAGATAGATAGTTGGGGCCAGTCGTGGCGCAGAGACACAAAGTATGCCTGTAAAGCGACTGGTTGTGGGTTCGATTCCCATCCGAGGAGTGGGAATATTATTTATTATTTCTATTTTCTTCGCTCTGGTGTCCAGGAAAGCGCGGCGTTAACTTTCGCCACTTAACACGCATTGCCTCCCAATTCGGCGGTGCGTGGGTAACGGAGTGTCTTAACACTAGGTTCCCTTTGCCTACCCTGCTCTCTGCGGGATACAGCGTGAAGCTATACAGCGTGAAGATAGAGTGTATCTAGTATCAACATATCCTTTACTTTTCGCTCGATTTTGAGCTAGAGATAATTTGTTTCGTGGCAATGTCTTTTTCAATTTTCCTAAGTGTGGAATAACACTTTAAAAATGTTTAAAGTACATAAAAATATTTTTTAGGCACCATATAATTATGTACCTAATAGTTTTATTTTGGCGCCATATAATATATTCATTTTTAAATTATACACTAACGATTGTAATCTAATCTCAAGATCAACATTCATTCAGCCGATAAAAATTAAATCATTTCACATACCTACGTCCTCTGAATTTAAATTTTAAATATATTTTTTAAGAAAAAAATGATACTTTTGAATAATTAATATTTTTTGATATATCTACAATTTTTAAATGATTATTTATTTTTATTTTTGTAAGGCGATGTAAGTGCGAAGAGTAACTCTACATAAAAAAAATTGAGTGGGGCCACTCGTGGCACAGAGGCATAAAGTGTGACTGTAAAACGACTGGTTGTGGGTTCGATTCCCACTCAAGGAATGAAAATATATATTTTTTTCTAGCTTCACGTTGTATCCCGCCCATCACATAGCAGGGTATGCAAAAGAAACCTAGTGTTAAGACACTCCGATGCCCACCTTCCGACGCATTAAAAAAAAATGGTTTGATTTCCTCTAAGGAAAAAGTTCATATTTAAAATAATATTTGCATTATCTTTTTTATATAAGACGATTGGTGGCGTCCAGTTATCCAACCCATCATTATTTTATAATAATTAAGAATCATTTTCTTCAGTTTCACGCAATTGCCTTAATAAAAAGGTGAACAGAGAGAACCTAGAATCAAACACATTCCGATCTCCACTTTCTGCCCAAAATCAAGACAATGGTTGTTAATTGGCACAACTTAAAATTCGCTTTGTCTTACATATCAGAGCAAAGAAATGAAAATAATACACACTAATTCCTCCGAGCGGGAATCGAACCCATAACCATTGTTATTACACTTAGATTCTTTGCAACTAAGCCAGGAATATATTTTTTATAATATGTTTACAAGCAATTTAATATATTATTAATTGATACGTCCTTCCTTATGAAGCTTCCTGTTCAATTAGTTGTTATTAAAGTAAAGAGTGGAAGTAAAGTAATATGATATGTAAACAAATATATCCGTAAGAGGTATATCTATTTTTATAATGTTTATTAGAAATATGGAGGATAGTATTCTATCGATAAGGTCGCAAGTTCGAGTCCTTTTCAAGTATTTAAATATTATATATTGATTTTGAAATTATTTTAAACTAACGGCCCGCTCGTGGCATGGCTGCGTGATCTACGTGACTATTTCGGTATATTGCAACCCTCGGTGGTGGATTTTCGGAAAAAAAGGTAACCTATGTTTAACCTTGGATCAACCATATATATGGCAAAATTCATTACAATCGGTCAAGCGGTGTAGATTTTTCATATAAATTTACATCCCCTATTTCAACAAGAGTGTGACTGTAAACGACTGGTTGTGGGTTCGATTCCCACTCGAGGAGTGGAAATTATATTTCCATTTTCTTCGCTCTGGTGTCGAGGTAAAGCGCGGCGTTAAGTTCCGCCACTTAACACGCAAGCCTCCGAATTCGGCGGAAAGTGGGGAACGGAGTGTCTTAACACTAGGTTCCCTCTGCCTACCCTGCTGTGTGCGGGATAAAGCGTGAAGCTATTCATTCAACCCTTTTGAGGTTGATTTTTGAAAAACTATATAGTCTGTGTTAGACCCAGTCATTTTTACTACTTACATTCTAAATTCTATCCAAATCGGACCAGTAGATTAGCCGTGAAAGCGTGACAGACAAACACACAGACATTCGCATTTATAATATAAGTATGGATTAATTTCTAAGGATTCTTAGGTATTTTTGTCAGGTTCTCTTTTTTTTCTGCATAGCAGGATAGTAACACTTCGTTCCCCACTTTCCAATCGAATTCGAAACATTGCGAATGAGTAGTGGAACTTAACGCGGCGCTTTGTATTTTCCAGAGGGGAAAAATTAAAATAATTAAATTTATAGGATGTTCCCCGCCTTTTTTTTTACTTTATTTAAACGCTAGAACATACGTTCAGTCCGGCTGCGTAAACCTTTTAAGTACACTTGTTACAATTTATTTGTTGTATTATCATCTCTAGTTTAAAAAAATGCAATAATTGTTATTTAATTTAAAAAACAAAGTGTGGCCAGTCGTGGCCCAGTGGTACAGGCGTCTAATTGTAAACGACTGGTTGTGGGTTCGATTCCCACTCGAGGAGTGGAAATATTTAATATTTCCATTTTCTTCGCTCTGGTGCCGAGGTAAAGCGCGGCGTTAAGTTCCGCCACTTAACACGCAATGCCTCCGAATTCGGCGGAAAGTGGGGAACGGAATGTCTTAACACTAGGTGGGAATCTGCCTGCTGTGTGCGGGATACAGCGTGAAGCTAATTTAAAAAAAAATGTTAATAAGTACTTCCGGTATTCTCAATTATGACCGTATATTGTGTTAAAGACACGTTAATACTGTGAGAAAACTTCAATTAACAAACCAATATAAAAATAAATAGTGCATTAGGAAGAAAAAACTAATCGATCTGCCGAACGGAAACACACCATAGACATATCGGGTTCCCGCCACCCGCTGTCAAACTGACGTTTGTTTTGGCGCCAAAATACATAACGCCGGTTTGTTTTTCTCGGCACATTCAAAGCGGCAAAGACAATTCGTGTTACAGCCAAATTCAATTTAACATTATGTTAGACAAATATATTCTCTATTACTAATAGAAAAAGATGGAACGGAACTGTTTACAACGAGAAGCATAACTTGTTTGCTGATGTGTAATTCTATATTTTAGCCGCGAGATAGAAGGGTGAAAAGGTAAACATACGAGTTATTTTAGTGAATTCATCTTTAGATTTTGTCTGTGTTTAAAAAGTGGCGCCGCGATGCTTGATTGACATGTTATGGATTTTTTTTAAGATGATATTTATCGTAAGCCACAGACTAAATATGGAATGTAAACGGAGTTTATAAATGGAGGTGTAATATAAACTGTTATGTGGAGCAGTCATTAACTTCATAATTCTTTCATATGTTAGATGACGAAAATTTGATTAATTTAATTATGGCTTTAGTTACTAATAATTTTTCACACTAGGTATATGGTATATTTACAATAATTGGGGCCAGTCGTGGCGCAGTGGTGCAGCGCAGGAACGTGTAAACAACTGGTTGTGGGTTCGATTCCCACTCGAGGAGTGGAAATATTTAATATATTTATTTCTTCGCTCTGGTATCAGAGGTAAAGCGCGGCTCCGAATCCCGCGGAAAGTGGGGAACGGAGTGTCTTAACACTAGGTTCCCTCTGCCTACCCGAATGTGTGCGGGATACAGCGTGAAGCATTTTTTTAAAGTAAATATATCATATACCATCTACAGCTATTATTCTTTTTTATTTTTGTCATATTATTTACATATATTCTTATATCATATGCTATATCACAACAAAAATATATCGATTTCAGCTTCACTTTTTTTCCTACATTTTTTTTCCTCCATCAGAGAGTCAGAGAGATCATAGGGCCAAGACACTCCGGTATCTATTTACCATTTGGTATAGAGACATTGCGCATTTAGTACTGTAACTTAATGCTGCGCATGGCCTTCTTGCCAGAACAGGGCACTGCAAATAATTTAAATAATTATAATAGTGGTAATTCCTTCGAGTGGAAATCGAACCTACAACAAATTGCATTTAAAATCAAACGTTATTCCACTGTTCCCCAATGGTCTCAACAAAAAAAAATGAAATTTATTTAAAGAAAAAACAATAACAATAATCTTAATTCATTATGCACAACATTAACGGAAAGTTTACGTTAGTACAAAACTTTCAAATAATATTTACTTATAAACTTAACTCGTTCCGTACGTAAGCAATTCTATTTGTTTTATAAATTAGAATTTAAAGGAATATCAACAGGTGATAATTTGTTATATATATGTAGGTATATGTATGAATCGTGCGCATGTCATAATTAGGTATATGCGTCACTGAGTTAATAAACATTTTTTTTATAAATGAATAAATAAAAATAATGAATATCATATGATTATTCATGTGGCCAGTCGTGGCCCAGTGGCACAAGCGTGTGACTGTAAACGACTGGTTGTGGGGTCGATTCCCACTCGAGGAGTGGAAATATTTAATATTTCCATTTTCTTCGCCCCAGTGCCGAGGTAAAGGTGGGTGAACTACATGACTGTTTCGTTATGTTGCAACTCTCAGGGGTGGATTTTTGAAAAATAAAGTAGCCTATGTTTAACCTTTGATTATCAACTATATATATATATTCAAAAAATGATTGAAATCGGTCAAGCGGTTGAGATTTTTCATATAAACTTTCATCTTCTATTTCAACTCTATAGAGGTTGATTTTTAAAAAAATAAGTAGTCCTATGTTTGGCCCTGGATTATTTACTACTTTTATTCTAAATTCCATGCAAATCGGATAGGTAGATTAGCTGTGAAAGCGTGACAGACAAACAGACAGACTTTCGCATTTATAATATAAGTACAGATGTTAGCTATAGGGAATCGTACATATCTATTGTATTATGCCTATATTAATAGATAACAAAAAATATGTAGTGTTTCTGAATGGAAAAATCAAGACCAGCTGTTCTCTTTGTTTCCGCATTGCAAGGAAGTGAAAAGGAAAATCTTAGGTACCAGAGCGGAGAGAAATTAATTTAATTTTAATACAATTATTCCTTAAAGCGAGAATCGAATACACAGCCAATCATGTTTACTGTCATATAATGTCCCGCTGCGTCAGAATGACCTTGTAAATAAGCATGTGTGAATAAACTATTTTTTTTAGCTTCACGCTGTATCCCGCACACAGCAGGGTAGGCAGAGGGGACCTAGTGTCAAGACACTCCGTTCCCCACTTTCCGCTGAATTCGGAGGCTTGCGTGTTATGTGGCGGAACATAAGGCCGCGCTTTGCCTCGATACCAGAGCGAAGAAATGGAAATATTAAATATTTCCACTCCTCGAGTGGGAATCGAACCCACAACCAGTCGTTTACAGTCACACGTTCATGGCCCTAAACTATTTTATAAGTAATATGTCATGATTGACTGGTTGTTGTATATAATTCAAACATTTCTATGTGTATATTTTTTTATCAGCTACATATATTTTAATAGTAGATTAACCAAGCTTAAGCTCTTAGTAGTGTCTTTTTCCACCGAATAGCAGAATTTGCAAAGAGACTCTAGTGTCAAAATCCTCCGTTTTCCAGTTTTTGCCAAAATTCTGATTCATATTATGTAACGTTAAGCAGAATTTTTGAAAGCTTGCCTTTAAAGTATAGGTTGAAATTTAAAAAGCTTTTAGAATACATATACTTTTAAAGATATTTTATTTTAAAACAAAATAATAGCTTAAAATAGATTTTTGTTAACTAAAAATTTATTATTCTGCAGTATTGAATCCATCCTGAAAATTAATGGTCATAATGGAACACGTCTAGAGTTACCCAATTATAATCCTTTCATATTTTGTATTGGCGTTATTTTATTATTACATTTTATGAAAAAGATAGGCTTTTAGTAACATATACCTACTGTATTTTAAAAACTTTTGTTCATTTTCCCATTAAATGTTTGCTGTCTTTTTGCATTTGATATTTACAATGCATTTTTTCTAACTATCTGATTCAGTCTAGGCTTTTTTTTTCTTTTTTCTTCAAATCTTTAATATCCTATTAAAGCTCCATTAAAAGATTGATTATTAAAGACCGTTATGGTGCGGTGGTACAATGTCTACTTATTAACACGATTAGTTACAGGTTTGATTCCCACTCGCGGCAATAATTATGTTTAACTCATTTTCATTTACACACCTCTTGTACCTAAGATACACCGTTTAGTTTCAATACGTAAAACACAATATCTCGAATATAAGTGGAAAGTGTATACTTAATTTACTTGACAAATTGGTAGTAGAACGTATGGTTTAGCGGTCAGAGCGCTTGGACGGTGCTTTTCAAGAGGTGCGGGTTCGAATCCCGAATCAATTCTACCCTTTTTCAATCTTCTAAGTTTATGAATTACACTTTAAACCGTTAAAAGTATTTTAAAAATAACCATAAAATTTCTATTAATATAAACTTATATATAAAAACACACATCTCACCTAGTATAATCCCTCTTACAATACGTCTTGCCGTCTCTAACGAAACACGTGCAGGACTCGTCCAGGAACTGTCTACATTCTTGACATTTGAGACATGCGGCGTGCCACTCGAGGTCGGGCGCCACCCGCAGTATATACTGATCGTGGATCTGACCGCCGCAGCCTACACAGAGGGAGAGGCGGAGTTTTTCTGAAAAGAAAAAATAAATAATAAATAATCTATAAATAGTTAAATCTATATTCTCAATTGATATATTTAATATTTAATTTCCTTTGGTCTGGTATCGGCGTTAAGTTTCGCTACTTAACACGTAATGCCTCCGAATTCGGTGGTGGGTGGAGAACGGAGTGTCTTAACACTAGGTTCCCTCTGCCTGTGTGCGGGATACAGCGTGAAACCTCTTTATTATATTAGTATAGATGAAAAGAAAGAAAAACTAATAAAACCATGTTAAAACCAAACGTATTATATCTCTTAAGTACTGTTCCCTTTGACATTTATTATAGAAATCATAATATTGAGACCCACCACGTTATATCTAGTTCAATAAAACCAGAAACTGAGGTTATCTCACTTGTTCGCCTCACAATTTGTTTTGGTATCATTTATTTAAATTTTCATAAGTATGGAAATTTATGTACATATATATTCTTAATGAGTATCTATTATATAAGTATAATATATTATATTTCTGTCAAGTTTTTTGGATGTCAAAATCGTACCTACTTAAGGCCACCTTCGTTTTTTACTGGATAAGGTCCATTCTGTACAATCATTAATGATTTTTATTATATTTTTCGTAGTAGGTTCGTAGATATTAGTCAGAATAATATCGAAAACAATTTAGTGTTTTTTTTTAATTGAAATATTCGAAAATAATGAAGATGAAATAATCCAGTCGGCTTAGTCACTCGGCCGGCTGCGGCGCAGAGGCACAAAGTGTGGCTGTAAAGGGACTGGTTGTGGGTTCGATTCACACTCGAGGAGTGGAAATATTTAATATTTCAATTTCCTTTGCTCTGGTATCAGAGGCAAAGCGCGTCGTTAACATGCAAAGCCTCCGAATTTGGCGGAAAGTTGGGAACGGAATATCTTAACCAAGTAGGAAATAAACCAATGACCATTAAAATTTCGTATATAAACTACAAAAACCTGCAGATAGCTATAAAAGTCACAAAACAAATAAAATATCCAATAAATCAATGTACCACAAGAAATATGCTAATATTTTTGTTTTATCACAAAAATAATTCAATTCACCTTCACGAATATCGATTAAAAAAAAAAAAGGCAAACAATCGAATCGAATCGAATGATTATTCATAGAATGCAAATACATAGCCACAGATAAAATGAAATGGTCAAAACGTAAACATGGCATAGAAATATGAATAATTTATCTGTGCCCAAATCGATATTCGATGGGCGTGGTCTGAACACACCCACTTTGTTCTGTCTCTTTCACTCGATACTTCTCGCTTTTGTACTTACAAAATGCTATTTAATGACTGCCTCTATTTGGTTTTATTTATAGAAAGAAGCATATATCGTCATATTGTTTGTGTTACTGTCATATTATTATTGTTATTGTCATATATTTTATGTGTCATTATTGTTTATGATTAATGGTTGTTTAGAGCAAAGGTCATATATATAATTATGGTTTCGTTTGAAGTTAGTTTTTGTTTGGCATTTCAAAGAATTGTTAAAGTATTGTATTCATGATTACATTTAATATATACTTACTACTACTTTATATAAGTAATTTTAGAGTATCTTTTTGTAATAATACAATAACCGCGTATTACTAAATGCATATGTAGGTATCTATACACAATACGTATACCAAAATGTTTTTTTTTACAGTTTTTGTCTGTCTGTCTGTTTATTTCTAATCTCTGGAACGGCTGGACTTATTTCGATAAGACTTTCAATGGTAATAGCAAATACAATATAGACTAACTAAGGCTACTTTTATTTTTTTCATATTTTTTTTAGTTAAACAAGTTATATAATTTCGTTTTTTTTAGATAAAATAAACAACATATTCCCACATAGCAAAGTAGTCAAAGAGAACATAGTGTCAAAACACTCTATTCTTTATTTTCCAAAAACAAAGACATTACGTGACACTTAGATTAAGTACAAGAGTTGAGTCATAAAAAACGAATAGTTAATTCATATACCAATCGAGTTAATTAGTATATAGTAGATACCTATACACCTACACGTTCTTATAATAGGTATGTATGTTTGTTTTTGTATGTGTAGCATTTTTTTGTAGTTTAACTAATATAATGAATACCCACGAGTATGTCATTATGAGATGTAAATTAAAAGAATGATTATATAGAGAAGTAACGTAGTAGTAGTTATAATGTTGGCTTACAAGAAAAGAGAAAATCGGATCACTCTTCTTTCCGCCCATGAGTATTGTAATATAACTTATTTCATTGGTAGATAGATAGCAGTACTTACCTACCTATTGTCAACAATTTATTCAAATAAATAGATTGGAATATCTTTTTGTAATATTAAAATATCCGCTTTATACTAAATGGTGGTTAAACATTAGGTAGGTACGTTACTAATCGGATTAATATACCTAGGTATGAAAAATTATCATTTTTTGTATACATAGTGGCCAGTCGTGGCGCAGTGGCACATGCGTGTGACTGTTAACGACTGGTTGTGGGTTCGATTCCCACTCGAGGAGTGGAAATTATATTTCCATTTTCTTCGCTCTGGTGCCGAGGTAAAGCACGGCGTTAAGTTCCGCCACTTAACACGCAATGCCTCCGAATTCGGCGTAAAGTGGGGTACGGAGTATTCATACTTTATACCACATAGTAAGGTAGATAGAGATAATCAAGTGTCAACACTTTTTTCTACGCTTTCTTCCTGAATTCTACGCATTGCGTCTCGAGTGAAAAAATTCAATGCCGCTCTTTGTCCTAAAAGAGAGGTAAAATGAAAATAATTTAAATATAATCAATTCTCTAAATAGTTATCGAACCCACAACCAAAACGCGTTCAGTCAGACGATGTTCCACTGCGCCATGCTAGTTTTTTTATATAAATACATAAATTTTTTTAGCTTCACGTTAACCTAGTGTTAAGACACCCCTGATCCCCACGCACCGTCAAATTCTGGAAGCATTGTGTGCTAGGTGGTGCAACTTAACGCCGCGGTTTTGCCATGTGACACCAGAGCGAAGAATGTGGAAATATTATATATTTCCACCCCTGGAGTGGGAATCGAACCCACAACCATTCGTTTACAGTGTGACTCTAAACATTGTGCCCATGAGCTACTACTGGCCTCTATAGGTACATACCTATACATAAATATGTATTTATGTATATATAAAAATAATTGTCTAATTGTCAGTACCTACCTACTTTCTTTTACATGCTTCGAATGTTTTAACAATCGTGAAATTGTAGAATTATTATGATAATTTAATTTATTGAAGACTCAAGACATAAATAATGTATATAGTCGGTGGTTTAGTTCTTATAATTTGTTTTAATGTTAACAGGTTCGATTTTCATTCAATATATAATTTTTTATTTATTTTTAAGCGTAGTAAAAATCAAACTCGTGCCTCTTTTCTAAACATGTTTGTTCCATAGCTATTTTAAGTGTCTGAAAAACAATAAAAAAATTGGAAATATTTCATGCGGCTTACTTGAAACTATAATAATTTGACCAAATTTGACCAAAACTGTTTAGCTGACTCTCTAAGTATGTGAGATTGAGTTCCCTTTTCTAAGTATGCATACATATTCTTTAACATATATTAGCAAAATGAACTGTTCTCGGTCGACACATTCAAATGTTATCTATACTAATATAATAAAGAGGTAAAGTTTGTATTTTTGTGTGTAAGGGCTAACCTTCAGAAATACTGAACCGATCATGAAAACTCATTCACAATTAGAAGTGCTATAGACTATATTATATTATGATTGAACAGAAAGTTCAGAGAATCCTATAGGGGTAACAAATGCAGACACCCGGAGAAGCCGCAAGCGGTTTGTTAGTACAGTATATAATAAAAAAATAAACAACAAAATAATAGCCACAGATTAAAAATAACATAATAAAAACCTCCTTTCTCTCAAACAAGGTTATATAAACAATTATAAAAGCAATAAACTTAATTATACTTTTGGTTATACCTAATAATTGTTTCTTTCAATTGACGAATTGCATTGTTAAAGAGATATCTTCCGTAAATTATAATTGTATAATTTAAAAAAAAAACATTCATAACGCCATTGTGGTCCAAATGGTCGGTATGCAATAAATAAAGGTTCAAATTTTAATGTGGGAAATATCTTTTTATATTTTTGTGAAAATGGAAAAGAAAGATATTATTGTGGCCAGTCGTGGCCCAGTGGCACAAGAGTGTGACTGTAAACGACTGGTTGTGGGTTCGATTCCCACTCGAGGAGTGGAAATTATATTTCCATTTTCTTCGCTCTGGTGTCGAGGTAAAGCGCGTCGTTGAGTTCCGCTACTTAACACGCAAGCCTCGAATTCGGCGGAAAGTGGGGAACGGAGTGTCTTAACACTAGGTTCCCTCTGCCTACCCTGCTGTGTGCGGGATATAGCGTGAAGCTATTTAATTTTTTTTTTTACTCTTATAGATACATATATATGAAACCGAAAAAATATAGATATATATGATTTATCTTTTTATATATATGATTTTTTCTTAATTACCTATTTGCACTTTATTATATTGTATTTTGATGGATAACTTTTATGAAGGCCTTTAATTTGGTCTTCCGCCATTTTTAATTGAGTAATTGTTATTTGGTTCACGGTTGCGTTGTAAAATCTTAAGTGCAGTTTAAGGTTGTTATTAAATATGGCATTTGAGGTTGGTTAAACCGTGGGTTCAGATGAACGGTAACTAAGAATGACGTTGAAGGCCAGTCGTGGCCCAGTGGCACAAGCGTGTGACTGTAAACGGCTGGTTGTGGGTCCGATTCCCACTCGAGGAGTGGAAATATTTAACATTTCCATTTTCTTCGAAGTAAAGCGCGGCGTTAAGTTCCGCCACTTAACACGCAATGCCTCCGAATTCGGCGGAAAGTGGGGAACGGAGTGTCTTAATACTAGGTTCCCTCTGCCTACCCTGCTGTGTGCGGGATACAGCGTGAAGCTAAAGAAAAAAAAAATTAAATAAATAAACAAAAAAATTAATGAAAATGTGACGTAGGAAGTCTAACGTCTAGTTAGGTATAAGGCTAGGCTTAATCTCTATATTAGAATGTAGTCTAGTTTTGTGTAGTCAGTATTACTGATCTTGCCATCGTTTCAAGTTCGATTCCCACTCGAAGAAATTGTAATATTTTAAATTATTTTATTTTCATGCTCTGTGTCATTTTTGTATTAAATTGTTCCTTTGATTTTACTTTTTAAAATCTTAACTCGTTAACAGTTTTACTTAAGCATACAATATACGAAAGTTTAATGTAAATAATAGGTATAGATTTTTAAACACGTTTAAACATTTTTAAAGTGTTATTCCACACTTAGGAAAATTGAAAAAGACATTTAGAGAAAACGTATAAAAATTTGAACGCAGCGGGATTCGAACCCGCGCCTCCTGAACGCATGCTCAGTGGTGATAGCGCCTGTACTGTATTCAGGAGGCGCGGGATGTTTTTCAGGTAAAGATTTATTTAAAAGTCACTTAAAAATCAATATCAAGAAATTCATCAATAACTTTGGATGTAACGATTAACGCGCTTTGCCTTGACACCAGAGCGAAGTAAATGGGAATATTAAATATTTCCACTCCTCGAGTGGGAATTGAATCCACAACTAGTCGCGTTTGCAGTCACACTTTGTGTCCACGAGCCATGAATGGCCTCTATATATTTAGTTCTAATGCATTTAATACACAAAAATGTTAGTAAAATATAAGCTTTTACCTAATGTCATACTTCTTTGCTCTCAACATTTTCGTAAACAGAAGTGCAAAGTTTTTCCTATACCTACGTATTAATATATTAAATTTACTCGTATAAGCAAATTGCAAAGCGCGGCGTTAAGTTCCGCCACTTAACACGCAATGCCTCCGAATTCGGCGGAAAGTGGGGAACGGAGTATCTTAATACTAGGTTCCCTCTGCCTACCCTGCTGTGTACGGGATACAGCGTGAAGATTAAAAAAAAACAACAACATTTCCCCCAACGAGTATTTAGTGTTCGATCAAAATATTACGTAACTACGTCGATCTACTTAACCAAACTCATCAGTAATAAAACACACTTAACCGCCATATTTCAAACAAAAATTGTAAATTCAAAATCAAAACAAACATAAGTACATACATACATAAATTAAAAGGATTTCAAATTTTATTTATTAATTAATTAAAACCGGAACGACTTTGTGACTGCCGCGTTTAATTATATAAAAACTCTTTTATCACTTCAATTATATATTTAATGATTTAAGTTTTATTGTTTTATACTTCAGTAGCGTTTATTTATGGCAACACTGTTTAAGGCCTATCATAAAATAGGAATTTAATAGTAGGTAATAGGTATGAATTGTAATTAGATGATACAATGTATTGGTTTAACAAAGTATTAAATTATCATGGTAATCGCAAGATCGATTATTTTTAGTATATTCGTAATGTGATTCTTAGAGGTTAATGTGTTTACTAGATTTTTCCTGATATTTATACTATTTTCATCGATTGCAAAATGTAAAATATAGTTTTTTCCCACTTAAGGCAGAATTTGGAAATATTCTTAAGGGAGAACTGGGTCATTAATAAAAAAAAATAAGTACTAACTAATAGCTAAGGATAATAACTATTAACCAAGGATACCTATTAACTAGATTTTAAGGTACCTATTAACTAGGTACTAAAGTATCTATTAACTAGCCTATATAGGTATAGCAATTTTCATGCCAAATTTCAGCGTACTATGCTTAATAGTTTATTTAGGTTGTGCCTTATCACTCAGTCAAACAGTTAGTAACGAAACTGTCTTAAATATATAGGTATTAGATAATATGTGCTAAATAAGAACTAAAAATTGATACCAGAATGTTATTTAAATATATGCAATTAATTCTTACTTAGGGAGATATTTCATTACTTTTAACATCTTTTAAAGTGTTATTCACACAGTTAGAAAATTAAAAAAGACATTTAGAAAATGTGTTTAACTTAGAAAGGCTTAGTGGTCAGAGCGACTGAATAGTTTTCAGGAGGTGCGCGTTCGGACCCCGCTTCAAATTTTTCGTTCAAATTTTTATACGTTTTCTAAATGATATTTACAATAGTTTTGCCTAGTTGAGTAATTCTTCCTGGCATCAATTTCCGCGTTAGCCAGCGTCTGTCAGTTACAGTAAATAATAATAAATGTGGATAACTGAATAAGATTCACTACGTTTATATTCCTATTCCGTCGTAAGAAAGAAATTTAGGAATTATGTATAGTGTGAAGACGTTCGTTTCTATAATTTCCGCTTGAGATCAAGATACTACTTGTACACGGAACTCAACGCCGTACTTTATTCTCAGTCTCAGTCTCATTCACAAAACAAGACTAACTAAAATAATTTAAACACAATTTTTACCCCGAGTGGGAATCGAACCTACAACCACTCGTGTATACAATTACACACTGAACCACTATGCCACGATAGCCTTTGTAATAATGATACCTAGGACCTAGGACCTGTCTAGTATTTACTATAGTCATTAGCTTGCGCACGCCACCTAACTGTTTCTGTGAAAAAACACATGTTTCGTGTATATTTCATTGTACGTCCTAGTAATTTGACTTTTTAGCACCTTTTTTATACTGGATGTATTTGGTTAAAACTCAATCATGAATGTCAAACGAAATGGGGCCAGTCGTGGCGCAGTGCCACAAAGTGTGACTGTAAAGCGACTGGTTGTGGGTTCGGTTCCCACTCGAGGAGTGGAAATATTTAATATTTTCCTTTTTCTTCGCTCTGGTATCGAGACAAAGCGCGGCGTTAAGATCCGCCACTTAAAAATTCCTCCGAATTAGGCGAAGTGTCTTAACTCTAGGTTCCCTCTGCCTATCCTGCTGTATGCGGGATATAGCGTGAAGCTAAAAAAAAACAAAAAATACGAATGTCGAAAATTCTATCTAAGCATAGGTATACGTACGGATTAACATATTTAATGTAAAATATTTTTAATAATAAAATAAGAGATCATTGCGAAGCAGTGTGTTTACACAGTTTGTTGTAGGTTCGTTTTCCACCTGGGGGAAGCTCTGGATTACCAGAGAAGAGTCTTTAATAAAAATAAAAAAAAAAATGTGGCCAGTCGTGGCCCAGTGGCACAAGAGTGTGACTGTAAACGACTGGTTGTGGGTTCGATTCCCACTCGAGGAGTGGAAATTATATTTCCATTTTCTTCGCTCTGGTGTCGAGGTAAAAGCGCGGCGTTAAGTTCCGCCACTTAACACGCAAGCCTCCGAATTCGGCGGAAAGTGGGGAACGGAGTGTCTTAACACTAGGTTCCCTCTGCCTACCCTGCTGTGTGCGGGATATAGCGTGAAGCTATTTAATTTAATTTTAATTAAAGACAGTTCCATGATTTGCGAAACCCAACATCTTTCCCGTCATATTAACGAACCAGAAAAAAGATAACAATTTAAATATAATTTTTCCCCCAAACGAGAATCGAACCCACAGCATTATCCCAATGCGTCATAATGACAGTGACAAATATTTACTTATAAGTATATATTTCAAATTTAACTACTTTAGTAAAATAATTGTGATTTATTCATACTAAGTTGGCAACTTAATTGCTATAAAATATTGGACTCTTTAAGTAATTAATACGAACTAGCAGTAATATCTTTTAGTTTTACTTCTCTAAGTAATATTAAGTGGCCAGTCGTGGCCCAGTGGCACAAGCGTGTTCTTTAAATTTTAGCTTCACGCTGTATCCCGCACGCAGCTGGGTAGGCAGAGGGAACCTAGTATTAAGACACTCTGTTCCCCACTCTCCGCCGAATTCGGAGGCATTGCGTGTTAAGCGGCGGAACTTAACGTCACGCTTTACCTCGACACCAGAGCGAATAAAATGCAAATATTAAATATTTCCACTCCTCGAGTGGGAATCGAACGCACAACCAGTCGCTTTACAGACACTCTTTGTGCCACTGCGCCACGACTGGCTCCTAATAAATGAAATTAAAAAAAAACTATAGATAAATTACCTTCCGTTCAGTAGTAACGGTGACCCAATACAGGTAATTACTAAAATCAAAGGTAAAATAATAATATATCCAACACTCGGCGGAGGCTGTACATTAATTGTCTTTATCTCACGCGCACACACAAACGTCGTGTGTAATATACGTGTATAATATAAACGCACACATAGATCGTGTTTGTGTGAAGCTGGTTTTAAAAACGCGTGCGTTAGAATTTATTGTGTCAATAATGAACTGAGTATGCGGATTAGGGTTGTGCCATATTTATAAAATTATAATATTATTTTAAATTTTATTATCTCTAATTATATTATTTTAAATTTTATTATCTCTAATTACAAAAATAGATATCTAATTAAAGAGGCCAGGCCAGATGGCTTGTGGGCACAAAGTGTGACTTTAAACGCGATTGGTTGCGGGTTCGATTCCCACTCGGGAATTAGAAATATTTAATATTTCCCATTTTCTTCACTGTAATGTTGAACAAAGCGCAACGTTAAGTACTGCCACTTAACACGCAATTTCTCAGAATTCGGCGGAAAGTGGGGAACGGGGTGAATTGACAAATAGGTTTCCTCTGCCTACCCTGGCGTGTGCGAGATACAGGGTGAAGGTAAAAAAAAATAGTTCACTATATTGGATGTTCCACTATGTTAGCTTTCGTAAAGCGCGACATAACTAACGATATATAAAAAAATCAGCTTAATCGAATACGAATGAATGCTTCAAAATTAAGTTGCAAGATTTTACCCAAACAAACAGACATACGTTTTAACTTAAATAAAAGGTTGTAAAATTTATATTGTCAAATGTCCCTTCTCTCTCGGGTCCCTTAGAATACTATTAAATATACTGGCCAATTAAGCCAATATTAAGTCATCATTTATCGGGTTAAGTTCAAATTTTTTTTACGTAAATTTGATATTTTTGTTAACTTAACAAGAATTAACATTATATAGTTATGAATAATAAGAGATTTCTTATATAAACTATATAAAGTATAAACTATATAATATAACTTATAATTATAACCTAACAAGTGACAACCCTAAAACCAATAATCAAAGTAAGCGGCACAACAAAGCCGCCGCGTATCTCCGCGATTACCATCGGGATACTGTACTTGTTCTTCAAGAACAAGGCTTATATAAATTAATTCTTTTTTTTTTCTTGCATATTATAAGATAAGGCAAAGGAAACTTAGTGTCAAGACACTCCTTTCTCCACTTTTCGCTCATTATTGAGTGTTTAGTGGTAGACCGTTGTGGCGAAGTGGGACAGAATTTGAATAAACGCGATGATTCTGGATTCGATTCTCAAACAGTAGAGTGATTATATTTAAATTGAAAAATACATTTATAGAAAACGTATAAAAATTTGAACGCAGCGGGATTCGAACCCGCGCCTCCTGAATACCGTTCAGGCGCATTTGAACACATTGCCAGTGGTGAGAGCAAATTTCTATACGTCTTCTAAATGCCCTTTTCAATTTTCCCAAGTGTGTAATAACACTTTTTAAAATGTTTAAAAGTGTATTTAAATTGATTTTCTTTATAGCCTTGGTTCCTAAGACATAGCGCGGCGTTTAGTACCACCATTCTACGTGCAATGTCTCGATTTTTGACATAAAGTGGAGTATCTTGACACTAGGTTTACATCTCTCTAATTGTATCGCTGAAAAAAGATTGGGAATTTACTAACTTACTCAAAGCGTGGTGGTTTCTCTTATCTGGGCGAGAAAAAACAGTTATTCGTATAGATTTTGTATGGTTTTTTTAACTGCAATTATTGTCAACTTGCTAAATACATAATTGCAATCATTGTTAGTTTGATGCCAGTAACACATTTAAATTTAGAAGAAAATAAACACAAGAGTGTGACTGTAAACGACTGGTTGTGGGTTCGATTCCCACTCGAGGAGTGGAAATATTTAATATTTCCATTTTCTTCGCTCTGGTGCCGAGGTAAAGCGCGGCGTTAAGTTCCGCCACTTAACACGCAAAGCCTCCGAATTCAGCGGAAAGTGGGGAACGGAGTGTCTTAACACTAGGTTCCCTCTGCCTACCCTGCTATGTGCGGGATACAGCGTGAAGCTAAAAAAAATAAATAAACATTATTTATTATTTGCAAAAGAAAGTAATAATTGAGCGTTGCCAGAACTTTAAACTCAAGTTTACAGAAGTAATTATTAATTAAATACTTGGATATACAACTAGCATGACGATATAGTGGCCCAGTCGACAGTATCTGACTGTAACGCGATGTTTATGGGTTCGATTCCCACTCAAGGAAATTGTTAAATTTAAATTTTCATTTCTTTCCTCTGGTACCAAAGATGAAGCACAGTAAAAGACATTTAACAATTTTTCAATTTTCCTAAGTGTGGAATAACACTTTAAAAATGTTTAAAAGTATGAAGCACGGTGTTGAGTTCGGCCACTCAACACGCAGTATCTTGATTTCAGACGAAAAATGGAGAGCGGAGTGTCTTGACACTAGGTTCACTCTGATTACCCCGCAATACGGGTAAGGCTTGAAGCCTGTCAATATATGTATAAGTAGGTAAAACTCATTCATTACTTACTTTTTGATTGACACATAACGCTCAGACAAAGTTAGTGGGCGTAGAAAGTTAGAATTTGAGCGTGTAGGGGAACATTGATAAACGATGTCCCGATTTTTTTATGTATCGTTACTTTAAGAGAAGAATTCTATATTTTTTTTATTTATTCCTTCATTTCATTTTAACAGGGTAGGCAGAGAGAACCTAATGTTAAGTCTCTCTAGTGCTCAGAATCTTTCTTCTCTATTTTCCGCCCAATTCTGGAGGAACTGCACTGCGCTTTGCATCGACACCAGAGCGATAAAAATTAAATATTTCAATTCTTCGAGTGGGAATCGAATCCCCAACCATTTACATGTACAGTCACACCTCATGCCCACCAGCCACGACTGGCCTATGTTTTCTCGACTGGCCTGGCTTTGGCTTACTATGTTTTGTAGTCTGAAGTCCCTACTATAGATATAAGTAATAGAATTATTAAGAACTTCAAGCGACGAATCAATTTCATAAATCTTGTAATGAGACGTTCACGTTTTTTCTGGGAAGTCAGAAGAGCCTAGATAGTGTCAAGACACTCTGTTCTTTATTTTCTGTCCAAAATCGAGATATTGCATGTTGAATAGTTGATATCAACGCCGAGCTTTGTCTTAAGACGAGAGTGGAGTAATGAAAATAATAAATAAATAAATAAATAAATAGCTTCACGCTATATCCCGCTCAGAGCAGGGTAGGCAGAGGGAACCTAGTGTTAAGACACTCCGTTCCCCACTTTCCGCCGAATTCGGAGGCTTGCGTGTTAAGTGGCGGAACTTAACGCCGCGCTTTACCTCGACACCAGAGCGAAGAAAATGGAAATATAATTTCCACTCCTCGAGTGGGAATCGAACCCACAACCAGTCGTTTACAGTCACACTCTTGTGCCACTGGGCCACGACTGGCCACTGTAAAGAAAATAATTTAATAAATATAATTTTATTTATTTATTTTACTTTAGCTTCACGCTGTATCCTGCACATAGCAGGGTAGGCAGAGGGAACCTAGTGTTAAGACTCTGTTCCCCACTTTCCGCCGAATTCGGAGGCTTGCGTGTTAAGTGGCGGAACTTAACGCCGCGCTTTAACCCGACACCAGAGCGAAGAAAATGGAAATATAATTTCCACTCCTCGAGTGGGAATCGAACCCACAACCAGTCGTTTACAGTCACACGCTTGTGCCACTGGGCCACGACTGGCCACAATATAATTATTCCCCTAAATGGGAATCGAACCCACACCTAATTTACATTAACACTGCGCCACTTTAACCTCCTTTAAACATCTCAATACACAAAATCTAATAAAACACTAAAAACTGCACTATAATGACTTAACAAACAGTTAGATACAAATTTACACTGCATTTAGAGTGAAATTTGTATGAAAAATGAGAGTAAATTACTAATATTTCTTATTGTAAAGTTAGTTTTGACGTATAGGATTGTAACCCGTATTGACACGCTTGTTGGTTTAACAGTGTTTAAAAAGGACGGTTTAAAATTAGCGACTACTACCGCGGCTTCGGTTAAAGGACGTAGGCAGTAGGGGAGCCAGTTAGGATGAAGAAACAGGATAAAATTATTAATAATTTTACGAGTATATAAGGTAAATCATGTCTTGAAGGTACAACGTGCGACTGTTAACTCGACTGGATGTGGGTTCGATTCTCATACGAGGAATCGAAATATTTAAATTTTCATTTCCTTCGTTCTGGTGTCGAGGCAAAGTATGGCGTTGAGTTCTATCACTTAACACATAATCCTTCTAGAATTCAGCATAATGTGCGAAACGGAGTGTCTTAACACTAGGTTCCCTCTGCGCACCTTACCGTTGCGGGATATAGCGTGAAGCCTTTAGCTTCAAACAAAGCATTAATTTGTTATTCATACACTTAGGATATTGAAGAAGACATTTGTAGAAAACATATAAAAATCTGAACGCAGTGGGAATCGAACGTGTGCTTCTTGGAAACCGCCCAAGCACTTTAACCACTAAGCTATGCGTTCTTCTACCTGATAAAATATTGCTATATAAGACATTTGAAATAATATAGTTTTTTTTTTTATTTTATAGTATTTATAATATAAATACGATAATACACACTATTTACATACCTGTTAAACTCTAGTTAACAACAAGCAAGACAACTAACTAAGAATTTATGATCCTTCAATGAATTTACAATTTTCAAAAATAAATGTTGTTTTTTTGTTTTATAGATATACCTATCTTAAAGCTTTATTTTCATTTTATTTTATTTTATTTATTACTAAAGAGGTCAAGCCTATAACAAAAATCAAGGTTTCAAATCATTAAAATTATGGCCAACCTACAAAGGGTTATAATAGCAAAACCAAATAAAGAGATAGGGTTTGGTCGAAAAATACCTTATTGTGAGAGAGATGTGTGCTAGATATTAACACGTTGGAAATTAAGTAGTGTTTGTGTATAACTTAATTTCTAATATAGCAGAGTAGGCAGAGAGAACTTAGTGGTAAGTCACTCCGTTCTGAACTTTCCACCTCTTAGAGATATGCCTGTAGAGTGACGGAACTAATAGCTGTTTTGTTTTAAACAAAGGAAAAGATCATCCATACTTATATTATAAATGCGAAAGTCTGTGTGTTTGTCTGTCACGCTTTCACGGCTAATCTGCCGGTCCGATTTGGATGAAATTTAGAATGAAAGTACTAAATAACTATGGGTCTAACATAGGCTACTTATTTTTTCAAAAAATCCATCTCTAAATGGTTGAAATAGGGGATGAAAGTTTATATGAAAAATGTAAATCGCTTGACCGATTGTAATGAATTTTGGCACAATTAACACATAGGTTAATTTATTTTTCAAATATCCACCCATGATGGTTGCAATACAACGAAACGGTTACTTAGGTCACGCGGCAAAGCCACGAGCGGACCGCTAGTCTGAATATAGTTGATAAGTTGGTATTTCAGAGAAAGCCTAGTGTAGTCTCTGTTTTCCAATTTTCGTCTGTTTTATAGATTTTGCTTGAGTGGCTAGCGGAACTTAACGCCGTAAATTATGTAGGGAGAGCGGTGAAGCGTCCATATAATGATCTCAGGTCGACATAAGTAATAGGTATATTTGGGTATATATGACTTAAGTATTTGAAAATATCAGCAAACTTCTTCATGTGTAAAATATGCGTTGCCTTAGCATTACAGTGTGTGTCAAATACATTATTGGTAGTGAGTGTAATATTTATTTAATTCCTTTAATGAATTATTTTCAAAAAATACTTTCTATACTTACCTAATTAATACTCTTTTGTCCGCATCATTTGTAAAAGAAAGTTTTTCTTTTAAATGTATTTATCCCAATTTAACATTAAAATAAACACGATTAGTTGTGGGTTCGATTCTCGTTAAGCTTAATGATTTTGTTTAAAAATATTTTAATTTGACTACTTTGGTACCTGAAGGCATAGCACAGTGTTAAGTTCTGTCACACACCTCACGGAATTCTTTAGATTTGAAGAGAAAAATGGAGAACGGAGTGTCTTGACACTAGGTTCTTTCTGACTACCCTATTGTGCAACAAAACCTGAAGCTGTAAATAAATACGAATTTCTTTTAATTACTGTTAAAACTTAATTATAAACTGTAATAAAATGTATTTAAGCAATATTATATACAAGTAATTTCAACTTGCTAACAAAAAATTAAGCATAGATTTTTTAAACGATAAAGAGATTATGATAACTTTAGTATTAGTGGCCGCGTTACTTTCATTTTCTTATCTTTGTAACTTAAAGATTTTTCTTAAGAAATTAGTTATCCTACTGAGCTATCGAGGCGCAGTAGGATAGTGTCAGACTATAATTACAATTGGTTCTGACTTCGATTCCCATTTAGGGTAATGATCAAAATACTTTTTTTTGTAATAAGTTTTATATAATAGAATTAATTTGAATATTTTACAAAAGCTTACCTATAAGGTAAAATAGTATTTAAACCAGCAGGTAGGTATAAAAACCAGTAGAACAGTTTTCAAAAAAATCCTTACTCTTAATTTTATTATAAAGGATTTTTAGCATTGATTTATTGATTCACTGTTCCAGAAAATGAACTGTATAAAAACAATATGTTAAAAATACATATAATTAATAATGTTTTTCATATAAATGCTTTAACAACATGCGATGCGTAAACGCAAAAAGCTGAATATAAAGGACTTTTTTTATACAAAAAAATTACAGATAACTTTACGTGTATCTTGTATTATTCCAGGCAGAACTAAATAAAAATAGTGATAAGACACTCCGATCTCCATTTTGATATTGCACATAGGTGGTTTAAGCGCGCATTGCCAACCTAAACTTCTTCGAGTAGGATTTCATATAAGTTTGATTTATATATAGCCAAATAAGCAAATATAAAATAGTGTCATATATTATTTTAGCTTAACGCTTTTTCATATTTAAGAAGATGCGTGAAAAGCAAAAAAAGGTAAAGCAGAGGACCTATTGTTATTGTTATATATTCCGTTTTAAACTTATAGAGAAAAATTAGGAAATTGAAGATTTTTTTTTTAAAATACATCTATCACCGGATGATCTATGAAAAAATAGAGACAGTCAAAAAGAAGAATAGAGAGAATCTAATGTCACAGTAATCGAAATATTTAAAAAAAAAAACATATTTTTAATCACACCACTAATAAAAAATATATATAAAAACTAAAAATTCCCAACCCTAGACACCCAAAAAATCTCAACATAAAATAAATATATATCTAAAATCCTTTTTACCGATCTCTTCGACTTGAGTTCAGTTTGCCTTACCTTTCCCGCACCGCCAAAGGACGCCGCGCACCGTGTTTACGTATCGATATAAAAAAACCTCACGTCTTTTTGTTTAGCCACTTTTTCTCATTGGCCTTGTGCCTACTAACTAAGTTAGTAATTGCAACGGCTTCACTCTTTTAATAAGAACTATTTATATACCTAGTGCATTAGTTATAAGTTGAGTCCTAATTTTAAGGATTAGATATGTAAAATTTATAGTAAAATTATAAATGTGAATGCCCGTCTGTTTGTAACGCTTTCACGGCTAATTTTCTGAACCGATTTGGATGGAATTCAGAACTAAAATAGTTGCAATATTAGGGTTAAGCATGCCTACTTTTTTACCAAAGATCAATTCTTAAAGGGTTAAAATTGTGGATGAAAGTTTCAATGAAAAGTTGTTTAGTATAATAAAGTAGGTTAAAAGTGAAGTGATTAGATTATATTGAATAAAATCTATTCTAAAATTGCTAAACGTACAAGCAACATTTTATTTGAGCATCAAAACTGCAATTTCCATGGTTTTGGGTTCAATTAATACTCGGGAAAATGATTATGTTTAAGTTATTTCTTCCCTCTGGTACCAAAGACAGAAACGCGTCGTTGAGTTCCCCCACTCAACAGGAATTTCGCGATTTTCAGGCCGAAAGTGGAAAACGGAGTGTCTTAACTGACTACTTCGCTATACTTATTATTTTTTTTTTTTATGGAATAAAGGAGGCAAACGAGCTGAAGGCCCACCTGGTGTTAAGTGGTTACCTTCGCCCATAGACCTCCACAACACTAAAGTTATGGATGCGTTGCCAGCCTTCGGAATGTAGGATAGAAGGAGGGAGGAAGGATGGGAATGGTGGGAATAGGGAGAGCTGGCTTACATGCCATCGAACCGCAACACATCATAAGATATTTGGCGGTTCGTCTTTGACATGCTAGTGGTCGCGAGCCAGTCGGAGAACTAATCTCCTACCACCAAACTACTGGGTTACCCGCCTTTAATATATTTTTCTAGTAGCTGCCTTTATCTATCTATTACTAAGCTCAACTATAGGTTAATTATCGTGATTTTTTTACGAGCATTTTGAAGTCTCAACCCAACACGCCACTAAGAGCGATGACCCACCCCGCTCTATTTGTCTGTCCGTTACACTATTAAGTTAAGCGTGAAGATATTTAATCGTAATTAATATTTTTTTGTACAAGACTGAACGTTATACATCCATAAAGTGATAATTAACAATTATTTACCTATATTTACTTTTTTTACGCGCTCATTACTGTTACGGCCTAATGGAGGAAGAAAAGTATTATTTAAAAAACTATATTTATTTCAAAATTAAACGGATGTAATAAAGCGTAGCTGAAGTTAAACGACTGACTGTAAATGATTGATTGTGGGTTCGATTTCCACTCGATTAAATTATTATTTTGATATTTTTTTAGCTTCACGCTGTATCCCGCACACAGCAGGCTAGGCAGAGGGAGCCTAGTGTTGAGACACTCCGTTCCCCACTTTGCAAATTTTAAAGATATCGATCTCATTTAGAAGAGTGTGAATCATTACTATTTCTCCGTTCTGGTAAGACAAAGCTCGGTGTTGAGTTCCGCGACTCAACAAGACAGACAGATAGACAGACAGAGAACAGTGGTATTAATAGTCCTTTTACTTATTCATATAATGAAAATGAAAATAATATATAATCTATTCCCCGAGTGCAGTCAAACTTACAACTATCGCAGTTCCAGTTTGACATTATCACATTGCACCACAATAACATCAAAAAAATTGTTTTTATTAATATCTGTACTATTGTGGCCAGTCGTGGTGCAGTGGCACAAGCGTGTGACTGTAAACGACTGGTTGTGGGTTCGATGCCCACTCGAAGAGTGGAAATTATGTTTCCATTTTTTTCGCTCTGGTGTCGATGTAAAGCGCGGCGTTAAGTTCCGCCACTAAACACGCAAGCCTCCGAATTCGGCGGTGCGTGGGGAACGGAGTGTCTTAACACTAGGTTCCCTCTGCCTACCCTGCTGTGTGCGGGATACAGCGTGAAGCTAAAAAAAAATCTGTATTATAAAGTTAAAACGCTAACAATAATTACTCATATAAATTAACATGTACATTGAAACAACTTAACTATAATTGCAATTGGTCGTGAGTTCGATGCCCACTCACTTTAATTATTATAATTATTATATTTTTTTTTCTCTCCATTAATACCTAAGATGAATAATGGCGTAGATTTCGTCACTCGACAAACAAATGGCGGACAACAAGGGCGGAAAGTGAAGAACGGAGTGACTTAACACTTGATTCCCTCTAACTAACCCGCTAAAAGCGTGAAGCTACATAAAAATGTAATAAAGCGTAACACTAGTAACGTCAAAGGCTCGATATCTTCGATCATTTGACACTCGGACGCCATGTTTCTTTTTTTTTATTTTTAATCTTTTTCAATAATATTTCAAGATGGCGTTCGATATGTGAATTTAGACATCAAATTTAGATTTTATCTCGATCTATCGACCTTGTTGTGGGGCCATTAGAACTTTGTATTATTATTTTTAACTGTTTTCTTTTTTAGCTTCACGCTGTATCACGCACACCTTCGGGTAGGCAGAGGGAACCTAGCGTTAAAACACTCCGTTCCCCACTTTCCGTTGAATTTTGGAGGCAGTGGGTGTCAAGTGGCCGCGTTTCGCCTCGATACCAGAATGAATAAAATGAAAATATTAAATATTTCCACTCCTCGAGTAGGAATCGAACCTACAACCAGTCGCTTAGTCACACGTATGTGCCACTGCGCCACGACTGGTCCCAATTAATTATTAAAATATATAATTAATTTATTTAAAATACTTGATTTCAAAGTATTTTTATTTCCTATTTACAAAAAGCTGTCACTAGCATGAAACTACTGACCTAATCTAACTACCGTCTATGAACGTAGTCCCTTACATATTAAATATAGATACGGAATACTATTTAACATTTTATCTCTATGGAATTTCATTCATAATCATTTCAAATTAGCATTTATCTCTAATTCTATTCAAGTTAGATAAAAAAATGATACCATAATGTATCTTATTTTTTTTTTTTTAGCTTCACGCTGTATCCCGCATACAGCAGGGTAGGCAGAGGGAACATAGTGTTAAGACACTCCGTTCCCCACTTTTCACCGAATTCGGAGGCATTGCGTGTTAAGTGGCGGAACTTAACGCTGCGCTTTACCTCGGCACCAGAGCGAAGAAAATGGAAATATTAAATATTTCCACTCCTCGAGTGGGAATCGAACCCACAACCAGTCGTTTACAGTCACACGCTTGTGCCACTGGGCCACGACTGGCCACTTGTATCTTATAGTATAGTATATCCTGTTCCATTGACAAATTTAGATTTAGGCATTTTTCAAATGTAGAAAAGTAAAAAGAAAAAGAGAGAATCTAGTGTCAAGACACTCCGTTTTCGATTTTTTACCCGATTTCAAGACTGCCAGTCAGGAATGACGAAGTGACGGTACTCAATTCCACGTGTTGCCTTACCGACTTCTTTTATATTATACTAGCGGCCCGCTCGCGGCTTCGCCGCGTAATCTATTTCATTATATTGAAACCCTCGGGGGTGTATTTTTTAAAAATAAGGTAGCCTATGTTTAAGCTTAGATTATCAACTATATTTATGCCAAAATTAATTACAATTGGTCAAGCGGTTTAGATTTTTCATATAAACTTTCATCCCCTATTTCAACCTTTTAGAGGTTGATTTTTGAAAAAGTAAGTAGCCTATGTTAGACCCCGTTAGTTTTACTACTTTTATTCTAAATTTCATCCAAATCGGACCGATAGATTAGCCGTGAAAGCGTGACAGACAAACACACAGACTTTCCCATTTATAATATAAGTATGGATATAGAGTAACTTGACTCCATTTAGGCAAATTATTGTATTTGAATATGTATTGTCATAATTGTAAGTTATTTCAGACTACCCTGCTATGACTTTTTGAAGTCCAAGAGCTTTGATGCAGTCGGATGTAGAAAGCTATACAAAAGGTGCGGGATCGAATACCGCTCCTCACATTTTTTTATTATTGCTTTTCATGTCCTAAGCCCGAATAACATTTTAAAAATATTAAAAATCCATACTTATATTATAAATGCGAAAGTCTGTGTGTTTGTCTGTCACGCTTTCACGGCTAATCTACCGGTCCGATTTGGATGAAATTTAGAATGAAAGTAGTAAAAGTGATTTGGTCTAACATAAGCTACGTATTTTTTCAAAAATCAACCGCTAAAGGGTTGAAATAGGGGATGAAAGTTTATATGAAAAATCTAAACCGCTTGACCGATCATAATGAATTTTGGCATAACTATAGTTGATAATCTAAGCTTAAATATAGGCTACTTTATTTTTCAAAAACCCACCCCCGAGTGTTGCAATAAAAAGAAGCAGTTACGTAGTTCACGCAGCGAAGCCGCGAGCGGGCCGCTAGTGGTAGAATTAAATGAATGCCATATTAATTCCCTTGTAAAAATAACTTTGTGTTCTTCGAGTTATCTATTATGTCAAACAATAAAATTTGTTCCCTTCTACTTTATCACTATATGGAAATTACATTTAAAATGAAAATCGACCTCAAACATAAGTTTCAAGATAAATTTAGACAATTGGTGACATCATGTTTTACATTTATTTCGTGAAACGAAACGTTCATTTATATTTTTTATCATTGTAAGTTAAGAGTTTTACAAGCAATTTCAGATTGAAATTTTATTACCAAAGATAAATGAATGTACATATAAATAAATGAAATAAAGATACCGTTTTTGGTTAAATCACAAATAATGTAATAATGTTGGTAATCGATGCTTGATTTTTGTCGGCATTACATCGTGTCTGATTGGTAACGCGTTGATTCCTTACATTTACACTTTTATTTCTTCGCTCTGGTAACTAAAACAATGAGCGGCGTTTAGTTCCGCCACCCAACATCCAAAGTCTCGATTTTAGGCAAAAAGTGGACGGTCTTTACACTAGATACATTCCAACTACGCCGCTATGCGAGAATAAGCCTAAAAAATATTTAAAATAATAATTCCTTCGAATGGGAATCGAACCCACGACCAATCACAATTCCAATCATAGACTATTCCACTGGACATCTAAAAAAAAAGCTATATTTTTTTTTAGCTTCACGCTGTATCCCGCACACAGCAGGGTAGGCAGAGGGAACCTCGGGTTAAGACACTCCGTTCCCCACTTACCGTCGAATTCGGAGGCATTGCGTGTTAAGTGTTGGAACTTAACGCCTCGCTTTGCCTCTGATACCAGAACGATGAAAATGGAAATATTAAATATTTCCACTCCTCGAGTGGGAATCGAACCCACAACCAGTCGTTTACAGTCACACGCTTGTGCCACTGGGCCACGACTGGCCACGCTATAAGCAAAAAGCTATATAATAATTTAAAATCGCTCCCCCGCCAGTTTAGTGTACACCCAAGAGTACGGTAGCGTAGTCAATACAGATATTATTGATATGATAAAGCCTAATGACTTGTAGCTTTTTATTCTCACGGTGAGTCACGGATTCTGAGGGCATGACGCCTTAGACGGTTAGCTGAGTTCATATCCGGATAGTTTTGTGTAGAGAACCCGCTTAAGACGCGTTTTTTGGCTGGCTAGTATAATATATTAAATAGAAATTGTCTCTTAAATCCAATCGTGGCGCAGGGGCATGTAGGTGGGGTGGGACTGTAAACGCGACTGGTTGTGGGTTCGATTCTCACTCGAGCAGTGGAAATATTTAGTATTTCCTGATGTGGGGGCAAACCGCGGCGATAAGTTCCGACACTTAATACGCAATGCCTCCAAATTTAGCGGAAAGTGGGGATCGGAGTGTCTTTACACTGGGTTTCGTCTGCCTACTTGCTGTGTGCGGGATACAGAGTGAAGCTAAAAAAGTCTCTTTAATAAATTTTAGAGACATTAGTTGTGTTTAGGAAAATAGGTATGATCACGTTTATTACGTTTTTCCCGTTAAAGACACGTCCTTGGCTCTGTCTCTATATGGGAATCTTAAACGAGTTTAGTTTGCGACAAGAAATATTTTAGCGATATATGTATTGTTATACCTACATATGTATACGTATAGATTATTTGTATAAATAATCTATTATATCCGCGTAAACTATGAAACTGCTTCATTATATTGCAACCCTTGGAGGTGGATTTTTGACAAATAAAGTAGCTTATGTTTAAGCTTAGCTTATCAACTATATTTATACCAAAATTCATTATAATTGGTCAAGTGGTTTAGATTTTTTATATAAACTTTCAACCCGTATTTCATCCCTTTAGCGATTGATTTTTGAAAAAACATGTAGCCTATGTTAGACCCAGTAACTTTTACTACTTTCATTCTAAATTTCATCCAAATCGAACCGGTAGATTAGCCGTGACAGCAAGACAGACAAACACACAGACTTTCGCATTTATAATATAAGTGTGGATGAAGTATGTTGACACTAGATTCTATATGATTACCATTATATGGGAGACAATACGTAAGGCTATACAAAAAAAAAATATCAAAATATTATCTTTTACTTTGCAAAATATTTGAATTGTCTAAAATATAATATATTAGTAAATTTATTTTACTAAATGTCAGAAATCACAACACTTCTTGTCCTCGTCGTCTAGTTATGCAAATGCAGATGGCAGACGGCAATATGTATTGACCTATATCTATATATAGAAAACGCAGTATGAATGTTGTCTGTCCGTCTGTTTGTTCAAATAAAAGAACATAAACAATAATATGAGTGGCAACAGAGTCAACTCTGTTAAATATTTCGCATTCTTAAGTGTAAGCAAGTTAAAATTTATTTATTCGTAATTTAAAAATTAGGGTACCTTTAAAATACTTTTAAACATTTTTAAAGTGTTATTCCACCTTGAATTGAACCTATCTACAACCTGACATTATGTTGACTCGAATTCGAGAGCTAAGCGGAGACTAAAATGCTTTGACATTACCCTGCAGCAATAAGTTATTTAAAAAAAAATAAATAAATAGCTTCACGCTATATCCCGCACACAGCAGGGTAGGCAGAGGGAACCTAGTGTTAAGACACTCCGTTCCCCACTTTCCGCCGAATTCGGAGGCTTGCGTGTTAAGTGGCGGAACTTAACGCCGCGCTTTACCTCGACACCAGAGCGAAGAAAATGGAAATATAATTTCCACTCCTCGAGTGGGAATCGAACCCACAACCAGTCGTTTACAGTCACACTCTTGTGCCACTGGGCCACGACTGGCCACTAAGTCATTTATCTAGTTAATTTAATTATTTTAATTTCTGTGCTCTGGTGAATGAAATAAAGCGCGGCGTTGAGTTCCGCCACGAAAAAAGCCAAGTTTTGAACGGAGTTTCTTGATACTATGTATCACTATGTTTCTTGATACTCTCTATAGCTCAAAAGCGAAAAAATAATGAGAATTAGTTTCTGGATTTAATATTGAATATAGAAGAGGTGGGTTTGCATTATTTTTTTTATCTGAATATTCAAGAATTTTATTTATAAGAATGTTATTTGTAATTATTTATATGGGAGGTTATGAATTAAATATTTTTTTTATTTAAAATTAGTAATTATTTCATTTTTTTTATTTGAGTTCGGGGTACATTATAATACGTTGTCAATATTTTTTTTACTATTATAAATTGTCTTTTAAATACTTCATAAAGTTTTTTAATCTACATCCTAGATATATACATTTTTAATCGAACCGATCATCGAACCTGTGATCCTCTCTCGATATATTATGTTCTAAGTATACCTTCTAATTTGACACTAATCCTTACTTTGATCTCCTCTCGGTTACTAATAAGCTTCTTTGACAAGAATAAAAAAGGTTTATAGCTACTGTACTTGTTAATTTGGCTGTTTATAATGTATACTATTGTAATGTAAATTAAAAATATAATTATTTTTTTTTAGCTTCACGCTGTATCCCGCACACAGCAGGGTAGGCAGAGGGAACCTAGTGTTAAGACACTCCATTCCCCACTTTGCAAATATAATTATATATATTGAACAAATATGCTACTTTTTGTATATCTAAATAAAATATGACTTTTATTGTACATACGGGGCCAGTAGTGGCGCAGTGACACGAACGTGTGACTGTAAACGACTGGTTGTTGGTTCGATTCCCACTCGAGAAGCGGAAATATTTCATATTTCCATTTCCTTCGCTCTGGTGTCGAGGCAAAGCGCGGCGTTAAGTTCCGCCACATAACACGCAATGCCTCCCAATTCGGCGGAGGCATTGAGGAACGGAGTGTCTTATCACTAGGTTCCCTCTGCCTACTCTGCTGGGTGCTGGATACAGTGTGAAGGTAAAAAAAATATATATACATATAATTGGAAATTAACGTCAGCTGACTCTCTACTCACATTTGTACTAAAAACAACGTTATTTAAGATCACTACATGACTATAATCTATAGGTAGTTAATTATTTTTTCCGTTTCACCCCTTTTACCGTGTAACAGAGTAGAACATAGTGTCAAGACATAGTGTCTTGATTGTTCAAAATCGAGGCATTGCATGCTAAGTGGCAGAACTCAACGCCACGTTTTGTCATCTAAACTTAAACTAAGATTATTTAACTGTTTTTTCATAAATTTATATAAGATTTTTATTAATATAGTGATGATATCACAAATGCACATTTTTTTTATTTAATATAAAAAATATAACATATATATTATATTTTATTTAAAAAAAATATAATAAAACAGTACTGGACTCATTATATATGTACATATAAATATATAAAGGTCATACTGTTTGTGTTTAGTGTGTTTCAATGTGAATATTTTATACGTCGGATTACGATTCTGAGCAGCTTAGCGTTAGGTTTGATGTACACTACGCTTTTATCGTAATTATTAATATAATATTAAATATAGTATATTTATTTATGTTTTTTGTTATTAAATACAATTATAACAGTACATTAAATTAAATGAATTTAAAATGTTTTAATTAATAAAAGAATTGCTTAAAAAAGATCTTTCGTTTTCACGATTATTACACATTTTGATTATCAGCCTTCTTGGTAGACCAAGACTGAATTATCAACTGATAATGACCACGGACTACTGTAAAGTGTTTGAAACGTCAGATTTTCGGAAAATGTTGTATACACGATTAATCAGCTTAAAAATTGTATCATTTCCAAGTGCTTAAAAAAATATTGGAGAATTGTATGAAAAAATATAATATCCTTTTTGGAAGAAGAAATACTATTTACTAGTACATGCTAGGGTCGTTGATTCGATTCCTACATGAGGTAATTATTTATATTTATAACACTTTTAAAATGTTATATTGTAAAGCATTTTTAGCAAACGATTAAAAATTGGTATCTATGAGGTGTGGGTTCTAATCCTGCTGTATTCAAATTGTTATACGTTTTTTCAAAGTGTTATTAAAATGATATTAAAAAAATATATTATATTTCTTCTACTCAATACATTAGACATCAACGAACTCAAAGCTTAGTACCCACTGTACAACCAACTTAACGCAAAATATTGAAAAGTAACAAAATCGACAGCCCCCGAGCTACTGTAAGGGATTTATGACAATGCGAAGGAGACGAAAAAATCATAGGCTGTAAACTTATAAACCTTTATTTGAGAAAAAAAAAATGTGAGCTGTCATTTTGATATGACAGAATCGACTTCTGTATATTAGCTGTATGACGTTTTAGTATGTTTTTTTTAAATTGATTTGTGCTTTTTGTTTTTATATTTTTTAATATTTTGACAGTTCATGATACAAGGTTATTTTTGACTGTAGAATATTTTAGAAGTATTTTATTAAATTATTATTGTCAAATGTGTTCATATGTCACAGGATTTACAAAATATAAATTTTAACTTTAAAATATTATTATATATATATACATTTATTGTATTCTGTATTATAGAGAAATAAACCTATTGGTCACATAGTGACGTTACAAAATGTGTACATACCAAAATGTGTACTATCATACAAAAAAAAAATATTTTTTTTCTTCAAATTTATTATTTCAAACTAAGCAGCTAATATCCGCAACACTAGCTAATAAATACCTAATGACTTTAAAAAAAAACTATAAATAACAACCAAAAATATGACATTAAATTAAAAGATTATTAAAAATATGAAATATGACTAAATATGACTAAATTATGACGAAAAAATATGACTAAATTATATTGTTTTTTAGATATATTCAATGTAAAAGACACAATTTTTCACTGCTATATTATAGTATAAACAAATTCCTTACCAAGTAAAAATCTTGGTAAGTCGACTTCCATAATAAAATTTGAAAATATTAAAAGATATTAGGATTTAATTAATTCATGTGGTGAATAAATAATTTAACAAAAAATATAAAAAAAACTGACACTTAAATAAAAAAAAGTATTTTAATAATATGAAGACAGACAAATCTTAAATTTAACTGCACTGAAAACTATGCATTTTCGATTTAAAAACTTATTCACGCTTGACGGAAATAATACGTGAAATGGAAAATTAATACAGTAGATATTGTACAATATTTTTTCTTATATTTATTTACATGACTAATTATATATAATAAGCATAAAAATTATCATATTAATCAATAGATTCTGCATTCATATTTAATTGCACACGCGATATCTTTAAAAGCTTTGTTTAAACTAGCTCTGCCTGTAACTCCGCTGATTTAAAATAAAAGCTATTATTTTGAAGTAAAACTAGCTAAGCTGCTTATTACATCAGCTATATACCAGTGAAAGTCCCAGCAAAATCGGTCCAGCCATTCCTGAGATTAAGCGGAACAAACAAACAGATATACAGACAAAAACTAAAAAAAAATATTTTGGTATATGCACTGTGTATACAGATATACAGAAAAAATAAAAAAAAAAAGTAATTTTGGTATATATACATATGTATTTTTAATAAAAATCGATTATTTTCATATTACAAAGAGACATCCGAATTTTATTTGTTTGTATAGACACGATTGTCGTAAGTTCGTTTCCTATTGAATGAAATTTTGATACAGATATTTAATATTATTTCCATTCTTTTGCTATAATAAGACCAAGCACAGCGTTGAGTTCCGTGACTCACTTAATGTATTAAATTCAGGCTGAAAGTGGAGAACGGAATGTCTTAACACTAGGTTCTCTCTGTCTACTTTGCGTGAAGCTGTAAATATGTACTTATATTAAGTTAATGAGACCATCTAAATGTGTTTATATACATCAGAGCTTCGTGAGAATATTCATACAAAACAAACAATAAATATTAGTAGATCAATGGGCAATGTTTGTGGACAACGCCGCGGTATTTGCTATAGGTATTCGTATGGAGTTACGGTGAAATTGTTCTGACACCGATTTATATTTAGTTTGCTTATCGGATTCTTGGGTGTTAGGTTGATGGACAAAAAATATTTTTTTCTCACTTACTATGTATGTATGTAGGTACTAGTCTAGTGTTTAGGTATGTTCAGGGATAAGGAAATTAAGGCCCGCTTAATGATTTAATGCGGCACACTAAGCTTAGTTTATATTATAGATATTCTGCCCCAACTAGTGGCCAGTCGTGGCCCAGTGGCACAAGAGTGTGACTGTAAACGACTGGTTGTGGGTTCGATTCCCACTCGAGAAGTGGAAATTATATTTCCATTTTCTTCGCTCTGGTGTCGAGGTAAAGCGCGGCGTTAAGTTCCGCCACTTAACACGCAAGCCTCCGAAATCGGCGAACGGAGTGTCTTAACACTAGGTTCCCTCTGCTTACCCTGCTGTGTGGGGGATACAGCGTGAAGCTACAAAAAAAAATAAAAAAAAAGATAGAAATTCTCAAGAAGTTAGTAAAATACAACTATAAACAAAAACTCAAACTCAAGATAAAACTCTTTAAGAGGCTAGTATAATAAAACTGTTGTGTTAGCTAACTGATTTTACTGCAAAAATATATTTAACATATTTTTTTTTAAATTAAATTTAAAAAAAAACAATTTATTTATCACAAAAACAATATATCTTCCTTTTTTTATTTATTTATGTATTTTATTGCATTTCAAATTTGGTTTTTATAAGAATTATTATAATCGTTCTTGCGAAAACAAAAAAACTCCTTATATGGTCAGCTGGACATTTCGTTAGTCACAGCAAATTCCGTTTTGATTTAAGTCAAAAAGTTTATATTCTTTTTTAATATCTAATACGCATTCTTATTATGTAAGTAATAGTATAAGTATAGTATTATATACATTTTTTTTAGCTTCACGCTGTATCCCGCACACAGCAGGGTAGGCAGAGGGAACCTAGTGTTAAGACACTCCGTTCCTCACTTTCCGCCGAATTCGGAGGCATTGCGTGTTCAGTGGCGGGACTTAACGCCGCGCTTTACCTCGACACCAGAGCGAAGAAAATGGAAATATTAAATATTTCCATCTCCTCGAGTGGGAATCGAACCTACAACCAGTCGTTTACAGTCGCACGCTTGTGCCACTGGGCCACGACTGGCTACATTAATGTACCTACACATATTATATACATATAATAAATGATCATTATAAATAAGTTGGAAGAACGGCAACTTAAGTTTAGAAAAATTGGGCTCTCTTATGATATATCTTATATGCCTTAGTTTTAAGTATAAACATTATTAAAAGTGTAATCTATATAAAAAGTAGGTACAGACCATATGACCCAGTGTAGTATATAAAAAAATTAAAAATCTTAAATAAAAATTTTAAAAAAATCTTCACGTATGATAGTCAAAATCTTCTCAATTAAGCAACTTTGGCGTCAATAATCTATACAAATAAAAAAAATTGGACTATCTGTTTGTAATATTATAATAATCACACTTTACTAAATGCATATGTACATCTCATATATACCTACTTATGTAGGTATATATGAGATATACCTATATCAAAATATCATTTTCATCATTTTTCCTTATATGCCTGTTTATTTCTTCCAGCTAATCTTTAAAACGGCTGGACTGATTTTTACGGGACTTTTACTAGCAGATAGCTTATATAAAAAATCGTAACCTAAACATTTATCTTATCATCCATACTTATATTATAAATGCGAAAGTCTGTGTGTTTGTCTGTCACGTTTTCATGACTAATCTACCGGTTCGATTTGGATGAAATTTAGAATGAAAGTAGAAAAAGTTACTGGGTCTAACATAGGTGACTTATTTTTTCAAAAATCAACCGTTAAAGGGTTGAAATAGGGGATGAAAGTTTATATGAAAAATCTAAATTGTTTGACCGATTATAATGAATTTTGGCAAAAATATAGTTGATAATCTAAGCTTAAACATAGGCTACTTTATTTTTAAAACCCACCCCCGAGGGTTGCAATCTAACGAAGCGGTTCAGTTCAGCGGGTCGCTAGTTACAATTATTTTCTAAAATTCCACCCAAACAAAGTCACAGGCACAACCAATCTCAAACAAAACCTATCCTTAAGAATTTTAAAGAAGTTTCAACACATGTAACTTATAAAAAACTGGTCTGTACTGTCGCCACCGTCTGCCCTATAAATCATTAGGATATATAGACTGACGTGGTCAGTGACCTACTGTGTCGAAAAAAAAAATAAAAAAAAAAAAAACGACCATAAGATTCTCTTTCATACCGGATATCAGAGGCGACAAAAGTGTGGCGCCTAGTCGTTTTTTATTTTATTCAATAATTATAGAAAATTCAACCATAATTTAATGGGATTAGGGTGCATTTTTCATATTGCAATGGTAATTCTCATTATTGTCCCCGAACATTTCTTTTGTGTATGAGGCGTTCGGGTCACAAACAAAAAGTAGCTTAAGTGAGCGATAAAGGTTCTTTCTCAGTTTTAAGTTTATTCGGGAATTATATTTTGGCAAGTGTTTTTGAATTTTTTTAAGCTTGAAATTTCACAAATAATGTTTTATAATGTTGAAGTATGCATATATTAACCAATTTTTTTTATACTTATTTAACATTAAAATGAACATACTACGTTTTCTAAGTATTTTTTTTTAGCTTCACGCTGTATCCCGCACACAGCAGGGTAGGCAGAGGGAACCTAGTGCTAAGACACTCCGTTCCCCACTGTCCGCCGAATTCGGAGGCATTGCGTGTTAAGTGGCGAAACTTAATGCCGCGCTTTACCTCGGCACCAGAGTGAAGGAAATGGAAATATTAAATATTTCCACTCCTCGAGTGGGAATCGAACACACAACCAGTCGTTTATAGTCACACAGTAAGTAATTTGAAAGTGGATAATAGAGTAACTATTTAGTTTCTAATGTTTTTTATTGCATTTGTTTTACCTGTGCAATAAAGGTGTTTTAAATGCGTAAAGTTAAAAAAAACAAGGAGTTTAAATTTATAAGTATTTTTGAAATTTATTAGTTTTAGCCTGCGTTCAATTTACATATTTTAATAAAAATATTTGATCCTTAATATATTCTGCCTAGATGTAATACTAGTTATTAATTAACTAAAATTGCATGTTTTAAGTAACTTTACTAGTAATTTTTAAAAAAATACCTTATAAATATTGACATTATAGGGTAAAACTAGGTAAAACGCCCCAGTTGACAAAACGCCCCACAGCCATAGCAGGCACATTAAGAAAGCTAGATGATACACGTATTGCACGGAGAGTAGCCATAAGTTGATAAACAACATAGCTAATGTGCACGTGTGGTTTATTACGCTCCCTTAAAAAATATTAATAAATTTAGTGTTTCAGTGAAGTTACAATTTGTGGTAAGTTGCAAACATTTTTTTATATTTTAATACTCATTAAATTTAAGTTAAATTGATATTAACTGTTGAAAATACACATAAATACACTTTATTATAAATGTTCGTTAAACGTGATAACTTTGAAATTGAGGCTTTTTTCTTGATAGGGCGTTTTAAAAAGCAAAATTTGCAATACGCCCCACCGCATGTTTTTTAAAATGCCCCCATACTGAAATTACATAGATACCAATTTATATTGTATTTTAATTACAGAGTATGTCTCTTAAATATAAACGCAAGACTCTTCGAGCTTCTTGGAGGCAATGCGATCTGTATGAAGTAAAAAAATGGGAGAGAATGAAGCTTCAAAGCACTTCAAAGTTCCATCTTTGAGAAGCACCTTAAAACTGTTCGGATATGGACATAAATATAAGCGTTGAATGTACAGAAAATTACTACATAACAAAGTCTCCAAAGACTGGATTCAAGTTTGACACGTTCAGGGTACCACGTTTGTGTAACAACTATGGGCAGAAAGCTGAGAGAGAAGCTGTTAAAAGCAGCAAGATTTGATTTTATTCTATTCAACTATTTTATGATGATTTTAATTTGGTTTATGTCAAAGTTAATTGAAAAGACTGTTATGATTAACATTAATTTAGAAGACTGGTGTTTTTTATTGTTACAACTTTTCTTTTAATTAATTACTTACAAATGAAAATGATTTTTTTTATTTAGAGTTTTTAAGGACTTTTAAGTCTTGCCTTACATTTGTGTTATGTTTGTAAGTTATTAAACTATTGATATATTGTGTTTTTTTACGTTTTGGATAAAATTTAGGTATGGACATATATGAGGACATTTTAAATTGCATGGGGCATTTTATAATACAAGACGAGGCGTATTAGGTAACATGTACCTGATAAAACGCCCCACTCCATGTCTGCAAAAAAATTGAAATAGATCTTTAACCATCGTTCCAATTACATTAAGGTTTTGTAAAATTATTGTTAACGAACCAATTAACGTCCAGGAATAAAAGAAATAATTAAATCTATGATTATTTGGGTTTTATTGAAGGTTAAAAAAAAGTGGGGCGTATTACCAAGTTTTACCCTATAGAAAATATACAATCACAAATGTCACGTAAAACGTAAGTAAACCTAAAAATTTTGTTTAAAAAAAAGCAAAAGAAAGCATATGACGCACATTTTCAAAAGATTAAGGAGCCCGATCCTTTAGGCGCCGGTCTTATCAGTTCGCAAAATAGCTAGGTAACAATATTTTGGCTGTACGTCACTACAAAAAAATGCGTGTGCCAAGAGTGACCGAGAGCGAAAAAAAAAAGCTATTGTCAAAATAAACGTCAAAACGAAGGAAGATGTCAGTTTAATTTGACAGCCGTCAAAGTGGGCGTTGTTTGTGGCAAATTATGATTGAATTGTTAGAAATTTGGGAATTCCAACTATTTGGGTAAAAAAGTCGAGATGAAAGAGATAAATTTCATGTTTTTTTTTAATAGTCTGTAAGAAAGTATACGGTTGGGTGAATTTGATGAATTTGATAAAGTCATTTAATGTCTCAGACAGAAAGTGGAGAACGGAGTGTTTTGACATTTAAAGAAAACGTATAAAAATTTGCACGCAGCGGGATTCGAACCCGCGCCTCCTGAATACCGTTCAAATTTTTATACGTTTTCTTTAAATGTCTTTTTCAATTTTCCTAAGTGTGGAATAACACTTTAAAAATGTTTAAAAGTGTTTTGACATCAGGTTTCTCTCTAACTACCCTGTTTTGAGGGGCAAAAGACGGGTCGTTGAAGTTTAGTTGCTTTTAAGCCATAGGTCCACTATGTGTTATTTATGTATTTTATCTCATTCTATACTTCTAAGACACTACTTAAAAATATATCCTAAAAAATATTGTATAATAAATTAAGACATGCGAACAATGATACATTAAAAAGATAACCTTACATAAGTATATTTCAAAATCTGTAAAGATTTTTTACTTTTAGTTTAATGCAAACAGCTTCATGCATAGTACAGCCAGAGAATCCATTCTGTCAAGAAGAGTGTCACTACATTCTCTACTCTCCACCTATCGTATAGTTAGTGGCGGAACTCAACGCTGCGCTCTGTCTTATTCTATATAGAGAAATTAAAATAATTTAAACACAATCGTTCCTTTAAGATGGAAATCGAACCTAAAACTAATTACATATATATGCAAATTACTGCGCTACGATAAAGTTTAATACAAAATCCATTATAATGTCAAAAATAAGCATATAAATTAATAAAAACACTTTCCATTTACACAGATTTTTTTTATCTTCACGCTGTATCCCGCATACTGCAGCGTAGGCAGAAAAAACCTAGTGTTAATACACTTCTTTCCCCACTTTATAACGAATTCTGAAGGCATTACGTGTTAAGTAGTGAAACTCAACACCGTGTTATGCCTCGATACCAGAGTTAAGAAGAAATATTAAATACTCCAATACCTCGAATGAAAATCTAACCTACGACCAGTCACACTTTCTGCCCACAATCTACATTGTATTAGAACCAAATAATTTACTAATACTCACATTAGATTCAAGGGAACGGGTTAAAAAAACTATAATTAAAGTCCCATAAAAGACTTGAATAAAAAAGGCCTGGCGTGGCGTTATCTCCAACCGGCGCCAAGGTAGCGAGGCAGGGTTGTGTATCTCTTTTTTTCTTATTAACCCCGAAGCAAAAATGCCTGTATATAATTGACAGAATTTACGCAGCAGATAAAAGATTTTTTTTTGTATTTTAGTAGGTATTTGTGTGTATATTTAAAGTAACCAGTCGTGGCCCAGTGGCACAAGCGTGTGATTGTAAACGACTGGTTGTGGGCTCGATTCCCACTCGAGGAGTGGAAATTATATTTCCATTTTCTTCGCTCTTGTGTCGAGGTAAAGCGCGGCGTTAAGTTCCGCCACTTAACACGCAAGCCTCCGAATTCGGCGGAAAGTGTCGAACGGAGTGTCTTAGCACTAGGTTCCCTCTGCCTACCCTGCTGTGTGCGGGATACAGTGTGAAGCTAAAAAAAAAATCCCGAAGCAAAAATGCCTGTAGGTATATAATTGACAGAATTTACGCAGCAGATAAAAGAACTTTTTTTGTATTTTAGTAGGTATTTATTTGTGTGTATTAAATATATATAAAGTCGTTTTCGGATTTGCTTAATTTAAATGTTTTTTTTGCTTGGGTAGAACTAGATGGTTAATTTTTTTAAATTAGTGTAAATATATACATATATGTAACTATAAAAAAAAATTATTTTTATTTAGATTTATGTAACACTAGCGATCCGTTGTCGTCTTCGCTTGTGTAAACTAAGTGACATAGCTATTTCATTATTTTGCCCATCCACCTATTCACTTTTATCACAAACTTGGCTCAAATATATAATTTAAAATGTTGTAAGTTTTTTATTTATGAACCGATTGCAATAAAATAAACCAAAATATTGGTTAAGCTGTAGCCTGAAAATCTCGCCTAGTGAGGCAGTCCGAGAGAATCTAGTATCAAGACATTCCATTTTCCACTTTCGTCCCGAAATACAGACATTGCGCATTTAGTTGCGGAACTTGTGTTTGTCTTAAGTACTAAAACGGAGAAATTAAAATAATATATAATCAATCCCTTAAGTGGGAATCGAACCAACAACCATCGCGTTTATAGCTTGACACAATATATCAAAAATACACCGAATAAATGCTTCGAACAAGAAACCGAAGAACAGAGACTTCAAACACTAGGTTCACTCTGCCTACTTAATACGAGACACTAAGTTAAATACTATTGTAAAATAGTATGTTATCGAAGAACAATTTTTCGGGCGAGCGAGATCAGTCGTGGTTTGTGGGCCACAAAGTCTGACTGTAAAGCGACTGGTTGTGGATTTGATTCCTTTTCGAAATATTTAACATTTCCATTTTCTTCGTTCCGTTGTCGAGGCAAAGCGAGGAGTCAAGTTCCGCCACTTAACACGCAATGCTTCCAGAATTTGACGGTGCGTGGGGAACGGAGTGTCCTAACACTAGGTTCCCTCTGCCTACCCTGCTGTGTGCGGGATACAGCGTGAAGCTGAAAATAAATGTACATATGTCTATAAGTACATATATAGATTACCGGCTGCAAGTCGCTTTCGTTTTCATTCTCAGCGCATGGTCTTAAGTGTTTGAAGAGACCGCTATCTTTTACTCACTGTAGGTACTGTGTTTTGTAATGAAGGTAAAAGTATTCTTTTTAAATATGTATTTTTTTATTATTTATACTAAATTTAATTAAATTGGTGAAGCCGTTTTGACTTAGTGGAACGGCGTGTAATTGCGGGTAATTGGTTGTGGGTTTGATTCCCACTTGCGGCAATGGTTATATTCAAATTATTTTCGTTGACCTGATGATGTAGGACGCAGGATCTGGTGATATAGGACGCAGTTTGAAATTCAGTCACTCGACATGTATCAAATTCCGGTGGAAAGTGAAAAATGGAGTGTATTGACACTAAGTTCTCTCTGACTACACAAGCAGTGTACACAAAGTGATTTTTGAGTTTGTCCATTTGTATACTTAACTACGAAACTAGTGACCCTATACTTAACTAGTGACCCGTTCGCGCTGACATCACATTAGAAATATATTATATATAACCTTCTATATAACCTTCCTTTTAAATCATTCTATCTATTAAAAGAAACCGCATCAAAATCCGTTGCGTAGTTTCGAAGATCTAACCATATACCTATATATACAGATAGACGCAGGAAGCGACTTTGCTTTATACTATGTAAAGAAGATACAAGTATATAAGGATAATTTATCCCATAGATAACATACAAACATTATATAAATATTTTAACTTATTAGAAATTCGATTATTTATTATTTTCGGCGGAAAGTGGGGAACGGAGTGTCTTAACACTAGGTTCCTTTCGCCTACCCTGCTGTGTGCGGGATACACATACGTGAAGCTAAAAAAAAAAAAAAAGAAAAAGAAATTCGAGCTTCTTAATAATTTTAATGCCTCACGCTTTTATTCGCATAGCAGCGTAGTCATTAAGGATGTAGTGTCAAGACACTCTGTTCTTCATACGCCCCTAAAATTCTAGCCATTTGGTACACCAAGCCAGCCATTTGGTAGCCACTAAGTGGGAATTGAGCCCACAACCGAATGGTTGTTTGGTGACTACAGTCAGACGCTGTTCTCTGCTGCAGACCAAAATCAGTTTATTGTCTATATTAAAACCTTGTTTTTTTAATGCGATGCAATGACTTAAAAACGAAATTAGAGACATTTTTTCGCGGAACTTAACGCCGCAATTTAACTGTCAAAACTATCTTTCTACCAATAAACATAACTTACCAGAAATCGAATTCACGTCTCTATAAATAATAAGGCAATAAAACAAAAGCATATATAATATACACAATTTACCTTAAGCTACCAAATAAAGCTGTGGGACTTCCGTCGGTAACTTGAAAGTGAAGAGCTTAGTGAAAAAAATCAATAATTTCCCACTTAATTAGATCAAAATCTCGGGCGCCTCGTGTCCGAATGATTTTGAGAGACGATAACGATCTGGCTAGTTCCGGTACAGACGCCGTACAGTCGACCTCTTAAGTAATGTTTGTTATTAAATAAAATATATTAACAAACCATTAAACTATGAATAAACGGAGAGTCTTGACACTAAGTTCTTTCTAATTATTATTTCTGATTTTGCTGTATCCCGCATATAGCAGGGTAGGCAGAGGCAACCTAGTGTTAAGACACTCCGTTTCCCGTTCGGCACTTTTCGCCGAATTTGGAGGTATTGCATGTTAAGTGGCGAAACTTAACGCCGCGCTTTGCCTCAGTACCAGAGCGAGGAAAATGGAAATACTAAATATCCCCTCGAGTGGGAATCGAACTACCCACAAGCCACGAGAAAGGCCGTCGTGGCGCAGTGGGTCAACGTCTAACTGTAAATGTAGTAACTTATTTAAAATCTTTAAACTAATTTGTCATGTAAAAAAGTATAATGTTAAGCTGGACTACTAAAGAATACATAGTGTCTCCACCAAAGCACACGGAGAGTGGAGTAATTTGTCACTAAAACTATCATAATTCGTTCTTAAGAAGTTATGTTGAAATCGTATATGTAGTTGTATGTACGTGGGAGTCGGTCTAAATCAAACATTTTAATGGCTCCTCCATACTGAATGAAGCTATTATTTAGTTAATAATATTAAAATCGTCGGTGGTCTTTTATAGAAAAGTTGTCATACAATTTAATGGTCTTAAACTATTTCTAATAATTTAAGATTATGATCAAACTCTGATTATTTATTAGTATCTATAAAAAACATTAATAAAAAAAAATACGCAAGCTTTCCTATATAGGCGTATGTCAGAGAAGACATAGTTTCAAGACTATTCTACACTTTTCAGTAGAAATCGATATATTGCGTGTTAAGTGGCGGAACTCAACGCCGTGCTTTATCTTGGGTTCGATTGGGTTAAAAATTAAAGTTAGTAAGTGGGACAAAATTGGAAAATTAGTAGGATTTCGTTAGAGTGCTATTAGGCTACAACAGTGGCGGAAGGAGTTAAAAAAAGTGAAAAAGACATTTAGAAAACGTATAAAAATTTGAACGCAGCGGGATTCGAACCCGCGCCTCCTGAATACCGTTCAGGCGCTCTCACCACTGTGCCCAGTGGTGATAAAAGTCTTCTTCAATTTCCCTAAGTGTGGAATAACACTTTGAAAATGTTAAAAGAATTAAAAAAAGTGGCTTAAAATGTGGAATTAATGTACAACCTCTCCGTCTACTTTGAAGTAAAACGAAAAATGCTTAAAATAGGCAAATTAATTTACTAACAAGTTGTTACGCTTATAAAAATATGAATTAAACACGTTATTGTTATTTGTTCGATAATCGAAATATCCCTAATTATAAAAAAAATAAAAAATCTTAATTTCCGAATTTTTTCTAATAAAAAATTGTAAAAAATTCTAATTTATCCTTAATTGATTGAGTTCCGCGAATGCTTAAGATTGTAATATGGATGAAAATTAAGTGTTGTAATTCTATTCTTTTTATTTGAATGCAGGGCACAGATTTGGGCACAAGCGTGTGGGCAACTGTAAACGACTGGTTGTGGGTTCGATTCCCACTCGAGGATTGGATATATTTAATATTTCCATTTCCTTCGCTCTGGTGTCGAGGTAAAGCGCGGCGTTAACTTCCACCACTTAACACGCAAAGCCTCCGAATTTGACCGAAAGTGGGGAGCGGAGTGTGTTAACACTAGGTTCCCTCTGCCTACCCTGCTGTGAGCGGGATACAGCGTGAAGCTATAAAAAATATATATATTAATATTCATTCCACAAACATGCAAGGTATATTATATGAAGTTAAACAGGTTCTTATAGAAGTAATACTTACAGCTGCGTTTTATTAAAGTAATAATTATTGTATTTTATACTTAGTATATGAATAGTATTTACGATTAATTTGTTTGTATTTTACGGTTAATTAGTAAATTAACTGGGGAATTCTAATTCGAAGACATGTTGGTATTATTTTTTTTTCTTTATATTTAAGATCTCTAACAGATAGATAATAGAGTGACTCGTCACTAAATTCACTGTATGAGTATATGCATAATGGTATAAAAATAATACAAACCTAAATCATTATATACAAACAACATGGAATTTAGATCTAAATATTAATTACAATTTATAAAAAAAAGTTCAAATTAGCATAAATTACATTAAATTTATTTAATAACTAGCGACCCGCTCGCGGCTTTGCCGCGCAACTACATACATAAATGTTTCGGTTATATTGCAACCGTCGTGGGTGGATTTTTGAAAAATAAAGTAGCCTATGTTTAACCTTGGATTATCAAATATATATATGCCAAAATTCGTTACAATCGGTCAAGCGGTGTACATTTTTCATATAAACTTTGATCCCTTATTTCAACCGCTTAGAGGTTGATATTTGAAAAAATAAGTAGCCTATGTTTGACCCAGTAATTTTTACTACTTTCTTTCTAAATTTCGTCCAAATCGGACCGGAAGATTAGACGTGAACGCGTGGCAGACAAACAGACAGACATTCCCATTTATAATATAAGTATGGATAAAACAAATCATTGCATCAAAAAACTAATGAGTTATTATAAATAAAATATTGGGCGTGAAGTGGCATAACACTCAATATCAGCGCTCTAGAGTCACATTGTCTTGCAGATAAATAAGAATAAATTTAAATACAGTAGAAACTTCATTATCCAGAGTAATTAGGGTTCGGATAATCGAAAACCCGGATAATCGATCGATATGATAAATAAACCCTAAAGGCCTTAAGATTCCGGTCTTAATTGCGAATCGGAATTGAAGGCCGAATAATCGAGTTTCTACTGTATCCTCTAGCAGAAATCGAACCTACAACCAATCGCATTTATAGTAAGACGCCCCTCACTGCACCACAATGATAAAATAAACCAATAATAAAATTGTAATTTATATATTTGAAATGAGCAACCGTTAAATTTCTGGCCGGCTCTTCTCAGCAGAACTGCCTTCCGAGTCGGTAGCAGCTTTATATACATTTGATAATTCAAAAGTGCTTACAAAAGTCTATTTGAATAAAGATATTTTGAATTTGAATTTGAATGGCCTCTAAAATCTAAACCCATACATGATTTTTTTTTTAGCTTCACGCTGTATCCCGCACACAGCAGGGTAGGCAGAGAGAACCTAGTGATAAGACAGTCCGTTCCCCACTTTCCGCCGAATTCGGAGGCATTGCGTGTTAAGTGGCGGAACTTAACGCCGCGCTTTACTTTGGCACCAGAGCGAAGAAAATGGAAATATTAAATATTTCCAATCCTCGAGTGGGAATAGAACCCACAACCAGTAGTTTACAGTCACACGCTTGTGCCACTGGGCCACGACTGGCCACTGGCCACATGATTAGTTCATATAAAAATACAATTTCCGTCGGAACTACTAATTATTTTTCAAGTAAAAACTTTCATACAGTAGCTAATCAGTCCACTTAAGTAAGTTTTGAGTCCAATCTAACGTTAATGAGTAAAATTAACAAATTTTCAACACAAATTCTAGTAGTTAGTGCGATAAGCTGTCAGTCAGTTTTGTCAATTTTTTTGGTAAATTACCTTAAAAATTTATGTGGATTGGTAAAAAAAATGATTTTTATGGTAAATAGAATTGTAGGCCGGAAGTGAGAATGTCATAGTGAAGGGGAAGTTACTTTTATTATTTTTTTTTTCTTAGGTTAAAGCTTTTCCTCGCAAAACAGGGTTAGGTAAAGGGAACGTTATGTCACTCAACAGACCGTTCTTCACTTAAAGAATTGTTAATACGTATTTAAAATAATTATTTGCTCGAGGAAAATTCGATCATCTAAATTTGTTTACTAATAAAAAAAATGCAAAAACTATTGTTAAATGTAAAAACATATTATAGTAAAAAGTAGGTAAATAATTAAAGTCACTTACAAATTATAAATATTCTTGTAATTTCACAAGCGTGATTTGAAGTGTTCAAGCTTAGATTTAAAATGTATTTTCTGTTTCATTATAGAGTACACTATTTGTTATATAGGTATTTAGGTATATTCGATGTTTTATAGGTTAGCTCAAACTAATCTCAATTAAAAGATAAACCGTATTTCTGTGTAGATCACTTGAACGTCATTTTTAGTAATTATAGCACAATTTTTTTCTCCTTTTTAATTTTAGGCACTATCCAAATTCCTACTGAAACATGCAATCTTTCTAATGCGGATGGAAAGTATAGAACGGAGTGTTTTGACCCTCTCTCTCTCTCTGCTTACCCTGTTAAACGTAAAGTTTATAAAAAAACAAGTACGTAAATCTATAAGCAAAAATATAAAGATCACTCATTATGAAATATCGACAACCGCTTAAAGTACATACATGAAACTTAACTTCCAGTTAGTTTACAGTTAGTAGGTGTAAACTAAGAACCGATTTATTGACAGGGTCGGATAAAGGAGTTCTCAATATTTTCAAATTCAAATTTGTACGAAACCCTTTTTTTGCTTCAAATTTGAAATTTTACATTACACAGACGAAGTCGCGTGTAACATCTAGTATATCTATAAAATATTTCTACTTTTTAAACACTTTTAAAGTGTTATTAGGATAATTGAAAAAGACATTTAAAGAAACCGTATAAAAATTTGAACGCAGCGGGATTCGAACCCGCGCCTCTTGAATACCGTTCAGGCCATGAACGCATGCTCAGTGGTGAGAGCGCCTGAACGGTATTCATGAGGCGCGGGTTCGAATCCCGCCGCGTTCAAATTTTTATACGTTTTCTTTAAATGTCATTTTCAACATATTTCTATAAGTAACATATGCTGATGAGTGCATTGAATTACAAGTACAGGTGGTTTGTGATAAAATGATTTGCGTATTTACAGCTACCGTACTTCTGTTGATAACTTATCTACTAACATATGTCCGCATTAGCCCCCCTCTTTACTGACTGTAATGGAGCTACAAGGTGAAACTATTTAAATTACAACCCACTGTATCTATTTGTGATAAGAAATTTAAGAAATATATACAATAATATGAAAGAGCAGCTCTTGGGGCAACATTTTATGTAGCAGATATTCCTTTCTAAATGGCTTCGGTCTTTTAAAATTCTAAAAATGCTTAACGCCACAATTAATAATACTTTCGAGATGTTATGTGTTGAGTGGTGGAACTTAACACCGCGGTTTTATCTAATTTCACGCTTTTTTCTCTTTTATCTGCCAAATGTTTGTATCTTATTTATTTGTATATTTTCAATAATATATCCACGCATGGCTTAGCGGCGAAAGCGCCTGGACGGTATTCAAGAAACGCGGGTTCGAATCCCGCTGCGTTCAATTTTTTATACGTCTTCCAAATATATTCCAATTATTAATTCCAAGTTTAAAAATATATGCTTAGTAAAAAATCTCTATCTAGGGATACCCATATATGCTCCGATTTGGTTTTTATTTTGGTTAGTTTACAGTATATAAGCCGCTTTCCTTTGCCTTCAATACTTTACAACACCTTAAAGGATTAAAACCCACAAAATCAAGCTATAAATTAAAAAACTAAATCGGAATTTAAATATAAGGAAATAAAATAATAAAATATTAAATTTAATTATATAAAAAATACAAGCCCTTCATAAGAATCGGCCTAAAATGTGATATCCGGTAGTAAAAGCGTAAATTAGGTAATACGGTGATCATAGATGCCGACGTGCGTGCCATAGGGTTCGACACGCTTAGTAAAAAAAATAATATATATTTTTTACTTTTAAACATTTTTAAAGTGTTTAACTGTGGCCAGTCGTGGCCCAGTGGCACAAGAGTGTGACTGTAAACGACTGGTTGTGGGTTCGATTCCCACTCGAGGAGTGGAAATTGTATTTTCATTTTCTTCGCTCTGGTGTCGAGGTAAAGCGCGGCGTTAAGTTCCGCCACTTAACACGCAAGCCTCCGAATTCGGCGGAAAGTGGGGAACGGAGTGTCTTAACACTAGGTTCCCTCTGCCTACCCTGCTGTGTGCGGGATATAGCGTGAAGCTATTTTTTTACTTTTAAACATTTTTAAAGTGTTATTCCACACTTAGGAATACTGACTGTAAACGACTGGTTGTGGGTTCGATTCCCACTCGAGGAGTGGAAATATTTAATATTTCCATTTTCTTCGCTCTGGTGTCGAGGTAAAGCGCGGCGTTAAGTTTCGCCACTTAGCACGCAATGCCTCCGAATTCGGTGGAAAGTGGGGAACGGTGTATCTTAATACTAGGTTCCCTCTGCCTACCCTGCTGTGTGTGGGATACAGCGTGAAGCTAAAAAAAAAATAAACCGTATAAAAATTTGAGCGCAGCGGGATTCGAACCCAAGATCATCGCTTTTGCAGTCACTGCTTAATACTTATGTAAAGTGTCAATATTTAGTAATAAATCACTTTACTTTTAAACATTTTTAAAGTGTTATTATTCTACACTTAGGAAAATTGAAAAAGAAACCGTACCAACCAACGTAGAAACCGTCTAAAGAAAACGTATAAAAATTTGAACGCAGCGGGATTCGAACCCGCGCCTCCTGAATACCGTTCAGGCGCTCTCACCACTGAGCCATGCTCAGTTTTTATACGTTTTCTTTAAATGTCTTTTTCAATAAATCACTTTATTATTTGTAATATTTCACTCCACATTTTCCACTTATTAGGTATTCATTGAGCATGAGTAACGCTTCATTTGGCAAATATTTTCTTAGGAGGGATTTGATCTCTTAACTCCTATACAAAAAAATCTGACAGTTTTCTCGTTAGTATAGGCATGAAACCATGCGGCTAGTTATAGCCTCCTGAGCGCCTGAGAGCGCCTGGACGGTATTCAGGAGGCGCGGGTTCGAATCCCGCTGCGTTCAAATTTAAAATACGTTTTCGTTTTGATCACTTTACAGTAATTAGGTAGACTGAGATAGTATTCGTAAGTCACTTGATACAATTATTATATGCACCTGCCTAGCGAATTGCCCTGGATTTTTGCAGAACGAGCTGACTCGTATCTTGCTATTTAATGTGGGTTTGACATTTCAAAGTTTTTAGGATTAGATTTCAGGAATCAATTAGTTCAAAATAGTTTTATTCAGAAATGTATTAAAATCTCGAATATTATAATCTGATTATAAAAGGCCAAAGAAAAGAAGTAAGATAGAATATCTAATTAATATATTAGGCATTATGGCGTGATTCCTTGAAAGGAATGACAATTACTCGAAATTTCCTTTAAAAAAGTAAAAAACAGGATTTAACATATTAAAATCCAAGCAAACATAGTTACATGCTTTCCATAGGTATACTAGTATAATAAGCCAGCTACAAAATAATATTGATCTTTTAGTTTCGCAGTCGCCGTGTCGGCACCAGTGGCAAACAGTTTAGGATATAGGTGTGAACGCTACCGGCTATGCGTTGTAAAACTTGCAAGGTGGTCTCATCCCTGTTTATTATCCTTGGCCGGTTTTTTTTTTAAATCTTTACGCATTTTTTATGGAGAACGGAGTGTTTTTTTAATAGATTCTCTCTAAAAAACTGCTACTTAAAAAATAAAAAAAAGTTTTTAATATTCGTGTTTATTATAATATATTTAAAGTAAGTATATTTAAAGTTTGGGGCCAATTGTGGCGCAGTGGCACTGATGTGTGACTTCAAACGACTGGTTGTGGGTTCGATTCCCACTGGAGAAGTGGAAATATTTAATATTTCCATTATTTTCGCTCTGGTATCATTTCGCCATTTAACACGCAATGACTCCAAAAATTCAGCGGAAAGGGAGCGGAGTGTCTTAACACTAGGTTCCATCTGCCTACCCTGCTGTGTGCGGGATACAGCGTGAGCTAAAAAAAAAAATAAAAAACATATATTGAAAGTAGCACAGTACTACAGAAAAATCTGCTTGAAATTCAAGATACAAATTATGTTGTAAATATTTTTTTTTTTTATTTCACGCAATGTCTAGAACTTGGGTTTGTCTATAGATTAGACACCACTGTCTATGTCTAGTACACCACTATCTTTAAAAACATAAGTGACATTAAAGAGTTGTAGTAAAATTTAAATGTACAGTAATTGTTTCTTAGAGTTTAGTACAATATGACTCTGTAAATCTAACTACATCAAATTTACGAGTAAGAAAGTACAAGTAGACATACCAGAGCCTTTCTTTTGGTAGGCTTTTACACTTAACAAATAGTTATTTTTATGAAATTCTTGTATTTACGTACATATATTGGTTAATACTTAACAAAATATAATATAAAACTGAAATATATACTAATTATAACAATGATATTTAACAACGATTTCCTTTCCAAGCTGCACATATCTCTTGCATCGTACTTGCGAGGCAAATAGTGCCCACTCTGTCTAGTATGTTTTTTGAATTTTTTAAAAGTATTATAAATAGGAAAGACCGTCTGTTTGTTTGTAACGCTTTTATTTCTAATCTACTGGCCCGATGTGGATGAAATTTGGAATAAAAATAGTCTAAGATTTAGTGTCAAGCTTAGGCTTAGCTAATAACTTTATTTTTCAAAAATCCACATAAAAGAGTTGCAATATAAGAAAACAGTTAAAGTTATACGATTCATGCAGCGAAGGTGCAAGCGTGTAGCTACCAAAATATATGTATTTTAAGAAAAAAAACAAACATACCCGAAAAAGTTAGTAATTATAGAAACAGTATTATCTAGATTAAGATTTTAAGAAAATCTCAATTTTTTAGCTTCACGCTGTACCCCGCACACAGCAGGGTAGGCAGAGGGAACCTAGTGTAAAGACACACCGTTCCCCACTTACCGCCAAATTCGGAGGAATTGCGTGTTTAGTGGCGGAACTTAACGCCGCGCTTTACCTCGGCAACAGAGCGAAGAAAACGGAAATACAATTTCCACTCCTCGAGTGGGAATCGAACCCACAACCATTCGTTTACAGCCACACGCTTGTGCCACTGGGCCACGACTGGCCACAATATCTATCTCTCTATAGTAAAATTTTCCATAAACTCAATGTACACAAGTGGGGAACTAAAAATAACTTAAACTGTTTGCAGTGCTACTTAGTGGGCACAATAAACCTCGCTAAAAGGTGTGTGTTTGTCTTTCTGCATTTTTCTCTTTTGCCTTGTAACTTAATACTGTTGCACTTCTATTGTATTTGCGTTATCATGTATAGATTTTGTGAAAAGATGCCAGTAGAGGCGCAGTGGCATGAACGTGTGACTAAACGACTGGTTGTGGGTTCGATTCACACTCCAGGAGTGGAAATATTTAATATGTCCATTAACTTCGCTCTGGTATCAGAGGCAAAACGCGGCGTTAAGTTCCGCCACTTAACACGCAATGCCTCCGAATTCGGCGGAAAGTGGGAAACGGAATGTCTTAACATTAGGTTCCTTCTGCCTACCCTGCTATGTGCCGGATACAGCGTGAAGTTATGAAATAAATGTTTAAATTTAATGAAAACAAACAAAATTTGATATTTTTATTTATAAAACGATTTTTGTATTTGACATTGTACACAAATAAATAAAATTGGAGTGTTAGAGTTAAATAACTACTTTTTACTAGCTGCATTGTTAAAGTATGTACACGATATTTGCATATACCAAAATAACATTTTTTATAACTTTGTCTGTCTGTTTGTTCCGTCTAATCTCTGGAACGACTGGATCGATGGCGTTGATGGATGGATTTTGATGGCAGATCTCTATATAATATTGTCTCTTTCAGAGACTAAACATTTTATATTCCTATACTTAATTATCCAGTAAATGTGATTTATAACTTAAGTAAGACGAAAAATATGATAGGATATATTTAAGTGCTCTAGCCAGTAACTAGCTATATTAAATGCTTACAATTCAAGATAAAAATCTGATACAATTGGGAACAACATTTGAAATCATTACAAGAATTTTAATCAGATATTAGTTAAAATAACTTTACATAACTCTAATGTATTTTAATAGAGATATCTATATTTTCTTTGTAAAATATAAATTTCTTATACTCTTCTGTAACAAGACAATAAATCTCGTAACCCTCTAATGGCCGGTTTCACTTGCATTAGCGGAACGGGTCGCTCCCACCCCTACATTTATATTTATAAATCAATCAGATCATCCCCTTTCTTTTACATTTATTGGTTAAATTTTGGCTGCAATGAGTGTAATATTAGTTTAGTTTTTGTTCTATGAATTTTGAGTTACAGTGCTTGGTATAATAGGTAAGAACCGGTGGTAAATTGTTGGACGTTCAAAAAATTAAGCATGCAACTTCTTATTTTGAATAAAATTATTTGACTTTGACTTTATCAAGGTACATTCTACACGTAAACAGTAATCGGTGAAGGATATTTGAAAATATCAATTTTCTAAGCTTCCCGCTTTTTCTGTCATAGCAGGGTAGTCAGAGAGTAGCTAGTGTCAAAATATTATGTTTTGCATTTTTCATCTAACTGAGACGTTGTGCATTGAGTGTTGGACCTCGATGTTGTGCTTCGTCTTGTCCACCAGCGGTGAAATGAAAATATATTAGATTATGATTATTGGTCCCAGTAGTGACATTACTTACTCCCAATCGATATTACAGACAGACGCTGCGCCACTGCGTCAATATGCCTCAACCTATCCTTAAATCGATTAAGTATAAGTAGGAATAAAACAAAATTATAATAAAAAAATGCATTATCCCTTAAGTGATTTTATTTTATATAATATTCTATGTAAAAGTAATATATTCTTAAATTAAAAAGAAAATTAGTACAATAATAAAACTGAGATTCAGATGTGACTGCAATATATTTATTGCTCCATCAAAAATATAGAAATTGTTAATAAAACAGAGACTTACACTAAGTAAAACAATAAATTTACAAATAAAATAATAAAAAAATATATTATATAAGGTTCCGGCTTAAATATTTTTCAAATGTTATCTCACAGTAGGTAGTATGAGTCTATGCTTAGTGAACTCGTAATCTATGTACGAAACTTCCTGTTTACACAAATGTTTAGTATAAAATGATTTAGTAAATATTACTTAACTGTGAGTCACTTTCAATTTTTATTTATTTTTCCAGTTTCACACTTTTTCTGGCACAAAAGGTTAAGGAGATACTTAGAATTAAAGATACTTTATTCTTCATTATTAGTCTTAATTCAAGTGTGTATTAAGTAGTCAAAGTGAAATAATTTTATTCAAAATAAGAAGTTACAAGCTTCATTTTTTGAACGTCAAATAGTTTACCACCGGTTCACTAAATTTAATGCCTCAGACCTGAGAAGAACCGGCGGAAGAAACTCAGCGGGACTTTTTTTTTTAAAGTGATTGTTATATACAGATTTATTGCAGACAGTGATACTTTTGAAATAGCCTGGAGCGAGCATTTCGTTCCCAAGGCGTGTTATCATTTAGTACCTATAACATAACATTGTCTTAATACTAGACCAGACAACTTAATGCAGGTATACATAATAATTTTTTTTTGCTTCACGCACACAGCAGGGTAGGCAGAGGGAACCTAGTGTTAAGACACTCCGTTCCCCACTTTCCGCCAAATTCGAAGGCATTGCGTGTTAAGTGGCGGAACTTAACGCCGCGCTTTACCTCGGCACCAGAGCGAAGAAAACGGAAATATTAAATATTTCCACTCCTCGAGTGGGAATCGAACCCACAACCAGTCGTTTACAGTCACACGCTTGTGCCACTGGGCCACGACTGGCCCCAGTAACATAATAATTCCACGAGTCGAAATAGAATCCAAAATGATTGCTTATACATCCAGATTCTCTACCACTGCACCACAATGGTGTCACGATTTTTATTATAGCAATAAATATTCAAATATTTTAAAAAATAATTTTTTTTTAAGTTTTTTATTAAGAGTTTCCCCATTTTTGCACATTATGAATGTAATTCTCTTATTAACAGTAGACTACTTGATTCATAGACTACTGTTAAGTGTTCGAAATATCCAGTTTCTATAATATATTATTAATTATCAAAATATACACGACTTATCCCGTTCAAATAGTCATTAGTTTAAAATGTTTTAGTCTTTGATTTACTTTTGTATTATAATATTTTAAAATATCAAATTAATAAAGCATATTAAGAATGCCTCGATAAAATTAACACACATACATTTATCTTTTATTAATTCGCTAATTATTTATTAATTGCTACTAAACAAAAAAATGGTATATACCTAGACATCTAACATTAAGAATAAGACAAAAATGTATATATACCTACTTCTGTTATAGTTATATAAATGAAAAATAACTTTTTAGGTACATAACCCTTTGGACAGAGCATTTTTTGTATAATACTTTATAAAAAAACCATGTTCTTAATGACACCCAGATGGTGTAGATCGAACGAGTTTGATTAAAAGTAATGAGTGTAAACTCAAATTCCACATGAAATATTTATCAAAAGTAAATCTTAAGACAAAATGAGTATTGCCATTTGAAAAATAATACCTCTAAAGATGTGTATTCATTAATAGATAGGTAGATATTCTTTGCATATCCTTTAATTAAAAATGTAGAATAATATTTTATTGTACCTATGCATAATAGTTCTAATGGCTGTGGTACATAAAATAATTGTATAGTGTTTTTTACTTCATTATTGTATCTGGAAGAAATGTACCTATTATACGTCGTCACCTTTTTTTGTATTTATTATAATCAATATACAATCAATAATAATTAATGTTTTAAATAAATTAAATGAAAAAAAAAGATATGTCACGTAAAAATTCACGCCACGCAGTATAAGAAAGTCATATTCAAGTTTAATATTATGTCAAACTCCAAAATTAAATAAAAAAATATTAAATATTAATACAATTTTACTATAAACTACTTACTAGGCATCATCTCGACGTGCGACGACGTGTCCATAATGTTGTGATGGTGCAACATGTCCGGCGGGGACTGCACCAGTCCGCCACCGCCGCTGGCCATCACCATCACTGGTTCAGATAGAACTCCTCTGATATATCACGCTATATCACGCCAAAATGATATCTCCCTAACTATTTCACTGTGTGGTACAAATTACCCCCACTCGAATTTAAGGGTTAAATATAAAATCGATTAATTTAATAACAATTTGCGCTAGGACTTACTCGTTTCTTTTTTTTTTCAATTAACCTATACTTTTTTTTTAATTATTTTATATTACAAATAGCTAAGTTTAATATGTGTAAGTAAGAGTTAATTAAAATAAAATTATCACAACACTAAAAACACTAGGTCATTAGGCACTTCGGCATTATTTTTTTATGTTTACGTCTTTAATACACATCTCGTCACGGCAGAGGCCAAGCCCACACTGCCGTATTATATCTATAACTCTATGGATCGACTGTACTACGCGTGCGCAGACCGTCCTCTCCTCCCATTGGACGAATTTTAGAACGCCTTTTGAAATGGACTAGCCCTATTGGTCGAGAGCTTCCCATTTTCCCGCCCTAAATGACAGTACCCTCACAAAATGGCGCCCCCTTATAGCCTTTTGATGCTTTTTTGAACATTTTCTTCGGTAAAAAATAATCCTGTTCTAATATAATGAGCATGATTTATGATTTTGATCCGCGGCCGCTTTTTTCGTTTAATCTAGTCGTGTTAATATATCTTTGTTTTTTTTTTTAAACTCGTTTCGTGTTCAGCGGATAAATGTTTTGTAATTGTACATTTGTTTATTTATCTAAAATACTATTTAAAGTAAGTCATTTATACAATTTTTTTTTGTATTTTAGTGTTTCAAATGATGGTAATTAGATACGCTGTGGGTAAAATGTGAGTGAGCTTGGAACGATATAATCTATGTATATGCTTATTTATTATTTGAATATACGATTTATATATATTTTATTCGTGAATAATGTTATTTTGCGCAAAATGTATCCATTTTTCTGTTTCATAAAAAAGAAAAACGTTATAAAATCGACTTTTAAAGGCTTTTTGTCGATGATTGGACAACGATTAAACCTCATAGCATAGTGGAATTGTAATTTTTTTTTTTTTAGCATATTAGTATATATTACTTATTGATCTAATTCTTCTAAGTAGGGAACGGAGTGTCTTAACACTAGGTTCCCTCTGCCTACCCTGCTGTGTGCGGGATACAGCGTGAAGCAAAAAAAATCGAATTCTTCTTGAATTTTGTTTATTAATTTAATATTAGCATAGCATATTTACTTTTGGTATTAAAACTAAAGTCTACTCTATTTTCTTTGCAAAGAACGTTAATTACAATAAATGGAAATATGTTAGTTTTTTTTTATTTTAGAACAATGTAGTTACTATGTACTATAATAATATCTCATTTTATTTAAAACTTCACGCCTTGTCCTGCATAGCAGGTTAAGAGAAAGTAGTGAGCAGACACTTAGCCCCTGAGTTTCTGCTGCAATTGAAGACATTAAGTCATGAGTGACGAAACTAAACGCTACCCTTTTATCTCGCCAGAGCGAAGAAATTAAAATAAGTTTAATATATTCCTTTGAGTAGAAATCGAACTTATAACCCGAAAACCAGCGCTTTCAGAGCCAAACGTTGCCCCACTGCGCCACGATAGCTTTAATATTTGATTTAGCTAGATATACTTAGTTGAATAGGTATGTGGAATCCATACTTATATTATAAATGCGAATGTCTGTGTGTTTGTCTATCACGCTTTCACGGTTAATCTACTGGTCCGATTTGGATGAAATTTAGAATGAAAGTAGTAAAAAATAATGTGTCTAACATAGGCTACTTATTTTTTCAAAAATCAAGCTCTAAAGAGTTGAAATAGGGGATGAAAGTTTATATGAAAAATCTACACTGCTTGACCGTTTGTATTGAATTTTGGCATAAATATAGTTGATAATCCAAGATTAAACATAGGCTACTTTATTTTTCAATAATCCACACCTTGGGGTTGCAATATACCGCAACAGCGATGGCGTTCACGTGGCGAAGCCGCGAGCGGGCCGCTAGTATGAAATACTTTTAAAGATTTTATTGAAGAAAGGGGGGCAAACAGCAGAAGGACTACCTGATGGTAAGTAGTTTCCTTCGCCCATGGACATACACAACATTAGAAAGGTTGTGGATGCGTTGCCGACCTTAAGGGGGCTGGAGGAAAGGAGGGAAGAAGGATGGGGATGGTGGGAGTAGGAAGAGAGAGCTGGCTTACATGCCATCGAACCGGAACACATCATCAGATATTTGGCGGTTCGTCTTTGACATGATAGTGGTCGCGAGATAATGATTCATAGAACTTACCGTAAATATACCTACTAAATATAACGTGTGACATATTTTATATACATATTTTTTTGTTTTTTGCTTTTATATTTTTTGTATTGTTATATTGACTTTGAATTCGCAAATTTAAGTTCAACGGTAGGTACCTATGTGTTAATTTTTGTGATATGTCTTCTTAATATTTCTTCCTCCTGCCATTAGTTAGCATTTAACCAAAGTCTGCGTTCCGACTTAACATCTTTCACTTTGCACGATCTAAAACATTTCTACTCGCGTTACTATTACCTCCTAAGAAAACAGATTTTGTCGTTTTTGCATATCTTACATGCCTAATTGTGTTTTATTATACAGTATATTGAACTCATCGTTTAGCGGCCAAATCTAAAATCTAAAAGCATGAGCTGTTTCCAAGGGGCGCGAGTTCGAATCCTGATGCGTTCAAAGTTTAATACGTTTACAAAAATGTTTTTGTATGTTGTTTACCTATTTCTATTTATTTCAAAACATTTTGATGATTTAAAAATATCCTTCTTATCCTTATCCTTACCATATAAGTAAGTTTACGTACAGCTTTAGTATTGTATTTTTCAGCTTCAGCTCCATACTTTAAACCTCAGCAGTAGGTACAAGTAGGAGGAACCTAGTTACAAGACACTTCCGTTTTCCACTTTCCGCCAAAACATAAGACATTGCGTGTTGAATGACGGAACTTAACGCTATGGTTTGTCTAACTACAGCGAAAAAAACGTAAATATTTTAAATATAGATATTTATTCATTCGGCCAGTCGTGGCGCAGTGGCATATACGTGTGACTGTAAACGACTGGTTGTGGATTCGATTTCCACTCGAGGAGTGGAAATATTTAATATTTTCATTTCTTCGCTCTGGTATCAGACGTAAAGCGCGGCGTTAAGTTCCGCCACTTAACACGCAACGCCTCCTAATTCGACAGGAAGTGGAGAACGGACTGTCTTAACACTAGGTTCCCTCTGCCTACCCTACTGCGTGCGGGAAACAGCGTGAAGCTTATTATTATTCATTCGAGTGGCAATCGAGTACAAAATAATCGCGTTTACCATTAAATTCTATTCTATAACTACATATAAATATAAAGACAACAATTTCACGGCATTTGCACAAATTACACAACGAGAAACTATTTTAACGTTAAAAAGCCATCAATCTTCCTCTAATTACATCGTCAGCTATCAGCTATGTGTGAGGTTTTGCGAAAACGTCAAAAAAATAGGCGCCAAATGTTCCCGCCACGTCATTAGACAGATAAAATAACACACAGATAATAAACTTATCGTGGCAGATGCATAGATAATAAAAAATATTTTAAAAATCCTTCTGCTTATCGCCATACAGCCTAAATTCGTTTGGCGGAATTTAAGGAAGGAAGTGAAATAAGTACTCCAAAGATCGCAGATGTGGGGATTTTCGATAGGGATTTTGCTAAAGTACTTAAGAACAAAGTGTAGACGTTTTTAATGTTTAAGTGATATTGATATCTTTATAAAACTAGCTCTCGCCCTTTATGTTTTATTTGAAGTTACAATATGTCCTATTTGTGCAAAAACTGGACGGACAGATGCGAATATTAAATAAAATATATGTAAAATAAACTTAACAGTTTTTTGAATACATAATAAAGGAAACTTGAGTAAAAAGGTCAGCGAAGATGCTCATTGTCGTTACAATGACATACTATAGGTATATAGGTACTAGACGTTAAATCGTAAGTCCTTAAATTATTGGTTATTTATATAACAAATGTATTTTTTTAAACTTTCTCACGCTTTTGTTTAATAAATCATTTATGTGTAAGAATGGAAATGAAAAATGGAGAACAGAATGTCTAGACATTAGCTACTTGGCGACTACTGAAAACAAAAATCACAATGCAAATTAATTTAAAATAAGAGTTGATATTTTAACAATCAAAACATCAATTTTCATATAATTTATTTAATAATCATCCAACAAGGAACATGAAATAATTGCGTATATTTTTGATATTTCAAAATATATTGTTAGAAAACCCGATGTTTCAAACACTTTACAGTAATCACAGGTAGACTACGGACCATTGTAAAGTGTTCTAAACATCGGGTGTTCTTAGAATATATTTTCGAATACCAATAATATACGCGATTAATGCGGTTAAAATTACTTTAATTCGTAAATGTTTAATAATTAAGGAAACATAAGATCTTACTAAACAACGTATTATTAAACTCTAGTATAAATATAAAAAGAAAACAATATATTCTGCCATACTATAAGTCTCTTTGCAGAAATTAATTAACCACAATCAATATCTGACTCAACATCCGAGTCCAGTCCCTCCTTCCGGTGCCTTCTTTCCGGTCATTCCTTTGTTTCCCAAAGATATATGACCGTAGTAATAAATAACGCCTTGACCGATTTTGGTGAAAGTTTGAAGGAAGAATAATAATTATTTTTGTTTTTATGACTGTGATTTGTAATTAAGGCAACAGGAGCGTGGCACAAGCGTGTAACTGTAAACGACTGGTTGTGGGTACGATTCCCACTCGAAGAGTGGAAATATTTAATATTTCCATTTTCTTCGCTCTGGTGTCGAGGTAAAGCGCGGCGTTAAGTTCCGCCACTTAACACGCAATGCCTCCGAATTCGACGGAAAGTGGGGAACGGAGTGTTTTAATACTAGGTTCCTCTGTCTACTCTGCTGTGTGTGGCATACAGCGTGAAGCTAAAAGAAAAAATATTTTAAATTCTTTCGCATTTCATTCTCTTTCGCTATGCTAGAAGCATTTCGGGCGGAAAGTGGGTGAACGGAGTATCAAGACACTCCGTTTTCTCTATCCAGCCATGCAGGGAAAAAATATTCCAATTCTTTGTGCATGCCGCGGGAACTTATTCAACTACCTATAACTAAAGTTAAGAACATGTTCATGCGCGTATTTCATTAGACAGGTGATGTGAAACAAAAGACATGTTTACAGTATTATTAGATATCAGTCAGTTGGTCGTGTGTATTTTTTGACTCGACTTTTTAAGTAAAAAAATAAACAGAACATCTATTTTTTTTTGTTTAAACACAAAAAAATGAATATTCTTTTAAAAGAAATAATAATTTTGTTTATTTATTTAACTTCAAGTAACATAAGACAAAAAACTTTGTTAGTAACAATTTAAAAGTGGCCAGTCGTAGCCCAGTGGCACAAGCGTGTGACTGTAAACGACTGGTTGTGGGTTCTATTCTCATTCGAGGAGTGAAAGTTATATTTCCACTTTCTTCGCTCTGGTGTCGAGGTAAAGCGCGGCGTTAAGTTCCGCCACTTAACACGCAAGCCTCTGAATCCGGCGGAAAGTGGGGAACGGAGTGTCTTAACACTAGGTTCCCTCTGCCTACCCTGCTGTGTGCGGGATACAGCGTGAAGCTAAAAAAAAAAACAATTTAACAATTTAAAACTATGTTAGTATTAACATTACTTCACCATCACACTAGAGATGGCGCAGCAATGATTAACATATGTACAATCTAATCTAATACATATCATATTTAAGATACTGTTGGTGCTGTCCCGAAGTCTTTTTATTAGCGAGCCACACTTTTTGCGCATAGTAGCACTACAGAAATAATAAATAGGGATTCAGGATTTGTAACTGTGTATTTTAGAGTCTTGAATAAGATAAGTGGAGAAAGGAGTATTTTGACACAAGGTTCTCTCTGAATATCCCACAAACGTAAAGCTACTTGGAAAGTACCCAAATATGTTCTATTGCGATTAAATTAGTAAATATAATATTATAAATGAAAGTTTGTGGATGATGGATGAATGTTTGTTGCTTTTGCACAAATACTTCTCAACTAATTTAGATGTATCTCCTTAGATTTTATATAATTTGGCTTATATATCTAAGTCGTAAGAAATCCTTTTCCTGAAGATCTTTTGCTTGCATAATGTGCTCTATATGCTTCAGATAGTCAAAGAGAACCTAGTGTTAAGACAATCTGCAGTCCACTTTTCTCCTGAAAATCGAGACATTGACTGTTTATTGGCGGAACTCAACGCCGCGCTTCTCTTTGGCACCAAAACGAAGAAATGAAAACCTTAAATAATAATTTCTTGGAGTAGAAATCGAACCGTAAACGAAATGATCGTGCCATTTCATTTACGGTGAGGCGCTGTCCCACTGCGCTACGACGGTCTGTTTATTTTTAATACTTCTAAATAAAAAAGTAAGATGGGAGTCGTGGCGCAGTGGCACAAGCGTGTGACTGTTAACGACTGGTTGTGGGTACGATTCCCACTCGAGGAATGGACATATTTAATATTTCCATTTACCGAGGCAAAGCGCGGCGTTAAGTTCCGCCACTTAACACGCAATGCCTCTGAATTCGGCGGTGCGTGGGGAACGGAGTGCCTTAACACTAGGTTCCCTCTGCCTACCCTATTGTGTGCGGGATACAGCGTGAAACTAATGAATAATAAAATGTAAGTTATTGGTTCTTTCCTGGAAAAAAGCGTGAATCTAAAAAATCATTACAATAATAAAATAATTGAATCTAAACTATGTATTTATTTGACCACTGAACTGTGAAGTTAGGATGTTAGACGTCAAACACGCTCGTTTGAACGCGGGCAAGCGTGATGCACTTGTTAATTATAATGATAACTTTGTATGTATTTATCACGATTTTATATTTACGAGTATACATACCTCTATTTCTAGTTGGCATCTTGTTTTTTCTTAAGGTTTATAAGGTTTAATAAAACAACACCATACTTATATTATAAATGCGAAAGTCTGTCTATTTGCCTGTCACGCTTTCACGGCTAATCTATCGGTCCGATTTGGATGAAATTTGGAATGAAAGTAGTAAAAAATCCGGGGTCAAACATAGGTTACTTATTTTTTCAAAAATCAACCTTTAAAGGATTGAAATAGGAGAAGATAGTTTGTATGAAAAATGTAAACCGCTTGACCGATTATAATGAATTTTGGCATAAATTCCAACGTTAAATATAGGCTACTTTATTTTATTGCGAATCACCCCTGAGGGTTGCAATATATAATGCAGTGGAACGCTAGTCCTAATTAAATATAAAAAATAGTGAAAGATGGAGTGTCTTAACACTAGATTCTGTCTGTAGCCAGAGAGGATCCTTTTTAGTTAGATTATATTATATTTGTTTACTTGTAATAGGCAAGAGTGATATAATTGGTAATTACATTGATAGCTTTGTATGTCTTCATCACGATTTTATGTTTATATCTTACTGCTTTTCTATTTCTAGCCGGCATTATGTTATAGGTCTAAGATTTTTAAACTTCAAGTTTTTTTAACATAAACATCGTAAATGAATATGAAAACACTGTGGAGGTCGGAGTGTCTTGACACTAGGTCCTCTGTGACTATCTTTTTTTTAGAATTTTAATATATTTACTTATTATAGACACAATTTTTTTTACTAATGTGTACATTTTTTTTATTTCTCTCTATAATCAACATGACTGAGGAGTAGCTCTAAAAACTTTATTCCACAGTTTCCGTGAATTTCTTAAAGTAAAAAATGACAAAAGCATCTGACTGTATTCCAAATATTGCGGTATTTTCTATTAATATAAATTATTTTTTAAACATAAATTATTTTCATATCCTAATTCGGCAAAGTTTATTATTACCGCTATTACTATCAAGAGAGAGAGAGAGATTCCAAATTAAGTAGAAAGTGGAGAGTGAAGTGCCATATTAGTAGGTTCTTTCTTAATATATTGCCACACGCGTAAAAGCGTAAACGACGAAGCGTAAAAATGCGGAAAGCCTAAAAAAATAATGAATATTTTCGTAAAATAAATATATGAGTAACGAGACGAAGCTTAAGGATGCGTAAAAGCTAAAATAATAATAGATATCTTTGTTTAACTTCACACTGCATTCCGCACACCGCAAGGTAGACAGAGAAAACCTAGATTTATGACACTCCGTTCCCCACTTCCCGCCAAATCGTCGAGGCTTTGGGTGTTAAGTGGCTGAACTTAACACCGCACTTTGTCTCGACACCAGAGAGAAGAAAATGGAAATATTAAATATTTCCTCGGTTCTATACTCCTCGTGTGGGAATCGAACCCACAACCAGTCGCTTTACAGACACACTTTGTGCCTGTGCGCCATGACTGGCCACAATATTAATAAAAAATATATATTTTCGTAAAGTAAAGACATCTTAGCAACCACTACTACCTACGCTACGTGACGAACAACAGCTTGTTGAATAGAAAAGAAAAGGCATTCATTGTTGTTTTGAAAAGAGGCAAAATACAAAATGTGTGACAAAACGTGAAAATTGCGCTGTCACTTAGACCTTTCAGCGTCACAATGTGGGCTTATGTGTCGGAGGACGGAATCACAGCGAGGTAGATAATATATGTACCTACTACTAGCGCACCGCTCGCAGCTTCGCCGCGTGAACTATATGGTTGTTTCGGTTATATTGCAACCGTCGTGGGTGGATTTTTGAAAAATAAAGTAGCCTATGTTTAACCTTGGATTATCAAATATATATATGCCAAAATTCGTTACAATCGGTCAAGCGGTGTACATTTTTCATATAAACTTTGATCCCTTATTTCTTAGAGGTTGTTTTTGTAATTTTTACTACTTTCTTTCTAAATTTCGTCCAAATCGGACCGGAAGATTAGACGTGAACGCGTGGCAGACAAACAGACAGACATTAGCATTTATAATATAAGTATGGACTAGCTGTGCTTGTGGCTTTATCCACTTTTAATATAATAAAATAGTAATAATTCTAAAGTAAATTTAGTATATGTTACTCCTTATTATATAAGCTATCATCCAGTGAAAGTCTCGTCAAAATCGGTCCAGTTTTTTCAGAGATTAGTCAAAACAAACAGACATATAGATAAATAAATTATAAAAATGTTATTTTAGTAGGTATATGTACCGTGTATATATATTTTTATGCATTTAGGAAAAAGCGATTATTTTAATATTACTTAAAGACACTCTAATTTTATTTATTCGTATACCTATGTGTATAACATAATGTTTAAATAAATCCAAATTTATTTCTCCATAAAAATGTCAATTCCTCAATTTTTGGTGTTAAAATTCAAGTTATAATTTTTTAAAAAAAACGCGTGCGATTTGATGTTCTCTTCAGTTTCACGCTATTACTAATTAGATCTATTTTCCACTTTCCGCCAGAACCTGAGATATTGCATACCAAATCGCGAAACCTAGCTCCTCACTTCTTCTTAAAGAACGAAGAAGTGAACATTTAATATTTAATTAAATTAATATAGACTAATATTAAAAAAAACATATTGTGGCCAGTCGTGGCCCAGTGGCACAAGTGTGTGACTGTAAACGACTGGTTGTGGGTTCGATTCCCACTCGAGGAGTGGAAATATTTAATATTTCTATTTTCTTCGCTCTGGTGTCGAGGTAAAGCGCGGCGTTAAGTTCCGCCACTTAACACGCAATGCCTCCGAATTCGGCGGAAAATGGGGAACGGAGTGTCTTAACACTAGGTTCCCTCTGCCTGCTGTGTGTGGGATACAGCGTAAAGCTAAAAAAAATATATATTAAAAAAAAATAAGTAAAATTGTAACCAAAAATCACAGGTAGATAAAGTTATTTGAGAATAAGAAGATTATTTCCAAACCTTTGTTAATAGATCGCGTTTAACACTTCACTTGACGCCGCTACTTTGGACTTATAATATAGATGTTAGTATACGATAGCCTTGTGGTAGGTAGATGTATCTGATTTTATATAAAAAAAGATTTTTAAATCCAGGTTGACCCTTTTTTCGATATAACAGGGTAAGCGGAGAGAAATTAGTGCTAAGGCACTCCGTTTTCCACTTTGCTTCCAAATTTGACATCACTTGTTAATTGAGTAAGAATTAAAATTAAATAGCGGTTAAGTGGCGGAACTTAACGCCGCGCTTTACCTCGACACCAGAGCGAAGAAATTGGAAATATAATTTCCACTCCTCGAGTGGGAATCGAACCCAGAACTAGTCGTTTACAGTCACACGCTTGTGCCACTGGGCCACGACTGGCCACAAATAAGAAGGGTCGGTTTTTTATTTACGTATAAAGGATGTGTCCAAGGTTCATTTAGAGGATTTACCTGTTAGAATGTTTTGTTAGATTAACTGTCTTTTTCTATTCTCTTTACAGATCACTCGAAACATAGTGATCTTAGAGAGTACATGTCATGAATATGCATATATGTCTAGCAGATTTATTTAAATTTTCTTTAAAAACTTATTTCGTGACACCTCCTACTTTATATTCTAATAAGAAAGAAATATCTTATTCTCATAATATTCAACTTCACGCTTTCCCGCATACCAAGCAAAAAAGAAGTTACTGTCAGTGGAGAATCCACTTACCGCCCAAATCGACTCATTGCGTGTTCCTCGATGCGTTGTTCAGCAGAACGGAAAAATGAAAATAACTCAACTATTATCATTACTCCGAATGAAAATGAAGTGTCTTGCCACTAAGGTTCTCTCCGTTATGCAGAGAAAAACATGAAATTGAGCAGAGTATATATTGACAAATCACTCCACTCTCGACTCTTTGTTAAATAACAGCGTGTTTATTAATATATTTCATCAAAACATTAAATTCAAAAACAATTACTTCGAATCTATGACTTACAACACGGTAGCTAAACCCATTTTAACGATCACAATACCCACATGGTCATTATTTAGAATTTTTTTGTAAGAGATATCTGTAACAAAAAACATGACAATGGGCGGTGAAACATTCTGTCACAGCGTATGATAGGATTAACCTTAGTGATCATTTGCTGCTTAAAGTCTTTTGTGGTGCGTTGACAATATATTATATGAAAAAGTATTTAGATAAGTAAGTAAAAACACGCAGTGGACGGGACGGGACGGGACGGGGGGACGGGTTAAGAATACAATTCCCCTCCGCCGCTGGGTAGCGTCCCGTAAAAGGCGGGTAACCCAGTAGTTTGGTGGTAGGAGATTCGTTCTCCGACTGGCTCGCGACCACTATCATGTCAAAGACGAACCGCCAAATATCTTATGATGTGTTCCGGTTCGATGGCATGTAAGCCAGATCTCCCTATTCCCACCATTTCCATCCTTCCGCATCCATAACTTTAATGTTGTGGATGTCTATGGGCGAAGGTAACCATTTAATACCAGGTGGGCCTTCAGCTCGTTTGCCTCCTTTATACAATAAAAAAAAAAAAAAAAAAAAAAAAGTGTGACGGTAAAGCGACTGGTTGTGGGTTCGATTCCCACTCGAGGAGTGGAAATATTTATTATTTCCATTTTTCTTCGCTCTGGTGTTGAGGTAAAGCGCGGCGTTAAGTTCCGCCACTTAACACGCAAGCCTCCGAATTCGGCGGAAAGTAGGGAACGGAGTGTCTTAACACTAGGTTCCCTCTGCCTACCCTGCTGTGTGCGGGATACAGCGTGAAGCTAAAAAAAAAAAAAATAAGTAAAAAATATATTAACTATTATTTTTTTTAGCTTCATGTCTATTTTAGTGTCATGTAGTTATAATTTGTACCATAGTTTTGAATTCAATACATTGCAAGTAGAGTTGCGAAATTTAACGCCACACTTTGTCCTACCAGATTGAAGAAAACAGGTAAAATGGTAATTTCTATTAGCGATATTAAACTTGAACCATATAAGATAATCCAAGATTAAATATAAGCTACTTTATTTTTCAAAAATCCACCCCCGAGGGTTGCAATATAACGAAACAGCTATATTGTTCACGCGGCAAAGCCGGGAGCGGGCCGCTAGTATTATGAAAATAGTCAATAGGTACATATAACAATATCATTATGCACCAAATTCGAACTCATTACCAATCTAAAAAAGTATAACAGTCAACTACTATACCAGTACGTAATTTTTAAATTTGTTTACTCAAGAGCGTCCGTCCATGCACACTCACTGTAAAAGAACACCGGCGGCTAATAATCCTGTCTTCACGCACTAAGAAATTTGTATGACATTTTTTTGTTCGGTTACATTTTTTTATGTTTTATAATCTTTTATTAGTTACTAGGTTATTTAAATAATGATGTATGTGTTAACACGCTTTTATTAACTTAAAATGTAAGAAGGAATAAATTAAATATATAGTAGTGTAGGTAGAGAGTACTGTTTTCTTATAAACTTTCTTAATAAGGGTAATATAATCTAACTTAAAAGGATCCTCTCTGGCTACAGAGAGAATCTAGTGTTAAGACACTCCATCTTTCACTATTTTTTTATATTTAATTAGGACTAGCGTTCCACTGCACTATATATTGCAACCGTCCAGGGTGGTTTTGCAATAAAATAAAGTAGCCTATGTTTAACGTTAGATATTCGTCAAGTGGTTTAGATTTTTCATATAAATTTTCTTCTTCTATTTCAATACTTTATAGGTTGATTTTTGAAAAAATAAGGCAAACACAAATTAACATAGGCATGTTTGACCCTGTAACTTTTACTACTTTCATTCTAAATTTCATCTAATTCGGACATGTAGATTAGTCGTGAAAGTGTAACAGAATAAGAGACTTTCGCATTTATATCAGTATGGATAAATTACACAAAAAAGTGCGCATTTTCATCCCATCTTAGGTAAAATTGTCAAAAATAACAGAAGCTAAGAAGGATTTCACGGTGCGTGCTGATGGGATTAACTATACTTAAATCCGTGGTGTTTAGTTACGATGCGCTTTTGAAAGTTCACTCAAAAAGGGACCAGTGTTTTGAAAATAGATGGTATTAGATAATACTAATGTTAGTTTACTTATTTAGAATTTAAATGCATATTTTTTTTAGGGTAACGCCTTTTTGATGTAATTGTGTGCTTTTTCTTAAACAGTTAAATCTCGTGAAGTAGTGTAGGTTTCGTACTGTTTCCCCGAATAGGAGGGTAGAGAGGGCGTAGAGTCAAAACACTCTGTTCCCCACTTTCCCGCAATGTTGACATTACGTGTTGAGTGGCAAAACTCAACGTTTTTTTTTAACTTAACTAACTTAACTTAACGCTACGGTCCCTGCATACTTCTTTCGGCTCGTCCACTGTCACTCTTCGTACACGCCCTCTATAACCATTTCCCCGATTAGGAATCGAACCCAGAACCATTGCTTTTTGTTAATTAACAAAATATATTTAAAAATATTTTTTCTGTGTTACAGTGAGAAAGAAACATCTAACCGTTCTTTTATATGTAAAGATAACTTGCTATGAACACACTATCTCCTAAACGTCCAGAAATTGAGACTAAATTGGAGTAAAATGCTTAAATAATAATTCTTACTACTATGTATTAAATGTGGCCAGTCGTGGCCCAGTGGCACAAGCGTGCGACTGTAAACGACTGGTTGTGGGTTCGATTCCCACTCGAGGAGTGGAAATATTTAATATTTCCATTTTCTTCGCTCTGGTGTCGAGGTAGGGCGCGGCGTTAAGTTCCGCCACTTAACACGCAAGCCTCCGAATTCGGCGGAAAATGGAGAACGGAGTGTCTTAATACTAGGTTCCCCCTGCCTACACTGATGTGTGCGGGATACAGCGTGAAGCTAAAAAAAAAAAAAAAAAATTCTTTAAGATAAAAAGAATAAGGCATATAATTTTTATATAGAATAGAAGAAATAAGAAAGCATCGTTTAATCTCGCCCGTAGGAATGTGCTAATCCGGTATTAGGGGTCTTATTGTACACGTGACGTGAATAGGATCGGAGGTCGCTGGTGCATGAAGGTACGAGGTTTTTTGTATTAAATGTATTTTACGCAAGTAGTTCGTGTTATGATTGTGATTTTCTATTGAAATTAGTTCAGAACTTTTTTCAGAAGTTTCTTTTTTTGAGGCAAGATGGTAACGCCGCCGTTACCCACTAAAACCTGACGGTGCTCCTTCTCGACCGCCAGTAGCCGGGCCACGGGGACCGAATCAATCGTCCGAGGACACCGGCGGCGGGAGCCTGCAAGGCACGTCGCGGAGATAAGGGTGGTGGACCTACCCTCTGGACCTACCCTCTCTAAGGAGGGTGACCTACCCTCGACATCCTGCGAGGAGAAGCGCGCGGGAGCGAAGTCATAAGCTCAGGGAATTCAGAACTTCGTTGAGTCAGCAACTTCGTTAATAAGCTAGACAAGCTCGGCGTTGAGTTCCATCACTCAGCAAGACGTATTTGATTTTGGGAAAGTGGAAAACAGAGTGTCCTTACAACAGGTTCTCTCTGTATATCATGTTATGAGGGAAAAAGCGTGAAGCGTGCAAAATGGACGTTTAAATATATAATTTTAAAACAGTAGTTTTATTAAACTAGAATCGGCGTTTCAACATCACAAAATACAGCGTCTGTTACAGATAAGTTCCACTCGAGACACAGAAGCCCTTCATAAGTTTGTTATAGTTCTCACGCAAGTGTATTAGATATTATAATATACAGTTATTAAAATAAAACTTTATTACTTGAGGGCTGATCTGACGGCGGAATCTGACTGTAAACACGATGGTTTTCAGTTCGATTCCCATTAAGGGAAACAAGTATTTTTTTTTTTTACAATTTAATTTACACCACTACGGACATAAGGTCTGTACCTTTTTTTAAAATAATCTTTTTCTTTTGATATATAAATTCCTTATTTGATTACAATATCAGAGCTTAAAACTAAGATAAAAAAAAAAAAAAGAAAAAGTATATTTAAATTATTTTCATTTTAGTGTTCGTTTACGACAAAGCCCGGCGTTCAGTTCACTCACTTGTCTCGGGACGCAAAGTCACGAATCAACTGGAAAGTGGAGAACAGAATGTTTTGAGACTAGATTCTTTTTGCCTACTCGATATTGTACTAGTTTAAGTAAATAATTAAATATATCCTTTTGTCTGACTACCCCGCAAGGGATACAGCGTGAAGCTAAAAAAAAGTCCTTTTGTGTTATCCTTCTGATCAAAATGCGGAGTTGAGTTACGCCATCCAACACACAACGTCATGGATTCGGGCGGAAAGTGGACAGCAGATTGTTTTGATAATAGGTTCTCTCTAGCTTTTCTATAGTGCTTCCTTATATAGTCAATTATCAATAACTACTATCCTATCATACCTACTGTGTTTGCTTTACTTTACTAGGTATTTTTGTTTTAACATATATGCAATACTAGCGATTGCAGCTTCTTCTGCGTAACTATTCATACATACAAACTTTGATACCCGATGTTTACCCTTTAGAGGTGGATTTTTGAAACAAAACAAAACTATGTTTGACTCTATTCTGTATCTATTTATAATATTAGTATGGATTTAGAATATAATCTTTTCCGGGCAATATCAGATGTCCAAGAGAAGACGACACGACAATTCGTTATTAATATCATGAACGGGAAAGTTATTCGTAAGGATGTTTATTACTCATTAGTCACACGTAAAATTTACTGAATGGATTTTAATGAAACTCTACAATAACACAGTTTATACACAAGAAAAAGCATTATTTTGCAATTTGCCGCGGACGAAGTCGCGGGCGCTGCTAGTATATATAATAGTATACCATCATATTCCATATCTCTAATCATAAAAGCTCTCGAGATCCACAATACCTATCCACCTTGATAACATATCTGATACAATAATTTGTATGTCAACAAACGCGTAAAAGCATTGTACGAAGCCATATGGTGAAACACTATCATAAATAGCTTTATTTCTTTAATCCTTTTACAATTATTGGGGTTAATATGTAGTTTTCCTGCTAATATATATTTTTTTTTTGTCACAAGTTCCTTCAATAGGAGAACTTTAGAATAAAATATAAAAAAAAAAATATGTGGCCAGTCGTGGCCCAGTGGCACACGCGTGTGACTGTAAACGACTGGTTGTGGGTTCGATTCCCACTCGAGGAGTGGAAATATTTAATATTTCCATTTTCTTCGCTCTGGTGTCGAGGTAAAGCGCGGCGTTAAGTTCCGCCACTTAACACGCAAGCCTCCGAATTCGGCAGAAAGTGGGAAACGGAGTGTCTTAACACTAGGTTCCCTCTGCCTACCCTGCTGTGTGCGGGATACAGCGTGGAGCTATAAAAAAAAATAACTAATTAGTATTTTTAAATTGTCTTCAACTTCTAACATAACTTATTCTATGAATGTGTCCATTGGCAATATCTTAGAGTTTCTTAAGGGGAAGTCACTTTTTTCATGTGTTTTATAAAAGGGGTTCCCAACCTTTTTTTGATCAATGACCACTTTTACATTATTCTCGCTAGCAGGGACCACTATATATGTAATCCTTGTAGTTTCTGTTATTTTGTAGTTCAATGAGTTGTATAACTTTGGGTAGAGCTGGGTACAATACTTGCTAAATTTAAAATTATTCGCGGACCAGTTTATCCCTTCTGCGGACCACTGGTTGGGAACCAGTGCTTCATAGAAAAGATGCAGTATTTTTAAACTGACACTACACTACACTAACTCGAAAGATTTCGTCCTTTTTAGTCTTCTCACTAGGCCGGTGTTGTTCCTGTTAATATAGTAATTTTAAATATATTTAAACCAAGAATATGTATATTTTTTTTTTTTTTTTATTATTCTATTTTACTCTACGGACATAAGGTCTGTACCTTTTTTAACATGATTCTTGTTTTATCATATGCATTTTTTTTTTTGTTTACGATTTCAGTACTTAAAACTAAGAATATACCCTAAGAGAGTCCAGTTATTATAAAACGTTGCCTTTTTCATTATATACAATTTTCCTATCATAATGGAGTTAAATCTAACCTAAATTAATTTATTATAAGTGTATAATTTATTTTATTTCTTACGTCTATTACACATATTTCTTACTACTACATACATACATATTTTTCTATTTAAGGATGGGGTGTGGATGGCATTAATGCTATAGTAGTGGATATGACCGCTTCGTTCCTATCTTAAGAGAGAAGAATAGATCTTTAGAATATGTACTTATATGCAGGAATTCGTAGTACAGTGGAATTGGGTTGATTGTATGCAGGATTGGTTGTGGGTTCGATTCACACTCTGGTATATTTTATATTTATTCTAAAGAAATGCAATGCATTTATTACTTATTGTTATTTACAGTGAAATCATAAAATTTATAATAATATTTTATCACACGTAAAATCATACAGATGTTCTTAAGACAAAATTTTATATATTAAACGTTATTTGCAATTGCGGCGTACTTACTGATATACCTATAGACTTATAATTACTAACGTCTTCAGTATGAACAACCCACGAAACGTCTCTCTTTAAAGAATTTGATTTATTTATTTTTAGCCTCGCGCTTAGGGAACCTAGTGTTAAGACACTCCGTTCCCCTCTTTCTTTCGAATTCTAAAGGCATTGCGTGTCAAGTGGCAGAACTTACTGCGCTTTGCCTCGACACCAAAGCGAAGAAAAGAGAAATATTATTTCTACTATTCAAGTAGGAATCGAACCCATAACCAGTCACCTTTACACACGCTTAGTGCCCACAAGCCTCTTAAAGGCGAAATATGGAGAAAATAATCGAAATACCTCTTTAAACCAATTTAACATGAATAAGCCGCGTGAGTGATAACAAAACTTACAAAAAAATATATAAACAAAACAAATTTCTAAAAACTAAATCGTTAAATTCGACCATTGCTGTAGATATCTACACGAACAGGTATTTAAAACCGTCGTGGACAGGACAAAAATTTATATCCGCGATAAAGGCGTCGCCACTCGGAATGTTGTCTGTCAGTCCGTCTGTGTTTTTCTTCTTAGATATATATGTATACTAAATATATTGAGGCCAGTCGTGGCTTCGGGCAAGGTGTGATTGTAAACACGACTGGTTGTAGGTTTGATTCCCTCTTGAGGAGTGGAAATCCATACTTATATTATAAATGCGAAAGTCTGTGTGTTTGTCTGTCACGCTTTCACGGCTAATCTACCGGTCCGATTTGGATGAAATTTAGAATGAAAATAGTAAATAATCCTGGGTCTAACATAGGCTACTTATTTTTTCAAAAATCAACGTCTAATGGGTTGAAATAGGGGATGAAAGTTTATATGAAGAATCTAAACCGCTTGACCGATTGCAATGAATTTTGAAATAGTTATAGTTGAGAATCCAAGGACAAATATTGGCTACTTTAGTTTTCAAAAATCCACCCCCGAGTGTTACAATATAACGAAACAACCAAGCAGTCCACGAGGGCCGCTAGTACTTAATATTTCCATTTTCTTCGCTCTGTTAGCGAGGCAAAGCGCGGCTTTAAATTACACACTTAACATTCAATGCCTTCAGAATTCACCAGAAATGTAAGTAACAATAATAATAGGTATATTTTTATTGAAGTTTTAGTACACATATTACAAAAAGTGACAAAGTAAAAAAAAATAAAAATTATTTTTGTATATAAGATATTAAAAGACTTCAAATGTGCTAAAGCATCTTATAGACTAAATTATTACAAATCTTTTCTAAATCTACTTATTGTCTGGTACGTAAGACAAAGCGCGGCGTTAAGTTCCGCAACTTTTCACGTAATATCTCAATTGAGGGCGGAAAATGGAAAATCTTGACACTAAGTTCACTTCTTATGGGGGAAAAAGCTTGATACAGCCTTTTTCTACTTATCTCTGTACCATGTATAAGTCCCAAAATACTTTTTTATAATCCATACTTATCCATACTTATATTATAAATGCGAAAGTCTGTGTGTTTGTCTGTCATGCTTTCACGGCTAATCTACTGGTCCGATTTGTATGAAATTTAGAATGAAAGTAGTAAAAGTTACTGGGTCTAACATAGGCTACTTATTTTTTCAAAAATCAAGCTCTAAAGGGTTGAAATAGGGGATGAAAGTTTATATGAAAAATCTAAACCGCTTGACCGATTATAATGAATTTTGGCATAAATATAGTTAATAATCTAAGCTTTAACATAGGCTACTTTATTTTCCAAAAATCCACCCCCCGAGGGTTGCAATATAACGAAGCAGTTGTGTAGTTCACGCGGCGACGCCGCGAGCGGGCCGCTAGTATTATATATGCGAAAGTCTGTCTGTTTGTCTGTCATGCGTTCACGGCTAATCTAATAGACGGATTTTTGGCTACTTTTAGTTCGGCTACTTTTTTTTTTTTTTTAAATGTCAACTAAAGGTAAAGGGTTCAAATAGATGATGAAAGTTTGTATGAAAAATCTAAACAGCTTAACCGATTGTAATGAATTTTGGAATAAATATAGTTGATAACCTAAGGTTAAACCTAGGCTTCCTTTTTTTTTTACAATAAGTTTTTAAGTTTTCAATAAATCAGTAAATTATATACAGAGAAAAATTGAGTTTTTACTGTATCATTCTAAATTTACTCAACTATAATAAACTAAAAATGCATCATCATATGTACTGCAATTTCTTTGATAGCTAAAGAGCAAGTAAAATACAAAAATGAATTGATATAAATGACCAAAAAATAAACAGTCACGGTTTATTGAAAGGGGCGAATTGTAATTGCGTTATATTTAATGATCTATCTGTCTGTAATAGTGAAAGTTTGTGGAATTGATGAAGAATACGTATTATCTAATACATTATAGTGCAATGGGTTAAAGTCTGTAAAGGCAAATAGTTGTGGGTTCGATTCCTGCTCTGGGGACAAATCGTAAATTCAATTATGTTAATTTCTCCAATCTGATAAGATAAACATGGTTGTTGATCTAGGCCGTTTACCACGTAATGTCTAGATATTGCATGGAAACTAACGCGTCTTGGTACTAGGCACTTCCTATCTATCTTGCTTTGCTGGAGTAGACGTGAAGCTAACCGAAAACTAAAAACTACATTTTTTATTATTACAAAATTGGTATCTTAGCCACATATAACCTGATTTACTTTGAAAATGCACACACGTCATAGCAGTGTCTGGAAGTTTGGGCGTGAGCTAAAAGGCGAACTTAAAATGCATTAATGCTCACCTCAACTATACAAACTTCTTCACTATTCTGCCTGATAAAATTTGAAAACATCCCACTAGTTTCTCTGACGTGGCCAGTCGTGGCCCAGTGGCACAAGAGTGTGACTGTAAACGACTGGTTGTGGGTTCGATTCCCACTCGAGGAGTGGAAATTATATTTCCATTTTCTTCGCTCTGGTGTCGAGGTAAAGCGCGGCGTTAAGTTCCGCCACTTAACACGCAAGCCTCCGATTTCGGCGGAAAGTGGGGAACGGAGTGTCTTAACACTAGGTTCCCTCTGCCTACCCTGCTGTGTGCGGGATATAGCGTGAAGTTTCTCTGACCGACTCGCGAGCATTACCATGTCAAAAAAACACCGCCAAATATCTGATCATGTGTTCCGTATGACATGTAGGTCAGCTCTCCTTATTCCCACCATCCCCGTCCTTTCTTACTCCTTCCCTCCTTCATCTTCAAGGCCGGCAACGCATCCACAACTCCTCTGTTGTAGATATCTTGAGCTAAGGACCCTTACCATCAGGTGGTCCTTCTGATCGTTTGACTTCTATATACAATAAAAAAAAAAATAATGCCTACAGCTTTTATTAATTAATTATTAGTTCTACCTACCCAAAATATAGGAAAAACGCTTACTTGAATTACTTTTAAAATATCAAAATCTGTTTGTTACAAATAATAAACATAACATGAAATTTGACAGCTTATATAAACACAAACAATAGTATAAACCCTCTCCATTAACCGTTATTGAATAATTAAAATAAAATGCACAATGCAAAAAGGCATATCCATTGAATTATAAAATTATATTCATATAATAATTAATATTCAGCGCTATAGAAAATAATCTTTTTTTACTTGTCCATCAAAAACGGGGTGAGGTGTGTTTGGATTGAGATTACTTGATACTATAGTACTATAGTTTTTTTTTAAATAATAAATGCGATATAGCATTTATTTAGGGTGTTATGTTAAGTAAGTTGTGAATTCGAATTCTTGTTTGGGATGAAAATTGAATATATTAATAAAAAAACATTTTGGCAATTTAATTTATTATTTTTTTTAATTTTAAAATCTCTTTTTGTGTGAAATGTAAAATTAATATGTATTTAATTACTTAACAATTAAAACAATCATTTATTTTCTAAATATGTTTTATATAAGTAAAATTAAATTTAAAAAAAAATACAAAAATTATACATAATCCCATAAAAATATACTTAAACCTGCGATCTCTTTAACAAATCCGCAAACTTTAACTAACCTCTAGATAATACTAAAATTTGAAGCTTGTCTTTTTAATGTATCTATTCTTAAACGACTATTTCATCAAAATCTTCACTCAACTAGTCACCATTAGTAATAACAAGTATCAAAATTACTTCGTTATGAAGCTCGATTATTCGACATATGGGGTAACGCGTGTAGCTTAACGCACCTCATTGAATCGATGCGCTTTATTATATTACACTTCATTATGTACACCATACTAAAGCCATTATGAATTAAAAAAAACTTTTAGGCTGAATAAAGACAGGTTGTAACATTTTTTGAAAGCTAACGAATAAAATCTAGACAAAAAATATGGTAACAGAGCTTCTATAATACGTTTTTACGAAATTTGCATAGCTTTTATAAAAATATATATTCTTTTTTAATATTATTATTTCTTCATTAACACCTAACATATTAACACCTTTTTGGTTTTCTTATATTTTAAAATTATTTTCTACACAAATGAATATAAATAAATTTAAATATTATATGATAATTTTTGACATATCGAGCGAGGTCCAGTTCAGGAGTCATTTGGAGAGCAAAGCCAAGTTGGCTTCCAAAAAGCTAGGGATACTGAACAGGGCGAAGCAGTACTTCACATCAGGACATAGACTTCTGCTTTATAAAGCTCAGGTCCGTCCTCATGTGGAGTACTGTTCCCACCTTTGGGCAGGCGCCCCTCAGTATCAATTGCTGCCACTTGACTCCATTCAACACCGGGCCGTTCGAATCGTCGATGATCCCAAACATACCGATGGCTTAGAACCTTTAAGCGTGCGGAGAGATGTTAGCTCTCTGGCTGTGTTCTACCGCCTTTACAATGGGGAATGTGCCAAAGAATTATTTGATTTGGTGCCACCATCACCCTTTTATCATCGCACCTCTCGCCTCAGGACTAAGTATCATCCGCACCACATTGACGCATGGTTTGCGTCAAATGTGCGTGCCTCAAGATCGTTTTTTCCACGAACTTGCAAGTTGTGGAACGGTCTTCCTCCTGAAATCTTCCCTGAACGCTACGATTTAGGGGCCTTTAAGCGTCGAGTGTACAGATACCTGCACCCTCAAGGCCGGCAACGCATCCACAACTCCCCTGTTGTTGTAGATGTCCATGGGCGAAGGTAACCACTTACCATCAGGTGGTCCTTCTGCTCGTTTGCCTCCCTTTGGCAATAAAAAAAAAAAAAAAAAAAAAAAAAAACCATTTGCAATCACGATGTCGTAAATGTGAGTGCTAATCCTAATTATGTTTTTTTATAGCTTCACGCTGTATCGCCGAAATCCGAGGCATTACACACGCATTGGTGGAACTTAACAACGCGCTTTGCCTTGGCACCAGAGCGAAGAAAATGAAAATATTAGGCATTACCACCCTTCATGAATCGAACCCACAACCAGTCGCTTTACAGTCACACTTTGTGCCACTGCGTCACGACTGGTCCCAATTATGTTGTATAGCTTAATGTAGAAAGAAGTATCTCTAACACAAACACTCTTGACAGCAAAACATTTCAATTACTTTACTTACTACTTAATGGCTTCTATCAAATTTTAATAACGAAAAAAATTGACAAAAGAATAACAAACTAAGCAACGTTATCAACAATATTTATTTTACTAATAACAAATACAAATATCTACAATACAATCTTAGTAGTTAATACTAATCAAACAAAAACTCTGATTGCAGCAAACATTTATTTAATAGCATACAATGTGTGCATTTCCATTAAAACCCCATGGATTCTAATCACCGCATTCATATCCGAAAATCACAGTCCCATAATTATTGACACATCCTTGATTGACTTCTGATTAAAACGTACACGCGTAATGTATTGAAAACCATGGTTTTTTCACCTCTATTCCTGTTTTTTATTATCGATATGGGAAAATTTCGTCCCCTTGTGTTTAGATTTCACACCCATGGTTTTTTGATTAAAACTGGCGGTAATGCGCTGGGGTGTGCCGCAAGGGTGATGTCTAGGTCCTTCACGTTTTGTTATGCATACGTTTGAGTAAATTCGGAAGTTGATGACAAATGTATATTAATATTTAAGGTCTGTTGATGCGTTCAGTAAGTAATTGCAATTATTGTTAATGTATTGTTGGAAAGTTTTGTATTATTTTTTATATTACGTAGTTCACTTTTAATACAATAGTATTTTTGATGACGAGTATTTCTTTTCTCTTTTCTATATCTTTTACTCTGACTTTTCCTTTGGCTCATTTAGATAACTGCTTACTACATACTTGAATTCAACCTTACCTTAGAATAGCATTTAACCAGATTGACCCTGGCAAAGTTAGTTATTAGACCCTGGCATAGCTGAGATTATTATAGAGGCATAGCATTATAGGTATAATCCTTGTATTAGTTGTATAAACGATAAATTGAGGCCAGTTGTGGGTTCGATTCCCACTCGAAGAGTCTATATATTTAATATATTCATTTTATTCGCTCTGGTGTCAAGGTAAGTTTCGCCACTTAATACGCAATGGCTCCAGAATTTAGCGGTGCGTGGGGAACGGAGTGTTTTAACACAAGATTCCCTCACACTCTGCTATGTGCAGGATACAGCGTGAAGCTAAAAAAAATGTCTTACAAAATAGCACTATAACATCACATAATTATTATTTCATGACACAAATAGAATCTTCTTAATTTTTTTCTTATAGCACAAAGAAATTAGTCACTAAAATATTTCCATTAGGAAGCGCACCTTTAAGATAAACATCTTTGGGCCCAAGTTTATTTTATTTGCGTAAAAGCAAAATATTATGTTTCTTTTCCCAGCGGCGCTATAGCCGGCACGTGTCTCAAAATTTATACTTTGCAGCTGGCTAGCGGTGTATTATTTTTTCATTATTTTTTTTTAACATCTAAACCGTAATCTAATTTGTCTTTGACATTTCCTATGGGATTTAAAGGTCATGGAGATGAAGACGTTAAACGGTTAAAGTTTTAGGATGTAGTATTGATTTTTTTTATTAGTCTCTGCGGTTAGGCGTCTTGCGCATTTTTGTGGGTTAGGCCTTAAAATATAAGTTAATATATTTGAAATAGCAATTTTTAAAAATATCCAGAGAGATATGGAATCTTCGACATTCTTCTATCGTCCAATAGACCAACAAACAAATGAAATTGTACTTCAGTATGTACACCATACTATAGTCATTATGAATTAAAAAAGAACTTTTAGGCTGAATAAAGACAGGTTGTAACATTTTTTGAAAGCTAACGAAAAAAATCTAGACAAAAAATGTGGTAACAGAGCTTCTATAATAAGATTTAGAGAAAGTTACATAGCTTTTATAAAAATATTGTATATTATTTTTTCAATAATTCTTAAAATATAGGTCAATGTATTTGGAATAGCAATTTTTAAAAATATCCAATTAAATATGAAAACTTCGACATTCTTCTAATCGTCCAATAGACCAAAAAATCAAATAAAATCTAAATCTAGAACTATAAATTAAAAAAAGTCCCTCCAAGTCGACGACGTAACCTCGATTATAGCAAACAAAGAGCAAATTGCCACGATTATAGGATGCAATTCTGACTTCCGAAAACGTTAGTTGACAATAAGCATAATTATACAAAAGCGACCAATATGCCAGTTTTATTATAGAAATTGAAGAAATAAGGTAATTTTCAAATAACAATACTAATATTCTCGTAATAAAGTTCAAAATTGAATACCAAATGAAACTGTTGAGGCAGAACGAATAGGAACTGAGGCATAATAATTTAAAAAGTTTAACTTTTCTCTAAATACCGTCAACCTATTTCGAATCTTGGACCCTAGCAATAGATTTCAAATTACAAAAACTTAGCATGAACTATGGTTCAAATAATAACTATAACACATTTAAATGGGAAAATCAACTTTATTATTAAGTTTCAAGGTTCAAAACTGCTTGGTTCAAGTTTTTAGGGTTATTTCCTAAAAGGATGGTAGCCAAGACAATGGTATCCATTTGGCGGCACGCGGCCACCACGCGTCGGCGTTGCGTCGACTTTTGACAGTCATTACAATGTTTTGTGTTGATTAGATTAATGTGCGGTATTTCGAAAAGTGTTGGAAAATTTTATTTTGTTTATATTATTATTGTTTTTTTAGCTTCACGCTGTATCCCGCGCACAGCAGGGTAGGCAGAGGGATTTTTGATTCATTTTCCGCCAAATTCGGAGGTATTGCGTGTGGCGGAACTTAAAAACGCTTTGCCTCGATATCAGAGCGAATAAAGTGGAAATATTAAATATTTCCTCTCTTCGAGTGGGAATCGAACCCACAACCAGTCGTTTACAAGCACACGCTTGTGGCACTGCGCCACGACTGGCCCCTACCATAGATATACTTATATTTTAATATAATCAAAATAGCTTCTCAGCACACACTAATGAATACAAAAATAATATATACAACATACACAAAATACACTTTAAAAAACCAGACACACTTACAAGAAGAATGATTTGTAGCAACACAACAATATTTTATTCGCGATCCGTAAAAAATCCGCACGCGCCATATTGCATTATTTGGCGGGAACTTCCGCCATGTTGGTAAATGGCGGCTTTTAGGCGGTTTTTTGATAAATCGTTCCGCTCCCACTTCCGGTGATAAAGATTGATGTTTTTCGGTATTTGCTCGGCTGGGACGATATTTTCTTGGATTACATAAGCTTTTTATGTTATTATATTTATATATATTTTTGTTATAAGTAGTATCTATTATTTATGTTTTGATGTAGGTATATGAATATGGGAACGAAATGTCATGTCACTAGGTAGGTGAAGCTGCCATAATTTTAATATTATTCCAAATGTATAAATGTTGCATACAGTCAGTAATCTTAAGTGGGCTCTATTTTACAAGGCTTAAATATTTTTGTCATTACACTAGTTGTTGCTCGCAATTTCGTTTCCGCAGACTTTATGACCCCACACTATTTATTTTGTGTATAGTAGTTTTGAATGTGACAAGTGTGTGGCCAGTCGTGGCCCAGTGGCACAAGCGTGTGACTGTAAACGACTGGTTGTGGGTTCGATTCCCACTCGAGGAGTGGAAATATTTAATATTTCCATTTTCTTCGCTCTGGTATCGAGGTAAAGCGCGGCGTTAAGTTCCGCCACTTAACACGCAATGCCTCCGAATTCGGCGGAAAGTGGGGAACGGAGTATCTTAATACTAGGTTCCCTCTGCCTACCCTGCTGTGTGCGGGATATAGCGTGAAGTTGAAAAAAAAAAAAAAAAAAAAATGTGACAAGAACAAATATATTTTTCCGTTCTTTTTTCTATAGGAATTTCAGAAAATACTCTTAGTGTTCTTCTGCACCTCAAATAAGCTTTATATCAAATTTCCGGAGCATTTCGCTCGCTCAGTAAATAATATAGTCAATTAACAAGAATACAACTAAAATACCTTTCATGCTGTGGTCATTTTGGTAAGGTTTATACTGTGAGAATATTTTATTGATTTTTATTTGTAATCGGACACGTGTGCTATATTCCTATAAGACCAAATGGTAAGTAGGTAGTATTAATTAATAAAAATGTTGATATAATTCCTACGAATAATTTTTTAAAAAATTCTCCACCGTTCTGATTTTTCACTTTATCTTAATTATAACAATAAGTTATGCCCGCGACCCCATACTTATAGTAATATGGGATACCTCTGCTAATTTAAACATGAAATCAAAAAATTAAGAACTTTTAACGAACTTGAGACCTCCTTAATTCAGCCCTGTCACAAAATCCATTCTAAATGGAAGTTTTGTAAACTGCAGTCTACAGTTTACAAACTGTAATATATCTACTTGCCAATCTTCATTTTCTTATTATTTCGTGATGACTTTTTTATATCTTTTTATATAAAAAAGTCTTTTTATATACGTATGTAGCCAATGGACTAACATAACTGAGATTATCGCAGATAGTGAAAAGTGGAGTGGATTACGTTTTAAGGCAAACGCTGGCTAGACCGGGATATATGCCAGAAGAAAAACAAAAATACGTATATATGTGAGTGACTGACAGACTAGTAAACACACAGACTGGTGAAAGCTGGAATTTAGCACGTACTTTCCTATGTGCTGTGGAAATACTAAGAGAGTACCTATTTCTTGAAATCCGTACGAAAACGAGGAATTATGAGATTTCACGTTTTCTTTTTTTTTAGCTTCACGCTGTATCCCTTGCGGGGTAGTCAGTTTTACGCAAACTCAGTCATAAGCTACAATTATCTTTATAGATAAAAAAATATATTCACTTTCTAAATTTACTAAAAATCAATTACTTAAGTACTTCCATATATAATACATCGTATTACCACAAAAGTAATCATTTAGACAAACACAACGTCATCTGGGGTTGTAATAGGTGATAATTTTATGTACAAACGGGGAATCGAAGCCGGGATTAGCGCAATCTGTCATTGATTCAATGACTTTCATTGTGAGTCGCCCACGCGGTTACGCGTAGTGCTGTGCGTAATGTGATCAAATTTTTGGTTGGTTCATGTAATAAGTTATTTGAAGAATAATGTTTTTTGTTTTAGTCATTACGTAGCTTTTACGGAAGTCAACGCTGCTTTTCATAACAAAAAGCAAAGACTATTTTTTTTTATAGCTTCACGCTGTATCCTGCACACAGCAGGGTAGGCAGAAAGAACCTACTGTTAAGACACTCCCTTCCCCACTTTCCGCCGAATTCGGAGGCATTTCGTGTTAAGTGGCGGATCTTAACGCCGCGCTTTGCCTCGATACCAGAGCGAAGTAAATGAAAATGATAAATATTTCCACTCCTCGAGTGGGAATCGAACCCACAACCAGTCGCTTTACAGTCACATTTTGTGCCACTGCGCCACGACTGGTCTCACTGTTTCTAAAAACAAAAACTAAATTCAAAATATTGTCTTCATAGGCACATACACTTTCGAATCGTCGATACAAAATTAATGAAAATTTATATAACCAAAAAATAATAATAGTATTGTCAATCCTACCGAAAGCTTTCACCGACTCAGCAGTTCTGCCGTCAAGAGCCTCCATGAACACTCACTTTTCAAAAAGCTTTACGTTGTAGCTTCACGCTGTATCCCGCACCCAGCTGGGTAGGCAGAAGGAACCTAGTGTTAAGTCACTACATTTCCCACTTCCTTTTCAAATATTTTACATTAAAATAAGAATTATCATGATGAGCACTTAGTTCTACACCGTAAAATAAGCACAGTAGGTATATTAGTTAGTTAAAGTTTTATTATATACTAGCGGCCCACTTGCGGCTTCGCCACGTGAATTTTATAACTGCTTCATTAGGTATATTGCAACCCTCGGGGGGATTTTTAAAAAAATAAGTAGACTATGTTAATAATTTAAAAGTAATGTATTATCAACTATATTTATCCCAAAATTCATAACAATCGGTCGAGTCGAGATTTTTCAAATAAACTTTCATCCCTTATTTCAACCTTTTAAAGGTTGATTTTTGAAAAAATAAGTAGCTTATGTTAGACGCCGTAACTTTTACTACTAACCATTCTAAATTTCATCCAAATCGGACCCGAAGTTTAGCCGTGAAAGCGTGACGGACAAACACACAGACTTTCGCATTTATAATATAAGTAAGAATGTAGTATATAAAAAAAATATATAAAATTGTTGCTCATCCATAATATAATTGATGACATCGCATAACACATTTCAATAACAACTAAAGCGGGCTTAAAATAATCTTATGAATATTTCATACGTGGCGTTGCCCGGAAAATTACAACATATTTCTACATTAAAATACTAACAAAAATAATGTATACTAAAATAAACTTTGTCTTTTAAGGAATAGAGAGTAAAATTGTATGAAGTATTTTTTTCCATACAACATTTTTGTACACCCTGTACATCGATAAATAGGTATAGTGCATTAGAGAAATTATGTATAGGGTGAATCTAAACAGGGGTTGCGGTTGTTTGGGCTAAAATGATTGTTTTTTTTACAGTGGTTAATTTTTTAAACAACTTTACGTTTTTCAGTATTTGTAAGGAAAGCAGGGATAAGATAGTGTCAAGACACTGTTCACCGCTGTCTAACATTGTTGAGTTGAATGATGGAATAGGCGCCAGTCGTGGCGCAGTGGCACGAACGTGTGACTGTAAACAACTGGTTGTGGGTTCGATTCCCACTCGAGGAGTGGAAATATATATCATTTCCATTTACTTCGCTCTGATATCAGAGGCATCGCGCGGCGTTAAGTTCCGCCACTTAACACGCAATGTCTCGTAATTTGGCAGTGCGTGGGGAACGGAGTGTCTTAACACTAGGTTTCCTCTGCCTACCCTGCTGTGATAAAATAATGGCTAAAAAATGAACCATATAATAATCACTTTGTAAAGATACTCCACTAAATATGCCTAAAGTAAGGTATCAGTTGAGTGACGTTGAGGTTCAGCACTTAACACGCAATATCTCGACTTCGCGGAGAAAGAGCAGAACAGAGTATCTTAATACTAGTTTTTCTCTGATATCCTGCTTTATATTTAAGATAATTATATTTTTTCTTTTTTTTTAGCTTCACGCTGTATCCCGCACACAGCAGGGTAGGCAGAGAGAACCTAGTGTTAAGACACTCCGTTCCCCACTTTCCGCCGAGTTCGGAGGTATTGCGTGTTTAGTTGCGGAACTTTACGCCGCGCTAAAAACTTAAAAATTTCCACTCCTCGAGTGGGAATCGAACCCACAACCAGTTGTTTACAGTCACACGTTCGTGCCACTGCGCCACGACTGGCCCTATTTATTATTAAAAAAATAATTTATTAAAAAGTAATTATTTATTAAGTTAGCAATTAATAAATAGTTATTTTCAAAAAAAAAAAATATAATAGTCCCCATAAAGTACATATAATAAGCCAGTATCTGACAAAAAATGAAATATTTATGGGTTTGATGTCTATTCTATCACTTCTTCTATTCGAAGAAATGATTTATGAATATTTAAATTTCCCCCACTTTGATAAGACAACGCTTAGCGTTAAGTTCCGTCACTAAATGTCACCAATTCACAGGAAAAGCGGAAAACAGAGTGTCTTAACACTAGGTTCTTTCTACCTACTGCTATATGAGAAAAGCTTCAAGCAATACAATAATTAAGAGTTGAAGTTAAAACAAACATTACCTAAAACATCTATTTTAGTTGTAGTTTTAAAACATTTTAGCTGTTCTACAATGACTACCTGCCATTGTGTGGAATCGTGCCGTGACCAGAACAAGAATGAGGATATAAGAAAATTTGAGTCACATTTTTCTAATAAGACTTGACTATAGTGGTGCAGTGGGACAACGTCTAAATGTGATTGGTTGGCTATGGGTTCAGTTGCCAGTTAGGGTAATAACAATATTTAAATTATTTTCATTTTTCCGCAAATAATTTAAATATTATTTTTATCCTAATAATGGGCCAGGCCTGTGGCCAGTCGTGGCCCAGTGGCACAAGCGTGTGACTGCTAACGACTGGTTGTGGGTTCGATTCCCACTCGAGGAGTGGAAATGTTTAATATTTCCATTTTCTTCGCTCTGGTGTCGACGCAAAGCGCGGTGTCAAGTTCCGCCACTTAACACTCAATGCCTTCTAATGGGGAACGGAGTGTCTTAACACTAGGTGCCCTCTGCCTACTCCTTTTAATTTGTCAGCTCTAGTGAGCCAAGGAAGGCGCAAGTTTACGTTATGAAACACGCTGCCAAGTGGGTACTGGAAAAAGGAGTATAATAACACTAGATTCCCTCTTTCTACCCTGTTATTCACAATAAGCAACAACTTAAAAAAATATAATATGTATTTTTTTTTTATAAAATATATTACCAACAAATAAAACATAATTAACACTCAATTTAAAAACATCCCTCTACATTCAGTATTCAGTATAGAACCGCTAATTGTCACGTGTCGTATCCGTCACGGCGTCGTTCCCACGCCTCCCGCGTTACTAACACATCACGATCCGTCACGGTGCCGTGTCGTGTGCTGTTTGGACTGGTTATGCTCTACTATAAGTTTAAAATTTTTTTCTACTACCGACCCGCTCCCGGCTTCGCCGTTATCTACGTGGCTCTTTCGGTATATTGCAACCCTCGGTGGTAGATTTTTGAAAAATAAAGAAGCCTATGTTTAACCTTGGATTATCAACTATATATATGCCAAAATTCATTACAATCGGTGAAGCGGTGTAGATTTTTCATATAAACTTTCATCCCCTATTTCAACTCTTTAGAGGTTGAGTTTTGAAAAACTAAGTAGTCTAAGTTAGACCCAGTCATTTTTACTACTTTCATTCTAAATTTCATCCAAATCAGATTAGTAGATTAGCCGTGAAAGCGTGATAGACAAACACGCTGACATTCGCATTTATAATATAAGTATGGATAAAAATATGATATTTTTAATAGTAATAAAATTTATTCATCTAATATATAAGATAATAATAACGGGAAAAAACGCGAGAAATTTAGTATAAAGTGGGGTTTTCATTTGAAATATTAATGTGTCACAATTTACTCGCATATTATTTATTTATTTTATTCAGAATTTGTACGTATAATTTCTTATAATAAATTTAGTTACAATAGTCCGTGGACAAATCTTGCTTAAGGTTTGACTGTCATAAACTGAATATTTCAGCCGCAGATTAACGTTTTAGCTAATAAATTAAAAAAATGTGTGTAAATATTAGAGTTTTGAGAAAATTTATAGTATAAGGTGATTAGTAAACACGTGATATCATTGAAAATTTTAAGCGTAACTCTACTACTTTAATAAACTTTAATTTATACTCATTTTTGTACTGTAAATATAATCTGTTTAACGCCATTATCATTCTTCTTCTTCTTCCTGGCACTGTCCTAGCTTTAGCCAGGGTCTGCCTTACTCAACCTCCTCCTCCACTTTGCACGGTCTTTGGCATCCTCGGTGGTAAGTCTATTAGCTCTCATATCCTCCTTCACCGTGTCCAGCCATCGCTTTCTTGGGCGTCCTGGGGGTCTTTTGACAGACATTGATATGTCTGTCCTTGGAGACATATCAAGGCAAACGCCTAGGACATAGTTCTCAAGCCGGCGTGCAACGTGGCCATACCATCTCAGGCGAATCTCTTGAATCTTATCCGCTCCGTCACGGACACCAAGACTACCTCGGATAAATGTGTAACGCCATTGTCATTATAATGATATCAGTATAATGATATTTTACATCTTCACCATAATGATATTAATGATAGAACTATAATAAATGATTGTGGCCAGTCGTGGCGCAGTGGCACAAGCGTGTGACTGTAAACGACTGATTGTGGGTTCGATTCCCACTAGAGGAGTGGAAATATTTAATATTTCCATTTTCTTCGCTCTGGTGTCGAGGTAAAGCGCGGCGTTAAGTTCCGCCACTTAACACGCAATACCTCCGAATTCGGCGGAAAGTGGGGAACGGAGTGTCTAAACACTAGGTTCCCTCTGCCTACCCTGCTGTGTGCGGATACAGCGTGAAGCTGAAAAAAAAAATACTATAATGATATTTTACGTAACATAAAAAATGAAGTAGAGCCAACTTCATGTCACTCTTACCTACTCAACATTTTCACACGAACATCATTAGATAAGTTCATTATTTGCTTGAAATTTACGTTTGCCAATATTTAATGTATAATATTGAATACGTCGTCGTGAGGAAAGGTCGAATATATCTGCTGATGGACAGAGAGGTCGTGGGTTCATATCGTATGTGTTTATGTAGAAAATGAGGTAACGTGTGTAATTATTATAAAATTGATAGAAAAATGGGACAAAAGTGATTATTTTCTACTCCACAGAACGTATGGTAGGCAAAGAAATGAGGAATATAATGTTTTTTTATTTTTAGCTACACTCTTTATCCCGCACACAGCAGGCAGAGGGAACCTAGTGTTAAGACACTCCGTTCCCCACGCACCGCCGACATCGGAGGCATTGCGTGTTGAATGGCGGAACTTAACGCCGCGCTTTGCCTCGACACCAGAGCGAAGAAAATGGAAATATTAAATATTTCCACTCCTCGAGTGGGAATCGAACCCACAACCAGCCGCGTTTACAGTCACACTTACGTGCCCCTGCTCCACGACTGGCCCAATGATAGGAGAAAGGAATATAATATTCCACATAAAATACAACTAGAATTTAAAATGTTACTAAATTAAAATCGATGTTAACAACAATGGAAACGATATACATCTTACTTTAAGCACAACAAGAAAACAAAAAGGCCGAATCACTAATCGCTCTAAGACAATAGCGTATAAAAAAGAAAACATTCGATTTTCAAAAAGTAAGCCGCCATTGGCGGTTACAAAACAATGGCGGGCTCGAAACGTCAGATTTGACAGATGATAACAATATTTTATAGAAATTTGACTCTAAAAAGTATGAAAAGCATATTTTGAATACATATTTCGTTATTTGGTTTTACGCGGTGTTAATATTAACTTTTCTATAATATAAATACTTATTAGTTTGCGTTTTTTTTTGCACATTTTGTGGCATAATCTCAGACTGGCACCTTACTCCGAGTGATCAAGCAACTGATAAAATTAGTTATTTATTTGAAAATATAAATATTTCAAATTTACATACTAGTTTTGCCGGGGCAGGATTCGAACCTAACCTATTTAAGTATACCGAAAACAAAATATGAAATGCAAAAAGCTACAAAAAAATACAGTAAAACTAAAACCTCTAAACATACAGAACTAACTAGTCTATATGATATACTTATACTTTCAGTTCAATCTCATAGAAATATTGATAACATCATTTTGCAGTATGCTTTTTGAAATTTCTAAACAATACTTTAAATTCGCAGAACTGTTTCAATTTACAAAGTTAAGTGTTGATAAATGTTTTATTTTTGTTCCACTTTTTTGACAAATAAAAACGTGTTGCATTATATATTGTGGCCAGTCGTGGCCCAGTGGCACAAGCGTGTGACTGTAAACGATTGGTTGTGGATTCGATTCCCACTCGAGGAGTGGAAATGTTTAATATTTCCATTCTTCTCACTCTGGTGTCGAGGTAAAGCGAGGCGGTAAGTTCCGTCACTTAACACGCAATGCCTCCGAATTCGGCGGAAAGTGGGGAACGGAGTATCTTAATACTAGGTTCTCTCTGCCTACCCTGCTGTGTGCGGGATACAGTGTGAAGCTAAAAAAAAAATCATATATTATTTATCACTATGAATCTGTCACTTTGAAGTAGTCGTGGCGTAGCGGAACAGCGTCTAACTGTAAAAGAGGTCGTTATGGGTTCGATTACCACTCGGTTGATTATATTATTATTTTCGTTTCAAGGCTCCTAGCCGCCATGTTTAAGATAAAGCGTGATGTTAAGTCCCGCCTCTAACACACAATGTCTTTTTTTCGGGACGTTAGTGGAGAACGGAGTGTTTTGGCCCTATATTCTCCATGACTACTGTCCTATGCAGGAAAAAGCGAGCTAACCAGCTCGCATCATGACAAGAAGCCGTTTGCTGGCTCATAGTGTCAGTTGTATACGAGGTGTGTTCAAAAAGTAAGGTGACTTTGTATTTTTAAGAAAAAATATTAATTTTTTTTTTAATATTTATGTTGTCCCCTTCAAAGTAATCCCCCTCAGATACAATACACTTATGCCAACGGTTTTTCCAATCGTCAAAGCACTTCTCATAAGCACTTTTCGGTATAGCCTTGAGCTCTTCCAGCGATGCAGTCTTTATCTCTTCAATCGTTGCAAATCTCCGTCCTTTCATAGGTCTCTTTAGTTTTGGGAACAAGAAAAAGTCACATGGGGCCAAATCCGGTGAATATGGTGGCTGAGGCATGATTGTGGTGTTGTTTTTGGCCAAAAAATCTCTCACCAGCAAAGATGAGTGAGCAGGGGCATTATCGTGATGCAAAAGCCGTGAATTGTTTTTCCACAATTCCGGACGTTTTCTTCGTATTGCTTCTCGCAAACGGCGCATAACTTCAAGATAATACTGTTTATTGACCGTACGTCCATATGGTAAGAACTCCTGATGCATTTCTTCACTGCTTGAACGTTTTCATCAGTTGTTGACGTGCTTGGGCGTCCAGAGCGAGGCTCGTCATTGGCATCTTCCCGGCCATCTTGGAAGAGTTTGTACCACTTGTAAACATTTTTTTTACTCAGAACAGTTTCACCGTATGCCACTGTCAACATTTTAAGTGTTTCGGAGCACTTTATTTTATTTTTTACACAAAATTTGATGCAAATCCTTTGATCCATATTTTTCGATAGCAAGAAATCGCCGAGCACGCAAAACACTTATAACCTTTACGCCTCTCCCAACCAAACAAAAAATGCTATACACTTGAAACTTGGTACAGATGTTCGAGAAGAGTGTACCAACATAACAAAATAAAAAAATCGATAATCGAAAGTACGTTGCCCGCCAAATTTGAAAAGTCACCTTACTTTTTGAACACACCTCGTACATGATCGTTGCGCGTACAATTTAACGATCTTTGAATCGAGAGTTTTTTTTTAGCTTCACGCTGTATCCCGCACACAGCAGGGTAGGCAGAGGGAACCTAGTGTTAAGACACTCCGTTCCCCACTTTCCGCCGAATTCGGAGGTATTGCGTGTTAAGTGGTGGAACTTAACGCCACGCTTTACCTCGACACCAGAGCGAAGAAAATGGAAATATTAAATATTTCCACTCCTCGAGTGGGAATCGAACCCACAACCAGTCGTTTACAGTCACACGCTTGTGCCACTGAGCCACGACTGGCCACAAGTATAGAATCGTTCTCAAAAACGGGAAATATAAAAAAGTCATTATTAAATTAGAGAAGTCTTAAATTCCACTATCGACATAAGTTTTAGTATTTTCAATAAGTATGAATAAAGTCATGTTTAAGTGTTTAAGGGAGTGTTATTTTTTAATATAGTCTAAAGAATAAAAAAAAAAGTAAAAACTTATTAAAATGATACAAAATTTTATTTGAGAAGAAAGATTTACAGTATACATAAAAGCTCCAATAGTTATATATCTATATACATAAGAATATATACATAAAAATAAAATAATAAGCAGTACAAGACATTTCAATACATAAATTTATTTTACTTGATGACAGCTTATCAATCAGTTAGCTGCGTCACTTATCTTCCATAGTAACCAGGAAACTGAGTAACTGGTGGGGTTGGCATGTGGGGGACGTTATATATTTTCATGCCACCAGGCACAGCCGGCATACCACCGATACCTCCCACACCACTGAATGGGTTCACGCCACCCATTCCGTACACACCACCCAATCCGCCCATACCACTCATACCGCCAAATGGATTAGCTCCGCCCAATCCATCACCCATTCCGCCCATTCCGCCCATACCGCCAAATCCAGTCATATCATAAATACCTGCTCTGTTATCATCTTGAGTCTCATAAGCAACAGGGTTGATCATATTGACCATGTCGACGGGTGATCGATTTGCAGTATGATCGACTTCTTCCATGTAGTGTGGACTGGATCTGCTTGCTTCTTCTGCGTGGTGATGTTCACTAGCTCTTGCGGCTTCTTCATGGGCTTCACTGACTCTCACAGTAACCGGTCTTCTCATAGCTTCGTAATTATCGTGAACTGCTCCGTGACCAGCACGACTCACTTCATGCGGACCGGTATGGTGACCGGCATGGTGACCATCATGGTGACCATCATGGTGACCTTCATGGTGACCATCATGGTGGCCAGGGTGGTGGGGATTATGGTGTCTTTCATGTTCTGTGTGGTGACCTCCATGATGAGCTCCATCGCTCCCATGTCTGCTTTCGTGGTCCATTTCGCTCGTCGCATCGTGCGTGCTTCGGCTCATACCATAAAAATTTGGATGTTGAGGAACATGGGGAACCTGATGATGCATCGGCACTGGCATTGGTGGTCTTTGCATCATGAAACCTCGACGACTTATTTCCTGTAAAGCTTGGACGACGTCTTGTGGTACGGCGCTGTGTTCACCTTCGTGCGCGCTTTTGGATGCAGCGTGACCGTTGTGATGACCAGAGACGTCTTCGGCTGGTGCGGGTGCAGGAGCTCGTGCGCTGGGATGGTCTTCTACTTCTGGGGCATACTTCTCATGCACCGCGTGGGTGTGGACGTTCGGTACGACCACATGCTCAACGCCCACGTCTTCGCTCCGCCGGTAAGCGTTCGTGAGCGTGCACAGCACTAACACCAAGTAGAGATACGTCATCGCAGGATAAAACTGAAAGAGAATACGTTATATTTAACTTTCATATGGGCCTTTAACGGTAAGGGATATGTAACTTAATATTATGATTATTTTAACATATGTAAAAATCCTTTTTACAAAAAAAAAAGAAATTTGTAAATTTTATAGAAGGGAAAGGAAATGATGATTTTTATAAAATAATTCAAGTAAAAAATATAGTAAACCAAGAAGGAAAACAACACACACACGACGAGGCCAGTCGTAACTTGCGAGCACAAAGCGTGACTGTAAAAGCTAATGGTCGTGGGTTCCTTTCTCACTGAAGAAATAGAAATATTTAATATTTCATTTTCTTCCCTCTTGTGTCGAGGCAAAGCGATGAGTTCCGACACTTAATGCCTCCAGATTTCAGTGGGAAATGAGTAACGGAGTGTCTCAACACTAGGATCCTTCTGCCTACCCTGCTGTGTGCTTGATATAGCATGATGCAAACAAAGACACACTACCACGTTTTAGTGACTTACACGTTGCTAAGCAATGCTTATTTTACGCCTCAATAAAACTACTAGTGGCAATTATAATTAAAAATTAACTATTTATATTATACCCTTGAAATAAATTTTTATAAACAATTAGCCAAATCCATAACAAGTGTTTATTATAAATTGCGTGTCTAATAAATTCAATATATTTTATTAGTCACGCTTAACATAAATCGTGGTTAATGTGACATTTACGAGGCAGTATATCTTATTTGACACCTTCGTTTTACTAATGTTTTAGCTTCACGCTTGTACGCGCATAGTAGAGTTGGCTGAGAGTTCTTAGTGTCAATTCACTCCGGCCTCCACTTTTCCCTCGAAATTAGTAAACACTACTTGTCAGTAGTAAGCACTACTTGTCAGTAAATTCAAGTATAGTAGAATCGGCAGAGCCAGAGATCCCAGTGTCAAGACACTCTGTCTTCCAAATTCCACATTTGAAATTGAAATTTAGACATTGCGTGTTAAGTGACGAACTTTAATAATAAGTTTTAAAACTTAAGTATCAAAACGGGGAGATTAAAAGTTTTTTGTTAGCTTCACGCTGTATTCCGCGTACAGCAGAGTAGGCAGAGGGAACCTAGTGTTAAGATACTCCGTTCCCTACACACCGCCGAATTCGGAAGCAATACGTGTTAAGTGGCGGAACTCATCGCCGCGCTTTGCCTTTAAGATATTCAATATTTCCACTCCTTGAGTGGGAATAGAATCCAAATGAAAAAATGCTTATTAAATGAAAAATGTTATTATCTAACCCTTTATCATAATCTAGTTAATTAGATGTGGCCAGTCGTAGCCCAGTGGCACAAGCGTGTGACTGTAAACGACTGGTTGTGGGTTCGATTCCCACTCGAGGAGTGGAAATATTGAATATCTTAAAGGCAAAGCGCGGCGATGAGTTCCGCCACTTAACACGCATTGCTTCCGAATTCGGCGGAAAGTGGGGAACGGAGTGTCTTAACACTAGGTTCCCTCTGTCTACCCTGCTGTGTGCGGGATATAGCGTGAAGCTATTTAATTTAATTTTTTTTTTTTAGTTAATTAGATCGAAAATTATTTACTTTTAATATTCAAGATATGATATAAATGTATACTACCAATATTATTATAATTAAAAATACTATTTCAATATTTTCTTATTTGTTTTTACAATTTCACGGTTTTTTCGCATAGCATGGAAGTTAGGGACAATCTTGTGTCAAGTCACTCCGTTCTCCATTTAAATCTTTTATAGTCCACACTTATATTATAAATGGGAAAATTCTGTCTGTTTGTCTGTCACGCTTTCACGGCTAACCTACCGGTTCGATTTGGATGAAATTTAAATAAAAGTAGTAAATAATCCAGGGTCTAACATAGGCTACTTATTGTTTCAAAAATTAACCTCTAAAGGGTTGAAATAGGGGATGAAAGTTTATATAAAAAATATAAACCGCTTGACCGATTGTTATGAATTTCGAAATATATATATAGTTGATAACCCACTGTTAAAAATAAGCTACTTTATTTTTCAAAAATCCGCCCACGAGGGTTGCAATATAACGAAACAGTTATGTAGTTCACGCGGGGAAGCTGCTAGCAGGCCGCTAGTTGACCATGAAAAAAAAAAGAGTAGACGGAGAAATGTCAATGTCAAAGACTTGACATTCAAGCCATTGTAAGTTGAGTGGCGGAACACAACTTTGACAACCATAGCAAAGAAATAATAATCATTTTATATATAAGTATTTTAACTTATAAACTTATATGAAAAAACTACTTTTAGTGTTATTCCCCACTTAGGAATAATTGAAAAAGGCATTTAGAAAACGTATAAAAATTTGAAATGCTAACAACAAAAATAAGTTGTAATAATGCGTATAAGAATTTCGACGCAGCATGTAGTAGAACGCATGGCTCAGTGGTGAGAGCGCCTGAACGGTTTTCAGGAGGCGCGGGTTCGAATCTTGCTATGTTCAAATTTTTGTACTTTCAATGAAAAAACTATTTACATATACAATTTATAGTCTACTTTGTTTAAAAAATAAGACCTAAAACAAACTTTTTAGCATTACCACTTTTCCACCTCGCTATACGAGTATATGCTGGAAACCACAGTCAAAGTCAAAGTGAAATAATTTTATTCAAAATAAGAAGTTACAAGCTTCATTTTTTAAACGTCACATAGTTACCACCGGTTCACTAAATTTAATGCCTCAGACCTGAGAAGAAACGGCGCAAGAAACTCAGCGGGACTTCCTAACGAAACTTAATGCCACGCATTGTCTTTCCAGATCAAGGAAATGAAACTATTCAAATTATTATTAAATATTTTAAAATTTTTAAAGCGTTACTCACATATTTAGGAACTACAAAACGCCACTTAACACGCAATGCCTCCGAATTCGGCGGTGCTTGGAGAACGGAGTGTCTTAACACTAGGTTCCCTCTGCCTACCCTGCTGTGTGCGGGACACAGGGTGAAGATAAAAAAAATAAAACAAGACCATTTTTATAAAATGTATAAATCCTTGAACGCAGTGGGATTCAAACCCGCACCTCTTGAAAGGCACCCAAGCACACTATCATTGATAGTATTTTCAATTTAATTATTTAGGCTTCACGCTTTTACCCATTGAGATAGTCAGAGAGAACGGAACGACAAACGTTACCTGTTCTCTTCCTCTTACTTTCCACATAGCTATTTATACCTCCATTTACTTCCCGCCGTTTCCGAATGTTGGATAATGATCTTCAGTTCTACAATTATTAATATTGTACTATTTTAAATAGTACAAAAGTAATTCGTGGCTTATAGGCACAAAGTGAGACTGTAAGTATAACAGATCGTGGATTCTGTTCCCACTCCAGTTATTGTGATATTTAGTATTTCATTTCTGGTGTCGAAGCAAGGCAAGGCATTAAGTTTCGTCACTTAACACATAATGCCTCCATAATTCGTCGGTGCGTGGTGAACGGAGTGTCTTAACACTAGGCTCTCTTTTTAAACATTTTTAAGTATTTAATAAATAGCATTCTCTCTTGCCAAACGATTGTTCGTAGAATAATCTTTGGGTAGCAGAAATTCGTAAAATTCTCTCTACAGAGATGCTAACAACAAAAATAAGTTGTAATAAAGCGTATAAGAATTTCGACACAGCGTGTAGTAGAACGCATGGCTCAGTGGTGAGAGCGCCTGAAGGGTATTCAGGAGGCGCGGGTTCGAGTCCCGCTGCGTTCAAATTTTTATACGTTTTCTAAATGTCTTTTTCAATTTTACTAGGTTCTCTGCCTACCCTGCTGTGTGCGGGATACAGCGTGAAACTAAGAAAAGCTATAGAAGTTGTAATAGTGACTTACCTTTTGCCTCCACAGCCCTAAACCAAGCGACTGTCCTACTCCTAACAATCACAACATTATATACTTGTTCTAATCTCCGTATAAAAATATTGAGAAGCATTTTATTTATTGCATATAAATATGATGTATCCAATTGACGACTAGGACCAATCGCGAAAAATAACTTTTTAATAGAAATTCCAATTCTTATCTATGAACCGTTGTGGTACAGTGCTAGAGTCTGTTTGTGTACGTGATAGTCGCAGGTTTAAATCCTGTTTAAGGAAATAATTATAATTTAGCCACTTTCGTTGTGTTTGGTTTATTAGAGTAGACTTAACATGGCTTTGAGTGTCATTACTTAATATGTAATGTCTCGTATTGGGTATCGTAAAAAAAATAGCAGTCGTGGGACTGCCAATAGAAGTGAAAACGGAACTATTAAGTTGAGTGTAACTAAAACTATATGCAAAAATTATATGATTTTTTTTATGTTTTATTTATTAGTTACATATGATGGGTTAAACAAATCATGAACAAAATATAAATACAAAGTGGTTGAAAAAATAATTAATATACAATTATCTTAATTATACATAGTATTTATATTTACACGAATTTCAATGAATTCAAGTTTGAACATTAATTATACGTGTACACAGGCTACTGCGCGTGCGCTAGTCTGGCTCTCCATAGCTATAGATATACTATTATCATGTCGCATGTCGGTGACGCGAACCGAGGATTTACCCTCTACCAAAACGCTCAACGCGCCTAAAGAAGTTTTCACTTCAAAAAGAGTATACTAGGTGATACTAGGTTTCCTCTGCATGTTCTACTAAGCGAAATAAAATGTGATGCTGTAAAAAAAATCTCTGTTACGAAGTGTACCGTTAATTTTTCTTTAAAATATTTTTTTTTGTATATGTTTTTGTTGTGTTCTGTATTCATTGACTAAAAGTCGAGACTTAATTATTTATTTTGTACAAATTAATATAAGTTAATTTTTTTTTAGTTTTACGCTGTATCCCGCACACAGCAGGGTAGGCAGAGGAAACCTAGTGTTAAGACACTCCGTTTCCCACTTTTCGCCGAATCCGGAGGCATTGCGTGTTAAGTGACGGAACTTAACTTAACGCTTAACATTTTTTATTATCTAATACGTAAATGTATTTACTTATACTATAGACAAAACCAAGTGAACTATACCTATTTTCAGTTACACATTTGAAGACGATTAAAAATATCACGAGAAGTTTCTAATTGATTAAGGTTTTCATTAAGTTAAAATTTTAATTTCGACAAATCTCTCTATCTGTTTCGTGGGTGAAATCTCGCGCCAAACACAATCTCGTTTTGTCTTAGATACCAAAACAGAGAAGGGAAAATAATTAAAATATGATCATTATTTTAGAGCCAGACTTTTATTACAAAAGGTTTCTGCCTTTAATGATTATTATTAAAGTAGCTTCCTCGAAATATGTACAGTATTATGTACTGTACGTATATGTACAGTATTATCCAATTGAAAGAATGAGGCAATAGGAGACAACAATGATAAAGTGGAAGAAGGGGCCAGTCGTGGCGCAGTGGCACAAGCATGTGACTGTAAACGACTGGTTGTGGGTTCGATTCCCACTCGAGGAATGAAAATATTTAACATTTCCATTTTCTTCGCTCTGGTTTCGAGGCTAAGCGCGGCGTTAAGTTCCGCCACTTAACACGCAATGCCTCCGAATTTGGCAGAAAGTGGGGAACGGAGTGTCTTAATACTCGGTTCCCTCTGCCTACCCTGCTGTGTGCGGGATACAGCGTGAAGCTAAAAAAAATAAAAATAAAAGGAGTGTCTTGACACTACTTTCTCTCTAACTAACCTCCCATATTTGGGAGATCTTTTAAGTAAAGCAGTTCTCATACCTACATTACATTCGCTATATTAATGTATTAAAAAGTTTAGAAAACCTAATTATAAAAATTCTGTGGACAGAGGAATATCAAATTTGGCACACAAAAATTTTGTGTAAATAAGTGAAGAAAATTAATATAATTTATATTAAAAATAATATCTTAAGAATAAAATCATTAATCATTAATATAAACATTACACATACCATGTCTTTCATATACACTTTATAAAGTGACACTTCACGTTACCATGGCAACCGAGATTTTACGCTCCATCCTGATTACTACTCTATATAAATATTTTCTCTCTTTAAACTACATATGTTCAGTTAATATTAGCTACCAATTCAGTTAATAATAGTAATTTTAGTATGAAATAGTACCAATTTTCCAAAATCGCTTAAGTGGTTGGAGCAAAAAGCTCACCCTCAAAGCTTCTTATTAAATAGCCGACTGTCTTTATAAGGGAGTATAGTATATGAATATTATAATTTGATACTTATTTCTTAATATATAAGATTCATTTTATATTGCAAAGTTTCTTTGAACTTCTTAAGTTAAAATATTGTTGACATATTTGAAAAGTCAGTTGAGGGGCTAGTCGTTGCGTAGTAGCAAAAGCGTGTAACTGTAAGCGACTGGTCGTGGGTTCGATTCCCACGCGAGGAGTGGAAATATTTAATATTTAATTTCCTTCCATTCCTTCCATTCATTTTCTTCCCTCTGGTGTCGAGGCAAAATACGGCGTTAAGTTCCGCGGTAGTCAGTTCAAATCTCATTCAATGTACCTAATTTTGTAGTTGTAAATAAAAAAGGTTTTTTATATTCTGATTATAAATATGGTTTTAGATTTCTTCACTTGACATGTTAAGTACATGTTCTTATACTAAAAATATTGTTAGGTTCTCTTTAGTGACTATATTATGCTGGAGGCATATATGAGATTTTTTTTTTTACCTTCACGCTGTATCCCGCACACAGCAGGGTAGGCAGAGGGAACCTAGTGTTAAGACACTCCGTTCCCCACTTTTCAATTTTACCAATTATTAAAGTTCACCCTAGACATTTACCGTAACTTTTTTATATTAACATATTCAAATAAATAAAAAAAAGCAGAATAAACAGGATGCTAGATGAAAGCTAGTGCTAAGACACTCCGTTCTTTATTTTTTCGAAAGCTTTGAGGCGAACTAATCGCAGTTTGCCTTACTTCGTCCAAGTGGAATTGAAGTCACTACCAACCCCGCTTACAGTCAAACGTTATACCACTGCACCACTGTGACCTAATAATCAGAAAATCTACATATTTCTAATAAACTACCAACAATTATTATTAACAAAAAAATATATATACTCCATACATAATTATATAAAAAAAAATATAAAAGCAAAAAGAAAAAATACCTGCACTTATAACACAAAGTAGCTCCAGCATTCAAATTAAACACACCAAAATATATTATTACGGGGCAATTCCGTAACGATAAAACTAAATTTCGTAAATTATAGTACTGGGAAACTGGTCGTCGCGATTAAAATCTTACGAATCACCCTGTCAAGGCGAAAACGATTGTACGGCCTTTGTTATAAAAACTATAGATTTTCATATAAAATAAAACTTGAAAATATTATGACATGGCATTGTTCCCATAAAAAGGTTTATCGATACATCTTAAGTTGCTCGGCGAGACTAGAAGGTAGCTCCGCCCTTAAGGCATTAAAAGCTGCGATTGGCTGCGGACCGGCGCACGCGCAGCTAAACTTCTACATGTATTTGTGTTATGCAAAATGGAACCAGTTGGGAAAATTGTATTTTTAATATTTATTTATGTTAATATTTGTTTTAATATGGTTGTTGTCTGTCGTCGTGTTGTGTGACAATGGCTCGTGAAAATGGCAAAATCAAAGTTTATTTATGTTAATATCTTCGTACAGTATAAAGCAAAGTCACTTCCTGCGTCTGTCTGTCTGTATGTATGCTTAGATCTTCAAAACTGCGCAACGGATTTTGATGCGGTTTCTTTTAATAAATATAAAAAATCAGAAAGTTTATGTATATACGTAATATAGCAGAGAAACACTGATAATTTCAGAAGTTTCTAATATGATATCTATGTGTCTATAGTGAAATAGTCGTGTAGTACGCGCAGGCGAAGCCGCGAGCAGGCCACTAGTTTATTATAATACGCTTTAGTATTCGCGTTAGATCACGTTAAGGTGAAATGGAGTTATTACTTCAACAAATTATAGGAATACGAAAGTACGCAATATCATTCTCTTTACTGTTTTTCTCTCTCTACCCTGTATGGGAAAAAAGAGTGAATCTGTAAAATATTTACCTATTAATGATATTAACTTAATGTGCCGATGGTAAATTATTTGATGTTCAAAGAATGAAATTACATGCATACGACGTACTTCTTGTTTCAAACTAAAATACCCATCTTTGGATTAGGTAAAAGCTAGCTACCCTTTTTCGCGTATGACGATGCGACAAGACAGTTATATTTTTTTTAGCTTCACGCTGTATCTCGCACACAGCAGGGTAGGCAGAGGGAACCTAGTGTTAAGACACTCCGTTTCCCACTTTCCGTCGAATTCGGAGGCATTGCGAAAATGGAAATATTAAAAATTTCATTCCTCGAGTGGGAATCGAACCCACAACCAATCGTTTACAGTCACACGCTTGTGCCACTGGGCCACGACTGGCCACACATTTCTAATATGTACGCTTAATTTAAATACTTTTAGTCAATATTGTTCAGATCTTCGACCATTGCGTATTAGGTAACATAAACGTAACAGCGCAAAGATCATTCTACTACAAATCATTTTACCTTGATTATTTTTATCCCAGAGTCATGTTTTTTCTAGCAAAGCAGAATTACCAAAAAGGTCCTTGGCAGAACCAAGACATGGAGTGTCTTGACTTCTCACTTTCCTCCCGAATTTATGACAGTGAGTGTTAAGTGGCGTTATTCAAGACCACACTTTACTTTACAAAGTTGAAGAAATGAAAATAATGTAAATATAACTATTTCATTTTTTTAGCTTCACGCTGTATTCCGCACACATCAGGGTAGGCAGAGGGAACCTAGTGTTAAGACACTCCGTTCCCCACGCACCGCCGAATTCGGCGGCATTGCGTGTTAAGTAGCGGAACTTAACGCCGCACTTTTGCCTCTTCTAAAAGAGAGAATCGAACCCAAAACCAACCATACTTAAACACTGCCCTTCTTCATCACAATAGTCCCTCCTATTATATTTCAGGCAAAATTTTAAATATAACCAGAAGAAACACTATACTACGCATAATTGAAAGTGTCGATTGACGTACTTATCGTAAATCCATTCAACTTGCATTAACATAAAACTGTCTATAATATTCTGACATATAAAAGAAACAATAAAAATTAGTAATTGCTAATGTATTTATGATATAGTACATTTGTGCTTTTAAAAAAATTATAAACAAAGATTATATTTTAATACTAGCGACCCGCTCGCGGCTTCGCCACGTGAACTACCACTTTCATCCTCTATTGCCTATTTGGGATTGCTTTTTTTTTATAAAAGGAGGGTAGTCTATATTTGACTATCGTCACTAATTATGTTCATGAGAAAATCATCGATACATTTAGTGCAATGTCTATATTATTTGATAACATACAGCGATAATGTTCTAGTAAGAAAACGTATGAAATCTGCTATCATATGATAGTAGATTTCGTACATATATACCATCTGGTATATGGTATTATAAACCGGTCATAATATCTTAAATAAACTTTAAGCTTTTTATTTTACAATTGTGTTACTTATTGATATTGAAAAATAGCTTTACTTGCAAATAATCAATGCAATTTGACTTTGCCAGTTTTTTACTTTTCTGCGGGAACTGTTTTGAATACCAGGGTAATTTTTAAAAAAAGAGAGATGGCCTATGTTTGACCTTGCCTCATTAACTATTTTCCTGAGAAAATTCATTCATTTCAGTCAAGGAGTTTAGATCTTTCATTCTCACTATATACTAAACATACATAAGTTTCATCCACTGTTTCAACCTCCTAGGGTTTGATTTTTTATAAAGTAACCTATATGACCCTGCATCTTCAACAATCTTCTTTACGAATTCCCGTCAAAACATAACAAATAGAAGAGATACAGATTTTTGCATTTTTATAAAAATAATTTTAATGAGTGCGGATATGTCTAATACAATGTCAACTATATAATAACAAATGGCGCTACCCGTTGCAGAAAACGTAGTGACATCTGTTGTCATATAGATTATATAAATATATAGATTATATAAAGTTTTATAGACCGGTCAAATGTATATTTAATAAATGTTATGCATATTTTATTTTATAATTATTTTAATTAGTGATATTGAAACAAATTTAGCTTCACTCGTGAACTGTCGACATACACGACATTTGAATGTTTTTTTTTTATTTTATTTTTCTGCGCGAGTTATGTTGAATACCGGGATGAAAACTATCCCATATGTTGCTCTGATCTCTAAGCTAACTCCATACAAAAATTCATTAATTTCTACCCGGTAGATACCGATATACAAATGATTTACTTATATCGGTTTTTTATTTTTTCCAAAAAAACTACATAGGATACCGGGATAAAAACTATCCTATATGTACCTTTGGACTATAAGCTATCACCATACTAAAATTCATTCATTTCTATCCAGTAGTTTTTGCGTGATTGACGAACAAATTAACAGACAGACAGACAGACAGACAGACAGACAGACAGACAGACAGACAAAAATTCTACTGAGTGGATTTTTGGCCTCTGTTATCGATATATTAACGCACCCAATTAAAATTTTTCTGAAATTTTTCATGTACAGAATTGACTTTTCTACTCTTTTATTATATATATAGAGATATAGAGATATAGAGATTTTGTGGCCAGTCGTGGCCCAGTGGCGCCAGCGTGTGACTGCAAAAGACTGGTTGTGGGTTCGATTCCCACTCAAGGAGTGGAATTATTTAATATTTCCATTTTCTTTGCTCTGGTGTCGAGGTAAAGCGCGGCGTTATGTTCCGCCCCTTAACACGTACTGCCCCCAAATTCGGCGGAAAGTGGTGAACGGAGTGTTTTAACACTAGGTTCCCTCTGCCTTCCCTGCTGTGTGCGGGATACAGCGTGAAGCTAAAAAAAATACACTTTCCTTCACCTGTATGTAAAAGATGTTGAGGCTATCCTGGCGCAATGGGACAGCATGTAACTGTCAACACAATGGTGTTCGACTTCTATTAGGGAGTATGATTTTAATTATTTTCATTTCTATATAAGACAAATATCTAAGGCAAAGGGGCGACGTTGAGTGAGACTCAACATGCCATGTCTGGATTTCAGATAAACAGTGACGAATGTCTTAACAGTAGTTTCTCTCTAACCCCGCTATGTAAGAAAAAGCACGAAGCTGTTAAAGCTGTATTTGGTAGAGAAACGCTTAAGTTTGCCTGAATAATCAGAGAAAATAAATTTATTTTACTTGAAAATTTTTTTTTAGCTTCACGCTATATCCCGTACACAGTAGTGTAGGCAGAGGGAACCTAGTGTTAAGACACTCCGTTCCTCACTTTCCGCCAAATTCGACCTCGATTCTGCCTCGACACCAGAGCGAAGAAAATGGAAATATTAAATATTTGCACTCCTCGAGTGGGAATCGGACCCACTACCAGTCGTTTACACACGCTTGTGCCACTACACCACGAGTGGCCCCTAAACAAGTATTTTATTTAGGCATCAAATATTTTATTCAATACATACATACTATACCTACCTTACAATATTATTTAAAGTTTTGCGTTACAAAAACACAAACACTCCCGCGGTATCAAAGGAGCCGATGGCGCCATGTTTTTTCAGAGTTCCTCTACGAGATAAGAACGCGCACTTAGATCTTGAGTGGTCTACAAATAGCGAAGTATTTTTAGCTACTGACGATCAACAGAGGGGCTTGCTGTATGGATTTTATACATATTTTTTTTATTAGTTTCACGCTGTATCCCGCACACAGCAGTGTAGGCAGAGGGAACCTAGTGTTAAGACACTCCGTTCCCCACGCACCGCCGAATTCGGAGGCATTGCGTGTTAAGTGGCGGAACTTAACGCCGCGCACCAAAGCGAAGAAAATGGAAATATTAAATATTTCCACTCCTTGACTGGGAATCGAACTCACAACCAGTCGTCTACAGTCACACGCTTTATGCCACTGGGTCACGACTGGCCATATGCATTTTTTTTTCAATTATATAATGATTTTTAAGACCGTTATGGTACAGTAGTGACAGCTAGCGGTATGGTTGTGGGTTCGATTAAAAACACAATAGTTAATCAATGACGTCAAGATGTTTTTTTTTGCAGTGATTTTTTTAAAGCGCACACAGCAGGGTAGGCAGAGGGAACCTAATGTTAAGTCACTTCGTTCCCCACACACCGACGAATTCTGGAGGTATAACGTGTTAAGCTGCGGAACTCAACGCCGTGCTTTGCCTTGATACTAGAGCGAACAAGTGAAATATTAAATATTTTCACTCCACGAGTGGGAATCGAATCCACAACCAGTCACGTTTACAGTCACACTTTGTGCTCATAAACCACGACTGACCTCAGCGCAGTGAATGCTATAGAAGTACATCATAATTGAATTCATATTGTTTTATACGAGTAGTAATAGTTTTCAGGAGTATTACAAGTTAACAAAAATCTTTAAGCTTCACACTTCTTCTTATACAGGATAACCAGAAAGAACCTAGTATCGAGACACTCCGTTCTTCATTTTCCGTTACCTATGTATGTACTACCTATGTATGTGTTCGCTCTGGCGTCGAGGCAAAGCGCGGCGTTAAGTTCCGCCATTTAACACGCAATGCCTCCGAATTTGGCGGAAAGTGGGGAACGGAGTGTCTTAACACTAGGTTCCCTCTGCCTACCCTGCTGTGTGCGGGATACAGCGTGAAGCTAAAAAAAAAAAAGAAATCTTTTCTCTCAATTTGCATTTTGCGACATATACGTCTTTTTTACACAAATTTTTTACCACTTCTAATTACCACACTTTAAATTATTTTAATAAAATTTTTAAGAGCATTATTAGAATCCTACAGATTCTGTATCGGAAGCTTATAGCGATTTTTTTTTTATTTTAAGATGTGATACGATTAGGGATGTAAATGCCTTGGAGTGTAAAAACATGTTTAAAAAACTTATAACATTTTGAACGCAACGAGAATAGTCAAAATTCTTATACATACGCTTATGTTTACTTAATTTTTGTTTTTAGCGTCTATGCAGAGAAATTTTTACAAATTTCTCCTAAACGCAGTTCCTTATTTGAGATTAATGATTTAACAAGAGGTACAGGTTCAAATCCCACCACGTTTAAATTCTTATACTTTACCCAAAAAATATTTTTCATACCCAATAAACACTTTAAATGTTATTAATTTCAAATTTTCACAAAAATACCACTCAAATTGAATTTAAAACACAATCAATAACATTTTCTACTCCAATTTTAAACTTGATTAAAGGATATTGCGATCTGAAGTGGGAAATAGGATAATGTATTCCGCGCAAAGTGTCAAACACTCGAGCGGCAATAATATTCAAATGTGTTTCATATCCGCTAGCTTTGAGTGGAGTAAACAATTGAAGGCCGATTGCGAGATGATGGTGACTGGAAGTAATATTCTGTCACTAATGATTGTTAGTTTAGTGAAAAATCTCTCTTTTTGTCACTTTTTTTAGTTTTACGCTGTATCCCGCACATAGCAGGGTAGGCAGAGAAAACCATAGTGTTAAGACACTTTGTTAAGTTAATAGTGTTAAGACACTCCGTTCCCCACGCACCGCCGAATTCGGAGGCATTGCGTGTTAAGTGGCGGAACTTAACGCCGCGCTTTTTGGCACTTATAATCGTATATTGATTTATTACTTTAAGTCGCTTAAACAATTGAGGGCCAATTGCGAGATGATGGTGACTGGAAGTAATATTCTGTATGTCACTAATGATTGTTAGTTTAGTGGAAAATCTCTCTTTTTGTCACTTTTTTTAGTTTTACGCAGTATCCCGCACACAGCAGGGTAGGCAGAGGGAACCTAGTGTTAAGACACTCCGTTCCCCACTTTCCGCCGAATTGCGCGTTAAGTGGCGGAACTTAGCGCCGCGCTTTACCTCAGCACCAGAGCGAAGAAAATGGAAATGTTAAATATTTCCACTCCTCTAGTGGGCATCGAACCCACAATCAGTTGTTTACAGTCACACGCTTGTGCCACTGGGCCACGACTGGCCACCACTGGTTATCTAAATGTGTTTGTTTTCTAAACGTTTTCTCTTAAGTACTTAGCTTTTCAAAGAACCGCTCAAAACAAAATTTAAACCAAAAAAATATTAGCCATTTTAGCAAAATCATATGATTTTCCCAGCTTTTGCCAATATACATTTACATAGCGGTGATACAGGGTGTTCAGCCAAGCGACGCCACTCGGCGGTATTAGTCGCGCTGACCCGTGACTGATGTGGCACTCTCTGTTATTACTTGCTGTATGTTTTAGGAGAAATGGGCCTTTTTTTTACTATTCTATGTATATTTACTTAGGTATGTATAGATTTGGTATTTAAGTTATTTATTTTTTTAATGAGTTTCATACTTTTTCCTAAATAGTATTCTTCTTTGTGAAATAAGAAGTTATTTTCAATGTTATTGGAAATTAATACTAAAATTATATAATTTCCTATTTATAGTACCTTAATAATTTAATAGTGGCCAGTCGTGGCCCAGTGGCACAAGCGTGTGACTGTAAACGACTGGTTGTGGGTTCGATTCCCACTCGAGGAGTGGAAATTATATTTCCATTTTCTTCGCTCTGGTGTCGAGGTAAAGCGCGGCGTTAAGTTCCGCCACTTAACACGCAGCCTCCGAATTCGGCGGAAAGTGGGAAACGGAGTGTCTTAACACTAGGTTCCCTCTGCCTACCCTGCTGTGTGCAGGATACAGCGTGAAGCTAATTTATGATTTTTTTTTTATTTATAATTTAATAAAAAAATTAAGATTCACGCTTTTTACCTAGTGTACTTAGTGTCAAAACACTCCAACCTCCAATTTCCACCTGAAATCGAGTTTTGTTGCGAATTAAGATTAGAAAATCTTTAAAATAGTTTTCATTAAGGAAGAGGAGCACAGCCATATCATCATAACCAGAGCCGTCGGAGTTAATGTCATCATCTCGAACTTTAATTATTATTTCGTGTTCAGTAAGATTATCGAAGTGGATGCATCATTAACCATTATCCGATCTAACAATATACAAACGTCTATTGCTTTCAGTGTTCCTATTTAAATTTTACTTTGAAGCTTTTTCTCTCTCCCTATTCCCACCATCCCCATTCTTCTTCCCTCCTTTCCACCTTCCCCTCTTAAGGTTGGCAACGCATCCATAACTTTTCTAATGTTGTAGATGTCCGTGGGCGAAGGTACAACTTACCATCGGGTGGTCATTCTGCTCGTTTGCCTTCCTTTTACCATTAAAAAAAAAGAAGCAATAAAAGTTCTTAAAATTTTCGGATAGTGCTTGAATCTTTAGTGACTTTTGTGTTATATGTATTTTTTTAATATTTTTACCATTTTAAAATCGATTTAATTAAGAAAATAATATATTCGTTATTGCAAAGTTATGTTGATCAGAAAAATTTACATCTATCAAAAAGATCAAGCTATCTTGTACAAGGTATAACTTAAGCAAGCAACCCGGCAATTCGAAAGTACTAAACAACTATAGTTGCGTAATTTACGCGGACAAAGCCACGAACAGGTCACTAGTATAAAAAAAATGAAGCTATGCCGCTACTGAGTGACCGCCAAGCATATGGCAGTCGCGTGCGCACGCGCCATTCCATACAACTGTTGTTAATTAGACGCGATGCGATGGGGATGACATGCGTGATGCGACTCGTATGATCGGAATTGTGATTAAAATATGATTATATGATATATAGCTTTAATTGGAAAATTATGTAATGGTGGCGCAGTGGGACAAGTTCTGAATGTACGCTCGGTGGTTTTTGGTTCGATCCCTATTTGAAAAATTGAAGTATTTAATATTTCATATTATTTCGTCTGGTATCAAGTTCCGCCACTTAACACGCAATGCCTGGATAATGTGGCGGAGCGTGGGGAACGGAGTGACTTAACATTACGTTCCTCCTGCTTACCCTTATGCGTGTAATTAAAAAAAAATATGCCATTGTAGGGCCTCGGCATCCCACGGGACCAGTTCTGACTGTTCACGTGATGGTTGTGGGTTTGATTCACACTCGGGGAAATTATTATACTTAAATTATTTTTATTCTTAGGAAGATTTTTTTAGAAAACTTATAAAAAATTGTATACAGCGGGATATGAAAGTTCGGCTATTGGATACCGTCACATTAATATTAAAGCTCTGCTGGGACAGGTGTATTGGTAACATTGGGGTCCTTAGGATCTTGTAGCCTGTACCTCTGATGTCATGTCTATTAGTTGGCCTATTTTAACGTTGTTCGCTTACAGAAATAATTCATTGCATTTACCAAAAACATTTTTAAATTACTTCTATAATTGTTATGGATTAAGCGATTTTTTGTCATGTATATGGCGTTCTGTTCTGCCACTACAACACACACTTGATTTAGAGGGGAAAGTGAAGAATGGAGAGTCTCAACACTATGTTACTTCTAACTATATCGCTATACGACAAAAATCATGAAGTTGTTATTTTTGTTTTATTCGAAGCTCAAATTTACCACATTTTTGTCTGAATGTCGCAATCTTGCCTCTGAATAAAACAAAAATTAAAAGAAAAATAGAAAATTAAAAGCACCCCAATCATTTAAAGCCCAATATCCACCCTAATCCTAAAAAATATGGCAAAAAAATCATAATATTTTAAATAGTTTGTTAAAAACAATACAACGAGTGGTTCAGGACAATGGCGTTGTCAACTTCTATTAGAATGACTCAAGGCTGAGTGGGCGATGTGCATTCACTGAGACGTCGCGTTTATACTAATAACAAAGTCATTTGGTATGAATTTCCTGGAGATGTTGTGATTTATTGCGAAAATAGGGTGTATTTGAGATTTTTTGGTATAAAATTTTAGACATATCGATTATTACAGCGTGAAGCTAAAAAAAAACAGTAGCAGTCGTAGGGCTGCCGATAGAAGTGAAAACGGAACTATTAAGTTGAGTGTAATTAAAACTATATGCAAAAATTATATGAAATTTATTTATTAGTTACATATGATGGGTTAAACAAATCATGAGCAAAATATAAATACAGAGTGGTTGAAAAAATAATTAATATACAATTATCTTAATTATACATAGTATTTATATTTACACGAATTTCAATTTCAATACTATTATCATGTCGCATGTCGGTGACGCGAACCGAGGATTTTACCCTCTACCAAAACGCTCAACGCGCCTAAACAAGTTTTCACTTCAAAAATAAGGCATATCGATTATTAACTGGCACAATGATGTAATTACGCTTTATCTTTCAAGGAGATCGTTTTAAAAATGTGTAACGTAACGTGGCCAGACGTAGCGTAGAGATACATAAGTGTGACTGTAAACGCGACAGGTTGTGGGTTCGATTCCCAATGAAGGAATTTAAAATTATTTAATCTTTTTCGCTCTGGTATCGAGGCCACTTAACACACAATGCCTCCAGAATCCGGCGAAAATCCGGAGAACGGAGTGTCTTAACACTATGTTCCCTCTGCCTACCCTGCTGGATACAACGTGATATTAATCACTCCCAATAAAAGTAATAAACTTTTGTATGTAAATAAACTTTTTTGTAATTTCGTCGTTGTTCTATTGGATGAGCGGTTTTAGTATATTGTTATAGAATACGCAATATCTTATTTTCGGGTGGAAGGTGAAGAACGGAGTGTCTTGACACTAGATTCCCTCTGCCTACCCTGCTGTATGCGGGATACAGCGTGAAGCTATATAAAAAAAACCCAGATTGTATCATATTTTTTTTTTACAGAAAAAATTACACAAATAGTTAAGAGGTTAAATTTTTGCTTTTAATAATATAAGCGTTTACTGCTTCATTTTTTAAACATATATAAAGTATAAAGAACGGAGTGTCCTAACACTAAATTCTCTCTGACTTTTGCATATATAGGAAAACTAACAAATATATTTTTAACCCTTCTACGTACAATAAATGTGATTGCAGTCAGTCTGTCCGTGGATTACGCATCAATTAGCTGATTGCTGTTACCCTTCTGCGAGCTTACGCGTTGTTTGCCAGTTGTTTAAACTAATTGTTATTACCAGCGTGTAGTGTTCAAGATATTATAATTATGGAGGAATTTAATTATTTCTATTAATATTAGATATGAGGCCAGTCGTGGCCCAGTGGCACAAGCGTGTGACTGTAAACGACTGGTTGTGGGTTCGATTCCCACTCGAGGAGTGGAAATATTAAATTTTTCCATTTTCCTTGCTCTGGTGTCGAGGTAAAGCGCGGCGTTAAGTTCCGCCACTTAATACGCAATGCCTCCGAATTCAGCGGAAAGTGGGGAACGGAGTGTCTTAACACTAGGTTCCCTCTGCCTACCCTGATGTGTGCGGGATACGGGCTGGCCACACAATATTAATGGGCCACGACTGGCCACACAATATTAATATTATTTTCCATTTTCCTCTTGTCTTACGACAAACGTTGCACTTTAGAAAATCTAAAAAGCACAATATTTTTATATAAGTTTCCTAGAACAAGTATTTTTTTCATTCAAAGTAAAACTTTGTTAACTTTGTTGTTTGTTTGTTTCTATAGATGTGTCAATAATAATAATTTATACAATAAACACTTATAATTACTCCGATAGGAAACAACCTTATCATTTTTTACATTACTTTAATTTTAATAAATCTGTAAATTCTAAATAATTCGGATAAAGTCAAAGTCAAAGTCAAATAATTTTATTCAAAATAAGAAGTTACAAGCTTCATTTTTTGAACATCTAACAGTTTACCACCGATTCACTAAATTTAATGCCTCAGACCTGAGAAGAATCGGCGCAAGAAACTCAGCGGGACTTCTTTTTTTTTTAAGATTGTTATATACCGATTTATTGCAGACAGTGATACCTTTGAAATAGCCTGGAGCGAGAATTTCATTCCCAAGGCGTGTTATCATTTATAAAATCTTGAATTAGAAGTATTAATAACTTTTAACACACAAACGTCTTTTTACAACTTTTTTAAATTGTGATATAGAAAAGTCTTGGACGTTTTCTGGGATCCTACTGTAAAAGCGTATACACTGTCCCATGAATCAATTATTGACTCGATGTAATCGAGTCACAGGTGTAATCAGTTTATGCTTATTTCTAGTATAAATATTGTTTCTTCAAATAAAGACTTACAACCATTGCATTTACAGACAAACGCTATCCCACTCCGCCACGTGGCATATCTTATTTTCATCCGCACCACACTCAAGGCTAAAACAAAATAAAGCGACAATTAAATAATTCAGTAGGAACATGTCCTAATCCTGCATCCTGTAGTCTAAAAATTTGATGCGCCCTCATGCCCCTAGCGGAGGGTGGTAAAAGCATATTTATGTTAGTTTCTGATTGACGATGATGGCTTCCCCTTGCTTTGAGTGAGGGATGCTTTATTATGACGATTTTAGTGGATTTTCGGTGATTTTAAAGATATTCCTCAGGATTCATATAAAAGAAATAGAAATTTAGTAATATATTTAATTTTATGAAATAAAAATGTACTTTTGATAATTCCCCTGTATTGCACGACGTAGGCAATGCTCTCCAGTTTTCATTTGTTGACTTTTTTACATATAGCGACTTGTTATATACTCTATCATATTCTACGTTAACTAATTATTCTACTTTCGAAAATCCAGAGATTTGAAAAACATTGTGTTTACGTTACTTAAGAACTCTAGGCGTATGACTTAAAATATGATCATATGTCCGGATTGATGACGATGACGGATGACTATACGATATTTTTATATAGACGACGAACGACGAACGAATGACGGACAAAATAATTAAAGCACGGTACCAGCCTGAGTTTAGTTTCTAAGGTTATTTTCTAAGCAACATTGTCGGTTTACTATAATCCTATATTCGTCGTAACAGAGACGCACGCTACGCACTTACCGCTTTCAGCCGCGACGGTCTCAGCGGCTCGCCCCGTCTGTGTCTACACACATACACTCGAATATACATAAATATACTAACTTAAGCTTCACTCTGTAAATGTTACAATAGCAATGTGCAAGGATTTACATATATTATTGGTATTTTAGCTTGGATTAATGGTAAAAAAACTTTCTTCGCATAGCATTTTCAAGGTAGGTTTTCAAATTTAGAAGTGTCAAAACACTCCATTCCTTTTTTTTTTAATTTCATACAGTGTTGTGTAGCAGAATTCCGGCTCTGTCTTCCGGCTTTGGCTTTGTTTTAAGATAGAAAAATGAAAATCAAGAAATGTATGAATAAACAAATAATAAATTATAAAAATTTTCATTTCAATTTGTGGCCAGTCGTGGCCCAGTGGCACAAGCGTGTGACTGTAAACGACTGGTTGTGGATTCGATTCCCACTCGTGGAGAGGAAATATTTAATATTTCCATTATCTTCGCTCTGATGTCGAGGTAAAGCGCGGCGTTAAGTTCCACCACTTAACACGTGATGCCTCCGAATTCGACGGAAAGTGGGGAAAGGAGTATCTTAACATTAGGTTCCCTTTGCCTACCCTGCTGTGTGCGGAATACAGCGTGAAGCTGAAAAAAAAAATCATTTTACATATAAAATAAGGTAATATTGGAAATTCTATATCAAAATTTGCACAGCATAAATATTATAAGCTCTTTTCCGGCCTCTGCTGGATTTAAGTTTTTTTAACATTACACCAAACATGGCCACCACCATATTTTGTACCTAAATCCATACTTACTTCAAGCTTACATATAAACATATTGTAAAATCGGAAAATTATTTTGCTTTCTCCACTTCGGTGACAACAGAAAGCGTGGTGTTGAGTTCTGTCACTCAACACGTAACGTATCGATTTCTTTGAGGAGAGTACAGTATGTAGACACTATGTCCTCTGTGACTACTCCACACTCTCTTTCTCTCTAGCTATGCGTGAAAAATCGTGAAACTGCTATAATTTTTAAATAAACGCTGTATCCCGCACACAGCAGGGTAGGCAGAGGGTCCGTTCCCCACTTTCGGAGGCATTGGCATTAAGTTATGGAAATTAACGCCGCGCTTTGCCTCTACACCACGGCGAAGAAAAGGAAAACATTAAATATTTCCACCACTGAAGCGGGAATCGAATCCACAACCAGTCACGTTACAATCCTTATAATTTAATATCCAATAAATTACTTTATACATGTTCTCTCCCTATATCCTACCTAGGAGAGCCAGGGAGAAGTTATAAATAGTATACTCGTATACCTAGTGGTCAAACTACCCTCAGTTTAATACCAGCCTAAAGATTAAACGGTGAATCATTTCAAAGTCATTGACTCGGTTGCCGCACCTCGCGCCTCGCGCCTCGCAGCACGCGAACGTTTAGAAGTTAATCTTTTTATAATTATGTAGTAGGTACATTGTATTGCGTATTATGAGCAAGGGGGTGGAAAGGGCGTGACGTCAGCACCAGGTGTCTTACGGACAGATGGACACTGATATTTTATATGTATATATTTTTTATGTTATGTCCATTCTTTTTGTTTTTTTGCTGCAATGTATTAAATAGATTATTTTTGTATTTTTTTTCAGATTTAGTGTAAAATTTTGCACGTAGTGGGAATCGAACCTCCACGTCTTGGAAACTGTCCATGTGTCAATCAATAATTATCAGTAATAAGAGTATAAAAACTTCGATAAAATTTATAGAACGAATAGCTTAGATGTTATAGTGCTTGTAAGGTTCCGTAGAGACGCGCATTCGAGTCCCTTTGCGGGGAATTTTTTATACATTTTCTGGATAAAAATTATAACGTTAAGAAATCGTTTCCGACTGTTTAAGAGCTGTTGACTAAATTGAATGATTGCTCAAAGCTCTTTACCTCGTAGCAGGATAGGCAGAAAAAACCTAATGTCATACGGTCTATACTTTCGGCCCGGTTGAATGGCGAAACTCAATGCCGAGGTTTTTTAATTGCTCTTTATTTTATTACATCGGCAAATTGTGGCCAGTCGTGGCCCAGTGGCACAAGCGTGTGACTGTAAACGACTGGTTGTGGGTTCGATTCCACTTAAACCATAGTTTGCCATCAAAATAAGGGAAAAAATGGTATGCCTTCACGCTGTATCCCGCACACAGCAGGGTAGGCAGAGGGAACCTAGTGGTAAGCCGAATTCGGAGGCTTGCGTGTTAAGTGGCGGAACTTAACGCCGCGCTTTGCCTCGACACCAGAGCGAAGAAAATGGAAATACAATTTCCACTCCTCGAGTGGGAATCGAACCCACAACCAGTCGTTTACAGTCACACGCTTATGCCACTGCGCCACGACTGGCCACTTTTACCTATACCTATGACATTTCAAAAATAATATAATTTTATGTTCATCTAGCCACGCTTTTTTCCGTGTAATAGTATAGGCAAAGAAAAACTAGGGAAGACACTCCCTTCTCCATTTTTCTCTCGAATTTGAGAATATTGCATGTTAAATGACGAAACTCAACACTACGACGCCAGAATCAGAGTAGAAAAATTATAATTATTTATATAAAACGTTATCTTTCCCTCAAGTGAGAATTGAATCCTGTACCATCACGTTTACACCCAGGCATTATCGACACTGAGCCACGATGGTTTTCCATACATGCATATATAGATATAGTATATCTTAACAGATTGTTTTGTGGATTATATAAAGTGTTGAGACGTCAGCGCCAGGTGTCTCCTAATATTGTGACATACAGACAGAAAGTGTGGAAGATAATGTAAATTCGTAATTATATGAAAGAAAAAATTGAAAAAAGATAGTAATTTGAAAAGAAAGACAAAAATATAAGTTTATATACATTTTGGTTCGACATTTTTTATAATTTTAGACTTGACAACTTAAGTTGGGTGAACTAGTTATATATAATAATTGAACGTATATGCACATATGTCATGGCACAGTGGAACATCATCTGACTATAAAGCGATGATAGTGGGGATTCGATTCCCAGTCGAGGAATTATATTTAAGTTTTCATTTCTTCGCTCTAGTATTTGAGATAAAACATAACATATAAGCGTAGTTTATCATATAAATTAGAGAATCTTTAAATTACTTCAGTCAATTTCTAAGTCTTTCAAATTGTCAAAGGTGGAAGAACAGTGAAATTTCAACCTCCAGAGCAATGTGTCCCATTATTTGTTATCCGGAGTGGGGATCCAGTTACTGTAGTGTTTACTGTTTGCACAGATGATGCTGTAGGTACGTACACACTGCAGTAGAATACACTGCAAATCGTGAACACTGGGCTTTGTCTCAGTAGTTTGTTAAGAAATAATAACAAAAATAATATTTTAAGATACAAAAAAGACGCTTAATCATTTTTGTTGACTTTTCATCCTGGTTAACGTGTTTTTTTTATTTTTTTTATTTTATCTTCACGCTGTAGCCAGTACACATCAGAGTAGGCAGAGGGAACCTAGTGTTAAGACACTCCGTTCCCCACTTTCCGTCAAATTCGGAGACATTGCGTGATAAGTGGGGAAACTTAACGCCGCGCTTTGCCTCTGATACCTGAGCGAAGGAAATGGAAATATTAAATATTTTCACTCCTCGAGTGGGAATCGAAATAACCAATCGTTTACAGTCACACGTTCGTGCTACTGCGCCACGACAGGCATCATCAGACTTCAACCTGTTAATCAGACTGATTATCTCAAAAATCTAAATTTATACGTTGAAAATATTTTATTCGCATTCGGATACGTGTGCTTATTTTTATGCAAATGGAATGGGATAGTGGGGAGAGGATGTCTTTTTTTACAAAGCAAATATATATAGAGAATAGTCAAAGAAACCTAGTGTTATAGTGTGGCGATATTTAACTCCGCGCTTTATCTTACCAAGGGGTAGAAGTGAAAACTCTGCCTACCCTGCTGTGTGCGGGATACAGCGTGAAGCTAAAAAAAAATATTTCTTCTTGCAAGGATCGAATCCACAACCATTGACATTAAGACATTGTCCCATTGGGCCATAATGGCTTCAAATACATGGAGTTTTTCGTTACTGAACCAATTTATTTAGCCAACATATTTAGGTTATTTTTTTAGATAGTGCCACAAAAGCGTAAATGTTTTTATGACTAACAGTTAAAAACATGGACAAAGCATATTCTAGTTAACTACAAAACTACAGTAATTGACTCGTGATGGTTAACTTTGAACCCTCGCGAGGGGGACGATGTCCATCTGGGTAATTATATGAGGGCACGAGCCAAACGATGTTCTGGCCATTATCATTATATTGTAATAGAAAATAGAAGAATTGAGGCCAGTCGTAAATGTGGGCGCAAAGTGGGACTGTAAACGCGACTGGTTGTGAGTTCGATTCCCTCTCGAGGTATTGAAATATTTCATATTTCCATTTTCTTCGCTCTGTGGTGATACAAAGCTAGGCGATAAGTTCCGCAACTTAACACGCAATGCCTTCAAAATTCAGCGTAAAATGGGGAACGGAGTTTCTTAGCACTAGCCTGAATTAAAAAAAAAAGAATTGAAAAAGTTTATTTTGTTTTTGCTATAATTTTTTTCACGCACGCTTGATTGTTGTTATTGTGGTTGTGATATTTTCTTTCTTTTTCCCCAATAGCCAGTTACGTTTGGTATATCTAAGACACAGTACAGGTATAGATGGCCTATGTATCAATATAGATGAAGATAAATAAATTTATTTCAGTCGCGTAATCTAAACACAATGGTTATTTTTTGACGTAACGTGACAACTTCTATTTGTGAATACGAATGGTTGTGGGTTCGATTTCCACTCGGTAGAAAAATTATATTTAAAAATATTTTCATTCCGCTCTGGTACCTAAGATAAATCGTGGCGTTGAGTTCCACCACTCATCACGTAATTGCTCGATTCCATGGTGCAAGTGAAGAACAGAGTATATCGACTTTTCATCTGTTCTCTCTGACTACATACGAGGAAAAACGTCAAGATGTAAAGAGATATTTAAACTTAGGTTATTAATTATATATAATTGGAACTTATAACCATCAGTTACTGCTATACTCACTTAAGTTATAACTAACTAATACTTCAAGTAAAAAAAATCAAGTAATAAAATAAACTATAAAAACATTAAAACAATATGAATTTTAGAAATTTGTCAATTTAATGAACAGTCAATATAGCAGTTTTCAAAGCAAATGTAGTTCTTTCCATCTATACAATCGCTATCTCTTTTATTTTTAGCTTCACGCTGTATCCCGCACACAGCAGGGTAGGCAGAGGGAACCTAGTGTTAAGACACTCCGTTCCCCACTTTCCGCCGAATTCGGAGGCATTGCGTGTTAAGTGGCGGAACTTAACGCCGCGCTTTACCTCGGAACCAGAGCGAAGGAAATGTAAATATTAAATATTTCCACCCCTCGAGTGGGAATCGAACCCACAACCAGTCGTTTACTGTCACGCTCTTGTGCCACTGGGCCACGACTGGCCTATACAGTCTATCTGGTCTATACGGCCTGACCTATACGGATCTGGCCTATACGGATCTATACAATCGCTATCTCTTTTATTATACTTATTTAAGGTTTATCTATAAGTCACTCCGTTTTCCATTTTTCAAGCCAACGTTGCTCATTGTCTTACCAGCGCGGAGAAAATATAAATATATCTTTTTTGCATACATCTGTAGACTTTTAAAATTTTAAAAATTTTGTACTTAGAAAGAAAAGATTGGAATCAAACAATAAAGTGTTTAATCACTATTTTTATAACATGTTTAAAGTGTTATTCAAACATTTAAGAAATTAAAAGAAAATGTACAAACGTATAGCTTAACAGTTGACTTAATAGAACGCTTGGGCGGTTTCTAAGAGGCGCAGGTTCAAATCCCGCTGCGGTCAATTTTTTTATATATTTTCTAAATTTTTTTTTTTAATTGTGATTCTCCTTTAGTCTTACTATTACTATCTTTTACTTATATTTCTCTAAACAGGAATAGAACCCACAACCTTCGACTACACTCTGACACATCACATATTACACAATCATATTTTCACTTTACACGCCTACAAATTTACCAATGTCTAACATCAAATGAAATTCTGATTAACCAGGTAGAAAACCAAAATAATTAGACCTGTCAACCAATACACTAGTAATCTATCGGGGGTTCAGCTTAAATTGGTACATTATCTACCCTCCATCACGCCATGTGTCACGGATACGAATCTAGGACTGTAATTAGATGATACAATAATAAAATCATTGCTGCGTCATGGGGGATATTATCTTTGATCTCTTAGTAGAGATAAGGTGCCTGTTCGTATAGTGCTGTTTTAACTAAATGAATTTGCAATATGTTATGGGGTTTTTTTTGAAATATGAAACATGAAAGAAGCTTAGGAGTAGTTTGTATAGTCAGCTTCAGGAAAATGTTAGTTTAAAGCTTCACGCTGTATCCCGCACACAGCGGGTAGGCAGAGGGAACCTAGTGTTAAGACACTCAGTTTCCAACTTTCCGCCAAATTCGTAGGCATGTTACGTGGCGGAACTTAACGCCACGCTTGGGCTGGACACCAGAGCGAAGAAAATCGAAATATTTAATATTTCCACTCCTCGAGTGGGAATCCAACCCACAACCAGATACTTTACAGTCACATTTTGTGCTCACAAGCCACCACTGGTCCTCATGCCTTTAGTAAAATAATAAAAGCAAATTCACACTAATGTTATAGAATAAGCGAATGAAGAATGTAATGTTCATTGAAATTACTTATGCCTGTGTTTGTCTGTCACGCTTTCACGGCTAATCTACTGGTCCGATTTCGATGAAATTTAGAAAGAAATTAAATTTATTATTTAGGCATCGTAATATTATCACAAATAAAGATTATATTATCACTGTCCGAAGACTGAAGCGAGACCCCCGAGTTTAGAAAATGCCGGCGTATTTATAATGCTAATAGCAAGACAAAACTATTTATTATTTTTTATTATTATTTTTGCTTTACCTGTGTGATAAAATCTGAACACTTTACAAATTATTATTGAAAGTTGTTTTAAATCCATTTTTTTAGCTTCACGCTGTATCCCGCACACAGCAGGGTAGGCTGAGGGAACCTAATATTAAAATACTCCGTTCCCCACTTTTCTCTGAATTCGGAGGCATTGCGTGTTAAGTGGCGGAACTTAACACAGCGCTTGACCTCGGCACCAGAGCGAAGAAAATGGAAATATTAAATATTTCCACTCCTCGAGTGGGAATCGAACCCACAACCAGTCGTTTACAGTCACACGCTTGTGCCACTGGGCCACGACTGGCCACAATTAATTAGAGTTTAATTTATTTGGTACTTGCCCAGTATAGAATAAGTTATTACGGATCTAATGATCTGAAGTAAATATTAACTCTTATTTATAATAAGCAATAGTTTGATTTTGGATGGATAATAAAGAACGCAGTATCTTAACGTAAGCTATCATAAAGCTACAATAATAATTATCCAAAAAAATAAATAACAAAATACTCTAATATATGTTACAATATGAAATTTTCATATAATTTTACTCTCCTTTCCCTTCGCCCGTCGCTAACTACACAGGCGCCGTCAATACATCAATAACTATAGTCATTACGACAGCAACGAACGTGAACGTGAACGTGAAAGGTCTGGAAATAAACTAAAACGTTGTAATGCAAGCGCGTCAATGCGTCTCGAAAGCTTTTAGTGAGTGAAGATGGTTGTATGTAATACATACATGTTTTAAAGTAATCTAATTTATATTTTTTAATTTAATTATTGTGAAGAAGTCGTGGGTTCAAATCCTGTTAGGAGTAAAATTATGGGTAATACGTTTAAATAGAAAAAAATACATTTAAATTATTATAATATATTTTTAGTATCTTTAGATAGTATAAAGCACAGTCGCTAACCGCGTATGCCTGTATATACTCGTATGCTTAGATATTCAAAACTACGCAGCGGATTTTGATGCGGTTTCTTTGAATAGATAGAATGATTTTATATGTATAATAAATGCATAATATAATAGAGAAACTCATAACAGGTTTCTAATGTGATGTCGGCGCGGCGGCGAATAGTGAAATAATTGTGTAGTTCACGCAGGCGAAGCCATGAGCGGGCCACTAGTTTGGTGTAAACGAAGAAAAAAATGACGGTTACACATATCTATAGATTACTTATGTTCTATTTGAATTTTAGGCTTTCTGTCACACACTAGGATAGGCAGCGGGAACCTAGAGTTAAGACACTCCGTTCCCCACTTTCCACTCAAGGCATTACGTGTTAAGTGGGAGAACTTAACGCTACGCTTTGCCTCGACATTGAATATTTCCACTACTCGAGTAGGAATCGACCCCACCACCAGTCGCTTTACAGTCACATTTTGTGCCTCTGCGTCACGACTGGCCCCAGAGCGAAAAATGAAAATTATTAAATTATTATCTCTCTTACCTCCTAATTAGAATCGAACCTAAAGCCCATCACGCTTAAAGTCAATCACTGTGCCACGATAGTCTATCTCTTTTATTTATTATAACTTTATATCCCCTTTTTAGTGTTACTATCGCATAAAGCCGTCCCCGCCAAGGTCGGCATCATACACGAGTCGTGAGATGAAACCGAAATAAAATCACTGCATTGATTTATTGCTCGTTTAACTGCATCTATAAATAATATCTACAATGTGGATGGATGTTAGACACCTATCTATACGCTAGTTATGTTTTTACACCATTTCCTTTATGTTAGGTAAATGAAAATTGTAATTTTGTTTATCAGAAGTATGAAGTTTTTAAGTTAATAGTATTTAAAAAGTAGCAGAAGAATATCTGCGAGATAAATGAATACTTGGTGGACCGTATTAAATTATTAAGCGAAGCACGGGTCGCTCATCCCTGCTGTAACAGAAACGTTAAAATAAATTCATTTCAAAATGAGTAGAAATAACGAAAACAAAAGTTTTATTAGAATACTAGCGACTCGGGGATCTCCTATGTTTATCCCCCAATTTGGGCTTCTTTGGGATTCTCTGAAGTTTCTGTTCAAACTCAATAAAATATAGCCTATAGCACTCCTGAATAGTATAGACTTCTAATCGTGAAAGAAGTTTTATGATCAATTCCGTATTTACGAAGATTAGCCCTTACAAAGAAAATTACAAACTTTAAACAAATAATAAAGATATTATATTAGTATAGCCTCTCTCAAATGACCATCGTGGCACAGTGGGACAGTCTGACTGTAAGCGAGATAATTGTTGATTCGATGCACAATCGGTGAAATACATATTAAAATTATTTTATGTTCTTTCCTTAGGTAAGAAAAAGTGCGACGCGGCCTGGAGTACTCGACATACATTGTATGGGATTTGTCAAAAACAATGTTTTTATTCTAGATTTTTTCCACCTTCGCTGAAATGGTGGAAAAGGTATGCGGATAATAGCATTATCGCTCAAGGTGTAGTATATGTTGAGGTATAGTTATATTAAGAGTTAAACTAAATTAAAATTTTCCCATTACTCACTTATTTCCTTTTATAGATATTGCTGTAAAAATTCACAAAATGTATACGTTACAGCAGGGTAGGCAGAGGGAACCTAGTGTTAAGACACTCCGTCCCCCACTTTCCGCCGAATTCGGAGGCTTACGTGTTAAGTGGCGGGACTCAACGCCGCGCTTTACATCGACACCAGAGCGAAAAAAATGGAAATATTAAACATTTCCACTCCTCGAATGGAATCGAACCCACAACCAGGCGTTTACAGTCACACGCTTGTGCCACTGGGCCACGATATAAATCTATAGGTATAATATTACAAAAAATAAGCATAAACACAAAAAATAAAACCCATTCGCCAAAAGAAATCTTAAAGAATACGAAATTTCCAATACAATTATTTCAAAATGAACTAAAGTATAAGAATAAAAGTTTATAAGTAAAAATGCAGCATTAAAGCGTTAAGCACACATCGCTGCCCACAGCGCCCCTCGCGAGCCGGTGTACGACGCGACGCTTTAAAAATAGGGAAAATGGGCGATGGAATGGAAAAACACTTCCGGTAACATTTATTGTATGTAATACAAGCATGTTGGTATGGTTTTACTTGATTTTTTATTTACTTTTATTTACTTTTTTCGTATAGGAGGGTAGATAGATAGAATTTAGTGTCAAGATAGACCTTTAAATAAAAATAAATTAAAAATGGTTATTTTAAAAATAATCATTGACCCTGATAGGAATCGAACCCACAATCAACGTGTATACAGTCATACGCTGTCACACTGTACCATAATGACTAAACTACAGTAAACTTAATATATTTTTGTTCATTGATGTTCAATTTAAGGAGTAGTAGTGCCTGATTCTACACTCAATGGTTATGATTTGATTTCCGCTACGGGGAACAACAAACATTTTAAATTCAAATTATTTTTTTTATTCTTTTTAAAATATGATTAAATTTATTTATTCTTTTTAAAGTATTGAATAAAACTCAGTATAAACTATTCCTTTGTGCACTGAGTAGTCGACAGACAACGCAGAACTGAAACTACTGCAGGTAGAAATTATAAAAACTATTAGAAATAGGTATATATAACTATCTATATATTTTATTTATGATACTATTATAAAGTAAATAATATATTATTATAAAATAAATAAATTATACAGTTTTCATGTTAGATAAATAATTCAATCAGTCACCATCGTAGCACAGTGGGTCAGCGTCTGACTCTCAACATGATAAGTTGTGGGTTCAATTCCCTCTCGAGAAATTATTAAATTATAATAATATCCATTTCTCCACTCTAGTGACTGAATATACTGCTGCGTTAAGTTTCACCACATAAAGAAATTCAGGCGAAAAATCTAATCTTAATGTCTTAATACTAGATTCTTTCTATCTGCCTTAATAATTTAAATAGAAATATTTGAATTTATAAAGTCTTTCTTATTTTCCATTTTGGACCAAAATTGATGCAAGTTTCAACAACTCTCCACAGATAGCCGCGACGCACTCTCTACTATTTTATTAAACTTCGGTATTAAAAGCAAAAAGCTTCAAAATGCAAAGCTTTTACTTTAATATTTTAAAAACTTTTTTGTGAATGTAATTTTGCAATAAACATTAATGGTATTCCCCTTTTTTTATTTCCATTTATTAAAATGGAATATACATTTTTTTAAAGTTTTGGTTAATATGATTTTTTATTCACATTTTTAGATATATATCTATTAAGTATATACAGTGGCCAGTCGTGGCCCAGTGGCACAAGCGTGTGACTGTAACGACTGGTTGTGGGTTCGATTCCCACTCGAGGAGTGGAAATTATATTTCCATTTTCTTCGCTCTGGTGTCGAGGTAAAGCGCGGCGTTAAGTTCCGCCACTTAACACGCAAGCCTCCGAATTCGGCGGTGCGTGGGGAACGGAGTGTCTTAACACTAGGTTCCCTCTGCCTACCCTGCTGTGTGCGGGATACAGCGTGAAGCTAAAAAAACATAATAATAATAATACATACATCGTCAAACAAAAACAGTCAAAGTTCCATCGAAATAGAATTCACAGTCATTCAAATCCTATGAAACACTAAAACTGTATCGCATTTTAACCTTATTACCCCACTAATGTGTCCAAAAAGAAAACCAATTCGAATTGAGTGAATTATAAAAAATTAATGGCACATCCACACTCGGAGACGTAAATTATAAGTTAAGTGGAGTTATAAATACAGTGTTCGGTGAACATTAAGTTCCGCTCCCTCTTAATGCTTGCTTCCGTAACTTTATACAGATGTTTTATTATAGATACTGCTTTTTCTGTGTAAAATTGTGTGTTTGTACGTTTGTTTGTTACGAGAAGTTTTTAAAAACAACATATTTGAACAGTTTACAGTAGTCTGTGTCACAAGTAACGTTAAAATAATGTCATTCAAATAATAATTATATAACATATAATAGCTTGCTTGATGCTGTGTAGTAGCAAGGTAGTTTAGGGAACAAAGCCCTTGGTGGATTGGGCCACTCACGTTATTTTAAATGAAAAAAATATATATTTTCCATGAAATCAGCTTCGAAATGTACAAAAATAAAATTGTAAAGTAACGATTTCTTCTTTAAAGAGTTCTTATTTCTAATATAGCATAGCATATTTTTATAGCATATTTTTATTAGACTTTCAGTGTTTACAACATTGTTGATTTGAGATCCAATTTCGACTTGGGAGAACGATACATTTGATTTCTGAATATTTAATGTATATTAAAATAATAATTAAATAAAAATGAAGACTTCCACTATTGAATATACACAGGCTGCGTTCTACATAAAACGGAGGGTCTAGACCAGTGATTCTCAACCACTGTACCGCGGCACTTTTGTGTGCCGCCAATTTTCAAAAGTATGTCACCAAATTTTTCAAATATATAATAATGTTAATATTATTAAATTATATCATTTAAAATCTTTTGTGGTCAGTCGTGGCGCAGTGGCACAAGCGTGTGACTGTAAACGACTGGTTGTGGGTTCGATTCCCACTCGAGGAGTGGAAATATTTGATATTTCCATTTTCTTCGTTCTGGTGCCGAGGTAAAAGCGCGGCGTTAAGTTCCGCCACTTAACACGCAAGCCTCCGAATTCGGCGGTGCGTGGGGAACGGAGTGTCTTAACACTAGGTTCCCTCTGCCTACCCTGCTGTGTGCGGGATATAGCGTGAAGCTATTTAATTTTAATTTTAACTAATATAATACACGCTGTACACAAAACGGAGTCGCCACACATATTTCCAGCGGCACTTAGCGTCGCCGCGTAAATTTGTCTGATCAAAGCGGGACGTCGCCGATTGCGATGCGATCTCTATCTGCGAGTCTGCGAGCTTTCATCTTACGAGCTGAGTGTTTTGATACATCATTCATATTTATTTGTTATATGTTTTATTTTAATTCTTTTTATGTGAAAAATGTGAAATTTTGAAATTTTTTATTAGTATGTATTTTTTAATATTTTTTGATGTGCTATCAAAAGGAATGAATTGTAATAAGCGTTTAAGTATTTCGACGCTGTCTTAGCGGTTAGTGCATGGACAGTTCTCAAGAGTTGCTAGTTTGAATTCTGTTACTTTCTTTTGTAGCTTCACGCTGTATCCCGCACACAGCAGGGTAGGCAAAGGGAACCTAGTGTTAAGACACTCCGTTCTCCACATTCCGCCGAATTCGGAGGAGGTCTTTTATGTCTTTTATAAATGATTTTCGTAGGTATTTGTTTTACACAGACGTCACTATTTATTATAATTTATTATCTTGATAATTTTACGTTTTTCCCTGCATAGTAAGACAATCAGAAAGAACTTAATGTGAATGCACGCTTTACTCTACTTTTCGCCTGAAATAGAGACACTGCGTATTGAATTACGGAACGCAACACGGTTTGTCTTACGTACTGTAAACGAAAATAATTTAAATATACCCATTCTCCTTCTGGGAACCGAACCCATAACCAAAGGCGTTTACAGTCAGACTGCCATACTGCGCCACAATGGCTGCAATGAATATAGTGGAACTAACTTCTAATATTCAGAAAGGTACATGATACATTACGAATTACCGTCCGCAAACTAATTTATGACAATTCGACATTAGTCCACATTATTATTCGTATTTTTCATAATTTTGACTGTAACATAAAACAATCTTTCCAGTTTTTCTTTTGTTTTCTTCTCTTTCTTCTACTCTTTCCAAGAAATGTACATATCCAATTTCAGCTTTCTGAACCCAGTCATCTTTACGTTGACAACCATATAATAAGTAAAGAAGAGATTTATGTACAAACATTGGTTAACTAGCTGTGCCCGCGACTTTGTCAGCGTGGAATTTAATAAAGTTATTGTATAACAATGATAGTGCCATCAAAATTAGTTCAGCAAAATTACTTGGCACAAACAGATAGAAAGACAAACCAACATTTAAAAAAAATGTTATCATGTTACAAACAGACACTCCCAATTTTATTTATTTGTATAGATTTACAAATATTCCAATGTATCGACATTAGAAATGCAAATAAAGTTTAAAAGTTATGTTTATAACTGTAAAATTGCCAGATTTTGAAAATTATAAATTTAATATCTTCGCTCAGAATATGTTTTTTACTATATGAAGAGAAATTTGTAATTTATGCAATAAATAAGTTAATATTCCAATACACAGTCGCGGCTCAGTGGGAGCACAATTGGTTATAGATACGATTCCCGAATTAAATTTCTCTTTTTTTTTAGCTTCACGCTGTATCCCGCACACAGCAGGGTAGGCAGAGGGAACCTAGTGTTAAGACTCTCCGTTCCCCACTTTCCGTCGATTTCGGAGGCGTTATGTGTAAAGTGGTGAAACTTAACGCCGTGCTCTACCAGCGCGAACACTTTACATACATTTATCATGTCAAAGACGAGCCGCCAAATATCTTATGATGTGTTCCGGTTCGATGGCATGTAAGCCAGCTCTCCCTATTCCCACCATTCCCATCCTTCCTCCCTCCTTCTGTCCTACATTCCCAAGGCTGGCATCGCATCCATAACTTAAAAAGTTGTGGATGTCTATGGGCGAAGGTAACCACTTAACACCAGGTGGGCCTTCGGCTCGTTTGCCTCCTTTATCCCATAAAAAAAAAAATATTTTCAATTACATTATTTTAATTTCTTTTCAAGCACGGCATTGACTTAATATATATCAATATTACAGCAATATCTCAATTTCAGACAAAATTGCAGAACGGAGTGTCTCAACACTAAGTTCTCTCTGCCTATCCTAGTATACGACAAAAAATCTTCATCTGAAAAAAAAAATATATTTAAAAAAAGGAACATACAAGAGAAAAAACACACAATAGTTACACAAATGTTTATTTATCGCTTACACAAAAATAGACAATGAAAGTTACACGCAAAGTTATTAAACGCTAAGGAAAAGAAATCACAGTTCCAATACATTCATATGCTAAGCTAACTAAAACTATACATACATCCGTTAACGTAACGCGTTACTAATAAATCACAAAAAGACATTTAAAAAAAACGTATAAAAATTTGAACACGGCGGGATTTGAACCTGTATCTGTTGAACACCGTCCAAGCTCTTTAACCGCTAAGCCTGCTTTTTTGGGTTTAAATATTTTCAAGAGATTCGGGTTCGAATTTCAATGCGTTCAAATTTTTATACGTTTTCTAAAAACGTCTTTTCAAATTTTTCCTAAGTGTGTGAACACTTTAAAATGTTAAAAGTAAATAAATCACAGTTTTCACAAACAAGCTTATCACAAAACTGAACTGAAATATGAAAGAAAAGACGTCGTGGAACATACAAAAGCGTTCTATCGTGTGCACTACCGGTCCTTATCAAAATTTTCATCGAATTACAAAATTTTCCCACCAAATTTATGCCTATTCCCCTTGTTTTTATCACAGCATTCCTAATGTTCAACGTTTAATACAATTTTCTTGATTTCCAACGATTTAAAGTCAGGTGTCCCTCAAGGCACACTTTTAGCTCACGCTTTACTTTTCTTAGCTACACACCAAGTTTTATTATTACACCAGACATTAGCAACATGATGAAATTAAGTTCTACATCAAAACATTTTGGCATAATTTCTTCTATTTGAATTAACAAAACCTACTGCAAAATAAATGAAACACAATATATTTTCAAGTTTTGTAGCAAAATACTGTATTAGTTAAAGATGGGCAATTACGAATGTTTACGAAAATCGATTGATTACATTAATATTTATATACTATAGTTACAATAATTTGAAAAATAGTCTTATACGTACAAAGAGTTTAATAATAACAAGTATTTAGTAAAAATTAGTAACTCAATTCACGTCGTCAGATAACACAGAACCGTGCAATCGATTTCAAAACCGTCATTCATAATCGACCACCCGAATGGCAGAACCACAAATATACATGTAGGTATATATTTGTGCGATACAAAAATTTAGAAATCAAATAAATACATATATAAATATAATAATATATATGAAAAATAAACTTTCTACAATACAAAGATTACTCATAGGTTTTACATCCATAGAAAAATATGTATAGAGACATCAAAAAGTATAAGACACTACGACATTACAATGTAACGACATAAACTTTTCAAAGATTACTGTATTCCTAAATCTGTATCTAAATTTTGAATAAATATTGTTGTAAAACGCATTTAGAAAACGTATAAAAATTTGAACGCAGCGGGATTCGAACCCGCGTCTCCTGAATACCGTCCAGGCGCTCTCACCACTGAGCCATGCGTTCTACTACACGCTGCGTCGAAATTCTTATGCGCTTTATTACAACGTTATTTTTGTCGTTAGCATCTCTGTAGAGAGATTTTTACTAACTTCTGCTACCCAAAGATTATTCTACGAACAATCTTTTGGCAAGAGAGAATGCTATTTGTTAAATACTTTTAAACATTTTTAAAGTGTTATTTCACACTTAGGAAAATTGAAAAAGGCATAATACGTATAAAACTCTATACTCTGCGTTCAAATATTTATACGTTTTCTAAATATCTTTTTCAATTTTCCTAAGTGTGGAATAACACTTTAAAAATGTTTAAAAATATTGTTGTTTTTGATATTTCCGATATAAACACACAACATTGACCATTATAGTATATTATTAACAACTATTTACTATGCGTTATTTTTATTTTAAAGCAAACTACAGAATAAAATTCAATAAACAATCATCATCATCGAAAGCAACATCAATGTTTTAGTGGAAACGATTAATCGATTATAATTACTCGATTATTGGGAATATTGGATTTAAAGCTATCAAATTAAATGCGTCTAATACAAGCGATTTCAAAATGGCTACCGATTATTTATAATCTGTAACTCGTTCAATAAATACATATAATAATAAATAAAAATTTAGCTACAACTTTTTTTTTAAACTTAAATACAAAAAAAAAGAAAAATTTAGAGTCATAAAGACAAATATTTAGGACTAGCGTAAAAAAATAAAGTTACTAATAGGGTCTTTTTGTATATAAAAAAGACGACAATTGACAGTTATATATTTTTAAATATACATATATAATAAGAAAATGATTAAATACAATAGTTTAAAATACCGTCGTTACGCGCGTAATACCGCGAAAAGCCAGTAAATGCCGCGTAGCATAAAAGCAAAAAGTGCTAGATTGTAATTTTGTAACTAAAAGTTCTAAGCGCTGAATCGCTTTTGTCACCGCTTATACTATTTGAATTAGTCAATAACAATATAAGGGTTTGTTTCAATTAAATTCACGACGAATGAAGTGTTTGAAAAAGTCTATTTCTATCCATACTTATATTATAAATGCGTCACGCTTTCACGGCTAATTTACCGTTCTGATTTGGATAAAATTTAGAATGAAAGTAGTAAATAAACATGGGTCTAACATAGGCTACTTATTTTTTCAAAAATTAACCGCTAAAGGGTTGAAATAGGGGATGAAAGTTTATATGAAAAAACTAACTAAGCGAGTAGTAAGTATAAGTCTAATAAAAATATTTTTATTTATTTATTTTTTAATTAAAAACAATAACACTGAACAATACTTGTATTAACAAATTATTGAGATTTTTCTTCTTCTTAAGTAAAATTCCAAAAATATAAATATGCGATATTTATAAACTGTCCTTCTGCGGTATTCCACGCGTAACGACGATATATATCGGTATCAATCAATACATCAGATTGATGTCCAAATAAAAGAATGTCACCGTCAGAATTTTTCTTAGAAGGACAAAAGTCCTTGGGCTTTTTGCAATTAAATTGATATTATAATTTAAATATAAGTTTTTATGTCATATCCGATTATTTTATCTGTGATACATTCAATTCAACATAATAAACAAAAATGTAAACATATAATAAATAAATAAAGAAATTTAAATAAATAAGTACTCTATTAAACATCTAATTACAAAGAAAATTTCTACAATACATCTAAAAATATAAAAATTTTGTCATTTTTACCAAAATTAGATGAAATTACATACAAATTTAGATTATTTAAAACCACAATCAATCATCAATTATCAAATCAATTCATCAATCGTATTTCCAAAAATGATTTTGTTTCAATTTTAGTATAAGTTTAATATATGTTTCAAATACAAAAATTTCCGTTATTATTGACGTTGATAGTAAAAATCCTGAAAAATAACTGAAATCCACAAGAATATTGCATATTAAAGTTTATATAAACAAAAACCTACCTAATCATAGCATCGTCTATTTCGTGATTTTTCGTAAATTCGGTTTTAGCGTCATTATCGGTTGTGTAGTGTCGGTTTTTTGGTTATTCATGGTTTTTCAATGGTTTCTAATTCACTTCTTGCCGGGTTTTTTCGTTCTTCCTTGTTTGATTACTTGAATCAGCTTAATGTCTTGGGTTTCTGGATTCTCCAAAAACTCGTCTAGCATCTATTAATTAATTAAAAAATATACATTATTAATTAATTAAAAAATATACATACAAATATAAATAATATAGAAAGTATAATTACGACTGATTTAAGTAGCTACGGTAAGATTGGCACAAAGTGTGAAAATATTTAATATTTCCATTTTCTTCGCTCTGGTGTCAAGGCAAAGCGCGGCGTTAAGTTCCGCCACTAAATACGCCGAATTCGTCGGTGCGTGGGGAACGGAGTGTCTTAACACTAGGTCCCCTCTGCCTACCCTGCTGTGTGCGGGATACAGCGTGAAGCTAAAAAAATATATTTAATATACTTACACTCATATTAAGTTCAGAAGCGATGGCCGCAGCCGAAGCGGGCCTTTCCGCCAGCGCTATCAAAGTAGGCAATAACGCGTGACTGCGCTGCTTTGAGACCAACCAGTTGGCTGGTAGAGTGCAAAGTGTCTTGATTACACTCCACCCGTCGCATATTGTTTCCTATAGGAGAAATGTTATAGATACAGATATTTTTAGAAATTGTATAAAAAATTGGGGCCAGTCGTAGCGCAGGGGCACAAAGTGTGCATGTAAAGCGACTGGTTGTGGGTTCGATTCCCACACGAGGAGTGGAAATATTTGATATTTCCGTTTTCTTCGCTCTGGTGTCGAGGCAAAACGTTAAGTTCCGCCACTTAACATTCAAAGTCTCGTAATTCGTCGGAAAGTGAGGAATGGAGTGTGTTAACACTAGGTTAACTCTGCCTACCCTGCTGTGTGCGGGATACAGCGTGAAGCTATATAAAAAAATGGAACGGGATTCGAAGCCGCGCCTTATTGAAACCTAACGAACGCATGGTTTAGTGGTCAACGCAAGTTACTAAATGTTTTAATAATAGTTTAAAATGTTAAGAGAATGTAATAGATAGTTAGCTGAGAGACGTTTTCTTCATGAGTTGGTCGAAAATTTAAAGTAAACGTCACTCTTTATTTACTTTTTATACAAAGTAAAAAAAAATATGATGTAAAACTAAACTTCATCTTTGACATAAAGACATCGAAAATGCCAAAATATATTCGATCTAATTCTTAAAAAATATTTCAATGAAATGAAAAAAGGCACATTATATACAACATAAGCAATGTACATTACGTACCTATATATAATATAATACTTGGCTTTACGTCCACATTATGTTTCTAACAAAAATCTATAAATGGTTTACCAACTTCAAACCCACTAAATAATTATGAAATATTATCCTCAATTTTATTATACCTTAAGTACAAATTTAAAAAAAACATCATAGCACGAGCCACTAGTATATAAATATATTATTATTCCTCCATACGAAATATAAAACACCAAACCTTGTTGTTTAATTACTAACAGGAAGACAACAAAATTGCCCAACTTAGGCTTTTACCCCAAAATTTTCAGATAGGTCCATCCATTAAGACACATAAACGTTAAAACACTCAACAAAACACAAGAATGTCATAAACATGTCCCATGTGTTACAAATTTGTAATTAACTTTGGTGTAGTAAATAAATTATTCATAGTAATGGTCAGTCGTCTAATGCAAGGAACAATAACGGTCCTAGAGTGCTTCCCTGAGTTACTCCGCGTAAGAAAACACCTGTGTCCGTGGGAACTTCGAGTGGGAAATGTCGTTTCGCTTGTGTTTTGTATTATAATTTCATAAGATGTAACGTAATTTTGCATTGGGGTCGAAAAAGGAAACATTTTAGATGTTTTCTAATAAAAATTGTTATATGTGTTGAGGTATAAATACCTCTTATATATAATTCTGAGTGGACTATTCACTTAAATATTAAACGTTTAGGCCATTTACGTGTTATGTAGCATTATGTTAATTAAAGTTCATAAAGTTTTAAAAGGTATAAACTTATTTTTTTTTACATCTTCACGCTTTTCCCCGCACAGACTAATAGAGAGAACTTTATGTTAAGTTACTCCGTTCTCAACTTTCCGTCCGAAATCTACTAGTTGCATATTAAGTGTTGGAACTTAAATAAATTAAATTAAAAAAAAATAAATAAAGATATAAAGCCATTTGTACTATGACAAATAACATTTATCTTCAAAAACAATATAAAACCTACCCATAATTAAAAAAAAAAAAAAACAAATTTAATTCCTACACAAAAACATAGACAATTAATAAACATTCATAATATAAATTCCACCACTTTGGCTGAAATGTTTAACGTCTCCGCCTGCAGTTCTTATGCGGGCTACTCTACATCTCGAGTGGGAATCGAACCCACAACTAGTAGCGTGTACAGTTACACTTTGTGCCCAAATGTCGCGATTGACCTCTTTATAGTATCCTTAATTTGTATTTTTTTTTAAAAATCTATGTTTTTGTGTGATAGAAAATGAATATTGAGGTTGTATTTTTTATTTATCTGCAGGTTTTATATTGTTCTTTTTTTTTAAAAACACATTTATTTTTTTTAAATTGTTTTTTTTAAAAAAACAATACAAAACCTGCCCATAGTCAAAAAAAAAACAAATTTAATTCCTTTTCCTAAACAAAAACACAGATAATTAATAACATTCATAATATAACTTCCACCACTAACTGGCTGTAACGTTTAACGTCTTCGCCTGCATTTCTTATGCGGGCTAGCTACACTACACCTGTGCTACACGTGTTTTCTAATTTACATGTATTATGTTTAACGGGTGAATGATTTATTACTTTATTACGTTTTTTCTATTATTAAATTGATTAAATAGGGGTAATTAGGGGGTAAATTTTGCAGCTTGATAACCATAAGTCAATAGCCACAGCTATTTTTTTTTTATTTTCTTTATCTGTGCAGAACGTAGTGAACTATCACTCTCTTCCTTTTTCAGATTCTTTTTAAGGACATTGTATACTGACAATAATCTATATATATAATATTATAATATTATACCATATCTACGAAAAATATTGATGCTATAAATATTTATTCAATTAAAAAATAAATGTGCAACTCTCGAGTTCGTAGTTATATAACGTCATGATAACAGCTTCACGGCTTTTCCCACAGAAACAAAATAGTCAAAGAGAAGCCAGTGTCAAAATATTCCGTATTCCATACAAAGCCCGAAGTCATCGAAAGTATTGCGTGTTAAGTGGTTGGAAATCAACCTCACGCTTTGTCTTAGTTACCAGAACTAAAATATCTTAAAAGTAATGAAAATATTTTAAATAATTCATTTAATATTTCCATTTTCTTCGGTCTGATGTCGAGGCAGTGCCACTTAACACGCAATGTCTCCGAATTCGGTGGAAAGTGGGGAACGTAGTGTCTTAACACTAGGTTCCGTCTGCCTACCCTGCTGTGTGCGGGGACCAGCGTGAAGCAAAAAAAAAAAGTAAGAAAGAAAGAAAAAATATATCCTTCAAGTGGGAATCGAACACACAACCAGTCGTATTTACAGTAAGACGTAATCACTTCGGTACGATGACGATCGTGATAACGTTTATCTTTATTTATACAACAAATTTCTAAGTAATCTTATCGATATCAAAATCTTTAAAATCATAAAATAACTATCTTAATCGTTTATCTCTAAGTATATCTTTATAAAGTAATAATTATTAATATATCATAAAACAGCTATCTACAATTGAAATCGCCAAATATTGTCTGTCTGTGTCAATATCAAAATATATGCCGCATCTGCATATAAATAATACTTTTTTCTTTCTTTTTTTATTTAGCTTCACGCTGTATCCCGCACACAGCAGGGCAGGCAGATGGAACCTAGTGTTAAGACACTCCGTTCCCCTCTTTCCGCCGAATTCGGAGGCATTGCGTGTTAAGTGGCGGAACTTAACGCTGCGCTTTGCCTCGGCACCAGAGCGAAGGAAATGGAAATATGAAATATTTCCACTCCTCGAGTGGAATCGAACCCACAACCAGTCGTTTACAGTCACACGCTTGTGCCACTGCACCACTACTGGCCCCAAATAATACAATTATTTGTGATGTATTATTGTTTAATTTTTACTGTCAAATTATTATTTTGTCATTTGTATTGTGGACCAATAAACAAAAAAAATATTAAAAAACGAAATATTACGACAAATTATCCAATTTCCTCGTTTATAAAATATCTTCATGTCTTACTATTATTTTTATTTAATTTTTTTAAGCATAAAAGTGCAATTACATTCGAGTTTTAACATGTACCAGTCAAACATTTATGAAAACAGTATAAAAATTACAGATTAGAACCCTTTGACTATAACCCGTGTCTCTTAGAAACAGTTTAAGCACTGTGACCACTAAGCCATACGTTCTTCATCCGGCTACTTCGAAATACTTACACGTTTGTAACAACGAAAACACATATTTTCGTATCCTATATATACGAATTACACTATAAAATTGTATAAAAATAAACACAAAATTATATAAATCACAAATTATTATCAAAAATTATAAAAAATAGCCTTAAATATCAAAAATAGTGGCCAGTCGTGGCGCAGTGGCACAAGCGTGTGACTGTAAACGACTGGCTGTGGGTTCGATTCCCACTCGAGGAGTGGAAATTATATTTCCATTTTCTTCGCTCTGGTGTCGAAGTAAAGCGCGGCGTTAAGTTCCGCCACTTAACACGCAAACATCCGAATTCGGAGTAAAGGGGGGAACGGAGTGTCTTAACACTAGGTTCCCTCTGCCTACCCTGCTGTGTGCGGGATACAGCGTGAAGCTATATATAAAAAAATATCAAAAAAGTAACAAAAAGCTTTTACCTGCAATTGTGGATTATTCACGACGACAAATCCAACTAAAACTATGAGATCTAGGACCATAGTTTCGGACAGCGTTTGATCTAATCGTTGACTTCTTAGCACTGCAAAGCAAATACGGTTTCAGTAAAACCTCTTATTAATTAAACATTGTTTAATGAATATTCCAAAAAACAGCAAATTCACGTTTTTTTTCAGCAATAGAGTAGTCAGAGAAGACCTAATGTTAAAATATTGACCGAAATCCACTTCGTATTAAGTGGCAGAACCTAACGCCGCGCATGATAATATCCATACTTATATTACAAATGAGAATGTCTGTCTGTTTGTCTGTCACGCTTTCACGGCTAATCTGCTGGTCCGATATGGATGAAATTTAAAATAAAAGTAGAAAAAATTACTGGGTCTAACACTGCTTATTTTTTCAAAAACCAACCTCTAAAGAGTTTATATAGGGGATGAAAATTTTTATGAAAAATCTACACCGCTTGACCGATTGAAATGAATTTTTATATATTATAGTTCATTATTATTATAGTTGATTATCCAAGGTTAAATAGGCTACTAGGTCTGGGGTGGATTTTTGTAAAATCATTCCAAAAATCAACCTCAGAGGGTTCAAATACCCCGAAACAGCCACGCGGTTCGTTAGTTAGAAATATAACCGTTTTCCTGGGTAGGATGCGAAGCCACAACCAATCAAGTTTACACTCATATGATAAGCTACGATGGACCCTATAGATAAATATTCATCTGAAATACTTTTAGAAATTTCATTTTTCTATTGCAATTTGAACAAAAGCAACATCTCAAGTCATCTCATATAAACTGACTGCATTTTTGGGTCTTTTTCTAGTTGTTATAAACAGTATTACCATTCGGAAAACGATTACATGTATTTAAAATATTTTCATTTCTACGCTCTGAAACCGGCAAAACCACAAAGCGCGGCGTTGAGTTCTGCCACTTAACTTCTCTCTGACTACTTTGCCATTCAGACAGAAATAAAAAAAATAGGTTTAGACTACAAAAAATTCAACTGTCCCACTTAATAATATTTAAAACATTGAATAAACTCACGTAACGCAGTAGTCCTAGGTGCCTCCTTTTCGTTGGGCGCATGCTGCGACAGTAGTCTCGCCACCGCCGCCCGGAATTCCAATGGCCATCCGCCTTCACCAAAGGCCTCCTATGTAAAATTAAATAAAATTTAGAATTTAATTAATATTAAATTTGATATATACTATTTCTTAATTAAACGTCTTCCAATAACCTGCAATTTTGTTTGTGTAAACTATAAAACGTATACTCTTTTTCTTGTCCCTTTTCTTCCCTACAACCCGCAAGGAATAAAGCTTCACGTTTTTCCCGCATAGCAGGGTAGTCCTGGGGTACCCAGTGTTATGACATGTCTCGCGAACTTGACGTCACCCAGTCGTATAAAAATTTGAACGCAGCAGAATTCGAACTCGCGCCTCCTGAATACCGTCCAGGCGCTCTCACTACTGAGCCATGCGTTCTACTATACGCTGCGTCGAAATTCTTATACGCGTTATTACAACTTATTTTTGTTGTTAGAATCTCTGTAGAGAGACTTATACAAATTTCTGCTACCCAAAGATTATTCTACGAACAATCATTTGGCAAGAGAGAATGCTATTTATTAAATACTATAAAAACATTTTTAAAGTGCTATTCCATAGGAAAATTGAAAAAGACTAAATTTTCTAAATTTCCACTAACGCATTCCAAAGATCAAGCTTTTTTTAAACTATTTGAGACAAGACTGTAGTTTGCTGTCTCTGTAGTAATTATAAATCGTTTTAAAAGTTATATACCGTTCTCTGTGTACGATAAAATAAATCTAATATTCTGAACAATTTAACCATTTTAAATATGGCTTGTTTTCAATTTAAAAAATATTTATACATACACACACCTTTTTGTTATAGTAAATACATAAAACATGCCTTGAAGAACTATCTAACATAACTTACTGTTTATTATTACTTTTCCAGCTAATTTCCCGCTTTCCCGCAGAGACACAGAGAATCCAGTGTCAAGACACTCCATTCTCTAATTTCCACCAGAATTGACATTGCGTATCAAGTATTTATCAAGTACACATTAATTCTGTACTATTTTACTTGATTTATTACTGTACTATTATATATTTTAACATCCCTATTTACAAATATTATACTAAAACCTCAATTTTCCTACCTTATTTTTTTACAAGAAAGATTGATTTACAAAATATTAATCGCACTTAAATCGAGCCACATTATTTGAATGCCAAACAAATAATCAAATAAATGAAACACAAGTTTTTCGTAAAACAAAGTAAAAACTTTTGGTTTCTCGTGCCATTAGCTGTCCGGGGGTACCGGGGCGGGCGAGCGTGACCGTACAAATCTCTTCCCGAGTGGATTCTCTTCAAGTCAGTTAGGTATTCTGGACACGCTATTAAATTACTTATTTAATGGAGAATACCGAAAAAAATATATTGAATTTGTATAATAGCTCTTAAATACTATACTGTAGCTTAAAGTTGATATATGCCTATTATAGAATAAAAAATTAAGTGTAGGTACAAAAATTAAATCTTTTATTTTTTTTTTTAGCTTCACGCTGTATCCCGCACACAGCAGGGTAGGCAGAGGGAACCTAGTGTTAAACACTCCGTTCCCCACTTTCCGCCGAATTCGGAGGCATTGCGTGTTAAGTGGCGGAACTTAACGCTGCGCTTTACCTCGCCACCAGAGCGAAGAAAATGGAAATATTAAATATTTCCACTCCTCGAGTGGGAATCGAACCCACAACTAGTCGTTTACAGTCACACGCTTGCGCCACTGGGCCACGACTGGCCACAACTGTCCGGACTGGATCTTTTATTATATTTGCATTAATTTAAAATACAGTAGTAATTTTATCAATCTGGTCAGATAAATCGCGGCGTTTAACTTTACCAGTAAGTACGTTTTATCTACAAATGGACAGAAAGGTGGGTCTTTACTGGTCTCTACCTATTTCGATATTTCCTATTTAGAAATCATCATCATCATCAATAATACTCTAGGAATAGAGTATTTAAGTACAAAAATTAGGATAACAAAACGAAATCTTTGGTTTTCTTCCGCCATTAACAAGCCGGGGATTCACCTCGACCGGCTGAGCGTGACGGCACAAATCTCTGAGTAACTTCTCTTACGTCCGCCTCTTACGAGAGCAGGTCACGCAACATGTTTCGGTTTATCACTGATTTTAGGGTAGTTTAATCCATTGTATGGAACAATAGATTTGTTTACGAAACATATGCAATATTTATATTTCTGATTGGGAACACAGTCTCTCGGCACTAGAGTCCCTCTCTCTCTCTACCCAGCTATATAGAAAAAAAGCTACAAAGAGAAAAACAGAGAATTCAGAGAAAAAAAAAACCTTACCAACAAAAACTAAAATTCTAAACATCCAAACATATCAAATATCATATACATCAATCATACAACAATTCCCCACAAGGCAGCAAGCATTACGGCGTTGCATCTGCAACCGCTAATAAACTTATAATCGTGTTTATTATCTATTACAGCCCACCACGGACAACTAAACAAACAGGGCCCCCGGGCTATTGTTACCAGGGGTTTGGACTTTTTAGGACTAGTGGCTAATAATAATAATAGCTTCACGCTATATCCCGCACACAGCAGGGTAGGCAGAGGGAACCTAGTGTTAAGACACTCCGTTCACCACTTTCCGCCGAATTCGCCGATTTCGCCAAATTTAGGACTAGTGGGTAATTGATTTTTGGCATGAAGTTCCTTATCGCGCGTTGTATGCGGGGGCTAGACGGAAAAAATTCTCACGAAAAGTTGCAACGACACTTTTATTTATAGTAAGCTATTGTAAGCTGTGCGGCGTGCGCATGTCTCTCTCTCTCTCTCTCTCTTATAGAAAGTAATAATTTAATAAATTTAATTAATAATAAACTTAGTAATTAATAATAAATTAAAATTAATAAAAAAAATATATTATTATAAGTTAAAAAAAATATATATTACAATTCCTTCAATAATTAATCGAAAGGAACTTCGTTCCATCCGGGTATCCCTTGACACCTCTCTTGTATTTTTTTTACACATTTGGGGTCGATTTCATAATAATTATATTATAATGATAAAAATTACATGTTAAGCCAAACTTTAATCGTTATTTTTGCCTACTAAAAACATAAAATCTTTAAAAAAAAACCAATGTACATCTTAAGTATTATATGCACGTATTTCATAATCTTCCCTACCTTTTCATCGTTCACGTAACCCAACGCCGAGATTTATCTAACTATACATTTAAGTACGAATCAAATCCACAACTATCGCATTTAATCATGTTTTGGTAAAATAAAGCGCTGCATTGAGCTCCTTCGGGAATTCGGGCAGAAGACGCACATATAAATTTTCCAAAAAAAGAAAATACTTAACACTTCAAAATTACTTTTCTTTATAAATTAAGTAAATAAGTAAAATAATAAGAAAGTAAAATATATATCACATCCTCCAATATCCAGTCTCATAACGTCAAAAAAAATCCGATAAAAACCAAAAAGCTTGGTAACAACACAAGGCCCCATGGGTCCGCAATTATTCATGCCATTACTGGCTCTACACAGACATCAAAGTTGGACCCTGCACCCAGGAGAGAACATTGTTTGATTTTTATTATTATTTCACCGGAGATTCTGTATTTACATTCTTGGTTTACTTTGAAGTTATGAGTGAAAGGCAAATTTATCCGGATTCGGATATTTGTATAAATAATAATGATATGTAAGGATGTTTGTTTATTTCCTTTGGTAATTACCTTGTGAGGTTTACCTTTTATATAATATATACGTATATAATAATATACCTAAAGGATATTTAAAGAACAATATCCTTATATAATATAGAATAGAAATAATACGTCGATGAATGACATAGAACAGAACCGATCCACCTCAATTTTGTTAAAATAATGCATTAGAAAATTTTAAATTAACAACAAAGATGCGAGAGTGTTATCCTGATACACTGATTGACTAATTCATTAAAGTCAATCGTGAACTTTAGTCAGTAAGGCTATTTTCTGGAGATTTTGGAAATTTAGCCCCTATGGGGGTGGAATAGGGTTAGAAATAGGCGTAGAAGTCCCTAACTTTTAAAGTCATAAACATGAAATTTTCTATCAGAAATTATGAAAATTCTGGCCCTAAAGAAGCGAAATACAGGAAGTTATTTATCATAGAGTAGTTAATAAACAAAGAAACTCTATTTAATAACTAATACTGGATTATATATGAGTGAATATATGTTCCAGGGTTTATGAAAATTATAACTTCCTTTTCATTATTCCTTTAGTAAATAAATAATAAAAAAAAATCTAGAATACATTCAATAATTTACTTTTCTAAATAAACCAAATAAAAAATACAACCCATTTATTCTTCGACCACAGAATTTCGAACACAACACAATCTCACGTTTATAATAAACTTCCACATAACTAACTGCACTACAAGATTACATATTTAATATTATAAAGTGACATAAAAGGGGTAACATAATCATTTATCAATTCACCCGAAACCCATCAAATATATTTGAAGTTATTCCCACAATCTTCTATAATTTGAAACGGTCCATCGATACATGGATATATCACGTGCCGGCATTGTGTTCGTTACGCATGACCAACACTGCACAGTAGTTATTGCAATACCAATAATACTTTTGTGTGGTTTTTGGTTTTGTAAGACAAAACGCGGTGTTAGGTTACGCTATACGATACAGAATGTCTAAAAATTGAACAGCGAGTATACAACGGAGTGTCTTAATATTGTTTTATCTAAACTGAACATGTAAACTAAAATAATTTAATTATAATATTTTCTGCGAATGGCGATCGATGGCTCAAATAATTTTCACGTACATATTAAATACGTAATAGTCCAATACAGTAGATAACCAGTATCTATATCTATACAAATAAATACAATTAAAGTGTCTGTTGGAATAATTATTAAAGTCGCTCAATCAAAAAAAAGTCGCTTTTTACTAAAAACAAACAAATGTACATTATACAGGTACTGAAATAATAATTTTTACAACTTTGACCTATATGTCTGTTTATTCAGGCTAGCCTCTGGAACCGCTAAAGCGATTTTGTTAAGACTTTCACTGGCCGATAGCTGATGCAATAAGGAGCAATTTAGACTGATTTTATTTAAAAATAACAACTTATACATTAAATTTCACGCAAACAAAATCGCGGGCACAGCTAGCACATAAGAAATTGCATTATCAAAAATTTCAACGTTTGTTTTGAAAGTTCTAATGTAATTCAATACAGAGTGGAGTAGAGCACTATAGGAGGGTGGAGTATTGTGACAGATGTCACGCTAGTACTCCGGCCGCCGTGACACGGGGACACGGGGACACGCGTAATCGATATGCTAGCGATATTGACAGATAGACGATATTGTAGTTAATATATATGTATATTAATGTATGAATTATTGAGTGGCCAGTCATGGCCCAGTGGCACAAGCGTGTGACTGTAAACGACTGGTTGTGGGTTCGATTCCCACTCGAGGAGTGGAAATATTTAATATTTCCATTTTCCTTCGCTCTGGTGTCAGAGGCAAATCGCAGCGTTAAGTTCCGCCATTTAACACGCAATGCCTCCGAATTCGGCGGAAAGTAGGGAACGGAGTGTCTTAACACTAAGTTTCCTCTGCCTACCCTGCTCTGTGCGGGATACAGCGTGAAGCTATAAAAAAAAGGATTATTGAGTGGATTGTGATATAATTTTTATTCAAAGAAGAAAGGTGCACTAGGGGGGTATTTTTAGCTACAAGCCTCTTTCTGCACCGAAGGGAGAGTTAGGAAGAGCATAGAGTCAAGACACGTAAATCAGATCTTTACTTTACTCTCGAATTTGAGGTATGGCAGAAAACAAAAATAATTAAATTAAAGTCATTCAAGAGGTCATCGTAGCTCTGTATAACTGCATCTCACTGTAACTGCGATGGTTATATTCCCACTCTTGAAAATTAATTTATTCTTAGAGACGCATTTGTTATTATGAGGATCTTATAGATGTCATGTTGGACAATTTAGTAATATATATTTCACTAGCGACCCGCTCGCGGCTTCGCCACGTGAACTACCACTTTCGTCCTCTTTTGCCTATTTGGGATTGCTTTTTTTTTATAAAAGGAGGGTAGTCTATATTTGACTATCGTTACTAATTATGTTCATGAGAAAATCATCGATACATTTAGTGCAATGTCTACATTATTTGATAACATATAGCGATAACTGTTCTAGTAAGAAAACGTACGAAATCTGCTATCATATGATAGTAGATTTCGTACATATATACCATCTGGTATATAGTATTATAAACCGGTCATAATATCTTAAATAAACTTTAAGTTTTTTATTTTACAATTGTGTTACTTATTGATATTAAAAAATAGCTTTACTTGCAAATAATCAACGCAATTTGACTTTGCCAGTTTTTTACTTTTCTGCGGGAACTGTTTTGAATACCAGGGTAATTTAAAAAAAAGAGAGATAGCCTATGTTTGGCCTTGCCTCATTAACTATTTTCCTGAGAAAATTCATTCATTTCAGTCAAGGAGTTTAGATCTTTCATTCTCACTATATACTAAACATACATAAGTTTCATCCATTGTTTCAACCTCCTAGGGTTTGATTTTTTATAAAGTAGCCTATATGACCCATGCATCTTCAACAATCTTCTTTACGAATTCCCGTCAAAACATAACAAATAGAAGAGATACAGATTTTTGCATTTTTATAATAATAATTTTAATGAGTGCGGATATGTCTAATACAATGTCAACTATATAATAACAAATGGCGCTACCCGTTGCAGAAAACGTAGTGACATCTGTTGTCATATAGATTATAAAAATGTATAGATTATATAAAGTTTTATAGACCGGTCAAATGTATATTTAATAAATGTTATGCATATTTTATTTTATAATTATTTTAATTAGTGATATTGAAATAAATTTAGCTTCACTCGTGAACTATCGACATAATTGGAATTTTTTTTTAATTTTATTTTTCTGCGGGAGTTATGTTGAATACCGGGATAAAAACTATCCCATATGTTGCTCTAACCTCTAAGCTAACTCCATACAAAAATTCATTAATTTCTACCCGGTAGATACCGATATACAAATGATTTACTTATATCGGTTTTTTATTTTTTCAAAAAAAAACTACATGGAAAACCGGGATAAAAACTATCCTATATGTACCTTGGGACTATAAGCTATCACCATACTAAAATTCATCTATTTCTGTCCAGTAGTTTTTGCGTGATTGACGAACAAATTAACAGACAGACAGACAGACAGACAGACAGACAGACAGACAGACAGACAAAAATTCTACTGAGTGGATTTTTGGCCTCTGTTATCGATATATTAACGCACTCAATTAAAATTTTTCTGAAATTTTTCATGTACAGAATTGACTTTTCTACTCTTTTATTATATATAGAGATGATATTGACATGTCATTGAAATGTCAAACATATGACAGTTAAATTTTAAAATATCTTTAAAATTAAATAGGAAATTTATAAAATATTTTTATTTTATAAAATTACACGCCCTTGTTTTATATATGGTAGGTGCAAAAAAGAAATAATAAAAATTGCGGTATTTTGAGTGTCTCTGACTAGCCCGCTAACGATGAAACGTGAAGCTAAAAACTAGAATTATTTTGTAAAATATTAGTACTTTGTACGAGCTAGACTTGATTAAGATAAATTTCAAATCCGATAAATCCTTTATTTATATTTCAATCCATCCATACATCGCTTGTATGAAACATACAAACATACATACATACACACATTACATACACACACAAAACGTATATAAAAATGAACAACTGTACTGTGCTAACAGTAGAGGCGAGCGGATTCCGTTACCGCACCAGAACCATCCCGGCCACTTCTGCAAACAGTATCGTCGTAATATATTTGCGATGGGCTTTGGCAAACATATGTACCGCGTACTGTAGGCACATAGCATTGAGAAGGTAGAGCTTTGAGGGATATATCGATATCTTTATTTATTATTTATTTGACACTTTTACTAGAATATGAATACATCTGGAATGGGAAAGTCCAAAAAAATTAAATTAGGCTCAAGCTTTTTCCGTCATGATAAGGACTTTCCATAAGAAGCATAATGAAGCATGGGTGACGGAACTGGACGCCGTGCTTCGTTTGGTCACAAGGGCGGAGAAATTTTAAAATGAATACAAATAATCGATTTTTTATCGCCAAGAACTACTGTAAAGTGTTCGAAACGTCCTATTTTCTAAAATAAACCATCGAACACCAAAAATTTGTAGCTCCGTCCTCCACGGCAGCGAAACGTGGGTATTGCAGAAGAAGAATGAACGAAAGATGAATGCTGTGGAGATGAGATCTCTTCGAAAGATGTGCGGAGTCAGCTTAGCTGACCAAATCCGCAATGAAGAGATACACAGAATGGCAGGTATTAGCGAGAACGTCATAGTAAGAATGAAGAAGGGCGTGCTCAGGTGGTTTGGGCACGTCGAGAGGATGAGTGATGGAAGAATGGTAAGAAAGATTTATGAAGCAAAGGTGAGTGGTAAGAGAGGCAGGGGGAGACCTCGGTTGACCTTCGAAAACACAGTGTCAACGATACTGGAGGAAGGTCACGTAAAAAGCATGAGGACCCCCCGGAGGGCGTGTATGAAGAGGTTGATGACAGTGGACGAGGCGAAAGAAGTATGCAGGGACCGTAGCGTTTGGCCGCTCCGTTCTCTCTGACTACCCCGCAAGGGATACAGCGTGAAGCTAAAAAAAAAAAAAACACCAAAAATACACTCCAATAATCCGGTTAAAAAACACGGTGTGTCCCGCACACACTGTTGCATGTTCCGCCGCCGCGACACCAGAGCGAAGAAAATGGTAATATTAAATATTTCCACTCCTCGAGTGGGAATCGAACTTACAACCAGTCGTTTACAGTCACACGTTTGTATCACAACTGGCCCCAAACTAAACAAATATTTTTTTTAATGCAAAGAACATTAATTTTAAAATCTCCAACAAAATCATCGATATCCAAAAAAAATATGCCCAAACAACCGGCACATCCCTACCGCCCAGCACGGTACGGTGAGCAGATGATAAATTGGCTTCTTGCCTGCAGAGTAGCGTTTCCAAATTGATTGGGCCCCGTAACTTTGTTACACGATTCCTACCAGCGAGAGCGTTTGTTTAGCGCTGATTCTTCTTAGACAAACGCTGCGAGTGTTTTTTGGAGGAACAAAGTCTGTTATTATCTAAATCGAGATTTTAATGTTAACTTATTTTTATATTTTTACTTGGAAATATAATCATATTATTGTTATTCTTTTTTTGTGACAAGACTCTTCTTCTCATTATTTCGTAATGTTTGGCAATGTTTCGAAAAATTTTAAACTTTTGGCTAAGGATAAAGGCGTTTAATAACACTAAAGTTTTCTGTGCCGAACCCGCCAAGCGATGAAAGGAGTGAATCTGTATTTTTTCTATAAGAAGGTTAAACAGAAATAATTCATAACTCAAAAAAATAACTTAATGCTCATTTTTCCCATTTCAGAGATATTACAAGACGCTGATAATACCCAATTATCAGCGTCTTGTAATATCTCTAATTATGCCCAAATTATATAAAAATGATGAATTGTTAAGATCTTTATAGCCAATATATACAGAAATCTATGGCTAAGAACAGTCTCCTTAACCATGGACACTGCATGGACATATTAAAAATGTGTTACTAATTCAAAATTCATTAACAAGAGCTACTCATCATACATATATTTAACCTTCACACCTTGCCGCATATCGAGGTAGACAGAGAAAACCTAGTCGCAAAATCCTTCATTCAACCTTTCAATGAAGACAAGCATGCATATTTCCATTTTCTTCGCTCTGGTGTCAACGCAAAGGGCGGCGTTCAATTCCACCACCTACTTTTTCAAACAAGGCTCTGAAGATAAGTTAAGTTAAAGACGTTAAGTTCCCCTACTAAGCACACAATGCCTCTAAAATTCTACGAAAAATGGGGAACGGAGTGTCTACACTACTGTAGGTTCTCTCTGCCTACCCTGCTGTGTGAGGGATACAGCGTGAAGCTAAAAAGAAACACCTAAGCATATCCACAAAACCCACATACAAACTCACATATAATAGCAAAACCAAACACGTCAGTCATTAGGTGGAATCGCACCGGCCCCCAGTTTGCGGAGCCGACAGTCCGCAATGATACTCCAGTTAATTAAGGACCGCGGGCAAATACGCCGGCGAGATGTACGCTGAATAAATGTCGATTGGACGTTTCGTTGCAAATGCGGGTAGATAGAAATTTTCTTTCTTCTTCTTGGATGTAGATTTTTGATTTATCCAATGTACATTTTTGCAAGTTCACGCTGTTTTCCGCGTGGCGAGATAATTAGAGAGGATCTAGTGTTAAGATATCCTCCATTTTTTCGCACATCATTTATGTACATATACAAAGCGCGGCGTTGAATTCCGACACTTAACATACCATTTCTCGAATTCAGGCAGAAAGTGCAGACAAACAGAACAACAAAAAGTAACAGACAGGTAAAAAAAAATTAGATTCTATTACATTGATAAATGCCCCTTTTAATATTTTATACACATACCCTCCATATAAAGACAGTAATAGTAAATTACTAGTATTTTTATTATATATACCTAAAAATAAATTATATCTACGAACACAATCTCCATACAAAAAAAAACGTTTTTCTCCTAAAACAGCTCATCACTCGCAGCAAAACCACATCGCTGTAAGCTCAGTCAACAGTCCTTAATACTGGTATAATTACAGAGTCAGCAAATATAGCACTAACGAGATGCGAGTTGAATGAACAGGATTTACTACTTGGCTTTTACTTCGAATCTTTCTTTTTACTTTTTCTTATTATTATATCTGATGCGGTTTGTGAGGGACGCGGAGATAAGTTAGTGAACATGTTCTCTCTTCTCCGTTTTTTACGTATTTTGACTAGTAATATCTCTCTAGTATAAAAAAGCTTTAAAAATTTTAATTAGCCATTGTAGCACAGTGAGGTAGGTTGATTGTAAACGCGTGTGGTAGTGGATTGAATCGCGACTCGGGTAAATAATATTTAAATTATTCAAAATTAACTGGAAAGCGAAGAATTGTGTTTGAACACTAGATTCTATATGACTATCCTGCTATGCGGGCAAAAGCGTGAAGATGTCTTATAAAAATATACCTTAACCTTACATAACATATAAATGTTTTCCACATTATTAATTTTTCATTTTTTTTTTTTTTTTTTTTTTTTTTAGCTTCACACTGTATCCCGCACACAGCAGGGTAGGAACCTAGTGTTAAGACACTCCGTTCCCCACTTTCCGCCGAATTCGGAGGCTTGCGTGTAAAGTGGCGGAACTTAACGCCGCGCTTTACCTCGACACCAGAGCGAAGAAAATGGAAATATTAAATATTTCCACTCCTCGAGTGGGAATCGAACCCACAACCAGTTTACAGTCACACGCTTGTGCCACTGGGCCACGACTGGCCACAAATCATTTTTCTATTATAATTTTTCATTATTATTTTTATTTCATTATTATTTTTTAATTGAACGGTATTCAGGAGGCGCGGGTTCGAATCCCGCTGCGTTCAAATTTTTATACGTTTTCTTTAAATGTCTTTTTCAATTTTCCTAAGTGTGGAATAACACTTTAAAAATGTTTAAAAGTATTTAATAAATAGCATTCTCTCTTGCCAAATGATTGTTCGTAGAATAATCTTTGGGTAGCAGAAATTTGTAAAAATCTCTCTACAGAGATGCTAACAACATAAATAAGTTGTAATAAAGCGTATAAGAATTTCGACGCAGCGGATAGTAGAACGTATGGCTCAGTGGTGAGAGGAGATTCAGGAGGCGCGGGTTCGAATCCCGCTGCGTTCAAATTTTTATACGTTTTCTTTAAATGTCTTTTTCAATTTTCCTAAGTGTGGAATAACACTTTAAAAATGTTTAAAAGTAAAAAACACTAGTTATTTTGTCGCACGTATTTGTTTTTCTCGCCTTTCCTTATGTAAACTCCGTGTTATTTATGTTTTTTATAATGTAGAATTTGTGTATCTTTTAAAATACTATGTATAAATTGTAATTCATAATCGTGAAACTGAACATTGCACAAGCAAGTAAAAGCCACCACGGCTTTCAACGGTTATGCATTGCTGACTTATTTCTTTTTTAGCTTCACGCTGTATCCCGCATACAGCAGGGTAGGCAGAGGGAACCTAGTGTTAAGACAATCCGTTCCCCACTTTCCGCCGAATTCGGAGGCATTGCGTGTTAAGTGGCGAAACTTAACGCCGCGCTTTGTCTCGATACCAGAGCGAAGAAAATGGAAATATTAAATATTTCCACTTCTCGAGTGGGAATCGAACCCACAACCACTCGCATTACAGTCACACTTTGTGCCACTGCGCCACGACTGGACCTGTTTTTGTATACAGAGAATTTAAGTTATTTATTATGTAACTAGTAGCTGCCCGCAACTTCGTTTACGTGAACTTAATATCCCTTTTTACCAAATATGCCTTATAGTTTAGGTGGTCTACATCAGGTATTCTCTTTAAAATAAATTATATATTAAATTTTGCCTAAGTTTCAAAGCTATACAACAAAAAATGTTTTAGTCAAATATCTCCAGTAATTCTAATTAAAGATACGCGCTTAAAAACATTTTGTTTCTACTGCATTACATTGTAGATACAGAAGATAGCCACAAACAAACCTATTAAGAAAATAAACCCATTCTAATAATAAACATAAAGAAAACACAATAAGATCCTACCTGTACAATCTGATGGTCCATTTCAGCGATAGCACGCAACAAATGCGCCGTCCTGGCCGCCTTCACGAAGTCCCCACACTGCCCTAAGGACGCTCCCTTGGCGAAAAGCATGCAGAATTCCGCCCTAGAACCGCACACGCTTTTGCCTAGCGCCGTTTTTAATGCTTGCTTCGCGTACATCCTCTCACAGCCCTGGTAAAATGGAAATTATTGGTAACTTACGGAATAATTATTTTTTTGAAACGTGTGAAAGTGTTATTCCACACTTAGGAAAATTGATTCAGGAGGTATTCAGGAGGCGCGGGTTCGAATCCCGCTGCGTTCAAATTTTTATACGTTTTCTAAATGTCTTTTAGTTAAGCGTTAAGTGGAGAATATAGTGTCTTGACACTATGTTCTCTCTGCATATCCTGCATAGCAAGCTATATGGGAAAAGGCGTAAAGTTGAATTACACTGTGAAACACTTATATATCATAACACCAATAATTTCGTTTTAAAATAACTTAGTTACCCATTCATTTTTTTTATTTTCGACTACCGAAATTCATATTTCAAAAAAGTTTATTCCAAAAACGACAAAATAATAGATACAAAAACATTAATTATTATTTTCTACCAGTAGAGAAATGTATACATCTTAACACGAACAAAAACGTTTAAATGTCATTTCGTCTGAACATCATTATAAATGTCTATATTATCACCAACTTAAGCTTTACCTAAGCTAGATTCAAACCTGTTTCCTCCTAATTAAAGAAATAATAGTAACGATTTTTTTAAATAATAAAACTTACAAGATCCGGTTCGAATGGGTGGCATAGATCTGCACAGACAGTCAATAACGTCTGTATGCTCTCGCGCACCTCGCCCGCCTTCTCCGCCCGAGCTATGGTACCGCTTAGACATAAGTAGCTAAAACAAAAAATATAATATAATATTGTAATATTAAAAGGATTTTAAGATTGATAATAATTAAGTAATTTACTTAAAAATATGTTTATTTGAACGCATATATATATATTTTTTTTTTAATAGCTTCACGCTATATCCCGCACACAGCAGGATAGGCAGAGGGAACCTAGTGTTAAGACACTCCGTTCCCCACTTTTCGCCGAATTCGGAGGCTTGCGTGTTAAGTGGCGGAACTTAACGCCGCGCTTTACCTCGACACCAGAGCGAAGAAAATGGAAATATAATTTCCACTCCTCGAGTGGGAATCGAACCCACAACCAGTCGTTTACAGTCACACTCTTGTGCCACTGGGCCACGACTGGCCACTGTAAAATTAAAGAAAAACCAAAAAAGATTTGTTAAAGTATTTTTTTAGATATTTGCGTTTTTTTAGGCATAACAGAGGTAATATTCAAAGAATATAGTGATTCACACCGTTTTCCACTTTTGGACTAAACTTATTAGGATTCCTTATTAGGAATTGCAAAACTGCATTTCTATTTTTTCTTACAAGATCTCATATTTATATGATAATTTCACAAAGACATCTTATAATAATTATTAAATCAAACTAGGATTTTAATACTGCTAAGACAGCGCCATCATCTTTCTCTAATGGTTAGATATAAATATTTACAAATGCATACAATACAATAAGACATATTGATAATTTATTGTGAACATGGTCATGGCAAAACACAGTCGATCAAAAAATAAGGAAAACTCGTGAGAATTTAGAATCCATTTTGAAACTATCGAAAAGAATCATCAATATGTTATATATTTGTTCTAAAAATATTCAATAATTGTATTTCCCTTCTTCACATATACCCCGAACTTAGCAGAGCAATTCTTACGACAAAAGTATTCAAAAAAATTACCGAGACAATAATACCACTTTTAAAAAGACTTTAAAGTTAATTAACCTATAATAATTAAAACATGGCAATACCTATTTACCCTCACTACCCCACTGTATATTATATTAAAGTTTAAATTAATTGCAACCCTTACATACTAACAAGTTCCCTTTAACCGGCGCGAGCAAATCCGAATGAAAAACAAACATCCTTGTGAAAGCACAAACATAGCGCTGAAAGCCATAATATTATGATATGTTATAGTATTTAATGTACCTGGAAAACCTCTATAATGTATATGAAAGGACTTTAATCTTTAGAGTCAGATCACAGCTTAATGAAGGTAGGAAATAGTTTCAGTTGAAATCAGTCGTGGCTTGTGGGCTCAATGTGACTGTGAACGGAACTGGTTGCGGGTTCGATTCCCACTAGAGTGATGGAAATATTTATTATTTCCATTTTCTTCGGGCTGGTATAGAAGCAAAGTGCAGCGTTAATTTCCGGAACTTAATGTGCCGCCAAAATTCAGTGAAAAACTACCCTGCTGTATGCGGGATACAACGAGAAGATAAAAAAATGTTTTAATATGCTGAAGATTTTTCGACAACGAAAAGAAAATATAATGCATATAATATTACACAACTATATTTCTCCGTCCTGAAATTATTTTCTCTCTAATTATTTTAAAGTCTAAGTCTAAGTAGTTTAAAGAAAAAGACGGAGGACAGAGTATTACGACATTAGACATACTTAAAATTTACACGAGAGTTTGGACAAAGATTTCTTTGGTGTGTGTAGAAAGCAAAATATTTTTTATAAAAAGGTATTAGAAATGAATGAAATGTATTATAATTCATTAATAAAATATTTACATCTACCTAGCGATAGACATGTACTTTTATATAAGTCACATACCAAGTTACCCGTCAACTCGGTCAAATATTTGATACATATGCTGAGTTTGAAGTACGTACAAACAAGAAAAACAAAAAGATGGAAAGCATACAAAAGCGTAGGGGAAGATTACAGTCAGAGAATTTTTAAATTTTTGTATACAACCTATGAAAATTACGACAAAATAGATTTTAATAAATCATAAGTTTATAAATATTAAATTTATATAATGTTAAATAAATTTAAAAAAACCACAACCTCAATTTCTCTATTGCTAAAAATCTTAAACAATTTAATTTAAAAAAAATAAATTTAGCTTCCACCAAACCAATCGCAAAACGATTTGCAAACAAAAAAATACGATAGCAGCATATTTCTTGCGAATTCAATTATAACTTGGCTAACATTTGTACAATACTTAAAGTGACCAGACGTATTGTTTATCACGGGATAGTCTCGTCTTTTTATTATTTTTTTTAAGCTTCACGCTGTATCCTGGACACAGCAGCTGAGGCAGAGGGACCCTAGTGTTAAGATACTCTGTTCCCCACTTTCCGCCAAATTCGAGGCTTTACGCCGTGCTTTACCTCGACACCAGAGCGAAGAAAATGGAAATATAACTTCGACTCCTCGAGTGGGAATCGAACCCACAACCAGTCGTTTACCAGTCGTTTAGTCACACGCTTGTGCCACTGGGCCACGACTGATCTTTTTATTACGTGTCTCAAAAGGTAACTCGGGACTCATAAGTGTCCTGTTTTTTGAAAAGAAGCGTAAATCTACAATAGATTATGATTAGTCATCAGTTGTTTCATGGTGATTGTCATTGTTGTAAAAAATGGCAAAATTATCTCAATAATTTTCGGAAAAAGAACGAAAGTACTTCCGAGGCCGCCGTATCGCAGTGGGACAGCGTCTAATTAAAAAACGATGGGTGTAGCTTCAATTTCCACTAACGGAATGATTATATTTAAATATTAATTTCTTCACTCTACTATTAGGTAGTAGTTGTCTTAGGTACTCAGACAAAACGAGGCGTTGAGTTGCATCACTCAACACGCAGTGTCTCGATATGGATTGGAACGTGGAAGACGGAGTGTCTTGCCACTAGTACCCCTCTATTAGGAGTAAAGGCGTAAAGCTGCTTTATTTTCCTTTTTTCCATAATATTTCAATAACGTGACTTTCTGAAATATATATATCCCGTTTTAACTCAAGGAAAAAATGGTCACATTAACAATACTCGACCAACAAATTGGTAATTTCAACCCTTATTACTAATACGTATAAGAGTTTCCGATACATCCTACAAGTTGAATGTTAATCTTTGTTGAAGACAGTTTGCTTAACTGCAAATTGAAAAGATAACTGAGGGAACTTATTACGTATTCGCGACCGGGATTTACCAAGAGATTATACATGTTTTTTATGTTTCGAGCATTTTTTTGGTTAAGCAAAGAAAAAGGAGTGGCAAGTTTTCCCTGTGGGGGGACAGGTTAAGAATACAATTCCCCCCGCCGCTGGGTAGCGTCTCGTAAAAGGCGGGAAGCCCAGTAACTTGGTGGTACGAGATTCGTTCTCCGACTGGCTCGCGACCACTATAATGTCAAAGACGAACCGTCAAATATTTGATGATGTGTTCCGGTTCGATGATGGCATATAAGCAAGCTCTCCCTTTTCCCACAATTCCCATCCTTCCTTCCTCTATCTATCCTACATCCCCAAGGCTGGCAACGCATCCATAACTCTGATGTTGTGGATGACTATGGGCGAAGGTAACCACTTAACACCAGGTGGGCCTTCTGATCGTTTGCTTCCTTTATTCTATAAAAAAAGAGAGCACAAGTTTTTCTCGTTTATTTGATTTTAGTGAACTAAATGTTCAATTGGCTAATTGCAATGTAAAATTTTAATAAATTTTAAATAAATATATTATGTAACAAAGGACGTAACATTAAAGCATAGTAGTAAAGAAACAAAATAATATTCAAAAAAAATACATGGAATCAATATAATTATATTTTTGCAATTAAAATAACATTTTACAACATTACCATAAAAATACACGAAGAAAGCCATTTTAAAGGATATATAAATGATAATTACAAACAATTTAAATATTACTGAGGGTTAACGACTTAAAAGATTTAACATTTCGTAAACATTTTATTTGAAACTCTTCAAATAAGTGCCACCTCATTGGCTATTGAACTGTAAAATCAGACTCCTCCTCGAGTTCATAATTACAATTGTGTTTAAAATGTTATAAATTAAATTTTAAATTTTATTTACCAGCTTGGAAGTTACCATATACTAACGGCCCGCTCACGGCTTCGCTCTTTCGGTATATTGCAATCCTCGGTGGCCGATTTTTGAAAAATGAAGTAGCCTATAGCCTTGGATTATCAACTATATATATATATATATATATACCAAAACATTCAATCGGTCAAGCGGTGTAGATTTTTCATATAAACTTTCATCCCCTATTTCAACCCTATAGAGATTGATTTTTGAAAAACTAAGTAATTTTACTACTTTCATTCTAAATTTCATCCAAATCCGACCAGTGGATTAGCCGTGAAAGCGTGACAGACAAACACACAGATATTTGCATTGATAATATAAGTATGGATAGGTGTATACTACATTAAATGTTGAAAATATTTTCTTAAATGAATAAAAGAGTGTCTTAACACTATGTTTTGTATAAATACTCTGCGAGAAAAGTGTGAATCTATATTAACTATTTTAAAATAACATATATCGAAATAAGTGTATTGCAACAAATATTTTTCGCATTTTATAAAAAAGACCTAAAGATAATCCGTTTTACGCATTTTGCCTGCCCTGCTATGCTGGCATGGCAGGGCAGGCAGAGAGAATCTCGTGTCAAGACACATTCTTCACTTAAGACTTTCTACTTATAAACAAAATCATATTATCTAATTCAAATAGAAAGAACAATTTTAATCCCTAATTGAGATAAAAATGCCAATATTACCAGAATTTCAACTATTACCAGCTTGGAAGACAGTTAAACTGAGAAATATTTGCTATTTTACACATTATTGTACAATAAGAAATCTTAATAACTGATGAAAAAACCTTAATTAACCTCAATAATTAGTAAAAACAACATGCAGCCACGTAACAATAATTTCCTTAACCACCACTTATCAACCAACTCCTTGCGATAAAAACCTTAGTAAAAAACAAAACGAAAATACGCATCCAAATCAAGGCGCATTCCTTAAAATTTTATAATTCCTACCCAAGATGACGCCTGCGATGGATGCCAGGCAACAAATATTTAAGATAACACTATCTTAACACGTCACTCGGTGAGGAGGTCCGGCATTACTGACCAACTAACAAAAAACTCTTAACTAATCCTTATATAAAAAGCAGCAGAGTTCAATTTCCCTAAAATCGGGGTACAATATTTTTTTGCGGCTGACCACATTATGCCTGAGTGACCAATCGGAGAACGCGGTTAGTAATACCAAATTCGAATTCCCGGCGTTCAGGCGGCGCCATGTTGGTATTTTGTTTTAAAAAGATAAAAAGAAGTTTTATTACTCCATTTTTTATTGGTCTCTCGATAAAGAAATTGGTAAAAAAACAAAGAGCTTAGAAAATTAGCAACATCCCGTTAAGTGCAATTTGTTGCGAAAATACCGAACAATCTTAATAGCGTGGTCTCGATATAATGCTTTAATAATTATATTAGATTTCATATAATAAAACAAAATAACAAAATAAAACTTTAAAGTACTCTCATATTAGTCTTTTTATATATCTTCATATTTTTTTTAAATATCAGTGTAGGCAGAAAAAACCTAGTGTAGGCAGAAAGTTGTCCGCTTTTCGCGTGAATTGATGACATTTCCTATTGAGCAACGTAACTCAACTCTGCGATGTATCTTACTAAAAGGGCAAATAAAATATTTTGAAAATAATCATTCTGAAAATAATCATTCCTCCGACTTAGGATCGAACCTACAACCATGGCGTTAATAATAAAACACTTTACAATGAGCTTGATTAACTCACTTTGTAAGCTTGCTAGGTAAGCGCCGTACTTGGGATATATCTGTTTCAAAACCAAATCAGTGCAACACAGGGAACCTAAGGTAACGGAGAGAAAGTGTTAACAAGTCACTCAGCTTCTCTTCTCCTATTATACTAAAATACACCAAAAACTTAAAAATAATAAATAAAAAGACATATATTATCAAAACAAACATTAATTTGTCAAAATTATAATCTCATTTTAATATATATAAATATATCCAAAGCAATAGAAATCTAGCATTTATCCTCTGTAGAAGTAAACTAAAATGTATTTCAAACGGGCGCCAATGATTAACGAGCGACGTAGTCCAATCGGTGCGTTCTAAATACAAACGCGCTAATGGAAGACGAAGTAACAAGCGGCGCCTGCGCATTCAGTGTTCACGTGCTAGGGATATTACCCATCGGTATTTTTAAAATTATTATATTATTTTATAATTTTGTTTATTTTTTTTTAAATATTTAGTAAGAGAAAGAAAAACGCATTCAATAAATTACACTTTTAATTTTTCTAATTTTATATAAAGTCAAAATTACTATGCAATGGGATTTGAACTTATGTTGACTTGTCAAGATTTTATATAAGCATCCCAATATTCATTGGTTTTTATTTAAAAAAACATTAAAACTAAATATATAATCACAATAAATAGTAGTAACTTACTACTTACTATTAGTAAGATACTACTTACTACTATTTGTACTACTACGGTACTACTACTGTAGTATCAATACTACTACTGTAGTATTGAGATGTTTTGCTCATTACCAAATAAATTATTATAAACAAAAAAATACTAAACAAAATCATCTCCAATTTAACACATAAAACAAATTTACAAAAAAAAACATAAAATAGGGTAAACCAAACACACAGGCACTAGCAACACCGGTGCTCACGTTCGTACAAAAATTTATAGGCAGTTTAAGATGTTTTCGTTCTTAATTTCAGTTAGATAAACGCGCCGGTACATTTCGGCGCCTTTGCGGGTGAAATATGCCTCTCCATTAGTGTACGCGTCTCGTTTGATACATTAGAGGATCGGCCACGGATTGGAGATCTATGAAATGCTAATAATAGAGGTGAAAAAGTCATAAAAATCTTTAAATTTGGTTGTGTATTGATATAACTATATATAATATATAAACATAAATATACATTTTTTTTTTTTACTTTTACAGTAGAGTTGTCTCTTGTGTAAATAAATACATGTCTATATTTTCTATACCAATCGCATGAAGATTAATGAATCCATACTTATATTATAAATGCGAATGTCTGTGTGTTTGTCTGTCACGCTTTCACGGCTAATCTATTGGTCCGATTTAGATGAAATTTAGAATGAAAGTAGTAAAAATTACTGGGTCTAATATAGGCATTTTATTTTTTTTAAAAATCAACCTTTAAAGGGTTGAAATAGAGGATGAAAGTTTACATGAAAAATCTACACAGCTTGAACAATTGTAATGAATTTTAGGGCGAAACCGCGGGCGGGTCACTAGTTTTATATAAAAATAATTGGCCATCATGACGCAATAGAACAGGGTCTGAATGAAGACGCAATCGACTATGGCTTTGGTTCTCATTTGGAGGAATAGTAAAATTTGTAAAAAAAAATATTTCTCTGCTATGTTAAGTCAAAGAATAATATTGAGTCCTGTCACTCAACACAAAATGCCTCAAAATATCATCTCCAGGATGGGTCTCGACACTAGTTTCACTCTAAATTCCTAGATGTGTGTGAAAAAGCTTAAAAAAAAATCACAGTTTTAAAAAAAACTTTTAAATACTTTGCTTTTCTTTCAAAAGATATAAAAAATACTAAACATTTTAATTACTCACTAAGAACATACACAGATCAGGGTGGGTCAGGGTAGAGTGGCCGCGGCTTGCGGCATCTTAAGTGCGGATGGTATGTTAATTTCTAGATGACGATTTATTTGGAGTAAACGGATATAGACGTACGCTCATGTCTCCATACATCGTTTTGACGTTGGATTTGATATTGTTATTAGTGTTGAAAGTTTTAATTATCTATTTTTGGTTAGTGTTCTTTTTTAGGACAAATTAACTTTGCTTTCATTATGGTCAGGCGCCATCGTGACGAAATGGGACAGCGTATGACTTTAAACGATTGGTTATGAATACGACTCCGATTTGGAGGAATATTTCATATATTTGCAGTTCTACGCACAGGTAAGATTGCGCGACGTTAATTTCCGTCACCCACCACGCAATATTGATGTCAGAAGAAAAACGGAGAACGGGGTATCATTAGGATTTCTTTAACTATCGCACTATGGAAGAAATGGCGTAAAATTGCTTAAATTTTTATTAATTGTTATTATTTCATGTGTCAGCATATTTCTATATTTTATTTTAAGAACACGTACATTTATTAAATATAGCATAAATCCTTATTTATTACTTTTCAACCACTCTTAATATATGAGCTTATATAAAAAATAAGTGTTACCGTTCATAATATAAAAAACAACGAATGACATTCACATTTCACGACAAAAAACATCTAAACAACCAAACGCAACAGGTGTCTAAATCATTACACTAACCCATAAATAGCAATAAAATCATTCAAATGTATGAAGAAATGGGCATATGAGGCGTGAATACCCACTGGCGTATATAGAGACATCAAATTTATTTCACTTTAATAAACGCAAATACAAATGCAAATGTAGTCTAAACAAATTTATTGCCCCTTTTTGAATATAAAATTCAAATCTCTAACCGGGGGTTGATAATACTGACATGATGTTGTTAGTATAATGGTAAAGGATAATGATTTAATAATTATTTTAATATTGAAATTATTTTGTCACGTAAAATAATATTTATTAACATAAATACAAAAAATATAAGTTCTTCTTTAACTACTAAAAATATAATAAAAAAATATACTTTCTTGTTTGTCTTGAACAAGATTATTACGAAAAAAATCATAAGAAAAGGCAAATGATCAATCAATCAATTCAATAAGGCAAAATAATAAAAAAAACTCAGTTTCAAAGTACACTCAAAAATTCTAAATACATGACATATTTACATATGAAAAAGGGGGCGGAGAAAGTCGAGTAATCCGGATAAGTAATTCTCTCTGAGTAAGTAATGCGTTGATAAATGAAATTAAATCGCACAAACAAGTGCTGCCATTCGGCCCGCGGCTCCCCTTTCATGCGGCGGATTCTATGAGGTTAGTGAGGTGGTAAGAATTTTATTTAAAATAAAAAAAATATAAAATCTTCTTTCAGTAATGCATAGTATATTGATCATAGTATGTATATTCAATAATTTTAAAATTTCCAAAGGTAAAGAAGTTGAACGCAATAAAAACGCTTGTTTAAAAATATATATAAGTATCTTGTGATATTGTGAAGAAATGTCATTTTTACAGCTTTACATAGCATAGCTGAAAGGTTAAGAGATCCTAGAGTCATATCACTCTGTTCTACTCTTTCAAACGGAATTTGATACATAGCATGTTGCTGTGCACGACTTGTGCAAGAGTAGGCAGAGCTCAACGCCGCGTTTTGTCTTACCAAAACACAAAAAAATATATACGAGCACAACTGAGCGAGTTGATACCATATACAAAATATACCTATACACAGAAAAATTAACAACAACTAAATACATCGACATACACTCCCAACTACACAAATCCATCACTATGAAAATTTTGCAAAAAGCACAACGCATCTCGACATGTGGGCAGCAATCTGTCGCTACTACTTCACTCTTCCCTCTCACTTTCACACACAAGCCATACATATATCCATCCTTGTCGCACACCCTTGCACATTCCACCCCACGCCACTCTGTCGCAAGTACTTAGATACGCGATAATCGCTAGTTCGAGTATTGGATTGTTTTCGATTGTCCGATTCGATTACGGGGGTCAAAAAAGTCGATTGTTTTCATTCAATTACACGTCATATGTCACAGATAGCACATGTGACCGGAAAAATGGATGCACATGCCTAGTAGAGATCAAATGTCGTGAAGGTTTTTCCACATTTTCATCTCTTCACGAGCCAGAGAAAACCCGTACTGCATATTCCGTCCGAATTTCTGAACATTGCGTATTAAATTGCGAAACTCAACCCCGAGAATTCTCTTGTACACCAGATTATTTTTCATTTCACTTACAAAAATAATTAATTTATAAAAAATAATAATAATTGGAATTTAAAAACCATCAGTAGTATACATGCTGAATATTATCGACCTACAATATTTTTTTTCTTTTTTCTAATTGATTCTTTAAAACCCATTCCATAAAGAACAAGAACATAACCAAACAAGAAATCGAATTCACGACCTAAAAACAAAGAAAACAGATGTACCACCACTTAATTATAAGGGCGTAAAACATTTTTTATTTGTATCTTAACAGTAAATCTTTAAAATAAGCTCGACTGAACTCTCCAATCTTTGAGTAAGCCCGCTAAGAGTCGTGCGAAAGCGCATCTGGCGGTAACACTTTGAAATGGCTCGTAAGCTAAATTGGGGATGAAATATGGGGTACATTGATTACAGTATTGTTAAAATACACCTAAACTAACTAGCTTTTACTCCCAGCCCTGTTTATAGAATAATTATTGATTTGTTTGTACTACATAAGTAAATTAGTGGCCAGTCGTGGCCCAGTGGCTCAAGTGTGTGACTGTAAACGACTGGTTGTGGATTCGATTCCCACTCGAGGAGTGGAAATATTTAATATTTCCATTTTCTTCGCTCTGGTGCCGAGGTAAAGAGCGCCGTTAAGTTCCGCCACTTAACACGCAATGCCTCCGAATTCGGCGGAAAGTGGGGAACGGAGTGTCTTAACACTAGGTTCCCTCTGTCTACCCTGGATACAGCGTGAAACTATAATAAAAAAAAACATAAGTAAATAATAAAAAAAAACATAAGTAAATTTATCATCATCACGCTTTTCCCGCAATGCCGAATAGGTAGAGAGAATCTAGTATTAAAAAAAAAAACATTTCCCTCGTTCAAAGATACTGTGTATTGTCAGTGGCAGAACTCAACACCGTGTTTTGTCTTTACTTCCTAAGCAAAGAAATGAAAATTTATATACCCTCATTCTGGATGGGAATCGAATCTACAATAATCGCGTGTACGTCAGATGCTGTTCCATTGCGCCTTAATGGTTTCATTCTCATTATTATTTCTAAGCGTTCTAATCTTTAATATAATTTTATACAGCTCAAAAGTATATAAAAAATAAAAAAGAATGACGTTTTAATAGTATTTATATTTAAAAATATATATAAAATACAAAAACACACTTAATGATTGTTTACAACACAGTATAACCATTATGGCACTGAGCGCAGCGGGACATCGATTAAGATGTAGGCTCAAATAGAGGCGGAGTGTGATTATATCGTGCTATTTATTTACGAATAGGTACACTTGGATTCTTAGGGTTATATTGTGAAAATGTATGTATATTAAATGAATATCATAAATTATTACACATAATAGTATGTGTTTCACATACACTTTTATATAAAATGATGTACAAGTTGCTATGGAAACGCATAATTTACGCAACAACGAGGTTAGTAGTACTTTATAGTTAGTACAACTTTATGGGCACTTCTTAATATTTACAAGTATACAATACTAAATTAATAAAACTAGAATGTCTATGCACACATATTCGAAATAACTAGGCCGATTTGAATGAAACTTTTTTGTTTCATTACAAGCTTAAAAAGCTTAGTTATGCAAGACTCCGGTAAATAGGGATTTGAACTCACACTCGTAATGAAGTCGGTAGAAATTGCGCCACAATAGCGACTTTTTCGACTAACTCATTATGTGAAAATCGATATATTATAATTGCTCTCATGGTACCATATTGCATATTGGGTATAAACTCTCAAATGCAGACTTCACCAGTTGGTCATTCACCCACCACTCCAAAAATCGGACAATCTTTTCTTCAAATAACAAAGAAAAAATATATTATTAATAGATTCTCCACTGCAAATAAAACCCTTACAGTGCAGTACAAGAGCACAGCGGGCCGTCGATTGAGATGTTGGCACAATAGAGGCGTGTTAAGTGATTTGATTTATTACGATATAGTTATTCGGCTACTAGTATTGCTTAACGAGTGTTTTCATCATTATAACTCACTGTTTTTTTATTTTTATGAATCTCTCTGCTTACAATAAGAAAGAGAGAGAGAGAATTTAATATAAAGAATAATATATTTTTAGAAACTTTTTACAACATTTTAAACGCTTCAATTTTTTTTTCATTACCAAATATTATTTTCTGTTTCAGCTTCACGCCTTTTCCCACAAAGCAGGATGGGCAGAAGGAACCTAGTGTCAGGATATTATTTCTCAACCTTCCACCCAAACTTGAGACACTACATATTCAGTCGTAGAAATCAACGCCGCGCTTTCTTAGGAACCAGAGCAAAGAGATGAAAATAATTATAATACTACATAATCATTCCCGACATGACAGAATCCAAACCACAACCTTCGCGTTTACAGTTAAACGCTGTCCTGCTGCCGTCCTTAATTATTATTTTTAAAATAGACCTTGTATCCGACCACATTTTTTTTTTATGGAATAAAGGAGGCAAACGAGCAGAAGGCCCACCTGATGTTAAGTCGTACCTTCGCCCATAGACATCCACAACATTAGAGTTGTAAATGCGTTGCCAGCCTTAGGGTGTAGGACAGAAGGAAAGAGGAAGGATGGGAATGTTGGGGATAGGGAAAGCTGGCTTACATGCCATCGAACCAGAACACATCTTCAGATATTTGGCGGTTCGTCTTTGATATGATAGTGGTCGCGAGCCAGTCGGAGAACGAATCTCCTACCACCAAGCTACTGGGTTACCCGCCTTTTACGGGACGCTACCCAGCGGCGGAAGGGAATTGTATTCTTAACCCGACCCCCCACGGGTAAAAACTCTGCATGGTAAGCAGAGGGAACCAAGTGTTAAGACACTCCGATTTCAACTTACCGCCGAATTCTGGAGAAATTACGTGTTAACGACACCAGAGCCAAGAAAGTGAAACATGTATTAAAAATTTCAAATCCTCGAGTGAAAATCAAACCCACAACCATCGTGTTTAAAATCAAAGGCTATCTTCCTGCTAAACAATATCCTCAAAAAATTTAAACTAGTTTTAAATGAGATTTTCTCATTAGCTACATACATTACAATATAAATTTGTAACTGCCGCCTTCAGCGGGGGTCACGCAGTCACGCTCGCTCCCGAGTGTATACAAGGAAACCGCATTTGAGGCACACGCGTTAAACTACTTATGTGATATATTGCTTTATATAGCATAATGCTTGTGGAAATATTTTAAAATAACATTAATTTAATTTAGTTTTCATATTTTATGCGATAAAGTTAATGTCAAACAATTTTAGTCAAAATAAGAAGTTCCAAGCTTCATTTTTTGAACGTCAAACCGTTTACCACCGGTTCACTAAATTTAATACCTCAGACCTGAAGAATCGGCGCAAGAAACTCAGCGGGACTTTATTTTTAAGTAATTGTTATACCTATACACATTTATTGCAGACAGTGATACTTTTGAAATAGCCTGGAGCGAGCATTTCATTCCCAAGGCGTGTTATCATTAAATAATAATAATTTAGTGTAACATGAAGGAATTTCAAGAAACTGTATCTTAGTGTTCGCTTACATTTTCTAAAGAAGCTACCAAGCAAATGATATTATTACATGGAAGTAAAAAAAACAGTAATTTCGGCTGCATCAAGAAGAATGCATTATTTTTTTAATTAAGAGTCTTAGATAATAATATCTTGTTTATCTCAACAAATACGTTAAGCTTAAATATGTAAACCAACGGAGAAGCGAGTCACTCCCAACACAAGTAACCTGGATTACTTACTATGAAGTCTTGTTGATTCTACTTATAAAAACTTTTATACGAATATTTTTTTTTATTTATCAACGTACGTTTATCATATAAAAACACCGTAAAATACAGGGAATGGAGTATTTTATCAATAAATTCTATCTAATGTACTGGACAACTGTCAACTGTCAACTATGTATATGTGCAAAAGTATAGAAAATGTTCCGCTAGCGCATCTTTTAATTGTTTACTTAAGTAACGTTTACGTATAAGTTTGATTTTTTTAATTCGGGAACAGCTTATTTTAATGCAATAATCCCGTTAATTTTGCCGCCATTTTAAACGCAATATCTAGATTTTCGGGCAGAAACTGTAGAACGGAGGGTCTTAACACTCGTTTTTCTCCGACTATCTTACTATTTAAAAATGGAAAAAAAATGTAAATGATTGTAGTAAATCGATGTAAATTTACTAAATCATTTCCATCTTTAAAATAAGTAGAGACAATATATCCGTATTGTGTTAATATAGCTGAGCCAGCATATTAGTCTAAATCCTTGGGCATTAGTCGATACCAAACGTTTGTTTATACGGTAGATGTTATTAAGTAAATACCAATAATTAATGCCCTATTTTATTAAATATAATAATCGCGGCCCGTTCGCGGCTTCGCCGCGTTATCTAAGTAGCTGTTTCGGTATATTGCAACCATCGGGGTTAGAATTTTGAAAAATAAAGTGGCCTATATTTAATCTTGGATTATCAACTATATATATGCTAAAAATTAATTACAACCAGTCAAGCGGTATAGATTTTTCATATAAACTTTCGTTCCCTATTTCAAGCCTTTAAAGGTTGATTTTTGAAAAACTAAGTAGCCTATGTTAGACCCAGTCATTTTTACTACTTTCATTCTAAATTTCACGTGAAAGCGTGACAGATAAACACACAGACGTTTACATTTATAATATAAGTATGGATTCCAATAATATGTAATACATATATGGAGAATACAACAGTGAAAACCAAAAATTATACTCCTCCTGCAGCTAAATTTCCACAACAAGACTCCCAAAGCATTTCCCATCATATAACAAAGCAAACATATACAAAATTCTCAACGAACACACAAACACAATGAGCCAGTACAAATGACAGTAACTAATCTAATTATACGAACGTAAACAATTATTATAATTATTCTGCACGCGTATGTTAATTACTTACAGAGATATAGGAAGATAGTGTGAGTTGTCTAAATACAAAGTTTGAAAAGCTATTTTAAACTTTATGTAACAGGAAATAAGGTGCAATTTGCGTTTTATGTTTATTTACGAAAAGTTTAAACAAGTGATTCAATTACTAAGGTTTTATGATTTAGATTTTCTTGTGTGTTTATTTTTTAATATGCAGAATTATTTAATAAGTATTTTTGTTTTTGGGAGTGTATATTTTATTTTTATTTAGTCCGTTGTCCTACATAGTGAATAACTTAGGAGAGAACCTAGTGTCCTGTCACTCCACTCTCTTCTCCGTATTTTAGGACGTTAAATACGAATCAAAGCCACAAACAATGAGTGTTTACAGTCAGGTCGAATAGACTGGGCCATTGCATCTGTATAATATATATGCCTCCTATTTTTTTTTCTTACAATATTCGAACATGCACATATAATAAAGATAATACATCAAGATAACATGAAATAATTAAAATAAACTTTATAAAACAAGAAATCAACACTAAAGATATTTTTTTTTTCTATTCTATCACACAGTTAAGAGGCCATTGATGAGCAGCAAGAACAACATAAGAATACGCAATTGGTGTGTTTGATTCTCACCCATTTGCATTTACATTTCTTCCGTTCTAGTAAAACAAAACGCAGCGTTAAGTTCCGCCACTATACACACAATTTCTCAAATTAACGAAAAAAGATAACATTTTACAAGCCAAATGGTTTAAAATCAACAATTCACCATTCCTGTCTACTATATACAGTCTCAATGACATATCCCTTGCAAGTGACAGACAGCAGGACACTGGGGACACTGGGGACGGTAACCGAACCGACTACCCTAGAGGATGACACGCCACGCGACCTGTCACATGTGGGCACACCGCAACGTTAAATAAGTTTTATTTGAACAAAAAATTATAACCGAATTTACTATTGCGTGCGATTTGCGGTGAAAATTAGTGGTGTATGATCGTTTGATGCGATGAGAATCAAAGATGATATTATTTCGTACGATTTGGCTTGACTTTGAAGCGCATTTTTTGGGTGTAGTAAGACAGAAGATAAGTTACGTAACTTAATCGCAATGCTTCTCTTTCTGCACGAAAAGTGGAGACTGGAATTCCATAACACTGCCTTCTCTTTGCTTAAACTAGAAGAAGCGTAGAAATAATAAAAAAGTACTAATCATGTACTTATAAACCAAGATATATGAGATACTTAGTATAAGCGCAAGTGAGTGAGACATATTACGCTTTTTTTTCACTATATGTAATACTAGGGGCCCGCTCGTGGCTTTGCCGCGGCAACTACCTAGCTGTTTCGTTATATTGCAAGCTCTCGAGGGTGGATTATTGAAAAAGAAAGTAGCTTATGTTTTACCTTGGATTATCAACTATATCTATGCCAAAATACTTTACAACGGTCAACCCTTGTAGATTTTTCATATAAACTTTCATTCCCTTTAGAGATTGATTATTGAAAAAATTTGTAACTATGTTTGGCCCAGTAATTTTGACTATTTTCATTCTAAATTCATCCAAATCGGACCAGTAGATTAGCCGTGAAAGCGTGACAGACAAACACGCAGACATTCGCATTTATAACATAAAGTAATGGTATGGATTAAAGTATCTGAATTCTGAATTTGTAAAAAAATGTATTACTTATTCATATTCAGCCATTTTCACAGACAAAAGTAATAAAAACGGAGAGAAAATTTAGCATATCATGCTCTTGTTAGTCACTAGTCACTATATTCTATAACAGTAAGAATACACAAAATATTAAAAGAAGTGACATTAAATATTGTATGTAATTTTTAAGCAGCAAAATCGATGCTTTAAAGTAATACTATTAAATAATATTTTCCTATTGTGATTAAAGAATAAAAAATATAATATAATTTCAAGCAAATCAATCAGGTGATGGTTAAAATAGCTTTGTAAAGTTTTCTTAGGTTTAATACAAGTATATATATATATATATATATATATATATATATATATATATATATATATATATATATATATATATATATATATATATATATATAGCTTATAGTGCATACGAGTACATAGCCCATCGTGGCGTAATGTGACAGTGTGATAATGACTATATTTAATTTCTTTTCATTTCCCCGCTCTGGGGACATACCAGAGTATCGCCATTCAACAAGCGAAGTCTCGGATTCGGATGGAAAACAAAAAACGGAGTGTCTTGACACTATATTCTCTTTCCTTTAGCGGAAAAACGTGTAAAGCTGACGAATATACGGGTTATTACAAGTTACTAAGAAAAAAAGAAAATATTTTCTTAAAAACTAACAATTAAAAACTAAACACTTTTTGAGGTCAGTCGTTACTCACTCAGTTTTTTTTTTTTTTTTTTTTTTTCGTTACTTACTAGCCTAAAGTGTAACTTAAACACGACTAGTCATCGGTTCGATTCCCATATGGAGTTAAGATTATATTTAAATTATTCACATTTCTCCACTTTGGTGACACCAAGTGGAGACCAAGCGCAGTGTTTAGTTTCGCCGCTAAACACACAACATCACGGGTTTGGCCGGAAAAATGGAAATGGAGAGTCTTAACACTAGATTCCCTCTGCCTATCCTGCTATAGATTTTAAGGAAAAATATTCTTTTATACTAACTATAAAATTAAACACACACTATTAGACATCACCTAATTCTCTCACACCATTGCTCAGAACGCGACATATGCGCGCGTCGACTGTGAAATCAAATCAAAATATGCGATGTAAAAAAGTATGGCGACGTTATTCGCGTTAATTGCACTTGCTCCATTGCCTCTTACCCTATTATGAGAGCTGACGTTGTATTAATTGAATAAACAGCGCGCCTTTTCTGCTTTTATTGTATTAAAAATAATTATTGTAGACGTAGTCTAGTTAGTCGGTACTAAATTTAAAAAAATTGAAAAAAGACATTGATTTTCCTAAGTGTGGAATAACACTTTAAACAATGTTTAAAAAGTAAAAAAACTTAAAATTTAAAAAAAAAAAACTTTTTTAATATTTTTTTAGGTTCACGCTTCTAGCATAGCATGAAAATTAGACAGAGCCTAGTAATTAGATACTTCGCTTTCCATGTTTCACTATCCATTAGCCACAAAATGGCCTCCATGTAAATATTAACGTAAATATTATAAAATAATTGTCTAAATAACAATCTTCCTATACATAGCTATATAAAACCTAGCCGAAGCTATTAAGCGTAGAAAACTGCTTGAAAAGTTTGACATGTAGATTTCTTATCGTTTTGGAAGAACGACAATCTAGCTTTTCTCTATATTTTGGGAGAGTGAGAAATAAAGAAAGAGAAATAAAGAGAAAAAGCGGAGAAAGAAAAACGGAACCGCAGTCAAAAAAAAGAATATATAAAGACATTTAAAGAAAACGTATCAAATTTGAACGCAGCGGGATTCAAATTGTTAAAAATCTCTCTACAGAGATGCTAACAACATAAATAAGTTGTAATAAAGCGTATAAGAATTTCGCCGCAGCGGATAGTAGAAGATATGGCTCAATGGTGGGAACGCCTGAACGGTATTAAAGACGCGCGGGTTCGAATCCCGCTGCGTTCAAATTTTTATACGTTTTCCTTAAATGTCTTTTTCAATTTTCTTAAGTGTGGAATAATACTTCAAAAAAGTTTAAAAATATAACATTTTATAGTTCACGACCAGAAATTGCAAAACTAATTTAAATTTGAGTTCTTTATAATATTTTCTAGAATTATTATATATGTAAAACAATAATAAACCTAAACACACACCATCCAAAACATAGTAGGGTAAACGCACCAACAAACGTCACCTGCCATTAAATCGAGCGCGCATCATTGACAAAACCCAAATTGAATGCGCTCCCCCCGCCCTAGCGCGTCCGTCCGTCCGTGCCTCTATTGAATAAATATTGTTTCTCGAGTATTGAGTTATGTTGTTCTACTGGGGAAGCTGTCTATGACGAGAAAAAGCTCAAATTATATGCATAATACATGCGTTTGATATTTTTTTTGTTATTGTTATTGTAGTAAATATGTTATAGTTAAGTTTGAAAGGCTCTATCAGTCATTTCTTAACAAGTGATGATAATAATTGTGTCAGATTAAACAAGAGAGCACGTATTAACATAAAATATTTTAAAGTTTCTTTATCTTAATTAACAAAAAAGTAACTTTGAACATACACGATAGAACTTTAAAATAGTTATTTATTTACATTTAATAGAACATATGTATATTAACTTTATTTAATAAATAATCTACCCCAAAGGATGTCAAGTCAATAATATATATGACTGATGATACTAAGCTAGGACTACGTTATTATATTATAACACAATCAATAATTCATGCAAAAAATTGCACTTTTAGGCAAGATTTGGTTATTTTTTAGTTTATAAAGACATGATGACTAATTGAAATTTTTTAAAATCAGTACAATTACGATTATTTTCAACAAAGATATATTCTAAAAAGAGAACAAATAATGCGAGGTAATGCCTTGCAATATATTTTACTATTCGCAGGGAACCTAGTGTTAAGACACTCCGTTCCCCACTTACCGCCGAATTCGGAGGCATTGCGTGTTAAGTGGCGGAACTTAACGCCGCGCTTTGCCTCAGTACCAGGCGAAGAAAATGGATATATTAAATATTTCCACTCCTCGAGTGGGAATCGAACCCACAAGCAGTCGTTTGAAGTCACACGTCTGTGCCACTGCGCCACGACTGGCCCTGACTTTATTAAAATTTAACATACTATGATAAAGTTAAATCACACACGTCGCTCGCTCCCTAACTGCCGAATGTGAGAAGCTTGCGCTAATAAAAAACAAATATTGGTATATCAAATAATCATTGAACCATCAGTTTTAATAAATTAAAAGTGTCCTCGTTAAAATTGTTGTCCAAAAGGTTGGGGTGGTAATAGAAGCGTTTTTAGACATAAAATTATTTCATACAAAATATTAAAGAAAACAATATAAATAATCCAATATAAAATATTATACAGCAATAATATGTTATTTAAAAGAAAAAAATATTTTTAAGTTACTGAAGTACAAAGTGAAAAAATCATCATTTTCTCCTCTCTATATGGACAAAAAATGAAGAACGAAGCTATGTATTAAAAATACTCTCTGGTCACACGTTAAATTTAAAAAAAAAATTACATGTATGTGTACATATATGGCCAGTCGTGGCCCAGTGGCTCAAGCGTGTGACTGTAAACGACTGGTTGTGGGTTCGATTCCCACTCGAGGAGTGGAAATATTTAATATTTCCATTTTCTTCGCTCTGGTGTCGAGGTAAAGCGCGGCGTTAAGTTCCGCCACTTAACACGCAATGCCTCCGAATTCGGCGGAAAGTGGGGAACGGAGTGTCTTAATACTAGGTTCCCTCTGCCTACCCTGCTGTGTGCGGGATACAGCGTGAAGCTATTTTTTTTGTACATATACCAATTGATAGCAAGGAGTAACTAACTATAACTTTCTGGTTAATTCCATTTAGACGAAGTTCCGGGGAAAACTATTAAAAAAAACGCTACAGTACGCTACCGCTACAAGTAACACCATACGCGAGGGCCGCTCAAGCACCGCAGGACGGTACCAATCTCAAATTGAGAGAACATTTTAATTTCGCAATTGGTGGGCGTGACGGTCGGACGACATGCTGTCTAATTATAATGCGGCTCATTGGCTTTTTGATAATCAAAAGCTGGGGACCAAAATACGCTGACTTACGTCTGTTATTGTTTGCTTTGTCCTCTGGTGCTCGGGCTTACGGGGCTGAATAATTAAAGTATTGGAAATTCAATGTTTTTGTGTAATTATTATTGATGACAACGTAGTTTGTATGGAATCGCTTAATTCTAGGATGTATATGGTAATTTTCGAAATTTAAAATATCGTTTATTCAAATAGACTTCTGAGCAAAAAACTACCAACGGCTCAGAAGGCAGTTCTGCTAAGAAGAGCTACAGAGAAATTCAACAGATTCAATTGATCATTTTAAAAATAAATGTTATAATTACAAATAGTAACCTACCCGCGTTAAGCTCAAGTTAGATTACTTCCACAAATGTTCGTCCATTTAATATTCTTCTACACAATAATAAGGTTTGCTTATTAAATTAGTTTGTACAGTGACTAATTTAACTAAATTTCTGCATTGTTAAATCTATTGGTAAATCTACAGGTCCTGGAAACAGTTACATAAGATCTACAGCGGCCTTAGATTCCGCTGATTAGCATATAAAACAAATGGAAAATTGTGACCAAAAGATTTTTTGGGTCCCTATGACGTAATCAAAGACTTGAGAGAGAGAGAAAGAGAATGCAAACGTAACAACGAATAAACTTATAATTCATTTAAGAAAGTGTCAATTTCAATTATTATATACTTAATCAAATTATGGAACGGTCTTGTAAAATAATTCGCCAATTGGATATTAGTTATTTAGGAGACCGTACAGGAGGACGTAAGCATTAATATTATGTATATTTTCTAAATTTGTTACTCACGAACCGAAGTTATTTATCAATAGATACATATATGTAAATGAAATAGTTAAACATAAAACGTATAGCAAGACACAACACAACGTAGGCAGAGAGAACCTAGTACCTTCACATTATCAGTCCTTCACTCTCTGCCCTATTAAAAAAAAAATACACGTTGAATTGTAGAACTTACTACACTTTATATTATGAAACCCACAACCCATCATATCCCATCCGGAGCCACCTAAAATAGTAATATATATATGTGAAAGAATACATAGAATAAACCCAGATCAAAAGCACTCCATATTCTAAGCTTCACGCAGTACCCCCGCACACAGCCGGGTAGCCAGATTGAACCTAGTGTTAAGACACTCCGTTCCTCATGCACCGCCGAATTTAGGAAGCTTTGCGTGTTAAGTAACGGAACTAACTAGCTTAACCTCGACAACAGACCGAAGAAAATGTCTCTCGGGTGGGAATCGAACCTACACTTTATGCCCCCAAGCTACAACTAGCCTCAAAAACAGCTAAAAAACCAATAATACCAACGCAATTACAGACGTAAAAGGGTACAAGTAAGTATCGAAAGCTCTCGATCGTTCACAATAGAGGCGAGCGGTGGAATTGTATTAAGCACTCGATTCAATTACCTCTTAGCTCGATAATGGCATTATGCTCTTAGCGATGTGTCTGAGATTTCAAGTGAAAAATGAGGAAAAAGTGCTTTTAGTACTCGATTTTTTGGTACGATTATAATTTTTCTTGTTTTATTGAAGGCTAATGTAGTATTGAAAACAATAAAAAAAATATCCAAACTTATAGAAAATTGGAAATATGTGATTTTGCTCTCGCTTCATTCGTGTAAAATTAAGCACATAGTACAACAAGTACTCAAGTCTTTTTCAAGATTCTACTAAAGAATTCTAAAATAAATTTAATCTTAACATTTTACAAAAAATGATAACAGTAATCACAGTTAAAATTTAACAAACACATAAATATTGACTATATATTAATTTTTTACTCTAATATCTCTCGCATTTTAAGAATTTGTTAATAAGCCAACGCGTTATCCATTTTCTTATTATTTAACAGTTATTGCAAGAAACACAATAGCAAATTTCACTTTTCTTTCTAGACTTAAGAAAAACATAACAAATAAGAATTAATATTCACTAAGATGGGATTTAAACCCAAAAACACCAGGTCACAATTAACCCATCTGCACATCGATAATCTTATTTTATTTATATATATTTTATTTACATAATTTTTTTTATTTGCATAAAATAAAATTACCTGTTTAATATTAATTCGTATTTAAGTAAGAAAAGAACGGAGAGTCCAAACACTAGATTCTCTATCCACTTCTATAAGAAAGAAACGCGTAAAGCTACAAAAATATAACCAAAAAGGAAATGAATCGTAAATTCTCATACAAAAGTATCATTTTAATGGCTTTAGACCTTAATTATCGCTTCTATGTATATAATCGCAAATACTACTAATAGTGTATTCGATAGTGTGCCGGGAGCGAGTTAAATGTATCCGATTAATCGATAATCACTTGTAATCTAGCGATTATTGATACATCATGGGGTCGCACAGAGTAGTTCATGTAATACGAGTATGCTATTTTACTTTTGTTTTCATATTATTTAAGAAATATATACAAATGTTAGAAATATATATTTTATTGGCTATTTTACGCACATGTATACCCCTAGACGATCTTTACGTTTATATTCATTGTACAGAAATTTTCTTACAGTTTTTTAATATGTACCTACGAGAATTGAAAACATATGACATAATTGCTATGTAGGTAATTGGACGCTATCGTTGAAAGCTTAGAAAGCGAGTCTATTAGGAACATTTAGATATTGTTTTTAGTTTGATTTAAAAGTAACTTGTAAGAATATATTTTTGAATTTTAATTTGCTTAAAGTCGCAATATATTATAGTTATAACAGTTGATTGAATGATTACATTTAAATGTTTCCGGTCTAGTAACTAAGAAAATGTTCGACATTGAGTTTCGCTACTCAACACGCAATCTCTCCATTTTAAGTAGAAAATAGACGACGGAGTGTCCTAACACTAGGTTCCCTCTGACTACTGTGCAGAAAAAAGGGTTAAATTCATCTTAGCTTAAGTTTACATCGCCTACGCTTCAAATTCATATATCCAACCAAATCCGACCAACATACCAAAACAAAACAAAAATAAAAAAACATATATAAATAAACAAATAAATAAAATAAAATACACAATAATTTCTACTCTGTGCACGGTACACAATAAGGAAAGTGCACCCATATGTACACAATGGAGTTACGTCGCTGTCACACACATGCTCCGTAACGTAAATATACTACACTTCACCGAAATACGGATTATTATTGTGAAAATTTTGATTTTTAACTTGACTTAGATATATATAATAAATAATATTACATTATATTATATATTTTGTAGGGGCCAGTCGCGGCGCAGAGGCACAAAGTGTAGACTGTAAAGCGACTGCTTGTGGGTTCGATTGTCACTCGAGAAGTAAAAATATCGACGAAAGACTCCAAATTCGGCGGTGCGTGGGGAACGGAGTGTCTTAACACTAGGTTGCCTTTGCCTACCCTGCTGTGTGCGGCATACAGCGTGAAGCTAAAAAAAAAGTTTATTTCTCTGCCGTGAAACCCAAGACTTTTAGCTCCGCCACTAAACACTCAATATCTCCATTTCGAGCACAAATTAAAGAACGGAGTGTCTTAACACTAGATCCTTTCTACCTACCCTGCTTTGCGGGAAAAAGGCTTAAAACACACGTCTTTCTAATATAATTCCATATAAACTTAACACGTCAGAAAAAACAATGAACCGTGAAAGTAAACTACAACAAAAGCCTGTAGTAAAAACATGTGTAGAATATAATTAAATGGGACTTTTGTGAAGTTTAATGGGGAGTTAATTTTTTTATTTGTATTGACAGATTTCTGTTTTTGTTCTAGTGACGTAATAGAGGGGGTAGTGTTTTTATTTAGATTTTATAATATTATGATTTAACTATGTATAAATGGTTGGAAAGATGGAAATTATTTATACATCTTAGTAAGATCTTTTGTTTTCGCAATTATTACACACCAGCGGCCCGCTCGCAGCATGAACTACGTAACTATTTGGTTATATTACAACCCTCGGTGGTGGATTTTATAGCGGTTTAGATTTTTCATATAAACTTTCATCCCCTATTGCAACATTTAAGAGACCGGTAGATTAGCCGTAAAAGTGTGACAAACAAATCGACAGACTTTCGCATTTATAATATAAGTATGGATTTTAAAATAAAACTATTGTTAACTGGATTAATCGCGTATATTTTTGGTATTCGGATACATTTTTAGAACACCTCACGTTTAGAACAATTTCAGTAGCCCGTGGTCACAGGTAGATTTGTCTACCTGTATTTTCGAATATCAATAATATACGATTAATCCGGTTAAAAATTGTTTTATTTCAAAATCTTCAGGCTTTTTCCCTCATAAGAATATTCTTCCCCGTAAGAGAGAGCTTAGTGTCATAACATATTGTTATACTATAACAAGTAGTGGCGAAACTCCACGCGACGCTTTCTCTTTGGTACCAGATGGAAGAAATTTCTAACATATCTGGATACTTTGAAACTTTTATACGCTTGTTGTAACAATTTTTTTAATGTTTTAAACGTTCTGTAAAAAAATAATTAATAAATATAATCAAATTTAAGAAAAAAAACATTTTCTAAGTGTGTGTTAAAAATGTAAAAAAATATTTAAAACTAACGGTTACTTCTTGCAAATTTCATTACAAATATCTTTGGTAAATCAATAAACACAATAGCAAAGTATATGGGAAGTTAGAAAAGCATCAAGCCCTGTGTTCGAACCCTCCACTATGAAGGGCGAGTGTGCTAGTGCATTAGACAAATTAAATTATTTTACACACTGTGTGTCTATTAACATTTAATACATAATTGTATATACTATATACTAACATATATACAGTGAAATTAGGAATAGTTTCATATAGTTAGTTATGTATAACAAGGTCCTACCTATCAGAGAGAACCTGATCTTAAGGCACTCCGTTCTCCCACTTTCTGCCCAAAATCGAAATATTATGTGTTTAATAGCAGACTTCAACATTGCGCTTTACCTCGGCTCCAGAGCGAAAAAAATGGAAATATTACATATTACAATTCCTCGACTGGGAATCGAACTTTCAACCAGTCATAGTCATATTATGCCAAATTAAGAAAATGTTTATATGATATAACATACATATGTTAACCAAATGGGGCACAGAAAAGAAAGGGTGTAGGAAGCTTAAAATATACTCGTATGCGTAAGATATCCTATCTTTCAAAAGTGCTCTAGTGATTGTAAAAAATATTCCTAAATCCTCAAATTTGTACTATATTAAGCTTTGAGACCTATAAACTAAAAATGTATGAATGTAAAAATTTCATTATTTATAGTAATAAAAGAATAAATAATCAGTACTACATATGACGTCGACTGCTTAATACATATGATGGTTAGTCACAAGAGTCAAGTATTTGTAACTAAACGTCATATTTCACGTATAAGTAAAAGCAATGGGTGCAACAAGTACCTATTATTAAAACATAGGAAAAAATAATAAAAATCATTTCCAATAACGATTATTTCTGGTTCTTTTTTACTTTTCGCTTGGGAGCAGGACAAAGCGCAGCATCGAGTTCTGCCATTGAATACTCAATGTCTTGAGACTACGTTATCACTGACCCTGCTATATCGGAAAGAGCAAGAAGCAGTTTTTACCCGTGGGGGGACGGAATACAATTCCTTCGCGCCGCTGGGTAGCGTCCCGTAAAAGGCGGGTAACCCAGTAGTTTGGTGGTAGGAGATTCGTTCTCCGACTGGCTCGCGACCACTATCACTGTCAAAGACGAACCGCCAAATATCTTATGATGTGTTCCGGTTCGATGGCATGTAAGCCAGCTCTCCCTATTCCCACCATTCCCATCCTTCCTCCCTCCTTCTGTCCTACATTCCCAAGGCTGGCAACGCATCCACAACTTGAATGTTGTGGATGTCTATGGGCGAAGGTAACCACTTAACACCAGGTGAGCCTTCAGCTCGTTTGCCTCCTTTATTCCATAAAAAAAAAGCAGTAATTTAACTTAGCTGTAGACAAAGTAATGATTTATAATATTAAATTGTTATAGTAGCACCTAAAAAAAAACGCGGCGTTGAGTTCCATCTCTGAACACCTCGATATCGAGCGATGGGCTAAGAACAAAGTGTCTTGACACTAAATTCTCCCTACCATATAAAAAAGCAAGCCTAAACACAAAAACAAACTTCCAATACTTCAAATACTTACAATTTCAGCTAAAACATTGTCAAAATTGAGTTTCGTTCTTAAACAGTGTACTTAAAAATCGTAATAGCCCCCTTCGCTCTCACCCCAACCCCCGCGTGGGAGGCGCTAGTGCATTAGACAAATTAGATTATTACTAAGGTGGTGTATCTATCAAAGGAAACGTCGTGCGATACATTAACTATAACCACTAAATGTATGTATGTATGTATGACGCATCTATACTAATAAATAAAATTGGAGTGTGTGTTTGTAATATTAAAACAGCTGCTCTATACTATATGACTATATGTACATACATATGTATATAGACGATACCAAAATTATAATTTTTAAAATCTTTGTCTCTCTGTCTGTTCGTTTGTTCCGGCTAATCTCTGAAATGCCTGGATCGATTTTGACGGGACCTTCCCTGGGAACTAGCTGATGTAATAAGGAGTCACTTAGATTACTTTTATTTCAGAATTATAACTTTTCTTTGTTTAACACGCGGATACAGTCGCGAGCTAGCGCTAGCATATCATAAATTATATTCGCGTGCTTTGATGTAAAGACTAAATTGTCTTGGGAATAGACAATTAAGTGTATGCGGTCCGCTTTGATGATTTATGTACGTAGACGAATATTTATAATCGGATGTGAATATTTTTATTATATAGACAAACGATTCGTTCACGGCTTTTCCTGCGTCAACTGCAAAAAAACTATACATTAAACAGCCCCTTAAAAGTTTATATTTGAAAAATAAAAGCACCTCGTGTTCAACACTGAGTATTAGAATTATACATATATTAGGAAAATATTATAATTTCTAATTTTATCCAACATCCGTTAGACAAACCTTCATGTATGTACGCATTAAACTATAAATCAAACAATTTAAAATTTATTTTTAAATTACAACCTCAATGTTTTTAACATCATATAACTTACCAAGTAAAAATAAAATCTTCCACTAACCTTATAATCTGATGCGCTCTATTCCTCAACAAGGCGAGGATCTCTTGCTCCTCCTTCGAATCTTCGTTTTCGTCGTTGTGTAGTCGACTGGCACACAGTATGGAGTCGAGAGCTACAGAGAGACTATCAGCCAGCTGTTTAGCCAAGTCCATCTCCCTTTGATCGGATTGGAGGTCTTTTTCCTAAAAAGATGTTAAATTATTAATTTTTAGGGTAAATTATTTGAAATATAGAGGACTTTGAGATGAAGTGGAATATCGCATGAATGTAAACGCAATGGTTGTGGATTCGATTCCCATTTGGAAAAACTATTATATTTAAATGGTTTTCATTTTCTTGGTAGTAAGGCAAAACGCGGTGTTTAGTTCCAACAAGAAATTTCTTGGATTCGGGCGACAATTAAGGCACGGCGTGTTTGATACTACGGTCTCTCTGCCTCCTTAGTTAAAAAAAGATAAAGTGTAGTGAAATAAAATAAATAATACAATGCAAATTGTTCTGTGTTATATACTTTTCAAAACTACCTTTTTTTACATTTTCAATCAGTCTAGTTAGAGTTTAATACCCCACCGGGCACACTACGAGTACATCTACCATACTACATCCTATATTTTGCTATGTCGAAATCCGTACCTATACATCTTATTTCAGTTGATGGCTAAGTATCAAAAAATGAATAAAAATAAGTAAATTACTATTTCAATGTTTATGCAATACTATTTCTCACCCCCTTAGTTTATATGAAAAACCGCCATATTTAACATTACAAACATGAAATTTTATTAAGCGTTTGCAGAAATTTTACACTTAAAATATACCTTAAACATTCGTTCGTCACATTTCATGTTAGAAAATGTTATTTTTAGACTTTTCATAATATGTATATATTAAATAAATAATTATTCCAGAGTTTGTGAAAATTTACGAGTTTTTTGCATTTCTATATCGCATATTCCAAAGTGAGCTCTTTCAGAAGTCTGGTTATTCTAATCGCACGAAAATCGGTACAAACAAGCACCCGTGCCGTGGGCAACAGCTAGTTTAGTATAAATAAAATTCGACTATACGTAACAATTGCTATAAAAAATATAAAAACAAAATTAACTAGAACTGTAATAACCAATAATTGTAAACATATTAACAGATAATAAATATAAGTCCAAATAAAAAACAACCTTTAAATAATTTCCAATATACATACATCCATACATATACATATTTCTAAATAAAGGCAAAGAAAACGTAAGGCAGTGTAAAAATGCAACGCACGCCGACCATTAGACGAGGTTACGTACGTACTGTATCAGAGCGATAGCACATTAGGGAGCGAGAGCGTTTGCGTTGGGGCGAGTCACTTGCTTTGCTACTGGATGGGGTTAGTTTTAATGTATTTTGTAGTGTAATAAGTGAAATGTGGGTCATATTTATTATAACTTGTGTCAAAAAAATCTTATATAATGGATAATGTTACTAGGTATGCCAAATCACTTGAAATTTTGTCTCAGTAAAGCTTAGAAGTATACAAATACATTAGTTTTTGTTTTAGTCAAAAATATCTACTAGTTTTGATTTTATAAGCATTCAAAGTTTCGAGAATATCGAGTCCCGCTAAAAGCCACTTGACCGCTTGTGACGTCATTTTGCAACACTGTTATAGTAGGTGTAAAGGGATTTGTTGTGTTTTCGTCCGCGTAATTATATTAGTAGTCTAATAATGGTAAATATTATTCGATTAATAAAATGGATGAAGGATTCGAAAAAGGGATAATCTACTTAAAATAAATGGATTAATGGTTGCGCATTATTTATCGTGAAACAGTGATTTTGTTGCCGCCGAAATGTGAGGAATAAAAATGCAAAGTAATATAAACTTTCCGTAATGTCATAATGACGAATGCAACTCAAATACTAGAACTACCTACCTACCGTTAACCTACCTGGCTTCGTCCAGATCCGTTCAGTGAAAGATACACACACTCACAAACTTTCGCATTTATAATATTAGTAGAAAATAGGATACTACCTACGATGTATATATGGATGTGTCCTTGGTTGAATGTTATAGATTTACTAAACCTTTTTATGTTTGTGTTTTGTTTTTCTAATAAAAATGGCCTTACGTACTTAGATGTACTAAACTTTTTTATTTATTACATTTTTTACTAACATATACTAACATATGTATATAATTATTTTTATTTGAAACCGGTCATCGCCAACGGTTACTTGAACATAACCAACAGGTTATGTTAAAGTAAAAAGAGTAGGTGATGTATGTACGGTTAAATGGAGAATCACGCCAGAACACCGCGTACTTACCACACCTTATCATTGTAGTTCAGAATGCAATGAAAAGAATCAAAAGATTTTAAATGTAACTTGCGGTGATTGTGCCGCCAGAAGAGGTGGCTGTACACATATAGCATATCTATATGCTATAGCATAGCATTTTTAATGTGGCTACATCGTCGAAGTGAAGAGCCTTCAACGAATGCTACCAAGTGTTATTTGAAAAAATCTAAGCACTCAGGTATTGGTACCACGCCGAAAATGATTTTGATTTGAAGGTAAAGATTTTGGTACAAGTGGTATTGATATCGGTACATACTTCATGAAGCCGGTCAGAATGGAAAAATATTTTTGACAATGGTTTAAAACTCAGGGAACTTGAAATAAAGTGTTTTCTTTCACATTTTATATGTGAAAAAAAGAAGTTGAAAAGATATATTAGATAGATCCATTCATAATTGAATCATATCAAAAAATCCTGTGTTGATTTTGACGTCGAAACTATTATAACATTTTGTAAGAACGAAATGACGGAATCAAGGTGTTTTCAAGTAAAAGAGGGTACAACAGCTCAATCAGATCCAAATTTGTGGTTTGAGATGCGCTACGGATGTATAACAGCTTCAAAAATGCACGAAGTTGCTCAGTGTACAACAAAAGATACATAATGTAAAAATAGCAGAATCTGATCTTTTTTTTAAGTATGACTGGCTCATGATTGCTGCCTCGCCTGGCGCGCTTACTGATGACTGCGTTATAGAAGTAAAGAAGGAAAGTGTTAAAGACGTTTTAAAAAGTATTTAAGTATAATTACGACGAACGGGCGCGCGACCACGAGCGGATTGAGAGTGCCAGAATGAGCGTGTTGTAGGATGACGTCACACGTTCACCGGCCGGTTACAACTTGTTTTACTTATAACTCGGAAACTAATTGACGTATCGAAGTAATTCTTTCACATGTATTTTTTATTTTTGACATAGAATATGGAATGCTAATAATCAAAATTAGTTAACATTCTCCATTATCACATCATTGAATAGAACAAGTATTTTTAAGTTAAGAAGAAAATAACAAGTAGAAACAGAACAGTAGTCGATTAACTTCCAATTATGTTACAAAATAAATATTCTAAAGTTAAGCTTTATTTTTAAAAAAAAAGAAATAATTTTAATAATAATTTATTATATTTTGAAAGCACATAACCACACTAGAAAATTACATTAACGAAAAAAATATATTAACACCTAAAAAATTCTTTTCACTTTACAAATCATAATATAACATTAAAGTGTCGACGATTATAAATAGACCGATTCTAATACTAATTGTATTAGCCAATTTCGTACAATATGATCCAATTCGAAAAGTTGATAGCACAAAAGGAGGCAACGCGACACATAAAATCAAGATTTCGTTGTTAAAAAAAAATACAAAATTGCTTTGAAAATAACAAATTTGGCACGCATCGAGATATTATCTGATGTTGTTAGGGCCGAGAACTCGTAAACAACTAGATTTACTGCGACGCGACAAAAGCAAACAAAAAAATCAAAGATGGTGTTATCGATAAACACAATTAACACGACAACTGCGACTGTCCTCGCCAAATACGTCCTAATTAATGAAACATTATGGAATTGGAGCAAAGATTGAATGGGAATGAATAGTTTTATTTTTATATACTGATATAGTTTAAGGTGACCTTAATTATTTTGCGATTCGCAAATTTCGTGCCATATTATATAGGAGATCGTTAATAAATTTTATAATTAAAAAATTAAATAGCTTCACGCTATATCCCGCACACAGCAGGGTAGGCAGAGGGAACCTAGTGTTAAGACACTCCGTTCCCCACTTTCCGCCGAATTCGGAGGCTTGCGTGTTAAGTGGCGGAACTTAACGCCGCGCTTTACCTCGACACCAGAGCGAAGAAAATGGAAATATAATTTCCACTCCTCGAGTGGGAATCGAACCCGCAACCAGTTGTTTACAGTCACACTCTTGTGCCACTGGGCCACGACTGGCCACAAAAGCTTAATTTAATTTAATAAAATGATAAAAATTACGATGAAACATGCGTGTATGAGATAAAGGTTATTTTTTTTTATATGTATTGAGGTCATATTTCTTAAAAAAAATTGTAACTCATAAATTAACATGATGATGATGTTAGGTATTAACTTTTTTATTTTACGTTTTTTCCTGCGCCGTCATACAGAACATAGTATCAAGATGTTTATTTTGTTAGTATTAGTGATAACCTGCTTAAATAGTTAAGTGCATAAGAGGATTATATCAACCGTAGCTATTTCATACTAAAACAACATTTTTACATTTAAAATTTAAAGGTAATTCACAAACAGTTATTATGAGAAGTAAAATTTTTATACTATAAGAACCATGACACCATGTTAATCAAATTTCACAGATTAATTTAATATTTATTTATATCAGTAACACTGTTAAATAAGATCGTTTTCAAAAAGATAAGGAAATCAAGAACACCCGCAATTGACATACAGAACCAAATATCTTATGATACGAAGATATACCAAAGATAACATATCGATGGTCCAGATTTTGTCATGCGCATAAAAGCGGAATTACAAGTTATAAAACGTCAATAAAACGACACTGCCCTATTTCAATTAAGAATATGAGCGACAAAGATGACATTTTATTTAAAGTTCCAAATTTAAGTACAAACTTTGTACCGTTTATCGCAAAAATTATCTTGTCAATCAATTGGCATTTAAAATTGGTAGTTTATTAATTTCTTAAAATCGGAAACACGACGTTCCCGTAAGTATGTTACAGTTAAATTGTAACCAAAATCCTGATTCGTATAAAATAAATGACATTGATAGTTACGCTTGAAATATCTGAATATTAAAATCCCTTTATTCAAAGATATTTTATGCCTACCGGAATAGTAGGCAGGACCTAAAAACTTGTGCGTTTTATTAAAATAGATGTTTTTTATTCAATCGATAAATAAAGATAACTTTGCTGTTTGCTATTGCTATCTTTATGGAGCAGTAGAATAGAAAAGTAATATTTTAATTATAACTATTAGCAAATTAGTATTAATTTTATTATTTTTATTTAAATAGATAACGTTATCATCCAACTTATTTCCCTTTTCTTACAAAAATACACCACATATCTCACTAAAACATATTTTATTTAATAAATAAAAGAATATACAATAGGCAAGTAAAACGTGAAAGCAAACGCTCCACCTGGATGCATTAGCGCCGCTTTTAAGGCGCCCGCCCACTCACCGCTACCGGGAGCGTTCAGGGTTGACACATCAAACTTATTTATATATATAAATATTAATATTATTTTTTTCAACAGAATATTTAAATAATATACATCATAATTGTGTCTATTTAAAAAAAATGTATACATACAAGTATATTATATTAATTAAAAAACTTAACACACAAAAATAATTAACAAGTATTTTTTTAATATTTCAACTAGAATCAGAAGTATCAATGCCACATGTGTCATAGTAAAGTCGTTGTAAAATTTTATTTTATTGTTCTAATTATCCTGGCAAGACTGAAGATATTAAACTTTTTCCAGCTTCACACTTTTGAGACTGAGGATCTAGTGTCAAGGCACTCCGTTCTGCATTTTCTGTTCGAATCAAAGACATAGCGTGTTGCGAGTACAACAATTAAACGAATACAACACTGCGCATTGTCTCAACATGAAATTCATATTATCAAAAAATATAATTATTATAGGATACGGACGCGTGTGTACGAGTATGTTTTCAAGTAAAACACGGCGAGATGTCAAAATAACATAACACAATTTTTCTATATTAACAAACAATTAATAAAAAAGCGAAAAAAACAAGAAAAACACAAAAAAATATAGTAAAAAAAAAAATAAAAAATAAACATTTCATAATGCCCACCCATCCTTGTTAACGCAAAGACGCGACGTGTACTTTATATGATCGACCCGCGCTGTTTAACCGCAACTTACACACATATCACGGTATGCATATGTATATATGTATGTATGTTTGTATGTAGTTTGTATGAGATAATATAACATATTTTAATATACAAGGTCAGAATAACTATATTTTTTATAGCACGCGTAAACAAAACTCTAATAAATTTTGAAAAAGTGAACTTACGGGAAAAACGTAAGAGATATTTATTTACAGCGTTCAAATTCCTTTAAAGATATATATTGCCTATTCCAACATGTTAACTCAAAATCGAGTGATAGTTTGGTGGTAGGAGATTCGTTCTCCGACTGGCTCGCGACCACTATCGTGTCAAAGACGAACCGCCAAACATCTGATGATGTGTTCCGGTTCGATGGTATGTAAGCCTGCTCTCTCCCTATTCCCACCATTCCCAACCTTCCTCTCTCCTCCTGTCCTAGGTCCTATCCCCGAGGCTGGCAACGCATCCATAACTCTAATGTTGTGGATGTCTCTGGGCGAAGGTAACCACTTAACACCAGGTGGGCCATCTGCTCGTTTGCCTTCTTTATTCAATAAAAAAAATCGAATATTTTTCAATGTTCTTTAAACGTAAAGTAAATATTCAGAATGAGCGACCTTTCAAAATTGATATTAAGAGCTCCCGTTTTCACAGGCTTCTTTTTCCACGACTAGGAAGATATTACACTGCGGGTTTTGAAATAAAAATAGCCGATTTTTGTCAACTGGTCTAAAAAAGTGTACACTTATGTATAATAAGACATAAACACGCAATACACAAAAACATTAGGATTTTTGGCTGAACTATAACTTTAAAATACAAATGACTGTTGAAAAAGACATTTAAAAAAGGAAAAAAAAATGAACGCCGCGGAATTCGAACCTCCTGAATACCGTCCAGGCGCTCTCACCACTGAGCCATGCGTTCTACTACCGCGAAATGCGTCGAAATTCTTATACGCTTTATTACAACTTATTTTTATTGTAAGCATCTCTCTGTAGAGTTTTTAGCAAATTTCTGCTACCCAAAGATTATTCAATAACATAAAAACTTGTTACTCTTCCAAAGTAAAGTAGCTTCTCAACTACAGTAAATAAATAGTTGAAAAAAGTTTCAAAATACCGAAACAAAAACCAAACGACCGTAAAAACAACCCTTGCTAGCAAAACATCGTAAAACACGCAACTCAAACTGTTCTCTGTATTAGCGAAAAGCTACTGATTGAAGGACATCAAAACTAACAACCGGAAGACTTACCCTTTCTATTTAATAAAAAAACTTTCATTTCGGGGTAAAAATAGTTACAAATTTACGTTTATTGCACGTCTAAAGTTTGATTTTTAGCTAGTAAAATAAAAGTTTATGTCAATTGAAAGGAAAGTATAATATTATATTCATAGTAATAATACAAATGTCAAAGTTTGTCTATGTGTGTTACGTTTTCACGGCTAATCTACTGATCCGATTCAGATGAAATTCAGAATGAAAATAGTTGAAAATCCAAGGTCAGACATAGACTACTACATTATTTCAAAAACCTACCTATAAGTGTAAAAAATCACGCGAGCATAGACGTGAACACGTCCAGTATTATAATATATTTATCGGCAGAACTACGAGTACGTAAGCAAAGAGAATACTTGAATCTGATTTTTCATTGCCAATTTCTAACCAGATTAGAAACGTTTCATGTCGAAAGGCGGAATTCAGCGGCGGAAGCAGGTTAGGCAGAGGGAACCTAGTGTTAAGACACTCCGTTCCCCACGCACCGCCAAATTCCGAAGAATTAAAATATGAAATATTTCCACTCCTCGAGTGGGGAATAGAACCCACAACCAGTCGATTTACACTTTATGCCTCTGCACCACGACTGGCCCCTTTTTATTACAATTTATACAATGTAATTTAATTTTTGTTTTTGAGTTCACTTTTTGTCTATTTTTTTAGTAAAAACTTTATTAGCCTTTGTTTTAACTACTTAATTTATATATAATATTTTTTTTGACAAAAAATCTGTATGTTATTTATTTATTCTTAATTAAATAGATAAATGTGTTTATCTAAAACTTTTAAATTTAAGCGCAATGTTATATAACTTTCGAAGTAAAAAAAAATATTTTCACAATATTAATTATACTTTTTTATAATTTATATTATAAATTCATTATACATTGTATAAAAAGTCAAGTGAGTCTCTATTTTTAAAATAATATCTTAAAATTATTTCTTACATATAACGCCACCTATCATCAAATCTATAGAAACTTTAAAAAGCTTCTAAACGTTTTCATGAATTAGGTAATACGAAATAACATTATATTTCGATAGATGTCGCTATTTTCAAATGTTTTATTTGAAGCAAGTTAGTAAAGAATTCTATTCTTAATATTTTTTTTTCATTGTTCATTTTTCAGTTACAAATATTTTGTATAAATAAAACGAGTACGTGATAGTGATATAGCTAAGAAAGTTATTTTGTTAGTTATTATTGAATATTTTCACTCCTCGAGTGGAAATCGAACCCACAACCAGTCTTTCACAGTCACACGTATGTGCCACTGGGCCACAACTGGCCACCAGTCGAAGAAAGTAGTAATAGAAAAAAAGCATCTACACTGTTTTTTCTGCATAGAGGACTAGTCTTTTGTTTTTCACCGAAAAACGTGATATTTGTTGAGTGACGGAGATCAACGCCGCACTTTGTCTTTGATACCAGACGGAAAAACAGCAACATTAGTGATCTTAATATAGTTATTATAGTAATAACTAGAGACGAGAATATAGGATTATGTGTATTTTCATTTTTTTATATGTATTGATAGATTTTTTTAGCTTCACGCTGTATCCCTTGTGGGGTAGTCAGAGATAACGGAGCGCCGAATGCTACGGTCCCTGTATATCTCTTTCGCCTCGTCTACTGTCATCAACCTCTTCATACACGCCCTCCGGGGAATCCTCATGTGTTTTTACGTGATCTTCCTCCAGCATCGTCAATACTGTGTTTTTGAAGGTCAACCGAGGCCTTTCCCCGCCTCTGTTACCACTGACCTTTGCTTCATATATGTTTCTTACCATTCTTCCACCAGTCATGTATTGGCAGTAATAGTTTTAAGTTAAGATCGTGTTAGGGTGTATTGGGTTGTGGCAGGTGTACTCACGGTGAGCGCGGCCAGCAGCGTGGCGGCGTGCACGCACGTGTTGGTGGCGAGCAGCTGCGCGGCGCTGGCGGCGCACGCGGCCATCGCGCGCGACACCAGCGTCACGCCCGTCGCCAGGCATCTGACACACACACAAACAAACAAAACCATTATAATTTAAGTCAAAAGCAAATCATTTATGTTATTTTCATTTCTCTCTTCTGGTACCTAGACAGAGATAGAAGTACAGAAGTAGGGCAGAAGTAGGACAGAAGTAAAGACAGAAGAGTACGGGTTCAAATCCATGCACAGTTTTTCTTTTTCGATTTTTTTTTATAAAATAAAGGAGGCAAACGAGCTGAAGGCCCACCGGGTGTTAAGTGGTTACCTTCGCCCATAGATATCCACAACATTAAAATTATGGATGCGTTGTCAGCCTTGGGAATGTAGGACAGAAGGAGAGAGGAAGGATGGGAATGGTGGAATGGTGATGGGAATACTGAATATAGCAATGAGTTATCAAGAACAGAGTGTCTTAACACTAGGTTCCCTCTGCCTACCCTGCTGTTTGCGGGATATAGCGTGAAACTAAAAAAAAGTTATCAGTGACAAAAACTGATTATATGGATAAACACATTTGCATATGCATTTATTTTAATATTTACAAACAGACACTCCAATTCTACATATTTATATAATTGTATATTTATATGTAATCCAGTCCATTTTGCTAAACTAATACTCACTTGGGTGATATAGGAGGGTTAAGGTTTTCTTTTTCAGCGGCAACTGTCAGCATTTGAGCTATCACTTTAACAGCTTGAAACCTTTGCACTGCCGTCTTCTCTGTCATGTTTTGCTATATAAGGAATAGATACAATTTTAATAAATTAATAAAAAAAAGTTTAAGCAAAAAAGAATATAAAACAAATATTTTTGCACTAACTTGCATAAATAAAAAAAATAATAAATTAAATGTGTTTGGGAGACTTAAATATTAAGGAGATTATCATTCTAGTTATAGTATAAAGAAGGATTCAAACCGACGATTTAATTTCAAGATTTAAAGTCATAATAATTTTATGTGTATATTTATATTTTATTTCATTAAATTCAAATGTTTCCAAGGACACAATGTGTCAATGTCTCTCTGTATACATTGGTTAGTTGTAGATTAGATACCCATTCGAAGAAAGGATTGTATTTAAATTATATTAATGTCTCCATTTTGGAGACAAGACACAGTGCAGCGTTGAGTTCCGTCACCTAATACACGATATTTCACTTTCAGCGGGAAAGTAAATTACTAGACAGAAGCGTAAATGTAACTTATATGAATTATATACATTTAAAAAAAACAGGGGCCAGTCGTGGCCCAGTGGCACGAACGTGTGACTGGTTGTGGGTTCGATTCCCACTCAAGGCGGTGGAAATATATAATATTTCCATTTCCTTCGCTCTGGTATCAGAGGTAAAGAGCGGCGTTAAGTTCCGCCACTTAACACGCAATACCTCCGAATTCGGCGGAAAGTGGGAAACGGAGTGTCTTAACACTAGCTTCTCTCTGTCTACTACGCTGTGTGCGGGATACAGCGTGAAGTTAAAAAAAGAAAAACAAAAACAAATCACCTTTTCATATCTCTCCATAAGTCTATACAACTCATTCATTTGCCGTTCCAAAAACGGTAAATCTAAATCCATCTTAACCTTCTTATTCCTTTGGTTCCCTCTATTTAAATCTATAAACGTATTCATTTTGGCCTTTTCTTCTGCATTCTTCTTTTTTCTCTTCTTTTTACTTTCCACTTCTGGTAATTTCTCCGCATTCCCACTAGCATTTGGCTTTTCTTCTAGATTACCAGTAGATTTACCAACATTTTCAATATTTACCGAATCATTAGTATCATTTTTACCATTAGAATCGTTCACATCCGTTCCATTAATCACATTAACTTTGTCAACTTTATTAAGCTTCTCTTTAACTTTCTTAATGGCTCCATTCCCCGAATTGACTTTATCGTCATTAACCGCTTTATTCTTCTTAACATTGCCATTAACAAGTGTATTAGTTTTATCACTTGTTATATTATTACTGTTATCATCTGTTTTAACGTCTTTTATATTAGAAGTGTCATCTAATTTAGCCATTTTAGCTTTCTTTTTCTTTTTCCCAGTTTTTTCTTCACCGTTCTCTACGTTATTTACATGGACGGGGACATTAAGGTCTTTTAGTAAGGGCGCTATTATGTGTCTTATTGAACTGATAACTCTATATACTTTGCTTGTGACAGGATTTAGAAAGGTATCGGCTGTTGTTATTGTATCGTCGAATATTGGATTTGAATTGCCACTGTAAAGAAAAATGTATATATTAAGAAACATAATAATATTAATATTTGTTAATATTAATAAAATATAAACCATGTGTTTAAGGGAGGCTATCTTGCCGCAATCGGTGTAAGACTATAAAAGCAATTGATTGTGGATTCGGTACCTACTTGGCAGGAATTATTATATTGAAAATTTATTTTGAAATACAAGTATTTTTAACCGTTAAATAAAATTATTTTAAATTAATCGTGTAGACACAGGTTGGTCCTATGACCACAATCTACTATAAAGTGTTCGTAACGTCAGGTTGTCAAAAAACATATTTTGGAATACCAAAAATATACGCGATTAATCCGGTAAAAATAGTTTTATATAATAAAATGTGTAATAATTCTGAAAACAAAAAATCTTTTTAAATTATTTTCATAACTCTGCTCTGGTGAACACAAAAAACATATCATTGACGTCTGCGTATTAATTATTAATCAATATCTCGATTCGGGCGGAAGAAGCACAGAGAGTCTTCACACTAAGTTTCTCTTTAGCTACCTGACTAAACGATATATCTCGAATTCCGCCACTTAACACGCAAGCCTCCGAATTCGGCGGTGCGTGGGGAACGGAGTGTCTTAACACTAGGTTCCCTCTGCCTACCCTGCTGTGTGCGGGATATAGCGTGAAGCTATTTAATTTAATTTTACTAAACGATGAAAATAATAAATCTCAGAATAAAACATATTTAATTTAATTTTGATTATAAACTTACGTAGCAAGTAGCTTCTGCTTTAGTTTCCTGGCCTTCTTCTTGATGGCTTTCTGCTTCTCCCTCTCTTTCCTCTCGAGCTCTAGTTTGTTGACTTCTTCCACTTCTTTCGGAGTTTGTTCTTGACTTTCGGAAGTTGTCTAAAATAATATATTGTTTAAAAAAAATAAACTTTAATAATAAAATTGAATAACAGCCATTTTTTTTATTTTTATTACAAATATCGTTGTAATTTCGTCTGTGTGTTCTTTGTCAGTCACTCAGTGAGTTAAGAAAAAGTTTTTTTTACTGTATAAAAACTCAAGTAACCATATTAAAACTAATTGTATAGGAATTAAAATGGTTAATATTTAATTCTTTTCGCTCTGGTGTCGAGGTAAAGCACGGCGTTAAGTTCCGCTGGGCCACGACTGGCCACAACAAACTGTAAGAAGTAATTAAATTTCAGCTAATCGTAATTTCTATGTGATTTCCCCACAAACAAATAATGAATTGTTAATATTTCATTGTTAATTGCAAGTGTAAACTTTGCTCAACACTAAACAAAGTAACACTAACTGTTTTTTTTAACATCATTAAAGTGTTATTCTACACTTAAGAAAATTGAATTTTTATTCATTAATTTTTAAAAAAATATATAAACAAATAAAAACGCCGCTGGCAGTACGGAATCGTTTAGCGGTCAGAGCGCTTGGTCAGTTTCCAAAGGCGCGGGTTCGAATCCCGCTGCGTTCAAAAATTTTTATACGTTTTTTTAACGCCTTTTTAATACCCACCGGCTGTCTATTCCCAGTAGTGGCCTTTTCCCTTATAGCTTGTAGGTGAGATTCCAATCGTTGTTGGCTCGCGTCCTGCTTGTCGCGGATTCGAGAGCGCAAGGCATCCGCTTCTAATTCCGCCGCTGCTGCTAATGCGGAGAGACGGGACTTTACGCCTTCCGCCTGGGAAAAAATAATTTTTTTGTAAAAATATATATATTTTTTTAACTTAACGCTGTATCCTGCACATAGCAGGGTAGGCAGAAGTAACCTAGTGTCAAGACACTCCGTTCCCCACTTTCCCGAATTCGGAGGCATTGCGTGTTAAGTGGCGGAACTTAACGCTGCGCTTTGCCTCGACACCAGAGCAAAGAAAATGGAAATATGAAATATTTCCACTCCTCGAGTGGAAATCGAACACACAACCAGTCGTTTACAGTCACACGCTTGTGCCACTGCGCCACGACTGGCCCAAAGAATAAAAATTATTTAAAATAAAAAATATTTATTATTTAAATTAATAAAAAATATTATTAAAATTATTTATTTCTATTCAGAGAGGACCTAGTTTCAAAACACTTGGTCCTCCACTTGCCAGAAGTCTAGATATTGCGTGTTGAGTGGGGGAACTCAACGCCGCGCTTTGTTTCAGGTACCAAAGAGAAGTAGTGAAAGTTAAACTCCCCGAGTCGGAATCAAACCCACAATGATCGCTTTACAGTCAGACAGTGTTCCACTGCGTCACGACGGTTTCTTTTTGTATTTATATGTAATATAATTTCCAAACCTATATTTATGTATATAGATTTCGAAATGTAACTTTACGTTTCAAGTTTAAATTTGTTAAAGCCAGTCTAATTTTGTGTTTTTACCCAAATAGCATTTTTGACATTTTCTATATTTTCAAATTTATTGTAAAAAATGCGTGGATGTTACTTTTTTAAATTTACGTAGTTCTATGATATAACATTTTTTTTTAACATATAAATATTGATCAATCTGAAAATTCACTATCTTGCTATTGTATGATGCATATAAGTTAATTTTTTTAAAAAGAATAATTAAACTAAGATTTTATTATTATATTTAAAACAGTACTAAAAATACAACATATTTAATATTTTAAGTATAACAAATGAAATAGGATAACTCGCTTAGGTAATTTAGAATGTTGTTTTAGTTTTGGGAAGCATGTCAATGTAATTTAAGAATTGTAATTAAAGAATTCAGGAAAAAAAGGATATGAGACCGTATGTCTGTAGTGTTTGAGTATTAAATAAAAAAAAAAAAAACATTTTTATATTTACGCACTTTGTCTTTTTCAAGTACAATACATACAGTTATTTAATTCCCCTACTATTATAACATTATTCAACAATTTAACTTAATTCCACTAAAATAAAAAAACATATATCTTCATTCTGTATAAATGTTTTCAAATAATATGAAATATTATAAAAGAAAAACAAAAATAGTTAAAATACAAAAAACATTTAAATTTCTAATCAGTTTTATTTTAAATACGGTAATTTCGCAATCTCCTTCACAGCCCGGCTAGCTCAGTCGGTAGAGCATGAGACTCTTAATCTCAGGGTCGTGGGTTCGAGCCCCACGTTGGGCGAAAAACATTTTTGCTTTTTTTTTCTTTTTTTACAATTTTAATAATATTTATTATACATTTCCATTTGAAATTTTGTTACTTCAAAGTAATTTAAAAAAAATAAAGTTTTTTCTGTATTTTTTTATGACATCAGTCGAATGAAGCCAAAATGAGTTAAATGGACAAAAAAAACTAGTGGTACATTTCTCTTTTATTTTTTAGAAGTAAATATTGGTTATTTTAATACAAAAACTGCATCCTTAGATTGATCTGGCAGTCAATTTTTTTTGAGTAAATCATTTTTATATGAATAACTAATCGAAATATTGCATATTTAACCTTTACTATACTCAAAAAAAATATTGTTAGATTAATCTGATATTGTAGTTTTTAATTTAGTATCAATTATTGACATTGGGTGTACGGAAAGCAGAGAGATATGACACGTCACGAATTAATATTGAACGAGACAATTGCCATTCCTCTCTAACCTCATTAGTTAGATCGAGACAGCAATTCCAACAGAGCAACGCGAGCACTTACCCCTATACTTACCCCTATATGAACGAAAGTGAGAGCGAGACAATCGCCGTCCCTCTCTAACCTCCTTAGTTAGAATGAGACGGTAAGAGTTAGAGGTAAAGCGCTAGTCACGCGACAACAAATAAAACATTATCCATCCCTCTCCAAACTTAATAATTAGAGCAAGACAACATTACCGTGTGACCCCACAAGTGGGAGCGAGACAGCAACACCCACCTTCTCCCTCGCGGCGTCGTCCCGCTGCGTGCGCCTCAGTCCGCGCAGCTCCTCCGCGCGCGCACCACGCTCCTTGCGTCGCTCCAGCAGCGTCTCGACGTGCGCGCGACGCGCCGCTTCTAGGGCTTGTCTACGAGCGCCTACCGCCGCTTCTCGGGCTGCTTTTACTTCCTGTTGTTAAAAAATAAATACATATATTCTAGATTACGATTAGTTGATATTAGTATTAATAAATTACGATTCGTTTATATTAGAGATGCATTTTTTTTAGCTTCACGCTAAATCCCGCACTCGGAGGGTAAACAGAGAAAACTTAGTGTTAAGACACTCCGTTCCTCATGCACCGCCGAATTTTAGAGGCATGTAATGCCTATGAAATATTTGAAAGATACATTTAATTAAATACAGTGTAAAGTACACACAAGGAAAGCATGAACATTTAATTGTTGATTCTCTTTTCTTTTAAGGTACAATTCTATTTAATGAATAAACTCATTTCTTTTTAAACGAATCACATTGTTGTTTTTTGCTAAAAAAAGAAAAACACTAATCCATACTTACGTTATAAATGCAAAAGTCTTTCTTTTTGTCTATCACGCTTTCACGTCTAATGTACCAGTCCGATTTAAATGAAATTTGGAATGAATGAAAGTCGTAAACAATCCAGGATCTAACATAGGTTATTTATTTTTACAAATATTTAAATACCTTTAAAGAGTTGAAATAGAGGATGAATGTTTATATCAACTTAGATATAATTTATAGTTGATAATCCTTTGATTTTGGCATTGATATATTTGCAACCACCAAGGGTGGATTTTTAAAACATAAAGTAACCTATGTTTAAGCTTGAATGACCAACTACATTTTTTCCAAAATTCATTAATATTGGTCAAACGGTTTAGATTTTTAATATAAACTTTCATCCCTCATTTCAACCCTTTATAAGTTAATTATCAAAAAAATAAGCAGCTTACGTTTGACCCAATAACTTTCACTACTTTCATTCTAAATTTCTTCCAAATCGGACCAGGAGATTAGGCGTGAAAACGTGACAAACAAACAAACAGACTTTCACATTTATAATATAAGTATCCGTACTTAACGTAACAGTAAATCTCAAATAAAAACATATAAATTATAAATCTCTCCACTCTCTCACCAGTTTATGCAGTCTGTCCCGCCTCATCTGCCTCAGGCGGGTGGTGTGAGTCCGGCACTGTTCCAAAAACTCGTGTCTTCTGTTCTCGGCCTCTAACTGTTTAATGAATGCAATTTCCCGAAGCTTCTCTTCTTCGTCGTGGGCTTTGCGTACAATGTCCTGGAATTTTTAAAAAATATTTTAATTGATGCTACAATGGCTCAGTGAGTGTTGTTAATGTAAACATAATAATTGTGGATTCGATTCCCATTCTGAGGCATGATTATAATAAAATTATTATCATTTCCTTTGGTAATAAGGATAAAGCGCGTTGCGTTTTAGTTTTGAAATATAAAAATATTTTTATTGTACAAAATATTAAATAAAACAAACAGATATTATTTTTTTTATATACTTTTAAATATTTTTAAAGTGTTATTCCACACTTAGGAAAATCAAAAAATTGCTAACAACAAAAATAAGTTGTAATAAAGCATATAAGAATTTCGACGCAGTTGGTAGTAGAACGCATGGCTCAGCAGTGAGAGCGCCTGGACGGTATTCACGAGGCGTGGGTTCGAATCCCGATGCGTTCAAATTTTTATACGTTTTCTAAACGTCTATGTTTCATATACTTTAAGAAAAAATAACAAAATTCGTCTCGATCCCACAATTATAAACGTAAACTACTAATGTAGTGTATACGTCTCATAACTATGAGATGACTATAAATAATTCAATTAATTAATTAATGGGGTCAGTCGTGGCGCAGTGGCACGAACGTGTGACTGTAAACAACTGGTTGTGGGTTCGATTCCCACTCGAGGAGTGGAAATATTTAATATTTCCATTTCCTTCGCTCTGGTATCCGAGGCAAAGCGCGGCGTTAAGTTCCGCCACTTAAAACGAAAGTGGGGAACGGAGTATCTTAACACTAGGTTCCCTCTGCCTACCCTGTTGTGTGCGCCTGCTACAGCGTGAAGCTATAAAAAAAAAAAATAAAAAAAAAAATATATTTCATTCCTATAATTAAATATTACATATATTTACTTTCTAAATACAAACTAACTTTTAAATGTTGATCACGATTTTCAGCCGCTTTCTGCAACCGTCTCTCCATTCTCATCCTCTTCTCTTCAATCAGTTGATTCTTGGCAACCTATTCAAAACAAAGAAACGAATAAGAAATAAGGAAACAAATATATTAGTAGTGTGGCCAGTCGTGGCCCAGTGGCACAAGTGTGTGGCTGTAAGCGACTGGTTGTGGGTTCGATTCCCACTCGGGGAGTGGAAATATTTCATATTTCCATTTTCTTCGCTCTAGTGTCGAGGTATAGCGCGGCGTTATGTTCCGCCACTTAACACGCAAGCCTCCGAATTCGGCGGTGCGTGGGGAACGGAGTGTCTTAACACTAGGTTCCCTCTGCCTGCCCTGCTGTGTGCGGGATACAGCGTGAAGCTATAAAAAAATAATAATAATAATAATACTTTATTATACACAATATTAACAACTGTCGGCCAGTCGTGGCTTGTGGGCACGAAGTTTGAATGTAAGCGCGACTGGTTGTAGGTTCGATTCCCACTCGAGGAGTGGAAATATGAAATTATTCCATTTTATTCGCTCTGGTGTCGAGGCAAAACGCGGGGAACGGAGTGTCTCAACGCTAGGTTCTCTCTGACTACACAGCTACACGAAAAAATTCGATAATCATATTAAATACTTTAAATACTCATTTATTAATACTACCTTAACTTCCTCAACTCTAGCCAATAATTGGTGTATTTTCTTCGCTCTCTCCGTTTGATATTCCATTCTTTGACGTTCAGCGCGAGCTTGTTTCGCTTGAAGCCTGGAAATTTAATAAGAAACAAATAATACTTGAATATTAGTTATTAACAAACAAGTGATACAAATTCATTGAATTCTAGCTTGTGAACGCGACAGGTTGTCGGTTCGATTCCCTCTCAAGGAATGGTATAGTTTAATATTTCATTTTCTTGTTACGCCGCAGACTTTCAATAAATAATAATATTGCATTATATTATTCATACATATAAAAATCCATTAAATATAAATAGTTTAAAAATAAGAATAGCTTCACGCTGTATCCCGCACACAGCAGGGTAGACAGAGGTAACCTAGTGTTAAAACACTCCGTTCCCCACTTTCTGTCGAATTCGGAGGCATTGTGTGTAGCGGCACCTAACGCCGCGCTTTGCCTCTGATACCAGAGCGATGGAAATAAATATTAAATATTTCCACTCCTCGTCGTCGTCGTTTACAATCACGCATTCGTGCCACTGCGCCACGACTGGCCCCAAAAAAATATATGGATAGTTTAAAAAAAAAATGTACCTTCGCAAAGCGTCCTGCAAGCTTCCTCGTCGTTTTATTCCTTGTGACAATTTAGCATGCAATTGTTGAGCGCGACCTGAAGCACCATTAAATAATTCGAATTATATACATAAGATCAGTTCAACAAAATGGCTAAAAACATGTTGAATTTTAAACACTAATAACTTTTGAAGAGGACAAACATACGAGTCTTTTTTTAAAATGTATAATTTCCTGTATATTAGATATTTATTACAATTTACATAAAAACTACAAAATTTAAAATTGAATAAAAAAACAATGTTATTTAAACGTAAAATTGAAATTCTGATAAATGAGCGTCCTTTCGTAATTGATATTAAGAGTTCTCCTTTTTTACAGCCTTTTTTTTCATGACTAAGAAGATATTTACCTGCAGAATTTAAAAAAATAGACAATATTTTTTAAATTGCTCTAATATACATACATATGTGTAAACAGTTCCGTTTTTAATATTTTTAAAGTAATATCCACGTATTCAGAAACTAAATTTTAAGTTCTCCACTATCTCTATTAGGACACATATTATGCTTTTTAACTTTTTGTCTAACTGTATATTGAAATAATAATGTTAATTTTCATTTAATTGTACTATTAAATTTGACTATCACTCCCCTTCATTTAGTTTATCACAAAAAACTTAAATAAGAAGAAATAAAGAAATTCCAATAAACGTAAATAAATAAAAACATTAGAAATTTTTATTTATTTAAATTAGAAATAAGAAGAAAAAATCAAAAATCTCAACGCACCAGGATCTCTAGCCACAAGCGCCTCCAACACCACCAGAGTGTCGACTCTCTCCGCCCACGACATGCCCGCCAGCGCCGTCTCGTACTGGTGCTCCAGTGACGCGCACAGAGTGCCCAGAGTCTCCGCCTGCGTCACCGCCCGCGTCACTACGGGCGGCTCCTCGGGGAGGATCTCCGCGTCTGTCTGTTAATGGAAGGTAAGGACTTACTCACGTTATTTTAAGCGTTTTTAAGAGTGAGAGAGCTATATTATGAGTGTTTTGGCTCTTTCTAGTTTGTGTTTTACTTTGTAATAATGTGTGTGTGTGCGTTTGCGTGTGCGTATGTGTGTTTAAATAGAAGTTAGTGACCTAGTGACGTATTTTACGCGTCTATATATTAGAGTGCAATATATTATGAAATTGTTTCTCTTTCTAGATTCAGTTTTAATTATATGTTAGGGAATGAGGAATAAATGGAATGTAGTGATTATTTTATCTTTTTCAAATTTAAGTGATGACTTTACATGATTGAGTAGACACTCAATTCAAGGCTGTTAGAGTGAGATGGCTATATAAATGGTTGAGCTTTTGTGTTTTGTCTCTTTCTAACTTTTGTTAGGTTGTTTGTTGGTATGTTAATGGAAGGTAGTGACTTAGTGAGGTTATTTCAAACGTCTGTTAGAGTGAGTGATTTGTGTTTAAATAGAAGTTAGTGACTTAATGACGTTATTTTGCATGTCCGTTTATTAGAGTGAGAGTGTTGACCCTTCATATTTTCTACTTAGTTGAATATTAAGGGATAAAGTGTATATGGAACGAAGTCACAATTTTTTTTCTGTTTTTCACAATTAAGCGATGACATTGAATGAATTTCCCAGTATTAATATAACAAACCAAATTAATATCGTAAATATTAATTCAAGATATTACTGAGTACATTAGTATTTCGCCTCTATCTGTTAGAATGAAAGCGCTATATTGTGATAGCGTTTTCTCTTTCTAATTTGTGTTTAGTTGTTAGTGTGAAATTTATTTATTTATTTATTAGTAAGTGCAAGGTAGTGACTTAGTGACGTTATTTTACACGTCCACCTGTTAGTGTGGGAGGACAGTAGAGAGATGTGTAGTGTTTTGTCTCTTTCTAGATTTTGTTTTAGTTGTATATTAGGGGATGAGGTGTTAATGGAAAGTAGTGACATTTTTTCTGTTTTCCACGTTTAAGTGATGACTTTACATGGTTGAGTGTCCAAATTAATACGGTATTTTCAATTATCATTTAGTAAAGTCATTGTGGTGTAAGTGTAACAGCGTCTGATTTTATATACAATGGCTGTGAGTTCGACCGAGACGAGAGAAAATGCATCAATAAATATAACAATGTTTCATACACGTTTAGTTTATTAATTAATTAATAAATTATTTTGACACACAAGTCAATCTCACCTCAGTATCATCAGTTTCAGTGTCAATATCGATATCAGAAACTTGTTGCAGCTCCAGTATTTGTCTATTTAGCAGATCTTCCTCCTCACAGAGCTTCCTCTGATCCACTTCACACTGAAAATCTAGCGCCAAGCTGATTTTACGCTCATTTTCCTCAATCTCCGAGGTCATAGCTGCTATTTCAGACATTTCAGAGGGATCAGCCGCTTTTAATATCTCATTTTGGTCTGAAATTTGATCGTCATCGTCCAAATATTTGAAGGTGGATTTGAATTCTGCCTTCCATTTGTCAAAGTCGAACGCCTCTTCTGTACTCTCCTGAGATCGAGCCAATGCTGAAGTTAGACTTTCTAGGGACGAATGCAAACGATTTTTGGTCAATTCGTTATCATCAAGTTTTTGGGTATCTTTTACTTTTTCCGCTCTCTTTGTTAAAACTTTGCTGCGTGAGGATTTAGTTCTCAATCCAGTCACGTCAGACTTCTGCCTAATCATGGACGGGTCTTTGGGCTTGTCTTCGGATTTTGGTTTAGCTTCAACCTTGACAACTTTGTCAGGTCTCACCGTTTTCTCAGGACTTTTAATTTCAGCATTTTGTTTTTCTTCAAGCTCAGGTTGTTCTGATTTAGCGCGATCTTTGTCTGCTTTGTTATCTACAATTTCTTTGGTTTCTTGTTTAGGAGACTCCAACATGTTTAATGTTGGTAGACTTGTAGTGGCCGATGGCTGGTGAAATCTATTCGCCCAGTGGGATTTCGAATGTTTTTTAGATTCGCGGCTCAATCGTCTCGACTTAACTGTGCGCCAACCCTCATTGTCATGCTTGTTATTATCAATATTAAGAACTTCGATGGAATTCGCAACATCTTGTAGCAATTGATTTTCTGGCACGATTGTCTTCAAACTCTCACACGACTCTATTCGCGACATATCAATTTGGGTGACCACTGTATCTGAACTGCTGTAGTCTTTACATTCTTTACTTTTCTCCAAGGTTGAATCGACTTTTTCTTTTTGATCGATCTTTTTGTCAACTTTCAAAGATATTGGTCTAGGTGGTCTCTTTTTAACGATTTCTTTGGTAGGTGTCTGTTTTGTATCGCCTGATGCCAGTTGAGTGTTTCTTACAGAACGTTTTGGTAAAGCACCTTTACTCGTCGATGGAGACGGAGTAGTGTCAAACAGACTGGTCCGTCCAGTTGTCAAATTGAAGGGATAACTGCATTTACTTGCTTGATTTTTTTTCTGGAACGACCTCTGAGTTCTTGGCACAGTTGAAGGTCTAATCTCCATAGCTGTAGAGCTGCGAGATAATCTTGTAGGTGTCTTAACTTCACTTTTATTTGTAATGGTCAGGCCAGACGGTCTCGCTGGTGGTTTTGCAGCTGCTTGCGAATATGCGGGCTTAGTAGTTTGTTTTGGATCCGACATCTTACCGTCAGTTTTTTTAGGATCCTGATCTTTCTTCGATTCATCTTTGTCATTAGTAGGCTCTTTTACATGTTCCTTGATGTCTTTATTGAGTTTACTTTTATCTGGAACCTCAGGTTGAATATCTTCCTTCTCTTCATTTTGAGGAAACATTTCAATGCTTGCCTGGGTGTCATTGAGATCCCCAGATTCATCAATGTCTTTACATTCAAATTTAAATTTAATATCGTTCTTTTCAGAACAATTTTTACTATCATTTGTATGTGAATCATCTTTTACATCTTGAGGGTTTGTTATCATTTTAGAACTTTCTGAAATAGACAAGTTCGAGTTTTCTATTATCATTGTTTCTAAAATACTATTCATGTTGCTCATTTCTGAAGAATCCTCTTTGTCTGAAATTTCAGCATCATTTTCTTTCACAATTTTGTCCACATCCATTTTTGGTGAACTTTCACTAGATATGTCAGCGAAATTATCCTCAGACTTTGTCGGAGATTCGCTTAAAAAATTCTCCTTTTCTTCTACTTTATCATTCACTGTTATTACCTCGCATACTATATCTATCTTTTCATTTTCCTTTTCAATATCTTGGTTTATCATATTTTCATTTTTGGCTTGTTTAGCGGTGAGTTGTTTCTCTAAAAAATCATTCTCCATTGCATCCAACTGCGCTATTGTAGCTTTAGCCTGGCAAGAAATATTGTCACTAGAGTTGTTTGCTATTATTTTAGTACGTTTAGGTGATTTTATTACAACTTGTTTTGGGCAAGCGTTTTGATATTCCTTAGCATTACCAAGCTCGATCGATACAGGCTCTACATCTTTTGGAATTGGGTCCTTGGAATCTTCCTTAGGCAATTCCTTTGTCACCTCATCTGATGATTCTTTTACATCCTTTTCCTTTATATCGGATAATCTAGACGATTCTTTAGCAATTTTGGGTTCTGGTTTGGCTGTTATTTTAGAAGCAACAATTTTATTGCTAAAAAATTCAACAGTCGCCTTTGGACTGGAGTTGGAATGAGACGATATTCTCGGACTTATTTTGCCACTTCCTGGACTGGCTTTCCCAGTTAGATTCGGACTATTTTTTCCACTGGGCGTATTATGTCCTGAGAGACAGGGGCTATTCTTGCCGGACACGGACGGTGAACTTTTAACAGAATATGTGCGTCGCGACTCTGGCCTCACGAAATCAGTCTTACGTATCTCCCAAGCCAAGCTCTGTGGCCTCTGCGGTGGGGGTGTATTATCATATTCCCATTTCAGTCTAAACCACTCTCCTAAAGCTTTAAAATCACGCGTGTAATTCTCTAACACTAATATGACTTCTTGGCACTCGTTTAAGTTCTCGTGGGCTTCTACGGTGTTGTAAATTTCACCAACCTGAAATACCATAACATTTTCATGAAACAAAATAAAGGTTGATAGTTAAGACATAGTTACAAAGTTTGATTGCAAATGCGATGGTTATGAATTCCATTTTCATTCTCATTTAGAAGATCATTATCTTATTTTTATTTATTCGCTCTAATAATACCTTAAACAAAACACGGCGTCTGTTTCGCCACTTAACACGCAATAACTCAATTTCGGGCAGAAAGCAGAGAGCGGAGTATCGTGATACTATCTTCTCTGACTACCCTGCTATGTGTAAAATAGCTTCAAACTACTTTTAAAGTTTATATACACAAAATAAAACTTACAGCCCTCTGCAAGTCACCAAACAGGAGCGCCCAGTAACGCGCTCGCAGTTCAGAGCGCTTGTCGCGACCAGCCGACGCGGACCTCAGGCGAGACGCTCGAGGAACCACTCGACGGGCGGGAGGCAGCGCGCGGGGTGGTTTACGAGAAACCCGAGCTTGGAGAGAATAAAACAATAAGTTGAAATACATGTGATGGCTGTAGATTCGATCAGAAGAATGCTTATATTATTTCGATTATTTTCACTTTCCGGTTATGATAAGAAAGACAAAGCGCTTCGTTGAGTTCAATCATCAATGTCTCGTAATTGGTAGAAATTGGAATTCAGAGTGTCTTGGCACTAGGATCACTCTGCCTACTCTGTTATATGTAGAAAATATCGGAGTAATAGTCATTCTATTCTCTATAACGCTCAATAACTTTTGACGTGAATGCTGACCTATAGTAACAAGTTCGAATTCATACAAAAAATGCTGTATGCTGCTGATCTGTGTATAAAGCTAAAAATATCCCAAAATCACTATTTTATAACCAATTATTTATTCACAACTTGACTAGAAACAACCTGAACTCTTTATTACATAGGTCTAATATAGCTTGAACCAAAGTCGCGACTGATCGATTGAAACGACCTACAGAAAATAGAAATAAGGAAAGCGCATAAAAGTAGTCGACATACTTATGTATATTACACTTTTATTCTAATTCAGTTATTTTTAGTTCCAAATATGATTTCATATGCATTTTACTAGTATAAATGTCATTTTCTATACAAATAAATAAAATGGGAATGTCTGGTTGTAATATTAAGATAACCTTATTTCACTAAATGCATATGTCGTATATATGGTACCAATGCCAGAATAACTTTTTTCTTTAATCTTTGTTTGTCTATCTGTCTATCTGTTTGTTCTGGTTAAACTCTACAACGGCTGGACCGATTTTGACGGGACTTTACCGACAGATAGCTGGTGTAATAAGAGATTACCCTCAGGCGAAATCACGCCCCCCAAGCTAGTAGTTTAAATAATATAAGCTTATATATAACTTGCAATGTATTTATGTATGTTTGTTAGTTTAGGTTTAATCTTGCAGCTAAGTTTTGAAGCATAATACCTGCATACTTGAGCGAGTGAGCTGAAATTATGCACACACGTTTGGTTTGAAATGATAACGCATAGCTTACTATGTGACGTTTTTCTAAATTCAATATAACTAAACATTAAAATACACGAAATAGTTATTTTAAATGCACTTCAGCAAAATAAAGATCTAATGAAACAGATCGACAGAATTTTTAAGTCCTTTTAAGGTTCTTTACATTTATTCGATTTAATTCTATTCTTAAGTAACATAAATATTGAATCAACACTTGTGTAATATGACTCATCCTTAACACAATGAGTAACTGACAACGCACAGTCGAAACTACAGGATGTAAAAAGGTAAAGGTAATTTGGTATATGTATTCGTATTTTTTTTCGTGTTAGAGATTTCTTAAATCCCTCATTTGCACAAGTTTCAAGTCATAGAATAATCACAATTTCCATTTGTATGATATAATTTTCAAAACGTCCCCATTCACGTAAAACTACTATAAAAATCTACGTTTTTATTAATATTGGAAATATAAAATGAATCTAAAAATAATTTTATTCGTACTTAATGCTCTTTAAAGATCCTTAATTGAATAACATTCGGTTGCAAAAGACATCCGGTCTGATATCTTTTTTAAGTTTTATTTGCATTTTTGTTATAGGTTAATACCTATCTTTATTATAACTATTATTTATTATATCATCTTTTGTATTGTAATTACAATTTAAAAAAACACAATTTTTCAAAAAGGAAGCTTGCGTATTGGCCATTTATTGTTATATTTTTTTTATAAAAATATATAAACTAATAAATCTAGCATTACAATGAATGAATACATAAAAAAAGACTACCTATTATATTTCCACGACTTACTTTATAACCAGAAACGACAATATCCTAGCTATAGGTACTCACGGCACCAACTGTATTAAAAATGACTCACATTTTAGTCTTAAATAGTCCGAACGAGATAAAGCAAATTCATTTACTTCATACAAATGTAAAGTATTGTCATTAAACTATAAATAGATCAGTTACTTTGTATTATGTAGCAGGTACTTACTATAGTCAAAGTCAAAGTCAAATAATTTTATTCAAAATAGGAAGTTACATGCTTAGGCATGTAACTTCTTAGTGTGTGTCCCTGCATTTTGAAAAAAAATATTTCGAAAAAGCATTAAAAAAATATTTTTTTGATGCTTTATTTATACTATACTTGAATTACTAGTAGTATAGTTTTTTTTTTTATAATTCTATTTTATCACTCTACGGACATAAGGTCTGTACCTTTTTTAACATGATTCTTCTTATATCCTATGCAATGCAAAACACATTTTTTCATTTACAATTTAGTAGTATGTATAGTTGAATTTTTAATATTTTACAGTCAACTGCGTTTTTTATCTTTTGATATCTAAATTCCTATCTAATGGGCATAACGTTGTTAAGGTATCAACATTTCATTTACCGCCACGCTACTTACTCAGGGAAAAAGGTAATGAGAGAGGGTCTTGTGTTATAACCCTCCGTTCCCTACTTTCAGCGTTTTTATAGAGATATTACTCTTTAGATATTAACCGTTTTTTTTAGCTTCACGCTGTATCCCGCACACAGCAGGGTACGCAGAAGGAATCTAGTGTTAAGACACTCCGTTCCCCACTTTCCGCCAAATTTGGAGGCATTGCGTGTTAAGTGGCGGAACTTAACGCCGCGCAGTGGAAATAAATACTTCCACTCCTCGAGTGGGAATCGAACCCACAACCAGTCGCTTTGTCACACTTTGTGCCACTGCGCCACGACTGGCCCCAACCAGTCCGACCGTTTTTTAGTTTCAAAATATTTTGCGCATAGTAGCTAGAGAGAACCTAGTGTCAAGACACTCCACCTGTCGCTTTCCTTCCGAATATAAATAACACGTAAGAACTCGAGACGTTGTATATTGAGAGGCAGTAATATGATTAGCAAAGCGCGGAAATAAAAATAATACTTATGCATAATATACAAACTTGCTACATCTGTCAAGTCAATACCTAAGCATGCGCCTATTTATAACTGAATAGCTTCACGCTATATCCCGCACACAGCAGGGTAGACAGAGGGAACCTAGTGTTAAGACACTCCGTTCCCCACTTTCCGCCGAATTCGGAGGCTTGCGTGTTAAGTGGCGGAACTTAACGCCGCGCTTTACCTCGACACCAGAGCGAAGAAAATGGAAATATAATTTCCACTCCTCGAGTGGGAATCGAACCCACAACCAGTCGTTTACAGTCACACTCTTGTGCCACTGGGCCACGACTGGCCACAAATAACTGAATAAAGACAAAATAAATACTGAATAGAATGCATAGCTAATTTAATTTTTTTTTAAACATATTTTAAAGTGTTATTCCACACTTAGGAAAATTGAAAAAGACATTTAAAGAAAACGTATAAAAATTTGAACGCAGCAGGATTCGAACCCGCGCCTCCTGAATACCGTCCAGGCACTCTCACCACTGAGCCATGCGTTCTACTATCCGTTGCGTCGAAATACTTTTAATTTATCCATTAACCACGAGAAAAATATGAATATAAAAAAATATATATAAACTTACTTATTATACTAACAAATGCCATATAGAAAGCGACATTTAAAGAGATGAAAAGGTCTAGTAATAATAAAGGGCATTCAATTTATTAAAAAAGAATTATGTGAAATGTATAAAATAAGTAGTAAAGAGAAGTTAAAATACTAATAATACAATATACTAATAATTAAATAGCTTTTGAACTTTACACATCTCCTGCATACGGCAGGTTAAGCGGAGGAAACCTAGTTTCAAGACATTCCGCTCCCCATCTTCCACCGAATTCTCGAGGAATACCGTGTTAAGTGCCGGAGCTTAACGCCGCCCTTTGCCTTGACACCAAGGCGAAGAAAATGAAATATTAAATATTTCCATTCCTCGAATGGGAATCGAACCCACAACCATTCGCGTTTACAGACAGACGCTGTGCCACTGCGATACAATGGCATACATACACAAAGGAGGTTAACACATGCTTTGATATTTCATAAAAGCTTGAAACTATTGGGTTATGGGGAATCAGAAATAGAAACTTCTACAATAGACAATCAATATAAACGCTGCAATCGAACACGCGGCGGTTTCACAACGTTAAATATTAAAATGTATTGATTCACGTGTGCGATTAGAAGGAGCGAGTCTAAGAAATGTATTTTTAAGATAGATCTACTTATTTTAAAAGTTATTTTTAAAAAAGCAGCTTCACGCCCCATTACAAGGTAGTCAAAGAGAAACCTTGTGTCAAGACACTCCGTTCCCCACCTTTTGAGCCTTTGTATTAACCCTTTCAGACCTCGCGTGCACAATTGAGGACATAAAAGTTTTGAGTCTTTTTACTACTAAATTTAAATTTTACGTAAATAAATACTGTTGTCATCGCTTGCGAACATTCTAAATTATTAAAAATGAAACAACTAGCGGCATCTATTGATACGTGTGTGCACTTCTAAGCCATTTTCGGTCAGTTACCAGCGAAACTTTGAACTGAGTAGGTAAGTCATTTTTATTTTATTGAAATTTCAAGTTTTTCTGCTAGATATGTTTTGAAATAAATATAAATGGATAAGTTATACTATATAGGCAAAGAACAAAGTATTTTACATCAAAATTTTTAGTTATTTGTACAATAAATCGCGAATATTCGTTATGTCCACAAACGTGGACAGTAGGTATTGGTTAAACATTTTTTTCAAAATAGGTACTTTGCTGCTGTTAGTAAATAAAGTTATTTTCTGGTAATAAATGTTATAATTTATTATAAAATTTGCGTGGTAAAGTCTTAAATTGTGTTTATTACAGGTAAATTTATGATCAAATTATAATCATGTTTTCGAGGGATGCTTTGAGAGCTTTGGAAAAGGATAACCAGTCGGAATTTGAGCTATCTTCGGATGATGAGGATGTGGGAAATAATAATAATGTCCCATTTGCGAGACACGTTAGGTTGGGAGCCGATGTAGTAACTCAGAATCAAAGAGAGTACACCCCACTTGACCCCCCTGACGAACAAGAAGACGAAAGTGAAGACGAAGAAAGGTCAGCTTTCAATTACGAGTCCGAGCCTGAGGCGCCAAGAGAGCCGGATATTGTGGAGGGCGAAGAGGAGCAAGTTACGCCGAATGCTGAACTTTTCGATTACCTTACGCCAAAACCGAACATAAAGTGGAGGCATAGACAAATAAATAACACAATACCAACGGATTTCTTGCTACCAATAGCTTTAGAACCCATCGTGCAAGATCCCATTTGTTATTATAATAGATATGTTCCTGTAGAGCTTTTTGAACAAATGGCCGAAATGACAAACTTATATGCAGTACAGTCAGGAAAAACCAGGTTTAAGCCTACGTCCAGCTATGAAATTGAAATTTTATTTGGTTTGCACATGGCAACGGGAGTTTTCAACTATCCAGTTTTGAAAATGTACTGGGAAAATCATATTAGCATTCCACTTTTCACTAACAATATGGCAAGAGATAGGTTCTTTGAACTTCGTAACAATCTCCATTTAGTAGATAATATGAAAAAGCCTACTAATTGCACTGACGTGTTTTATAAAGTAAGACCAATCTATAATGCGATCCGAAGCCGATGCTTAGAAATACCGCTAGAAAAAGAATTGTGTGTCGATGAACAAATAGTTCCTTTTACAGGGAAACATTCTGCTAAGCAGTACATCAAAGGAAAACCTTGTCCATGGGGAATGAAGCTTTTCTTTTTGTGTGGGAAAAATGGCCGTGCCTATGACTTTATTATTTATCAAAATTCTATTCCAGAATTAGACAGGTCACTGATAAAGAAAGTAGGCTTTGGAGCTGCGGTAGTATTACATCTAATGAAAAGAGTCGGTGACAGTAGAGGTCATGAGTTATATTGCGATAATTACTTCTCGTCTTATTACATGCTCCAAATTTTGAAACACAAAGGCATAATGGCTACCTGCACTGCGCGTGTCAATAGATTTACAAGGCCACCGTTGCTTAGTGACAAAGATATAAAAAAGAAACCAAGGGGTTTTGCCGAAGAGATTTGTAGTACGGATGGAGATGTCACCATGGTGAAATGGCTTGATAACAAACCAGCCAACTTAGCTTCCAATTTCGTTGGTATAGGAGAAAAAGATATGGTGAAAAGATGGTCCAAAACAGAGAAGAGATTTATAGAAGTCGAGAGGCCTGAAATTGTAAAAAAGTACAATCACGCCATGGGAGGGGTAGATCTCCTTGATCAACTTATGAGTTATTATAGAACGTTTATAAAGTCAAAGAAGTGGCCTTTGCGTATGATATTCCACGCATCAGATTTGGCAGTTGTTCAAGCCTACCGCGAGTATGATATGGATTGTGACTTGCTTGGGATACCAAAAGCAAAACGGCTCGCACTTCTTCACTTTCGTCGACGCTTAGCTGAAAGTTTAGTTCTTCGAAACAAAATATCAGGTGCTAAAAGGGGTCGTCCAAGTAGTTTGAGCAGTCCTTTACCAGTAGTTGTTCCTAGAAGACCAGGAGAAGTACGTCCGTCAACTGAAATTGCTCGAGATGGTATTGGTCACTTTCCAGCTCATGACGATGGTTGTGGAACGCGCTGTAAGTTAACGGGGTGTAAAGGGAAATCCCGCATCAAATGCATAAAGTGCAAAGTGCACTTATGTCTGACTAAAGACAAAAATTGCTTCCTAAGTTTTCATACCTAAGTAACTAAAGTTCCTATTATTTTGTTGTCTTTTTAGAAGATTTTTTATGTTGTTTTATTTTGTAAGAAGATTTATTTTTGTTTTGAAGATGTTTAATTATTTTTAGTTTGAATTTCATACTTTTGTAATAATAAAAATGGCCAAAATCAAGCTATTTGTTATTTGTTCAATTATACCCATACATCAGTTATTATAATCACTTAGGCCGAATGTCCACATTTGATCACATAAAGAAAACATCAATTTTCTCGGAAAATAATCTAATAATCAATTTTTTTTTTGTTTTTCCATGCTCAATAGACGAATATCTAACTGAAATAAAATCGGCTCAAACAAATTCTAAAAAATAAAAAATCAGGTCTGAAAGGGTTAAATAAAGTAACTCAATGGAAAAATGAAAACAATAGATTACCATTCCCCCGAATAGGAATCTAACCCACAATTATAGTTGACAGTCAGAGATCGTCCAACTGCGCCACGACAGCCTTAAAAGTAAAGTATAGATAAGTATGTTCAGTACGCCTAATCTCATTTTTTTTTATAGCTTCAGGGTCTTTCCCGCACATAGCAGGGTAGGCAGAGCGAGCCTAGTGTTAAGACACTCCGTCCCCCACTTTCCGCCGAATTCTGAGGCATTGCGTGTTAAGTGGCGGTTTGTCTCGACACCAGAGCGAAGGAAATGGAAATATCAATATTTCCACTCCTCAAGTGAGAATCGAACCTACAACCAGTCGTTTACAGTCACACGTTTGTGCCACTGCGGCTAGACTGGCCCCTTGCATATTATACATAAAAAAATTAAATCCTAGTAGGTAAGTCCACGAGAACCTAGTGTCACAACACAGTTCTCAGCTTTCCTACCGTGTTCAAGACATTACGCATTAAATGGCGGAATTTGACATAGAGATTTGAGTAAAATGAAAATAAATTAAAAAGCCACAGCGTTGAGTTCCGCCACTCATCTAATTCAAGGAGATAGGGTGAAAGTGGAGAAGCAAAGAATCTTATTGAATATTAGGTTCTCCCTAATTACATTAATAACTGGGTAAAATATTAAGGTTGTTTTTTTATGATTTAAACTTTGCTATTTACACATATATTTAAAAATCTACTTAATAGAGAACTAGAATGTTATTTGGCATCTTAATACCAACTGAGCCGTTAATACAGTAGCTGAGTCATAAAGTTGTTAAAAGGTTATATTTGGAATAATGTCATACATGAATAATAATGTTTCATTATTATTACCATAATAGCCCTATATTTATATACCATTGAGTTACAATGGAACAGTGCGTAACAAAAAGCATGATGGTTTTGGGTTTAAATCCCAATAACAAGAAGAAATATATATATTTTTTTAGCTGCACGCTGTATGCAGCACCCAGCAGGGTAGGCAGAGGGAACCTAGTGTTAAGACACTCCGTTCCCCACGCACCGCCGAATTCGGAGGCTTGCGTTTTAAGTGGCGGACCGTGACGCCGCGTTTTACTTCGACACCAGAACGAAGAAAACGGAAATATAATTTCCACTCCTCGAGTGGGAATCGGACCCACAACCAGTTGTTTACAATCACACGCTTGTGCCCATGCGCCATGACTGACCACTGGAAGAAATATATTTATTTTTATTTCAATTTCTAAGCTCATGTATTCTGCCAGATAACATAACTTAGAAATAAAGAAAATCTGTTTAAATACAAAGATATCTTTATTTACCATACTATGCTAAAAATAATTTTGAACTAGTCCACTAAGACAAAAAAATGTAAATCATTTGAAATAAAATTTAACAAGTTTATAAACTTTTCATAGAAATTTAAATAATAATTGCAACATGGTGTGTTAGGTGGAAGAGCCCAGCATTTCTTTGTTATGTTCACCACAATACAACCATTTTTAATGTAATAGTCAAGGTTTACTTTTGTTTTAATTACATATTTTAATTAAATTTTCACCGATTTTGTTAATTCAAATTTAATATAAACATATTCTACTTTGTATTCAAGAGATATATCCATTACCAATACACTATAATCCTAATAAGTGGCTGCACTGTAATGTAACTTATATCAAATGTCAAGGACAATGTATTACAAGTTGGTTTAATAATGCAAAAGCAATATTGGTAAGTGAACAAACAGAAATAATAGAAATATTTTATTTTGGCAATTTTAAAATAAGATTAATAAAAATTGATTTTAGTCAGTTAATATTTCTGTTGTGGTGCTTCGAAGATGCAACTTGAGCATGTATTAATTACTTTGCCCTTTCTCTCTTTGAATGAAGAAAAAGGAGATTGATTTGTAAAAAATAAGTTGATTTCTACTGTATATACCAACATCTGATATTATAAAGAAAGTAGCAATTAGGAAAAAGAAAATCACTAATAATACATGGGACATCTTTTAAAAACCATAATATTTTCAATTAGATAGTTCTTTAGTCACTTTAAGTTAAGCCATTTGAATATGCCAATGATTATAGAGAATTTAAAGATAAGTAATCTATTGTTACTTCGATAAGTACCCTCACAAATAAAATTATTTACATACTTTGCTTTCCTTTGTAGTAAATGTTATGGAAGACATTTTTAAAGAAAATAACATATTTATGCTTAACAGCAACAAAGAATATATTGAAATAGAGTACAAAAATCGTTTCTTATAACTATTATTTGTGTTGCATATACTTACGCCCACGGTTAGTACCATCTTACACATAACATAGATGAGTATTGATAGATTTTAGATACGATAAATCGATTTACCTGGCGTATCCACGGCGACATGGAATGCTACTAAGTTTCTTGCCTCCCTGCCTTCCTCTTGCACCAGCTGCCTCACTTCTTCCATACTCTCAACCAATTTTTTTTCTGGCTAACGAAAAACAAATGGTAAAACAGAACACATCGCTCTCACGAAAATGTATGAGCGAAACACTATTTAATGACAAAAACCAAATAAAGTATAATAAAAAAGAAATAATACATAAAAATAACTCTCTAAACGGAAATATATTCCTCAAAAGCGAATTATTGGAACGTTAAATATTTTCATAACAATTCACACTTTGACAAGTTGAATTTTTTTTAAGTAAAACATTCGGTTTGACGTAATGATTTTAACCTACGCTATTTGTGAAAAATATTTTATTAATTATTGCATTTTCCAATAAAATTACTTATATTTTGTAGAATACAACATAAAAGCCAAAATTTTACTAACAACATAATTTTTACGACATTATGTAAAATTTTACATTAGTTTATGTTGATTACTAAAAATCTTTTTAAATACTCGTAACTTCTTTTCTTAATAATAATTTCAGTAATTAATTTATAAAAATTATCAAAAAGTGTAATATTTTTAATGTTGTTATAATATTTTATATATTTTTAACGTTGTTGTTAATATTTATATAAAGCATAAACAAAATGTATTATAAAGTTATCTGTGGCACACTTTAGGAGCAAAGTTAGTTTGTCTGTGATATTTCTTTTCATTGTCAAGCAAAATGGCGGATCAGGTATGTGCCGAATTTAATGATAAAAAATGTGTTTTCTGTTACTTTTACATTCCATTTTGTCTTTATTAACTATTAAAAATGTTGCAAATGAGTTATCAAAATTAGTTTTAGTGATTGTGTCCCTAAAATTGCCGAAAATGTGTTTGTATGTATCCACGTGGGGTTCTGGTATTGTATCTTAGACATCATGATTATTTTCTCATTTATTTCAAAAAAATCTTATAACCTATTTAAAAGGCATATATTTTTACTACTTTCTCGAATATTTATATAGCGTGATATATACTTAATGAACACACCTAGCAGGTTATCTTGCATAGGTTAGTTTTATTCATAGCAGTCAGTCCAAGATGTCAGGGTATGTAATTTCTAAAATGCTTAAATTCTGTTTTAAAAGTAGCTCTAAATGAATTATTTTTAATACTTTGGCTTAAACAATCAGTAATATTATTGTGTATCGATACCTTCGTCTTCACTTTGTATTATTTTTACCAAACTTATAATTTATTTTCAATTTTAGTTTTCTTCATGCATTTAAATATGTAGTTTAGTTTAGATATCTAATAACAATTGCCAATTCCAGACCGAACGTTCGTTCCAAAAACAACCAACGGTCTTCTTGAACCGTAAGAAAGGCATCGGTGTGAAAAGGAGCCGTAAGCCACTCAGATATCACAAAGATGTTGGGCTTGGTTTCAAAACACCGCGAGAGGTAACGCATGGTGTGAATTAATTGTGTGAATTTGTTTGTTTAGACCGAGAAAGCGTTTCAGAAACAAGCCACGGTTTTCCTCAACCGGAAGGGGGGTTTGAAGAAAAGGGATATGCGACATCATAAGAGTGTCGGATTAGGTTTCAAGACGCCGAGAGAGGTCTGTGTTTTGTTATTTAAATATAGGTGGCAAGGGGCTTCGTCGTCGCTAACAACTACAATATGATGGAGTAGAGTAGATAACTTTTAATAAAACTTGTCAAAAGTAACGTTTTTATGTTTCATTTCAATTATATTGTTAATATAGATAAAGCGGTGTTAAGTTCTGCTACTCAACCCGTAAGGTCTAGATTTTGGATCTTTGTCCTTACTATCATCATATTTGATGCAATTGATTAAAAGTTAACTACTCTATCTGTTTAGGTGCTGGTTCATTATTCATAAAGGCTCAATATATAAGCTAATGTATAAGTTAATTCACAAAATAATTATTAAAATAGTCAAAAATATACCTTAAATAATTATTTTGTGATCATATCACATCACTGCTAAAGGTGAGTTTGCCTGCTATATTAAAATGTTTATATATTATTATATGCATGTATCAGATTCTCTAATTAAGCTATTGTCATAAAAGTGCTTTGAAATGCTAGGGACTGGTGACGGTATTAACACTGAAAGCTATGCAAAATTATTTTATATATTATTTAAATATTATATAAACAAAAAAGCTTGAAATCACAGATTTTTGGGCAAAGAAATCTATTTATGTCTATATATGAAGCATTTTTTGCTAACTTGTCATGTATCATATAAAGCTAAAAAACTATGTTATAATTTTAATGTAAATGATGAAATCCACACGACGGTCTTCTGATTACTATATGAAGAAGACAGTGTTTTAAACCCATTTCTGATTATTGTTTAAAAAATTGTATTTGAGTTAAATTTGAGTAATCAATATGTAGTGCTAATTAACAAATGTATAGCAGTATTTGAAACTGTACTCTTTAGGTACCATCTTGGTACGATTTCACATGCTATAGATCAATATACAAACATCACTTAAAATATTATACAAAAGAAACTTCAAATACAATTTTTCATACAACCACCAAAATTAATCACAAAAACACGAAATAACTTTAAATATGAAATAAACAACAATTCTAAATCCTGATTCCAGGCAATCGAAGGTACCTACATTGACAAGAAGTGCCCATTCACTGGCAATGTGTCGATCAGAGGCCGCATCCTCACTGGTGTTGTGCAAAAGATGAAAATGCAACGCACCATCGTCATCAGACGTGACTACTTGCATTACCTCCCCAAATATAACAGATTTGAGAAGCGTCACAGGAACATGTCTGTGCATCTGTCACCTTGCTTTAGGTAAGATTTTGTTAAATTTTGTATTTATCTAGCCTGTGGATATTGAAGTAGATAAATTGATGTTAAGTAAGGATGTTTTCTTAATTATTTTTAAGTATAAAAGTAGAATCTTAAAAACATTTTGAAATATGTTAGTTAGTTTTTAAACTGTTAGATAGTTTTTTTTTTATTTTAAATGTAATTAATTAGGTACTGAATATTTTTGGTATAGAAAGTACAGTATTATTTCTTATTACAGTCATATATTTTATGGTAAAAACAATTGCAAATTCTTAGACAAACAAAATTTTGAAATTATAGTAGAGCTAACTTAAAAGTATTTGTTTTAATAGTAGCATTTACTAAGTGACCAGTCAGTCACCTCTGATTTATACCGCTGATACTGTGTTATTATGCATTTGCCCATACAAAGTTAATACCTACTCTAAAGCTAAATGTTAAGTTTTGATGAGGCTCTTGTTTTTTTATATGAATGTAATATATACACTTACTTTTATTAATGTAATATATTGTTTTATCTGTGGTTTGAGAATATTTCATATATACTGTAATATAAATTGAAAAAACCAAATTTAATGTCGTAATTTTAATTTTGTTAACTAGATTTAAAATACACTGGTTTTACTAAATGATGATACTCACACGACGGTCTTCCGAATACCATTTGACGAAAGACGTGTTCTAACCCAACATCTGATTAAAATTCATAAAATATGTCACATATCTTAAATTATAACATATATTTAAAGTTAACTTTCTTATTCCAGGGACGTGGAACTTGGAGATATCGTGACAATTGGTGAATGCAGGCCGCTTTCCAAAACAGTCAGATTCAACGTCCTTAAAGTCTCCAAGGGCAAGGGATCCAAGAAATCCTTCAAAAAATTCTAAATAAAGTTACTTTATAAGTATTATATTGGTTTCATTTTAAAATTATTTGATTTCTTTTAGTTGTGGTTATCTTCTTTACATTATGTTAAATTGTACTTTTAATTTCATTTCTTAGTAATAAAATTAAACATATAAATAGCATTCTCTCTTGCCAAATGTTTGTTCGTAGAAAATAATCTTTGAGTAGCAGAAATTTGTAAAAATCTCTATAGAGATGCTAAAAACAAAAATAAGTTGTAATAAAGCGTATAAGAATTTCGACGCAGCCGATAGTAGAACGCATGGCTTAGTGGTGAGAGCGTCTGGACGGTATTCAGGAGGCGCGGGTTCGAATCCCGCTGCGTTCAAATTTTTATGTTTTCTTTAAAAATTGAAGTAGTAGTTTTATTAGAATAAAGTTTTCATGTGAAATTACAGATTTTCCAGTTTGTCTGTATTGTAATAAGATTTAGTAGAGATGAACTTAGAATATTGTTATGAAAAAGTAATCGTATTGGTTAATATTATTTTGTAGTAGCGGCCAGCTCACGGCTTAGCTGTGTGTTCTTGAGCCCCATGACTTTTGACTTGATTTTTTAAAAATAAAGTATTGTAAGTTTAAGCTTAAATTATCAATTATATTTATGTTAAAATTCATTACAATCGGTCGAGCGGTGTAGATTTTTCATATAAACTTTCATGCCCCATTTTTTTTTTTTTTTCGCTGGGAAATGCAGTCTACGCAGATCATCCGTACACAAGGAAGACAGAACTGCCTTGCATACGGATGATACTGTGGGGCTCAACGACGAGTCCGATACTACCCACTAAAACCCAGCGGAAACCCTCTCCACCCTCATGAGACGTCGCAGGTTCGCTCGCGCATTCCACTACGACGCCTCGGTGGACGGCCCGCCTAATGCAGACCACCGTCGCCTTCAGGGTGCGTGTACTTGAGCCCCATGACTTTTGACTTGATCTTTAAAAAATAATGTTTTCTATGTTTAAACTTAGATTATCAACTATATTTATGTTAAAATTCATTACAATCTGTCGAGCGGTGTAGATTTTTCATATAAACTTGCATGCCCTTTTTTTTTTTTTTTTTTCGCTGGGAAATGCAGTTTACGCAGATCATCCGTACACAAGGAAGACAGAACTGCCTTGCATACGGATGATACTGTGGGGCTCAACGACGAGTCCGATACTACCCACTAAAACCCAGCGGAAACCCTCTCCACCCTAATGAGACGTCGCAGGTTCACTCGCGCATTCCACTACGACGCCTCGGTGGACGGCCCGCCTAATGCAGACCACCGTCGCCTTCAGGGTGCGTGTACTTGAGCCCCATGACTTTTGACTTGATCTTTAAAAAATAATGTTTTCTATGTTTAAACTTAAATTATCAATTATATTTATGTTAAAATTCATTACAATCGGTCGAGCGGTGTAGATTTTTCATATAAACTTTCATGCCCCATTTCAACCCTGTAGAGGTTAATTTTTGAAAAAATAAGTAGCTTGTTTGACCCAGCTAGCAGCTCAAACAAGCTATTTCATCCAAATTGAACCGGTAAATTAGTCGTGAAAGCGTGACAGACAAACAGATAGACATTCGCATTTATAAGTATGGATAAATACAACTTTGGGGCCCAGTGCCACAAGCGTGTGACTGTAAACGACTGGTTGTGGGTTCGATTCCCACTCGAGGAGTAGAAATATTTAATATTTCCATTTCTTCGCTCTGGTGTCGAGGTAATATGTCGCGGCGTTAAGTTTCGCCACTTAACACGCAATGCCTCCGAATTCGGCGGAAAGTGGGGAACGGAGTGTCTTAATACTAGGTTCCCTCTGCCTACCCTGCTATGTGCGGGATACAGCGTGAAGCTGAAAAAAAAAAAAAAAACTTAATGACTGCTTGACTTGATTATACTTAAATGATTTTTTAATTCCCTCTTCCCAACACGCAATGTTTAAAATGAGGGGGAAAATGTAGAATTTAATGATACAATATAATACGTCTTTACTTAACACGCTATGGGGGAAAAAGCGTGAAAAGCAAATAGAATATAGTACATACGGAAAATTTCATAAATATGTACTTTCGCGTCAAGGTAAAAGAATGCGCAACAAATATTAATTAATTGATTAATAATTAGAAACGAAAATTATTTGCTGATCTTTAGGGATGCTACGATTTGAACAGTAGCTGGCTCTATTGTTCAGTAGAATCGATATTGTTTAGTAAGTTCCATTTGATTCGGTATTAAATATCATACGTCATAGTTTTTTGTGGAGACTGAAAATAAAAATTAAGTAAAATATGCTATAATAATATCTTGAAATTAATTAAAAGATAAACGTTGGCCAATAATTTTTGGTGAGTAACCTTCAGGTCTGTATCTGGCGAGAGCCACAAAGCTAGAATAACAAACCGTACCAGATGTAAATAATTTAACAATTTGGCTTGCATGTTAAAGTTTAGAAACATTAAAAAGATTTGTTTTATTCGTATGATTAATCTATGATACGAAAATCAAGCAAATAAAAAAATTTCACATAAAAAAAAATATTACTTAGTTCGCCAGTCGTGAGTCGTGACGTAAGGAAACAAACTGTAACAAATTGTAATCGCGACTAGTTGTGGGCTCACGACTCGATCCACATTCAAGGAATTGAAATATTATTCATTTCTCTAGTACTGAGATAAAGCACGTCGTTGAGTTTCGCCACGTAACTCGCAATATCTCCAGATATCGTAGGAAAATAGGGAACAGCCAAAACTGAAGTACCTTTACGTAAGGTTCGCTCTGCCTACCCTGTGTACAGGAGTCAGCGTGACGCAAAAAAAAAAAATAAATAACGAATCCAGAAATTACCCATAAAATATGTATTTTTAATTTATCTGCTTGTTCACACCTGGTACGAAATTCATAGATACAGACTTATAATTTAAACAAACAGTTAATGTAACTACTGTGTTAGATATGGTCAGGTTATATAATTTTACACCATTCGTACATCATTACACATTATTTTTACATTGACTCAGTCAATGTAAAATGTATGATAATATTAAAAATGCTAATTCTTAAATTAATGTAGAAAAAAGTATTCGTTTTAATTCTTAAAAATATATCATCATGAAACACAGAATTTTTAAGAATTTTTAAAAACTTTTAGTAGTGCATTCATAATATTTTAGTTCGAAACCATTTTATTAAACATTAACATACCTTTTCACATATTATTTTCAATGATATTCCAAATATGAAACCCCATATGTAGTTCTTTTAATTTATTAATCGATTACAATAGCAAACTCGATTATATCGAATAATGTACATCGATTATGATAATTAAAAAACACATCACTAACGACTAGACAAATATGTCCGTCTTGTGAACTTGCACGTAACATTGTATTAAAGGCGATATGATATCGTTCTTCTCGAAGCTTTCGTTGAAGAATTCAGAAAAGCCGGCAGACGGGACGCCCGCGTATATGGACAAGAGTGCAACATTACAGGAGCTCGGTTACAAAGACGACAATGACTTGAGAGAAACAATATACGGTTTGTTTTGAACTTTTACCCAAGTAACAAAATTTTGAAGTGCTTTTGTTATTCGTGATTTTAACAGTGTGGTGGTGTTTTAGACTTTTTGCGGACTATCCGGGATCCGGAGAAGCCTAGTACGTTGGAGGATCTCAAGGTGGTTTACGAGGAGGGGATCTTTGTGAAGGAGCCCACAGCTGACAAAGTTCCTGTGTTGAGAGTGGAATACAACCCCACTGTGCCTCATTGTTCTTTGGCCACGCTCATTGGGCTTTGTATAAGGATCAAGATACAAAGATCTATACACCATCCGGTTAAACTGGATATTTATATTAAGAAAGGAGCTCACACTACTGAGGATGAAAGTGAGTATACGTTTTTGTTTACATGTGTTATTTTTTCTGTCCTTTCTGAGATTAGTTTCAAATTTTATTACTAAATGAAGTTAAATAGGTATTAAGAAATAATACTTAAATATGGTAATAACTTGTTGAAACATGTGTAATTTATTTATTTATTACATTAAGTGAACTGTGACACAAAATCAATTTTTCATTTACCTTGTATGAACAATTACAAACTGGTTATAGTTAATCAACCAAATCACTTTCAAGTAATAAATATGTAATTATCACTAAACCATAATTATTCGTAATTTAATTTTATATTCTTTGTTTCTTGCTCAATGATTACTAAAATATGCTTCTTAATTGTCTTATGAAACTTTCTATTTCCTTCTTATTGCTGTTTAAATTACATATTAATATGTAAAGAAAAGCCTTTTTGAATATTATTTAAACACTTTCGTGAATATTATTGGGTATGTCAAATTTGATACTCTTCTTAATAAATTTGCCATAATCAAACATCACATACAGAATATATGCAGAAAAATATATAAAAAAATCTTCCATTAATAATTAGAAACACAAAAAAATATTACAACATTATAAGCACAACCATATGATTCACATACACTTTTGTTTAAAGCAACAAATACTCTATAAGGTAATGCACATTTTATGCATCACATAGGACAGGTAAAAGGATATACAATAGATGCTCGATTAGTTTATTATTAATAGAGATGCCAAAAAATTTAAGTTATAAAATTTTTGACTTATGGAGGAATTTGATATAGGCAAATTTTGAAGTTTGTATTGCATTGTGTTTTAAAGTATTTGTAAGTTGTAAATTTAAACGTCCAAGATTTTTCTATATCACAATTTAAAAAAGTTGTGAGAAGATGTTTGTGTGTTAAAGGTTACTACCTAGTTCAAGATTTTATAAATGATAACATGCCTTGGGAATGAAATGCTCGCCCCAGGCTATTTGAAAAGTATCACTGTCTGCAATAAATCTGTATATATCAATCACTTTAAAAAAAAGAAGTCCCACTGAGTTTGTTGCGCCGGTTCTTCTCAGGTCTAAAGCATTAAATTTAGTGAACCGGTGGTAAACCATTTGACGTTCAAAAAATGAGGCCTGTAACTTCTTATTTTGAATAAAATTATTTGACTTTGAAACAAGGCTATGTTTGACATACAGAGGTCTAATTTAATTGTTCAAGTTATGGAGAGAAAATATGTACCTAAATGGCTTGCTAAATGATTAAATGAACTCATTGATTATTTCGACTGATAGAGGGTTGAGATTTTGAATAATGAAGATTTTGGTAGTGGGTAATGGAAAAAAATATTTATTTTGTCGAGATTTAGAGGTTCTTGACTTAACAAGGTTCTATTCTATATAATTGTTTTCTATTTAATATTAACTATCCTTACTTAAAATATATACATATAAACTGCTAAATTTTATTCTCATTCATTTTCAAATGTTTGTAAAAAAGAGTACAATGTTTTTGCTTCACATTATAATAATAATAATATAGTGGCTTGTAATACATATCAAAATATTTTTGTTTATTACTTTGCAATACGATGTTTTATATGGATGGTCAAATGCTATAATAATATTATTAAATATTCTAATGGGGTTATCACTATTTGCGTAAAGTCCATATCTATGCTATACATAAATTATGATGCACTGATATTAAAACTTTCTCTTTAAAACTAGTGTTTTATGCTGGTATTTCTTTGAAAATTATGCAATATTTTTTTTTATTTTATTAAATTATTTTGGTAGTCTTTGAATCTGATATAGTAAACAATTTTATATAATTGTTTTTAAAGAAACTTCACACTTTCTTTCCACTTAGCCGAGTAGTTAAAGAAAACTTAGTGTCAATTGCTTTTATTTTATTTGCTTATTTTGATATTGTCTTTGGATAATAGTAAACAATATATATTTATATCGGATAGTAAACAATTCTATATCATTCTTATTTTTTATCTTCACGCCGTATCCCACACACAGCAGGGTAGGCAGAGGGAACCTAGTGTTAAGACACTCCATTCTCTCCCTACTTTCTGCAACATAACGCCACACTTTGCCTCGATACCAGAGCAAAGAAAGTAGAAATATTAAATATCTCCACTCCTCTAGTTTGAATCAAACCCACCACCAGTCGGTTACAGTCGCACGTTTATACCACTGCACCACAACTGGCCCCTTGTTTTCATTCAATCATTGTTTTTAAAGGAACTTTATCCTCATTTAGTGTCAAGATTGCCTATACTCTCTTTTCTAGGAATGAAATAGAAAAATCATGTTGACGGCAGAGACTCAACATTATGCTTTATCTAACCTAAGTGGAGAAATAATAAATAATCAGTGTTTGTAAAAGTACAAAACATGTTTTATCTATAGAAAACAGGCTTAGCTTAAAATGTCATTGATAAAGACTACAACTAATTATTTGATTTATTTAAATATTAGTTTTATATGAATTTGTTTATGCTTGCATTTTTATGACATTTGTTTTATGTTTGTGTCATGTCCCTTTTATGTAGTCGGAGATCTTTGTCATGTATATGTTGTATCCCGTACACAACATCCGCACAAGAGGGAACCTAGTGTTAAGACACTCCGTTTCTCACTTTCCGCCGAATTCGGAGGCTTTGCGTGTTAAGTGGCGGAACTTAACGCCGCGGTTTACCTCGGCACCAGAGCGAAGAAAATGAAAATATTAAATATTTCCACTCCTCGAGTGGGAATCGAACCCACAACCAGTCATTTTATAGTCACACGCTTGTGCCACTGGGCCACGACTGGCTACAACAGTATTATATTATGGAGCTTATACTTTAAACACAAATAATACTTTTGATTAAGTTTGTTGACATTAGTATTGTTTAAATTATGTGGCTCCCTAGCCACAGGGAGGCAAATTCTTTAGTTCCAAACATTACATATTCCTTTTAATTACCTGTTCTGCTACACTGATACAGAATTTTATGAATAACTTTCTATTATCTTTATTTTTAATTAAGGTGTTTAAGTTTTTCACTTTTATTTCCATCCTTAGCCCTGTTTCTCTTCCCCTCTGTTTGGACTCAACTTTGGACTTAACAGTATTATTTATATAATACTGTAAAGCAATGTAACAGAGTATTAAAAGCAATTCTTACACCTTTTACTACAACTTTTTTTAAGCAAATTAAGACTTTTTCAATAAAAAAGGAATTCTATCTATTGGAGGCCGTCGTGGCACAACGTAACAACGTCCGACTGTAAATGTGATGGTTGTGGGTTTATTTCCCATTCCGGAGAATGATTGTAATTTTAATTTCTGTTTGTCTTTGTTCCCATTGATACCCAAGATATAACGACGTTGAGCACTCAACACGCAAAATGTCTTGATTTCGGAAGGAAAGCGGAGAACGGAGTGTCACAGCAGGGTAGGCAGAATGAACGTAGTCTTAACACTACGTTCCTTCTGCCTACCCTGCTGTGTGCGGGATACAGCGTGAAGCTAATCATGATTTTTTAGACAGAATATTTAGTAAAATGTATATTTAGTAAATGATATATTTATTTACAGTTTAATATGTCTTTCTTTCTTTTTTTTCTATACGTTAGCCTATTTTCTATACGCCTCCACACGCAACTCCATGCCTTTGTTGTTCTGGATCTTGTTCAATATTTACTCTTCTTTTATTTTTTTGGTTTACGTCTCTTGTTTTTCGGTCAGTGTACTCAGACACATGTTAGTATTGGTATTATCTTTATATTTTTGAACAGTCCAATTTAATATGTTAATAGACAGAGTTTGCTTTTGCAGCAGATTCATAGCGTATTAAGTGCCGGAACTTAACACCGCGCTTTGCCTTTGATATCAGAGCGAAGGAAATGGAAATATTTAATATTTCCGCTCCTCGAGTGGGAATCGAACCCACAACCAGTCGTTTACAGTCACACGTTCGTGCCACTGCGCCACGACTGGCCCCAAAAATTCATTATTTATACATTATATATTATATTATTAAATATAAACGGTAAAACTCGAATGAGTTTATGATTGCAACTTAAATAGTATCATTTTTGGAACAATGTTTTTCATATTAATTAAATAAATAAAAAAAAACATATAAATAAAGTTTTTATACAAACATAAAAATTTTCCATATACATACATACGTATATAATATTACAAAACCAAACAAAGTAAGTACTACAAATGACCTTATCAAGATACCGATATGGCCATCTTGTATGTGTCTATAAATAGGATTTAAGTGTTTGCTTACTATTTGAAACTGCTTTCTTGTATATAAGCCATATATAATATACCAAATTATTTAAAAAAAAGAGGCCACTTGTGGCATGTGGGCACAAAGTGTGACTGTAAACGTGACTGGTTGTGGGTTCGATTCTCAGTTGAAAAGTGGAAATATTTAATATTTCCATTTTCTTAGCTCTGGTGTCGATGCAATACGCGGCGCTAAGTTCCGCCACTTAACACGCAATGCCTCTAGAATTCGGCGGAGAATGGGGAACAGAGTGTCTTAACACCAAGCTCCATTTGCCTACCCTGCTGTGTGCGGGATACAGCGTGAAGCTAAAAGAGACTCCGTTCTCCTTTATTATCTACCTGTCATTATTTGTTACTTTTAATCTGCCAATAAAATATATTCAAGGTGTTACCTTTAATTATATATTATACCTGATAACCTTGTTAGGGTAAATATTATTCTTATGTAATACTAGCGACCCGCTCGCGGCTTCGCCCGTGAACTACCACTTTCATCCACTATTGCCTCTTTGGGATTGGTTTTTTTTTATAAAAGGGGGGTGGTCTAAATTTAACCTTGCGTCACTAATTATATTGCATATGCATCTAGTACAATGTCTATACTGTTTGATAACGTATAGTGATAACTGATCTAGTAAGAAAACGTACGAAATCTGCTATCATATATCTATATGATAGCAGATTTCGTACATATATACCATCAGGTATATAGTATTATAAACTGGTCATAATATCTTAAATAAATGTTAGACTTTTTATTTTATTTTACAATTGTGTTACTTACTGGTATTAAAAAATATACTTTTACTTGCAAATAATCAATATAATTTGACTTTGGTACTTTTTATTTTTCTGCGGGAACTATAATGAATACCAGGGTAACTAACGCTCGCGGCGTCGCTGGGTGAACTACTACTTTCATACCCTATTTTAGCACCTCTGTAATTATTTTTAAAAAAGAGAGGTAGCCTATATTTGACTTTGCCTTATCAACTATTTCCTGAGAAAATTAATCGAAATCAGTCAAGGAGTTTAGATCTTTCATTCTCACTTTATTCTTAACATACATAAGTTTCATCCACTGTTTCAACCTCCTTTAAAAAGTAGCCTATATTTGACCCTACGACTTCTTCTTTTCGAATTTCATCTAAAGCGAGCTAGTAGATTACCCGTGAAAACAAAACCTATAGAAGAGATACAGATTTTTGCATTTTGATAATAATATTAATGAGTACGAATATATCTAGTACAATGTCAACTATATAATAACAGATGGTGACAGAAAACGTAGTGACATTTGTTGTCATATAGATAATATAAAGTTTTGTAGACCGGTCAAATGTATTTTTAATAGCAAATTATCTTCAATAAATGTTGTGCTCAATTTATTTTATAATTATTTTAAGTAATATTAGTGATATAAAAACAAATTTAGTTTCACTCGTGAACTATCAACACAATTTAAATGTTTTTTTTAATTTTATTTTTCTTCCGCAGTTGTATAGAATACCAGGATGAAAACTATCCCATATGTTGCTCTAACCTTTAAGCTAACTCCATACAAAAATTCATAAATTTCTACCCGGTAGATATCAGTATATAAATGATTTACTTATATCGGTTTTTTATTTTTTCCAAAAAAACTACATGGAAAACCGGGATAAAAAGTATCCGATATGTACCTTTGGACTATAAGCTATCACTATACCAAAATTCATTCATTTCTGTCCAGTAGTTTTTGCGTGATTGGCGAACAAATTAACAGACAGACAGACAGACAGACAGACAGACAGACAGACAGACAAAAATTCTACTGAGTGGATTTTTGGCCTCTATTATCGATATATTAACGCACCCAATTAAAATTTTTCTGAAATTTTTCATGTACAGAATTGACTTTTCTACTCTTTTATTATATATAGAGATATCTATTGCATTCAATTATTCTTACATCAATTAAATATTAAAAAAAAGTTTTAAATTTAAAGTGAGACATTGGAGATGGTTCTTTTCAATATTCATATCTTATCTTGATATCTATCTTATCTTTTATCAGTGTGATGAAATAGAAAGTGAAAGCAGTACTCGTATTTAATAGTTATACCTATCTATTACATAATATTATCAGAAGTTAATAATATATTAATTAGTTCCTTCGCTCTGGTATCAGAGGTAAAGCGCGGCGTTTAGACCCGTCACTTAACACGCAATGACTCCCGATTTCGGCGGTGCGTGGGGAACGGAGTGTCTTAGTACTACGTTCCCTCTGTCTTCTCTGCTGTATGCGGGATACAGCGTGAAGCTAAAAAAAAACTATGTAAGAGAAAATCTTTTACCCCTTTTTACGATACTTAAACGAAAAACATGTAAGATGTTTTTAGTAGTTAGTTTCTTGTTACATACATTAGTAGTGCAGAAAACCATTTTTAATATCACATAAGAATAATATTAAATGTAAATAAAATAAATAATACACACACTATAATATCAACGTCATGCAATGCTTATTTTACGTCAATGTAATATTAAAAAGATTGTTAACTTGTTGCGACCACCTTATCGCAGTGGAACAGCGTCTGATTGTAATCGCTATTGGTTATAGGTTCGACTCCCGCTCGGAGGGATGATCATAATTTAATTATTTTCATTGCTTCCCCCTAGTACAAAGCGCGGCACGGTCTCGGTTTCATGTGGTGCGTGGAGAACGGAGTGTCTTAACACTATATTCTCTTTTACTTTACTTCTATGCGCGGAAAAACGAGGAAAAAAAATCTTGGGTTATATATAGTACGCGCATTTTATCTTGACTAGTCATATCTAAGCTTTCCTTCATCCCGCTTCGGTACAGTCAACCAGTCAGTGAGAGTTGAAGAGTGCGGAGTGACTGAGACACCACACATAGCGTAATGGAGTCACTAGTAATTCTCTCCGCTCTCCGCCTCTTACTACCAATCACTCACTAAAAGTCGGTTCTGCGACGCCTATTGCAGCTAGATTCCGACCTTTCAAGTTAGAATGCGGGTATTTTATTGTGTAGTGATAATGTTAAATTTGTCGATGTCACATTGCTCGTAATGAATTAAGTACACAGCGTACAATTTAGGTTAGAGATTTCTTTTATTAAACCCACATATCGTTTACACATGATTGCTCGAGCCTTATTATGTAGTTTAATACCGACATTGTGTATATAGGTGTTCATTAGGGCGGGTCGATTTGTAGGGAACAAAAAAAATCGATCAAATACCTATGATTTCCGTATTCTATGGATCATTCCAAGAAAATTTGCCCAAGGAACCATACCTCTATCTTGAAAATCGAGTCTGCTACTTTTTGTTTGAAAATTTTTTGTGCAATTTTGAGAACTAACTTCATGTTCACATCTATAACTCGAAAACTATTGATCGGATCATATCGAATGGATGCGCGTTGGAAAGGTGAGCTCATTCTAATCAATTTACAAAAAAAAATCATCGACATTGATGGTACGGTTCAGAATTTATGACCATGTTTGTGAAACCTTTTGGACTATTTCTTCAATTTATTTATGATTTCGATCAAAAACATTACTTTCACGGCCATTTTTTAACTAACTCTAAATTTTAATTTAAAGTACAATTAAAAATGAAGATTTTGAGCCAAAAAATAATGAACTCGGTTGATTAGTTCATGAGGTATTGCTAAAACAGTGAACAAATAAAACACACTTTTTTATACTTTTTTTCTTTTTTTTATTTTTTTTTCTTCAAAAATTCAAATTAAGAGATAAGATAGTATTGGAATAAAAAAAATATTTAATTTTAGTTTACTAATAGAAAAAAAGTGAAATAAAATTATTTTTCTTCAAAGTCTTGTCTGCTTTCTAGTCTAGGTGTTTTCCTACGGCTCTCTAATGTCGTCGCCATAGCACCTTCTACATTCTTTCCTGTAACTCGTTTAGCAGTGGCAGCCAGCAATTGAACGTGTCTTTCCGTTCCTTGTATGTGTGACGGAATTTCTGGATCAGGGAACGGTGGATCTTCGTAATCAAAATATCCCACCAAATGTTCATACGGATAATTTTGCGCAAACGGCGGTTCGAATAAAATATTATCGTCATTTAAGTCAACCAAGTCAATATTTGTATAGTCCGTACAATTAAAGTTAATAATAGGTTTTTCGTAAACTCTAAGTTGCATTGGGTCGTTCAGATATTTTCGATAATGTAAAATCTTTTTTATAGCAATGTTTCGTTTTTCCATTCTATCATCGAACAACATAGATAACAAGATATTTTCTGAGTGTGCGAAATATGCATTATCTTGAATTACTGTATTTACAACTTGACGTAAATTTGGTTGCAAGTATTGTGTCCAATGTAAAAATTTAAAAAGTAATGTACTACCGTACTTTACACAACAGAGTTATAATACTTAATATTGAAATACATTGGCGTATATATACTTTTATTATATAGTTTGCCAGAGTTCTTAAATTTGGATTTGGATTATTTGTTGTCACATACAATCGTAATAATCTATTGGCCTTGGTGAGCCAGCGAGAATGTGCAATTCCTCCTGGTTTATTGTAAGAAAAATCCGTGGGAATATCACCACTAGATAAATTGATAGATAAATTGAAGAAATAGTCCAAAAGGTTTCACAAACATGGTCATAAGTTCTGAACCGTACCATCAATGTCGATGATTTTTTTTTGTAAATTGATTAGAATGAGCTCACCTTTCCAACGCGCATCCATTCGATATGATCCGATCAATAGTTTTCGAGTTATAGATGTGAACATGAAGTTAGTTCTCAAAATTGCACAAAAAATTTTCAAACAAAAAGTAGCAGACTCGATTTTCAAGATAGAGGTATGGTTCCTTGGGCAAATTTTCTTGAAATGATCCATAGAATACGGAAATCATAGGTATTTGATCGAAAAAAAAAATCGACCCACCCTAGTGTTCATAGATTAGACTATATGTTATATATTTAGTTGCTTATACACTTTTTAAAGTGTCATTTACACACTTAGACAATTGAAAAACATTTTAAGAAAACGGATAAATTTCTTTTTTAAATTGCTAACTACAAAAGTGAGTTGTAATAAGTCGCAGCTGGATAAGAACGCATGGCTTAGCGATCAAGGACGCGCTGGTTTCCAACAAGCGCGGGTTCGGATACCCCCGATTTAAATATTATTATACGTTTTCTAAAAATGTTATTTATTTTATTCTAGCGGCTCGCTCTCAGCGTCGCCGCGTGAACTACGTAACTGTTTCGTTATATTTCAACCTTTGGGGTGGATTGTTGAAAAATTAAATAGCGCATGTTTAACCCTTGGTTTTTTACTACTTTCATTCCAAACTTCGTCCAAATTGGATCGGTAGATTAACCGTAAAAGCGTGACAGACAAAGAGGCAGACTTTCGCATTTATAATATAAGTATGGATGATGAAGTTGTACGTGACATTATAGTAGTGCTATCGGTTCAACACTTTATTAGGAAAAAGATATCCGTAATTGTTTATATTTCCCCCATTGAATGCGCTACATCGACTAAAAATGCTTATACATGATACTTCAGAGTTTGTCAGTACAAACTCTGAAGAATATAAGATGCTAAAGCATTGTTTGATTTACTTTTAAACATTTTTTAAAGTGTTATTCCACACTTAGGAAAATTGAAAAAGACATTTAAAGAAAACGTATAAAAACTTGAACGCAGCGGGATTCGAACCCGCGCCTCCTGAATACCGTTCAGGTGCTCTCACCACTGAGCCATTCGTTCTACTAGCCGCTGCGTCGAAATTCTTATACGCTTTATTACAACTTATTTATGTTGTTAGCATCTCTGTAGAGAGATTTTTACAAATTTCTGCTACCCTAAATGCTTCTTTAAATTGTTTGATTTTCTAAAGATTATGACTTTGGCTGATTAGCCGATTGAACAGTGATCGATTACTCGCTCGATATTTTTGTCAACGTTGTCTACTACTACAGCTGAATCATGAACTAGTCGCAACTGTGTAATCACAACCGAAAGAAAAAGTTAATTTACTTTACGTATCAAATTATTGTGGCCAGTCGTGGCCCAGTGGCACAAGAGTGTGACTGTAAACGACTGGTTGTGGGTTCGATTCCCACTCGAGGATAAGAAATTATATTTCTATTTTCTTCGCTCTGGTGTCGAGGTAAAGCGCGGCGTTAAGTTCCGCCACTTAACACGCAAGCCTCCGAATTCGGCGGAAAGTGGGGAACGGAGTGTCTTAACACTAGGTTCCCTCTGCCTACCCTGCTGTGTGCGGGATATAGCGTGAAGCTAAAAAAAAAAAAAATTAAAAATCCATGTTTTTATCTAATTGAGGGAATTATAATTATTCATAGATTTTATTGCAAAACATAATAAGTAAGAAACGGATGTTTTTTTATTGATTAGTCACTGACTAAGAAATTGGTAGGAAGGTGGATATTTGTTAAAAATGTAATTATATGAATATATGGTAAAAATCTCTTTCATACATAGCTTGAAATAGATAAAACATCCTTTCAAGAAAAATTCTGCGAAAATAAACTATTGTTTTTCTTAAGGTGGAGTGTGCTCGTAGCTTTGTTGTCGTCCACTTTATGACCCTTGATATATTATTTCTACTAGTCCATAATTTTTTTGATTGTAAAACGTAAATTTCTGTGTCCTATAGACTTTTTTAGCTTTATGCTTTTTCCGCTTAGCATGTTAGATAGAAGGCACTCCACGCACCGCCCGAACTTTAAACATTTCGTGTTGAATGGCAGACATCAACGCTGCGCTTTGTCCCGACACCAGAGCGAAGAAAATGGAAATATTCAATATTTCCTCTCCTCCACCTTATGGGAATCGAACCCACAATTTATCGATTACAGCCAGACACTGCGCCACGATGGCTTCATTACCTAATATGTTTTCAAGTTTTATTAGTTTGTTTGTGAAAGAATATTGGGAGAATACAAATGTGTGGGAGGTTAAATTATTTGAACTTAATTCAGGGTAGTATAGAATTTCATACACATAACTTTAATGTTTTAAAATAACAACTGAACTGCCTTCATGACTGGTGTTATTTTGATGTTCATTCGACAATTCAGAGGTCGTTGCAAAAGTCTTAACTAATTGAAAAATATTTTCATTTTGAACAAGGTTTCTTTTACTTTTATATGGGATTTTATGAGATAAATATGTTTATCGTATCGTATAAAAATATTAATAAACTAGCGGCCCGTTCTACGTAGATGCGTAGACGCGGCGAAGCCGGTTTTGGTATATTGCAACCTTCGGTGGTGGATTTTTGAAAAATAAAGCAGCCTATGTTTAACCTTAGATTATCAACTATATATATGCCAAAATTCGTTACAATCGATCAAGCGGTGTAGATTTTTCATATAAACTCATCCCTTATTTCAACCCTTTAGAGGTTGGTTTTTGAAATACTAAGTAGCCTATGCTAGACCCAGTTATTTTAACTACTTTCATTCTATATTTCATCCAAATCGGACCAGTAGATTAGCCGTGAAAGCATGACAGACAAACGCACAGTCATTCTCATTTATAATATAAGTATGGATATTTGTCACTCAACATGCCATAACTCTAATTCCGGCGGAAAGTGGAGAACGGAATATCTTGACACTAAGGTTCTCTCTGACCCTGGTGTGCAAAAAATTGTGGAATTGAAAAAAATATATGCATGTTATCTGCATATACATATTTTATTGATTCTTAAAATGCGTAAGTATATTGAATATTAATTATAGAAGATAATTAAGGAAGTAACCTACTCGATAACTTTTATCGATTCTTTTGCTAAGTAATTTACTACAATGTATAAAAGATTATTATGTTATTAAGTTATCCGATTGAGGCCATGGTGGCACAGTAGAACCGTGTTGGAACACAACCAGTATTTGCGTTTAGCAAATACTGGTTGTGGGTTCGATATCCTCTCGGGGATGATGATTGTATTTTTTTCCCTTATTACCTGCCTCGGTGAACGACTTATATCTCGATTTTTGGTAAGGCATGAAGAACAGAGTGTCTTGACACTAGGTTCTTTCTGATTAAACTGCTACGCAGAAGGCAGCGCGATCCGAACCCGCCCATTTTCCATTTTTTTTTAATTTTCTACCTGTGTGAATAGCATTTATAAATTTACAAAATGCATATTGTTTTAGTTTTATTAATATGTAATGATTTTTTTAGTGTATATTGATTTAGTGCAGAATAGCAACAACTATTTGAATATGTTTCGATCCTTATTTAGTTCAAGGAAGTGACGTCCTTTAGAAATTAAACAAAAATGAGAATTAAACTTTCTCTTCGCCTAATTTCATTGTAATTGGCTCAAGGTTAGTCGTAAAACATCTGACAAACAACGATACCTACTTAGAAGTATATATTTGTATTATTTGTCAATGTCAAATAATATTTTTTAGTTTCACCTGTTTTCTTGCATAGCAGGGGCGTCAGAGAGAACCTAGACACTCCGATCTCCACTTTGGCGGACCTAAACGCCGTGTTGATCCGTCTTGTTATCCGTCTTGTACCAAAGTGAAGAAATGAAAATAACTGAACTATGATCATACTGATAATTGACATACCCACTGATAATGGCCATTGCAGTCAAATGCTCATCCACTGCGCCACGATGGTCACTCTATTTATCTATTACTAGCGACCCGCTCACGGCCCGCTAGTTGACCTGTAACTTTTGTTCCCTATTTGAGCCCTTTTAGTATTCTCTGAAGTTTCTGTTCTATCATAATAAAACATAGCCCATAGCACTTCTAATAGTGCAGGTTTTTAATAGTGACAGCATTTTCATGATTGGTTCAGTGTTTTCAAACTCTAATTACTCCTTACAAAAAACTTACAAACTTTACCTCTTTATTATATTAGTATAGAAGAGTAATTAATCATAATAGTTTGATTTTCTTAAAACTAGTAAGTATTCTTTTTCAGCTAATTGTTATTTATTATAAACTACCATAGCGCAGTAGGACAGTGTCTGACTGTAAAACCGCGATGATTGTGTGTTCGATTCCCACTTGGGGAATGATTATATATTATTTTCACTTCTCTGCTCTGGTACCTAAGACAAAACGCTGCGGCGAGTATCCCTCCCGAGTACTCAACGCGTAATAATCTTAATTACGAACGGAAACTGGAAAACGGAGTGTCTTAACACTAGGTGCCCTACGTATGCGGAATAAAGGGTGACTGAGATGCTTCTATTATTTATCTTCGTTGACACTAAAATGTCATTGTAATTATAACAAGGAAATGTATAATTTGAATTCAATGAAGGATACTTACGTATAGCTATTAATAGCTAAGGATTTCTCATAAGATAATGTTTTGTTTCTCTTTTTTTTGTAATGTTAGTATTTTTAGCTTTACGTTTTTTTGCCGCAAGACTGAGTAGACATTGAGATACTAGTGTCATAACCTTCTGTCCTCCGATTTTTGACTAATTTTGAGACAGTGTTAAAAGTGGCTGAAGTCGACGTAAATAGTTGTCGTACCAAAGCGAGGAAAAGAAAACAATTTAAAATGTAATCATTGCCCGATTTGGTGATTGTACCTACAGTTAACTATATAAGTAATTAAATACTAGCCATATAATCACATATACAGATTTAAATGCTGGACTAGTAATAAGAATAAACTTAATTTTTTTTTTTAGCTTCACGCTGTATCCCGCACACAGCAGGGTAGGCAGAGGGAACCTAGTGTTAAGACACTCCGTTCCCCACTTAATAATAAACTAATAAACTTAATAAAATTAATAAGAAACTTAGTGTTGTACATTTTTAGTATATAAATACAGTTATTCAATATTTTAATTATCTCTTAACTCTTGGAATGTCTTTTGTGAAATTACACATAGCTAAGTTAAAAAGGAGTACTACGCAATATGACTAGATTCTGATTTTTTTTAGCTTCACGCTGTATCCCTTGAGGGGTAGTCAGATTCTGTTTTATTTGCTTAGCTCAATATGCAAGATATTTTATAGGTGTAGAAGTAACAGTTTCGTGTAACATAAATTTTTTTAATTCATACCTACAGTTTTAACGAGGAAGTTTTATAATGTCTACAATTTTACCTTGACATTCCTCTGGGAATGTAAGATGGGCCAGAATTCATTTTTATTACTGTCATGTTGTTGTTATTTGCGTAACTTTTGTTTTTACTTATTTTCATAATATTTTTGTGGTAAACGACTTAATTTGGTTGATGATATTTGTATACTGTTCCAGTACAATTCCATGTACATTATTTGTAAACTTTTATAAGAAAATGTATAAAAAAGTTTAATGTTGCTGGACTCGTATCCACGCCTCTTAAAAACCTTCCAAACGCTCCAAACGCTAAACCATACGTTCTGTATAGCTTATTTAAAAAAAAATCGTAAAACTTTAAATATGTTGTAATATTTTACAGTATTTGTTTTTCCTATATTGATGGCATTTCTCATTTGTTTCAGTCAACAAGCAAATCAACGACAAGGAGAGGATCGCAGCCGCAATGGAGAATCCGAATTTAAGAAACCTCGTCGAAACCTGCATCGCCGACGAAGGCTAAATCACAAACAGTAATAGGACTAGTTATTAGTAGTTTTCATTCATATTCCTTTCACAATGGCGCCGGACGCAGCTTTCTCTAACATAAGCGATAAGAATGAGTTCACAAAGTTCACCAAGTTCCTCGCGTACAAAGGTGTTCAGGTCATCGTCGAATCCAGAAAAGGGGTCAAAATAGAACCCAACACGAAACTACAAACGTCAGATTCAGATTGGTTTAACTTACAAATACCAGATTCTTCGGAAGTTAATCAAGCCACTAAGAATGCTTTACCATCGGACAGAATATTGGAAACCATTAAATCTCAACTTCACGTAGAAATTTCGGTTCAAACGGAAGATGGGGATGAGATGGTCCTAGAACTTTGGACTTTAGCACTGGATGATACTCAATTTGACACTTCTCTTAAAGCTATGAATACAGTTTATTTTAGAATGGGTATACTGTTGAAGTCTTTGATTACAGTAACAAGAATAACTCCTGCATATCATTTGTCTAGAAAGCAGAGGACTGAATCGTTTACAATATTCTACAGAGTGTACAACGGGGAAGCTAAACTGAAAGCTTTAGGGGACTCGGTCAAGAAAATCCAAGCTGGCATACTAAAAACACCTTTAGGAGGCTTGTGTTTTACAGTTTCCTACAGAACCAATTTCTCTATTTCTCCCAATCGTTCGGAAACTAACAAAACTTTATTGCTTAAAAGCGATCACTTCGAACTTAGTCCGAAACATGTGATCTTCGAATCTAAAAAGAAGAAAGAAAAAGAACAAAAGCCGTACACTCCAGTAGACCTGAACAAGCCGCTTCGGTTAGCTGCCTTTGTAGACGAATCTATTATCCAAAGAGTGGTGAAGGAGTTCTTTGAGAGAATGCCCGTGCCTATTTGTCGAGCGCCTCCCAGAGCACCGTCACCACAAGAGGTTACTCTGGTAGTCGACTGCAAAAGTACCCAAGACTTGGACCTGAGTGCAGTATCAAAGAGCCCCACAATATCTTCAGAATCACCGCCCAAAAAGTTTCCAGGATTTCGCAGTGAGAACGAACCGCCATTAAAACTGTTACATTTTCCATTCGCTGACGATCATCCCATACGCGAATTGGCGGAATTTTACAAGGATTTCTTTAATGCGCCGCATTTGAAGTTATCTGACGAATATCCGGAGAAAATGAAGAGTGCGGAATGTTTGGGTTCGGAGGACAAAATCGATGATCTTTCGAAAGATCTAGCGTTACATGAGAGTTCCGTTTTGGAATTTGATGAGCTTTTGGCCGACATGTGCCGGTCGGCGGAGTGGAGTGGGAACTAATGGTGTTGGAAGACTGATATTGTACTGGTTATTGAATAAATCATATATTTATTAGTTAATGTATTGTATTTGATTATTGTATTTTGTGTTGTTAACGCCAAGCTGCATATAGTATATGAACATCTCTAAGGTTAGGTTGCTTTCTTAAAAAGCAAAAAAAACTAATCCAATAACTAAAATAGAGCTGAGAATGAATAAAATCTTTAATAACTGTTACTCTTTATATCTTATATAATAATATCGCAAATCTGAAACTACTGGGCGTAGAAAGATAAAAATTGTCAAATAGGCTTCTTGGAGACTGTATGAGAGGATTTTTTCAAATTCTACGAGAACGATAATGAAGTCGCTAACAATTACAATAGTATAAATATAAAAGCTTAGTTATGACAATCGGTCTTTTGAAATTAAACATATTAAGAATATTTAATTCGCTACGCAGAACCTAATGCCAAATTTGCCTACTCTAGATAATATTTTGAATATATACATTCCTTCAAGTTGGACGTCAAACGCACAACCATTGCGTTCAGTAAAATTCATTCTAATGGAGCTATTTTAGCGTTATAATTTGATACTAATAATAATTCCATTATGGACATGCAAAAAACATTACAATAAGATTATTACAGAATAACCTTACATTACATAACAGAAGGAATGAATCATATTTTCTAAACTTCAATAAAGATTTTTTATTATTATTATTTATTATTATATTGTTAGGCAATAATTTGAAAAGGTTTTTTTTTAAATATGTATCAGGTCCGTAATTAAAATTGAGTATTTAAATATCCTATTTAAAAAAATAAAATCACCTGATTAACATTTAATATAGTATAATCAATATAAGGAGAAAGGTACTTTCGACCTACATATACATATATAATCGTTGCTCTATTATGAGTTGCAGTCTAAATACTGCATTGCTATGCATTAAAATAATATATTATAATTTACGCCCTCGTGGCATAGTAGGAGCATAAAGTAGATCATATCTACAAATAGAGAGCAATAATGGTTTTAGGTTCAATCCTAGCTCGAAAGATAGGAATTTTTATTCTTTTATACGTGTGTATATGAAACTTTCGCAACTGAGTGATTGACATACAATGTACAGCCAAAATTACTGCGAGTATTAAACTTGAATTTATTATGGTCCTTGGAAAGAAGGGAAAAAGGAAAAATCCGTTAAATTCCAAAACTTACGTAAAAAAATCGATATTTATATTTTAAAATCTATGTAAATGAAGTTAATATTAAAACCACTTTCAAATATATATTTTTATAATCGCGGCCCTGTTTTCTGCCACTTTATAATAATTGAGGAGCGCCTCCCCTTGTATAGTACCCGGCAATAAATAATGCACATCGTGCTTAGAATGAAACAGTCGGTCAGTTTCGGTTTCGTAGAGCGCTGTCTTTGTCACTCAGTTGATATATGACGTTTCTCATTGTTATTATTTTAAGCGACCGAGACAACGCTCTACGAAGTCGAAGCTAACCGACTGTTTCATTCTAAGCACGATGTGCATTATTTGTTGCCGGGTACTCTATATATGTAGCTTAGCGTTAACTACAGTTCCTGCGATATATTTTATCCTGTAGGTACCTGATTTTTTTATATTATTTGTAATACTTAGAGATATAAAATACATATTAAAAAAATAATATTAATAAACGTTAAAAAATAAATATATAATTAATATTCTAGATTTAGTTTCCTCAGTACCTACACTTATTCAAATTATCTGAATTAGTAGAGATATACCAATTAAATAATATTTAATTTTAAATCGGACATGTGATTAATTAGATCGATATTGATATTGTTTAAAAACGAAAATAGTGACAGATAGACAACAGATATTCTGTTGAGTAGAGTTAACTAAATTTTGATTTCAAGATTTAATTGATTTTAATATTTACTTAAGAATATTTTTGTTCGTTTATAATAAATATGAATAGTTATTAGTCATAATGTGTGTTATAAAATTTATTATGCCAAAATTATAAGAAATGTGATTTACTTTGTGATTCTTACACGTTTTTTTTTTATTTCACGCATATCTCCTATATAGCAGGGTTTGTAAAGGAAACCTAGTGTAAAGACACTCCGTTTTCCATTTATAATCACTTTTCAAAGCTTTTTTTTTTAAGTTAAGTTTCGTTTAGTTCCGCCACTTAACAACCAATATATCGATTTTGAGGAGAACGGAGTGTCTTAACACTAAGTTCTCTCTGAATACCCTGCTTTATCTATCAAAATATAAATATTTTTTGGTAATTTTTAATTATTCCCTATGCTTGCCTATTGTAATGTATGTGTGATATAGTTTTAAGTCTTTTTAATGTTTAGTTATTATATATTTTAATGTTAAATTAGAATTGCAGCTCTTTTAAATTTCCCAAAAGTTTACCTTAAAAGAACTTAAATATATTTTCTTTCTTTTAATTCGATTTTAATTAAATTAGGACTTGTATTTTATATTTGTGAATCTTTTCTTGTTTTTAGTATTGAATAAAGATTTTTTCTAAGTATTTTGTGTAAATGAAGCTAAATTATGTGTAGCTAAGGAATTATTCACCTATTTTTATTATATTTCTTTCTAGAAATTGAATTGCATTTGCGTCATACTGATTATGACTATAGATCTGCACATATGAATGTAATATGAAAGGTTACCTAATATTTTTATTATATAAATGTAAAAAAAATAATGAATATCTGTATTAAATTCTTTTTAAAGTGTGTATTAAGAATTAAGTTTTTTTAGTAGATTTATTGCAATTTAAAATAAAGTTAAGTTTGAGGCCAGTCGTGGCGCAGTGGCACAAGCGTGTGACTGTTAACGACTGGTTGTTGGTTCGATCCCACTCGATCTTCGCTCTGGTATCGGAACAAAGCGCGGCGTTAAGATCCGCCACTTAACACGCAATGTCTCCGAATTCAGCGGAAAATTGAGAACGGAGTGTTTTACCACTAGTTTCCCTCTGCCTACCCTGCTGTGTGCGGGATACAGCGTGAAGCTAAAAAAAATGCGTTATTATTTCAATATTATTTTTTAAATTGTACAAACGGTAGAAAGAAGCATGTGTTTTTGTACCTGTAGACTTCTTCGTGATTATTTATAAGACTTATGTTTTTCTTCTCTTTTAACACTCAATTGATCTAAGCCAGGGCTTATTAAACTAGGGGTCGCGACCCCATTTGGGGTAGCAAAACTCTGGGGTCGAGAGATTTTTATGCCAAATATTTATATATCATTTTATAACATCACTAGAGTTGGTGGAATACAGTGGACTTGCGCATTAGTTGAAGCTTAAATAAAAAAGTTATAAATAAATCATCAAAAAATACTAATCGGCGCCCAGTGGCACAAGCGTGGGACTGTAAACGACTGGTTGTGGGTTCGATTCCCACTCGAGGAGGGGAAATATTTAATATTTCCATTTTCTTTGCTCTTCTACCGAGGTAAAGCGCGGCGTTAAGTTCCGCCACTTGTCCGAGTGTCTTAACACTATTAACACTAGATTCCCTCTGCCTACTCTGCTGTGTGCGGGATACAGAGTGAAGCTAAAAAAAAAAATAAAAAAAAAAACATCAAAAAATATTAATTTATTTTTTCTTTTATATTTGTATGGGGTCGTCAAGAAATTCGCAATCATAAATGGGGTCGCGAATGACAAAAGTTTAAGGAGCCCTGATCTGAGCAAAGCATTCCAAATCATAATGTAGATTATTAATGGTCTTTGCGTTAAAATTGTCTTTAATGATGTCTTTTATGTGTTTTAGATTAATTATTTCTGACGTGTTATATTTACGTGTATGTACCTACATTTTTTTTAATAAACTTTTTATGAGAATTATCTTTTTTTGTTTTTTTTTTTATTGTTTATTTTTTTATTTGTGTAGTGCGGAGGAAGCTACTCGTGAGACACAAGAGGTATTTTGTAGAATTATTTGTCGATAAATGTAATTTGAATAGTTATTTTTTGTTATATTTTGAATGTTAAAAGAAATATTCTTTTTTTTGCATGTCTTCTAAATACTTATTTCATTGTGGTTAGCGAAAAATTAATGAGATTAGTATGTAATGCAGGTCATCTAAGGAAGCCGGATTTCAAATAAATGCAACCAAAACAAAATATCTGGAAGCGTCAAAACAACTGCATGCATTACCGTCCGATATAAGAATTGGGAGCAGCACTTTCGACTGGGTCAATGAATTTGTATATCTCGGCTCTTTAGTAACGCAGGACAACAATGTATCTTTGGAAATAAGTAGAAGAATTATGGCGGCTAACAAATGCTACTTCGGACTGCTAAGATACTTTCGATCCAAAATACTTTCAAGAATTATAAAAGTACTTCTCTACAAGACCTTACTAAGACCTATTTTAACATATGGATCAGAAAGTTGAGTGCAGAGCAAAAAGGACGTGAACACACTACTTGTTTTTGAGCGAAAAATCTTAAGACGCATATTCGGGGCAGTGAACAATGGCGAACTCGGTACAACCACGAACTCTACCACATGTATAATGAACCCAACATAATAAACACTATCAAGATTGGACGCTTACGATGGGCCGGACATGTGGAGAGAATGAGTGAATCCAGAACACCTAAGACCTTGTTGAATGGTTCACCGGGTGGTCGGAGAAATCGAGGCAGACCCAAACTCAGATGGTTGGATGGAGTTGAGCAAGACCTGAGAACTCTGGGCGTAAAGAATTGGAAGGAGAAAGCCAGGAATAGGGTAGAATGGAGGGGTATTCTGGACCAGGCCAAGGCCCACCCGCGGCTGTAGTGCCTTTGATGATGATGATGATGAGTATGTAACCCATCTTAAACTGCACGCCCCTCCACTGTATTAAAAACAATGTTATCGCTAGCATGCATTAACTTGATAGATCAGAACCCAGCTACAATAACCGTCGCAGGACCGACTTTTAGGAAATGTTTAATGCTAAGAGGCGGAGAGTGGAGAGACGTGCGATAGACCAATACTGGTGACTCTGTTACGCGGTGAGTAGTGTCTCATTATCTCAGTCACTCAGCATTCATCACCCCTCATTGGCTGGTTCATTGTACCGCAGAGAAATTTCGGAAAGCGTAGATATAACTGGTCAAGATCATTTGTGTGTTCTTTACATGTTTTAATGGCACACGATGATACGTAAGTTTGTCATTGCGTTATTCACTTAACTATCAGCATACAAATAAAATATTAAAAATAATTATATTTACTAGGTACTAGAAGTATCATAAAAGTCAAGTATAAAAAAGATATCAAAGAAATTACAAGAAAACGTAGAAAATATTTTATGGGCAACCTCTGGGCGTATATAATCAGAAATTATTGTACTCCATCATCATGTTCTCAAATGTGCGTACACAAAATAATAATAATTAGGTAGTTATGCTTTATGTAATTATTGATTTTTAATTAAATTAATAAACATATACTATTTTAAAAAAAGACGTTTAGAAAACGTATAAAAATATGAACGCAGCGGGATTCGAATCCGCGTTTAATGAATACCATCCAGGCGCTCTCACCACTGAGCCATGCGTTCTACTACCAGATCCGTCAAAATTCTTATACACTTTATTACAACTTACTTTTGTTGTTAGTACCTCTGTAAAGAGATTTTTACAAATTTGTGCTACCCAAAGATTATTCTACGAATGTAATAAAGCGTATAAGTATTTCAACGAAGCTGGTAGTAGAACGCATGGCTCAATGGTGAGAGCGCCTGGACGGTATTCAGGAGGTGCGGGTTCGAATCCCGCTGTTTTCAATTTTTTATACGTTTTCTAAATGTCTTTCAATTTTCTTAAGTGTGGCATAACACTTTAAAAATGTTTAAAAAATATACTTGGGATTTTATTTAACAAATGAAATAATCGCATCTGATGAGATCTCTTCGAAAGACGTGCGGAGGCAGCTAAGCTGATCGAATACGCAATGAAGAGACGTGCGGAATGGCAGGTATTAGCGAGAATGTCATAGTAAGAATGAAGAAAGGCATGCTCAGGTGGTTTGCGCACGTCGAGAGGATGAGTGCGGAAAGTATAGTAAAAAAGACATATGAAGCAAAGGTGAGTGGTAAGAGAGGCAGGGGGAGACCTCGGTTGACCTTCGAAAACACAGTATCGACGATACTGTAGGAAGGAGTTCGGAGTTTGTGTATGAAAAGGTTGATAACTTGACGAGGTGTGAGGTGACGAGAGAAGTATGGACTGTAGCGTTGGGCACTCAGTACTTACTGACTACCCCGATAGGGATACAGCGTGAAACAAAGAAAAACACCTTTAAATAATAGTATGTTTTTTGTAGACTGTATTTATTTTCTTCAGTTTTATACGAAAGTAGTATTTAACGTTACAACTTACAATATGTTATAATTATGTACCACTTTTCAGATGCAAATGAATAAAAATATATAATTACATTATGATTATTATTATCTGATCAGATGATCGGATTTATCGACCGTGTGTAGTGCATAAATGCCTAGAACGTATCGTTTCATACGCAACGTGCAATTGTCGCCAAATAATTAATTGATAAACTAATAGCTCGATCGAATTGACTCATTAGAGTACGGGCGAGTCCTAAGATTTGCCTAGTTATTTTATAGTCCTAAATGTTGCAATATTTACATGTTTTTACACATTACAAACAAATTTAGTAGTGGGGAGTTCAATTTAAAAATAAATTAACTATACGTGCACATGCAGTTCATTTAAAGAAATAATAACGTTATCGTTTTACTATGCCATATATATTTAATGAAATATAATTATAATAACGAGCGTAAAATTTGTTTCTTTAAAGTCAAATAAGAAATCATGTATGTAGTTCATATTCAGTCTGAATATGAGCGTTTAATCATCATTGTATTGTATCATATTTCCCATAATTAAACAGATAAATTAAAAAAATATTATATTGCATACTAGAAAGAAAAATAATATTTTTTGTTCCATTTATTTCACTTTAAATATTTTGGTAATTCATAGAATCATATTATGCTGCTGGCAGCGTCACCGAGCAGATAATATACTATACTATCTATAATTTTAAATACATATTATTAGTCTGTGGCTTACTATGTTGTTATGGCGTATCTGTCAAAGAAGCGAGCGAATCTAATATTTGTAGTTGTGTATCCGTGGATTTAAAGCAAAAGCTTTAAAATAAAGAACAGAATAAAATATTTTTTAGAAAAGAATAACAAATAGTTAATATGCAGAAGTATATATTATAATGTAATTGTCCTATATTGGAAATAAGTGTAGTTTTTAATTTGTGTTTTGACTGTTTATGTATAACCTAAAGTGCATTTAATAACAAAATGTATTCAATTTGTCGTCAAACTCACCCCGCTACGGGGATAGAGCATGCTATAAGCTGTTGTTTCTTTAACAATGACGAGGTTTGCCTTATAACCGCCGGCGCTAATATTATTAAAGTGTTTAGACTACTTCCCGATGGTCACACTAAGGAAGTTAATGCCGGTAAGATATTTTACCTTTTATTTTTCTCAGTCTTTAAAATAACAGTTAACTAAGTTTTGTAACAGTTAACTTTTAATTTAACTCGATTTGAATCTTAAATTGTCTTGAATGTCAATAAAGACACTTCTTTTCAAAATATATACTTTTACTAGTAATGTTTATATTTTAGCTGGTCAACCAATTCCGCCTAAAATGAAATTAGAATGTCTTGCGACATACACACTGTGGGGTAATGTGATGTCCATAGCTTCAGTGAAATGTCCCAGTGCTGGTCGAGACTTGTTGCTTGTGTCTTTCAAAGAAGCAAAACTGTCAGTATTACAATATGATATACAGACAAACAATTTGGTTACATTAAGTATGCATTATTTTGAAGAAGATGATATGAAGGTAAGGAGTTTTAAGTAAAAGAAAATTAAGAAGTATTAATATACTTAGTTATATTTGTTAAAAATTGTATCCTTTTTATAGTTATTTTTAAAAATTGAGAATAAATTTACTATGTTGTTATACATTAAAAAAGCCATTTTTATAATTTAAAGTCTTAATCATTTCATTAATCACAAAAATGTTATATTAGTTGTTGTGTCTTATTTAAAATCATCATAACAAAACAATTACTGCAATAGTGATGCGAGTAGACAACCAGGGTTGTGGGTTTGATTCTCATGCAAGAGAATGATTATATTTCAGTTACTTTTATTTGCTTTGCCTAGTAACTCCAAGTGCAGTATTGAATTCTGCCATTTTCTAATGTGATGCAAAAAAGAACAAAAACATATATTATTTAATAAATAAATCTTCATAACTTTTCAGGGTGGTTGGACCACACACCCTCATATCCCATGGATTAGAGTGGACCCTGAGTTTAGATGTGCAGTAATGTTGCTATACGGCCGTAAGCTTGCTGTGTTGCCATTTAGAAAAGATATCACATCTGAGGAAGGTGATCCTTTGGAGTCTAAGCCTTTGGATAGTAAGAAAAATGTATGTTTATATGAATATTGTTAGTTAATTTTGTGTATTATATAAAAAATACGAGAATTAAATCTTAAAAAGACCATTGTATGTTTGTGCAATGTCTGTAAATGTGAGTGGTTGTAGGTTCCATTTCCAATTGGGGGAATTTTTAAATTTTGCTTCAGTGACATGTCAGTACATGGCCCTGAGTTTAGTCAAAAATACAATTAAATTGATACAACTCATACTAATAACAAAAATAAGTTGTAATAAGAATTTTGAAAGCAAACAAATATAAAATACATACCTTAATGGTCAGTTTTTTAAATATTTTTTTCAGCAACCCTCTCAACAAATGACTAGGGCGCCAACTCTAGCGTCCTATGTCATAGTGCTGAAGGAATTAGATGAGAAAATAGACAATATTTTAGACATACAGTTCTTATATGGATATTATGAACCAACTTTATTACTTTTGTATGAACCTGTCAGGACTTTTGCTGGGTGAGATAATTTTTTAAACTATGATGTTTGTATGTGTCTGTCTGTCTTTGGCATTCTAGCTGTCAAATGGATGAACAGATTTCGGAATTTTTGTTTAATTTAAATGTTAGTTTCTTTGTGGTAGTTTTTAGTCATATTTAGTAAAAATTAGAAATTAAAAAATTGTGAAGAATCTTTTTAAAACCATATTATAAGGAACTTTTGGTGTCTTTTTAAAACATCTTTATATTATTATAAATTATTTTGTGTAGGAGGAGGATTAAATTTCAATTAACCTCAAATCAATAATAAGAAAACCATAATAAAAGTTTAATGTTGTTTTTTGTTAATAAACATTTTTTCATTTTCATTTTTTTCATTTTTTTCATATGGAATGAAAATAATAAAAGATTCAGCACCAAGTATAGGTTATTTTTATAAAAAAAACAATTTTTAAAAGACTGAAAATTGAAATAAGAGTAGAAAATTTGTATGAAAAAAATTGATTGATTGTAATTTAAAAAAAAAAAACTTATTAAAGGATTTAAATATAACGAAAAGTTCACAATTGTGTAGTTTACGTGAATTTTTAAGCGGACTCATAAGCAGTGAACCCATAAGTTGACCGTTAGCAGTCCATAGCTTAAAAATATATTATATTAACTTTATTTGAAAGTAAATTTGTGTGATTGAAAAGTGAATCTGAGTTGAAAAAATCGTGGCCAGTCGTGGCCCAGTGGCACAAGCGTGTGACTGCAAATGACTAGTTGAGGGTTCGATTCCCACTCGAGGAGTGGAAATATTTGATATTTCCATTTTCTTCGCTCTGGTGTCGAGGTAAAGCGCGGCGTTAAGTTCCGCCACTTAACACGCAACGCCTCCGAATTCGGCGGTGCGTGGGGAACGGAGTGTCTTAACACTAGGTTCCCTCTGCCTACCCTGCTGTGTGCGGGATGCAGCGTGAAGCTAAAACTGAGGTTCCCCTGTCCGGCAGTCGCACGGCGGTGCGCGCGGACACGTGCGCGATGGCGGGCGTGTCGCTCAACATGAGCGCGCGCGTGCACCCCGTCATCTGGGCCACCGCCGGCCTGCCCTTCGACTGCCTGCGCGCCGTGCCCGTCATGAAGCCGCTCGGTGAGTCACTAACACACTAACATTGTGTCTCTTAGTGGAAAAACACTACTGCGCATGGCCTGGCGGTCAGAGTGCTCGGACGGTTTCCCTGAAGGCGCGAGTTCGATTCCCGCTGCGTTCAAATTATTATATGTTTTCTAAATGTTTTTTTTTTAAATCGTATATTTCCAAGCACTTACGCTTTTATAGCTATTTTCCATCATTTTCACTATCTTAAATTCTTAATATTATCTTATGAAAAACAGAAATGCATAAAAATATCACACATAAATTAATAAATTAAAAATACTTACATTTCGGTTACTAACACTTATAGTCCATATAGATTCGGTGCGGACACTTTTAAAATTTTAAATGCTTTGAATTTTGTTTTCATATTATTTAAATAAAATTAAATAAATCCTAATGCCTATTTCTGCCTATATTTTAATTATTTTATAATGTCTATATCAACAACATATTCACTTTTTACGGATATTATCAAAATTGCTTATTAGAATAAAAAATAAATCGTGTTTAAATCATGAAAACTATTCCATTTTTTTATAATTTTTTGAATATATATTTTTTAATATATTTTTTCAGGTGGTTGTCTTATAATGGCAGTTAATTCGCTGATATATCTAAATCAGTCGGTACCGCCGTACGGAGTGTCGTTAAATAATGTAGCGACTCATTCTACTAATTTTCCTTTACGTAAGTTATTATTTTTAATATATTTTTTATTTATTATAACAGGTATATGTTATATTTAAAGCAGTGTAGTGAGAGAGAACGTAGTGTCCAGACACTCCGTTCTCGCTTTTCACTCGAAATGCTTTGCGTGCGGAATTTAACGGCGTGCTTTATTAGACCAGTGGCTCGCTCGCGGTTTCTCCGCGTGAACTATTTCGTTATATTGCAACCCTCGGGGACGTATTTTTGAAAAATAAAGTAGCCTATGTTTAAGCTTAGATTATCAACTATATTTATGCCAAAATTCATTACAATTGGGCAAGCGATTTAGATTTTTCATATAAACTTTCATCCCCTATTTCTTCCCTTTAAGGGTTGATTTTTAAAAAAATAAGTAGCCTGTTATAGATCCAGTCACTTTTATTACTTTCATTTTAAATTTCATCCAAATCGAACTGGTAGATTAGCCGTGAAAGCCTGACAAACAGACAGACTTTCGCATTTATAATATAAGTATGTATCCATACTATCCTAGAGTGCGAAATAAAAATATATCATTGTTATAGTTTTAACTGTATTTGCTTGTCATTGTGATTCCAATTGTATGGATAAATTAAATTTCATTTCAAATCAATCACATTTAATTTCGTCAATCAAAATTTTGTTATTTTCATTTTGTAGATAGATGAAAAAATATTATAATTATTATTTATTATATAATTAAATTATACGGGCCAGTCCTGGTCCAGTGGCACAAAGTGTGACTGTGAAGCGACTGGTTGTGGGTTCGATTCCCACTCGAGGAGTGGAAATATTTATTTCCATTGTCTTCGCTCTGGTGTCGCAGCAAACGCAAGGCCTTCGAATTCAGCGGTGCGTGTGGAACGGAGTGTCTTAACACTAGGTTCCGTCAGCCTACCCTGGTGTGTGCGGGACACAGCGTGACGCTATGGTCTGTGGCAGGCATCCAGGAGGGCGTGTGCGTGGCGCTGGACGGCGCGCGCGTGGCGGCGCTGGGCGAGGCGCGCTTCACGCTGGCGCTGCGCGGCGGCCAGCTGTACGTGCTCACGCTGCTGTCCGACTCCGTGCGCAGCGTGCGCAGCTTCCACCTCGACCGCGCCGCCGCCTCCGTCTTGACCTCTTGCGTGAGTGCCCACTTCTTTCTTTGTTGATGTCAAATGTTTTAAAGGTACTTTTGTACTTAAGTCTTATGTATGATTTACTATTTGATGAAATTAATGTGATAAAAATTACATTTTTTTTTATATTTTTCATGTTTTAATGTGAATTTTAATGTGTGTTGTGAATAACACTTAAATCTGTCTACAACTATGATAACAACATAAATAAGTTGTAATAAACGTAAACGTATTTCAATATAGCTTGTAGTAGAACACATAGTTTAGCGGTTAAAATGATTGAACAGTTTCCAAGAGGCACGAGTTCGAATCCCGTTGCATTAGACTTTTTATATATTTTCTAAAAATGTCTTAATTAATATATTATTATTTTCGAAATTTTAGATTTGATTTTTTTTATACATCGCTCTCATCCAATAAAATAGCGACGTAATAACAAAACAACATTATTTATATTTTTCAATTATTTTTAATAATTTTCTAGTTTTATGTTTTATCTATGAATTTAATATAAATATTATAAGATTTCAAGATAATGATTAGAAATTCGTTTTATTTTCAAATTTATGCTTTTAAACGCTCACCAGAAAAACTGTTAAAATGTAGTTCTGTCATTGTTCCATTGGATGATATAATCTATGGCGATAAATTGGTTCAAATAAAACTAAATAAGCGATATTGTTTTGATTTCAAAACGTTTCGTTGAAAGAAGATAACCCATATGTATTGATAAGTCACTTTTTTATTTATTATCACACTAATATGAACCCACAATCAGTGTGTTAAATTAACCACTCGGCCACAACAGCTAAACATATTCGTATTTTCTCCTCAAATAACTTACAATTTTTTGTACTTTTTCAAACAGATGTGCGTAATAGAAGAAGATTTCCTATTCCTCGGCTCTCGTCTGGGTAACTCTCTGCTGTTGCGTGTTACGGAGAGAGAGAATAGAATGTTATTCTCCGTTGATAAGCCTCTGGAGGCCACTGTTGATCTCACTATAGATGGAAATGGTAAGTGCTTTTTTTGGGATAAATATATTGAATTTTTTTAAATATGAGCAACCTTTCTTTAACGTGGGACTAAGATTTTTTTTTATTTAGCTTCACGCTGTATTCCGCACATATGAGGGTAGATAGAGGGAGCCAAGTGTTAAGAGTCGAAGTCTATTCCCCATTTTCTGCCGAATTTTGAAGGCATTGCGTGTTAAGTGAAGGAACTTGATGCCGCGCGTTGCTTCCACACTAGAGCGAAGAAAATATAAATATTAAATATTTCCACTCCCCGAGTGGGAATCGAACCCACAACCAGTCGTTTACAGTCACACGTTTGTGCCACTGCGCCACGACTGTCCCCATATTCTCCCACAATTATCTCATATAAAGTATTAAAATTATTTCAGAAAAAGACCAAAACAAAGAACAATCGAAAGAACAATCAAAAGAGAAAGACAAAGACAAGGAGAAAGAGAAGGAGAAGGAAACAGAGCCGACGTCGAAGAAGAGAAGGATGGACACAATAAGCGATTGTGTCGCCACCAACGTGATAGATATAAGCGATAAGGACGAGTTGGAGGTGTACGGCTCGGACATAAGGACGTCCACGCAGTTGACTAGCTATGTTTTTGAGGTATGGGGGTAGTTTTTTTTTTTAATTTTACCCCTTTTTTTTGGATAGTAGGGTAAGATAAGATAATCTTTATGTTATCTTCTTTATCTAGCTTCTTTTTTTTTAGCGTGCTGTGTGAATTTGTATCTCGCACACAGCGGGGTAGGCAGAGGGAACATAGTGTTACGACACTTCGATCCCCACGCACAGATGAATTCGGAGGCGTTGCGTGTTAAGTGGCGGAACTTAGATAAATATAAAAAGACGTTATTGCACACTAACTAGCACAAAATATAACAAAAATACTATCTAATAAAATTTTGCAATGGCGGGTTGTTAGAAAGAATGTAGTGTCTAGGAACTCAGGTTTCCTAAAGGTCTGAAAATGTGAGATGTTGTGTCTTAAGAGGCGGATTAGAGGATTTAAATCTGCATTTTGTCTTAGGTACTAGAGTGGAGAAATGATGATAATATATAATCGTTCTGGCGAATGGAAATTGAACCCATAACCAACGTGCTAACAGTCAGTACTATTAATAAAAAATAAGAGCAATATATATATTATTTCTTTAATTTTTAAACTGAATTTATGAACATGTTTAAATAACCACGTTAAAAATATGAATATCATGTTTTTGTAATTAACAAAAACCGTCGTCGACAAATTTCATCATAGCCTGATATAGAACGCATGGCTTAGCGTTCAAAACGCTTGAACCTCAAACATCAAGCGCGGGTTCGAATCCCGCCACGTGTAAATTATTATTGTATATACATTTTCACACAATTTTTTTCCATTAGGTATGCGATTCTCTACTAAACATATGTCCAATCGGCGACATATCTATGGGGGAACTGCAATTGCTGACGGACTCTGAGAATAACGAAGCGAAACGATCGGAATTAGCTTTAGAACTGGTGGCTTGTTCCGGAAGAGGGAAGAATGGCGCTCTCACTGTACTACAGAGATCTGTTAGACCGCAATTGGTTACTGCTTTTGATTTGCCTGGTGAGATTTACGCTTAGGAAAATTGGAAAAAGATGTTTAGAAAGCGTATAAAAATTCGAACGCAGTGGGATTCAAACCCACGCCTTTTGGAAACTGTTGGAACTGAAAGGCACTCTGACCGCTAAGACATGCGTTCTACTACCAGCTGCGTCGAAATTCTTATACACTTAATTACAACTTATTTTTGATGTTAGCATCTCTGTAGAGAGATTTTAACAAATTTCTGCTACCCTAAGATTATTCTATGAATAATCGTTTGGCGAGAGAGAATGCTATTTATTGAATACTATTTAACATTTTAAAGTGTTATTCAACACTTAGGAAAATTGAGAAAGACATTTACAAAACGTATAAATTTTTATTTACTTGATTAAATTTTTATACGTTTTCTAAATGTCTTCAATCGTCCTAAGTGTGGAATAACCCTTTAAATATGTTAGCGGAGTAGCGAATATAGTGTTAAGACACTCCGTTTCTCATTTTTTGTTGAATTCTGGAGGTATTGTGTGTTAAGTGACGGAACTTAACATGGAATGAATGGAAGGATAAAAGGAAAACTAAAGTTACTATTTCGTTGTTTAATTATCTATTATAAAATCTCATGTTTTATTGGTTTTTTTTTTTTTTTTTTTTTTTTTTTTTTTTTTTTTTTTTTTTTTTTTTTTTTTTTTTTTTTTTTTGTTTTTTTTTTTTTTTTAGCTTCACGCTGTATCCCGCACACAGCAGGGTAGGCAAAGGGAACCTAGTGTTAAGATACTCCGTTCCCCACTTTCCGCCGAATTCGGAGGCATTGCGTGTTAAGTGGCGGAACTTAACGCCGCGCTTTACCTCGACACCAGAGCGAAGAAAATGGAAATATTAAATATTTCCACTCCTCGAGTGGGAATCGAACCCACAATGTTTTTATGTGTTTTTAATGTGTAATTTCAGGCTGCATAGACATGTGGACGGTTATAGGGGAAGCGGATAACACACACAGCACCCACAACGCACATAAAGACATGGAAGGAACACACGCGTATTTAATACTTACACAGGAGGATTCTAGCATGGTGGGTTATTATATTGTTTTGAAAATAATGATTATGTTATAAAACTAGGTGTTTTATCCACGGCTTTGTCCGCGTGGTCGAATTTATGTAGGTATGTAGGTAGGGGCCAGTCGTGTCCCAGTGGCACAAGCGTGTGACTGTAAACGACTGGTTGTGGGTTCGATTCCTACTCGAGAAGTGGAAATATTTAATATTTCCATTTCCTTCGCTCTGGTGTCGGGGCAAAGCGCGGCGTTAAGTTCCGCCACTTAACACGCAATGCCTCCGAATTCGTCTGTGCGTGGGGAACAGAGTGTCTAGGTTCCCTCTGTCTATCCGAATGTTTGCAGGATGCAGCGTGAAGATAAAAAAAAAGAAAATATGTAGGTTTATAAGTTTTTTTTAATTACTGTTTTGTTAAATTTAACTATATATACAAATTTTTTTTTCAGATTTTACAAACAGGCCAAGAAATAAACGAAGTGGACAACTCCGGTTTCATGACGAACGCTCCCACTATATTTGCTGGGAATTTGGGGAATAATAAGTTTATGGTGCAAGTTACTACGTCGGCCATACGGTTGATAAGAAGTGAGTATGTACATATGTAGGGTATATGTCAAAATTAAAAAAAAAATAATAAAGTATATTAAAATAGACTTTTGCAAGCACTTTTCAATCGTTGATTTTTTTTAAGAAAACGTAGCTTATGTTTAGCCTTGGTTTATAATTATTAACTTTCTAAATTCTATTTATATTATAAATATAATGGGCTTGTGAATGAGTTGTGAAAGTGTAACAGATAGACAGATTTTCGTATTTATTATATTAGTATGATGGTAGATCGAAATATAAAAGCTATAGTAGTGGCGTAGAGTAGTATTGGATTGTCATGGTTTTGGCATCTATTTTATTCTGTGTAAAAATTGTTATTAGTGACGAAACTCAATGTCATTCAATACGCAGTGTTTAGATTTCGGGTGGAAAGTGAAGGAAGGAGTTTCAAGACAGTAGGCCCTGTTTATTTCGGGGAAGAAGCGGTTTTTATATATGCCTTATTCATACATATTTTTTATACTTTGCATTAAAAGTATATAGATTCTTTACCCCCTTTCCCCCCTCAGACGGTATATAAGTGCAGACGATTTCATTACGAGTGGCGTTTCTACTGTGGACCCCTACTATCTATACTATACTGTATATATTCGCGTAGTATGTGTAATATACTATATATGCCCTGCAGTATTTAATTCGGCTGATCTCTGTTACCCAGGTGTTAACCTGGACCGATTTTAATGAGACTTTCTCATGACAATTGATTTAATAAACAGTAACCTATACTACCCGGCAATAAATAATGCACATCGATGCTTAGAATGAAACAGTCGGTAAGCTTCGACTTCGTAGAGCGTTGTCTCGGTCGCTTAAAATAATAACAATGAGTAACGTCTCATATCAACTGAGTGACAAAGACAGCGCTCTACGAAACCGAAACTGACCGAGTGTTTCATTCTAAGCACGATGTGCATTATTTATTGCCGGGTACTACTATTTATAATATATAATTAATTTCCATTCCTCTCTCTCCCACAGACGGCACACAAGTGCAAACAATATCCCTGGAGTGGCGCGCGCGCTCCGCCGCCACCGCCGACCCCTACCTCTGCGTGGTGTCCACTTGCGGGCGCGCCCTAGTACTGGCGCTGAGAGATCTGCGGCCGAAAGATCCTACTGTGAGTATCTATTTCACTTATTCTCAACCTTTTTTTTGTTGCAGCACATATTTGTCGATTTCAAAATTTGGCGGCACACAAAGAATAAGTTTTTTTTTTATAGCTTCACGCTATGTCCCGCACACAGCAGGGTAGGCAGAGGGAACCTAGTGTTGAGATACTCCGTTCCCCACGCACCGCCTAATTCGGAAGCTTGCGTGTTAAGTGGCGGAACTTAACGTCGCGCTTTACCTCGACGCCAGAGCGAAGAAAACGGAAATATAATTTCCATTTCTCGAGTGGGAATCGAACCCACAACCAGTCGTTTACAATCACACGTTTGTGCCACTGGGCCACGACTGCCACAATATAAATTTTAAATGTTATAATTTAATAATATTAACATTATTATGTATGTTTGCCAAATTTAGCGGCACTATTTTAAAATTTGGCAGCACACAAAAGTGCCGCGGCACAGTGGTTGAGAATCACTGATCTATTTGTTTGTATGTGTATGTGCGCATCCGTGCGTGCGTGTGCGTGCGCATCCGTGCGTGCGTGTGCGTGCATGTGCGTGCGTGCGTATGTGTGTGTATGTTTGTATGGGGGGAGGTTCTGTTTCTTTCTTTCTTTCTTTATTTGTTTGTGGGAAGGGTTGATTTACTTGTTTCTTTGTTAGTTTCGTGGGTGTTGGATTGTTTGTTTGCGAATTTGAAACAATTTTGAAATAAATATTAACCTACATTTTCAAGCACAAATAATATTTAAATATTCGTCTAACTATTATTATTAACCCATTAATGCATAAAGTTTATTTACTCATTTTTCATTATAATTCCATTATTAATTTATCATATCCAGTGTTCTTAACGAGTAATTGACACAAAATATTGCATTTATTTGATAGGTCAGATTTTATGGCACGTCCGAAAAATCGAACGTTATGCATGGCGGACAAAGTTGATGTTAAAAATGGATTCAAATCAAAATGCGAATTTTATGATGATTTTATTTTATTATAAAAACAAAGAAAAAAACTTATTTATAATTTATGACATGGTATGTCATGTGACCTTTAGGATGAAGACCTACATCACAACATTCAAATATACTGTTCCCTCTTTATTGGTTTGCACACCGCCGTTCGGTATTTATTGCAACCAGCTAACCGTATTTTCCGTCGTATCTCGTTGTAGATAATGATTTGGCTGGCTTGCGACCTTGATGTGGACGGGGTCCCATGTGTAGCAAGTAAGTTTTTTGCTATAAAGTGTCTAAAAACGAACATTGAGTCAGCGTCTTTTGTGCAGCCATTTCCTTTCATTCGAGCAATTTACCAGGCGTTCACTAATGAGACGTCTACTAGATATGCAAATATGACGTCTACTAGATACCACCATTTCTTCATATGCATACGAGTACATAAATTTGCTACAGACTGGTCGCGCTTGTGGAGACAAGTGTGACCAGTCTGCAGCAAATTTACTTCGGTAGGTGGAGTATACATATTATAATTTGAAATGAGTGATGGCTAAGGGACCAGCACTTTGGCTTTTTTTCGTAAGACCAGCAGGTTGCTGATGTCATTTCAACATTTTGGAAGTTAGTTACTGTAACTATGTTGTTGTAATTCCACCAACATACAAAAATATCATCACCTAATCGGTAATCGTAATGACCCCGCTCCTCCTTCTTGAATTGCTTTACATCTTTGAACGTGCAGTTCTCGGTGCGATTAGCCCGCATTGTCCCTGTAGCGCAATAGCCAAGCTCTTTTAGGTATCTCATCAGACACAAAGATGTAAAGCCATCTTACACCAATCTTCGTCCTAAGTGATTTAGATTTGCGCTATGCTCGTCATCGGACTTGTCATTATCTTCGTCGGTGACCGGTTTCGCATGTCCGATAGGGCGCTCGATTTTCACCAAAATTATCATTCTCCTCACTCTCCAAAGCTGATAATATTTCATGCACTAGCAAACTGTAACAATGCAATATATACCACATGCAGTAGCCGCTGTGCATAGCGTCCGATATATCGGACAGTATAATTTTCGCAATCAAAGCATTCAAAGTAACAATGGGTGTGTACGTATTATATTGTAAATAAATAGTATGATAGTTTAGCAATAAAAATATTAGGTTTTTAGACATGATACTAAACAAAATATAATAAAAAACACAAGGCAATCTTACCTTCGCCGTGAAAACTTTTGACCGCGTGCCGACATTTGTCATACTCACAGCTGACGCGCAGTCGCGTTATAAAACTTCATCTTACCAATGTTGTCACGTTAGAATATATATTAAACTACTAAATTAAAATGATAAACTTGAAAAAAAAATAATTATTACCCCTTAAAAAATAATTTTATTGATGTCCGATTTATCGGACGTTATGCTTTAATGGGTTAAGTAAAAATAAACGTAATATTTCTTCATTAAAAGCTATTTAATGATTAAACAACGAATGTTAATTATAATTTATTTTATTTTTTCATTTCCAGTCAGCTCGCCTAGCCCCCACTCGCCAAGCAGTGCCTCATAGACCGTCCATAGTGAAAGCTGTACCTTATAGAGACCTCAGCGGTCTTTTCACTACTACAGATGAGAATATACAAGTATGTGTGTTTGTTTTTATATGGGTTTACGCTATTTTTTAGTATATGGGAGGGTAGAAGGAACCTAGTGTTAAGACACTCCGTTCCCCACGCACCGCCGAATTCTGGAGGTATTGCGTGTTAAGTGGTGGAATTTAATACTACGCTTTGCTTCGACACTAGAGCTAAGAAAATGAGAATAATATTTCAGTTCCTCGTGCGGGAATTGAATCCACAACAGTTTCTGCCTTTTTTCTTTTTATTTTCACGTTTTTTTTATTATATAGAAGCGTAGTTAGAAAACTTAGTGTTACGTTGCCCAGTGTTCTTTGGACTACTTGATTTTCAGATATTGGGTTTGAAATACTGAAACTCAATAGTACGTTTTTTTTTCGATACTGTAGTATCCAGAGCGGAGAATGGAAATAATTAAATTGTGATAATTCCTTGTGGCCAGTCGTGACCCAGTGGCACAAGCGTGTGACTGTAAACGACTGGTTGTGGGTTCGATTCCCACTCGAGGAGTGGAAATTATATTTCCATTTTCTTCGCTCTGGTGTCGAGGTAAAGCGCGGCGTTAAGTTCCGCCACTTAACACGCAAGCCTCCGAATTCGGCGGTGCGTGGGGAACGGAGTGTCTTAACACTAGGTTCCCTCTGCCTACCCTGCTGTGTGCGGGATACAGCGTGAAGCTAAAAAAAAAAATCTTTGAGTGGGAATTAAACCTAAAAGTAATCAAGGTGACAATCAGAGAACGTCACACTTTGTCTTCATCACGAGAGCAGAGAAATAAAAAGAATTTAAATATAATTATTTATATCTCCTCGAGTGGAAATCGAACCCAAAGTCACCTTATTTACAGTCAAACGCTGTCACACTTTGCCCCGATAGAGTTAAATGTTAAGTATGAAGATGGGAGCTCGTTATCTATTTAAAAAAAGGCGAATGGGCTTAGTCACTACCTTTATTTGACTAAAAAAAACAGCTTCACGTTTTTTCCTGATAGCAGGGTAGAGAGAAGACCTAGTGTCAAAACACTCCGTTCCCCACACACCAACCTAAATCGAGGCATTGCATGTCGATATGATCTTTTGTTATCGCGATTACTACACATTTTGAACTAAAACTATTTTTAACCGGATTATTCGCGTATATTTTTGGTATTCGAAAATACAATTTTAGAAAACCCGACGTTTCGAACACTTTACAGTATTCCGTGGTCACAGGTAGACCTGAGTCTACCTAAAATATACGCGATTAATCCGGTTAAAAATAGTTTCAATTCAAAATTGCATGTTGAATTGGCGGAACTCAACACCGTATTTTGTCTTAGGCACTGTAGCAATGTAATTAAAAAAAATTAAATAACTCCCCTGATTGTGAATCGAACCCACTACTATCGCATTTACAAATAAAAGTTTTCCCACTGCTCCGTAATGGTCCTCATAGTTATAATTTTTAAAAAAATACTTATGAGTCTAATTTCTCCATTTTTTATAATTATTAGGTAAAAGGAGAGTTCACAGGTAAATCCAAAGGTAAAAACGTGAAAGCGGAAGGTTTCAAACCTGATACGGTCTACGAGTTGAACGATGAAGATGAATTACTGTATGGAGGAGATCAGACTCCCGCGTCTATGGCCAGTGTGAGTATACAATGACTTTTTAAATTATTTATTTATATTAAAAAGAGCAATTATTGAGTTTCTCATTGGTACTGTATATTTAGTTTTGGTCGAAATTTTTATAATATGTTTTGTTGGAGCGTGTAACGGAACGTATAGCTTTTTTTTTGTAGCTTCACACTGTATCCCGCACACAGCAGGGTAGGCAGAGGGAACCTAGTGTTAAGACACATTCTGTTCCCCACTTTCCGCCAAATTCAGAGGCATTGCGTGTTAAGTGGCGGAACTTAACGCCGCGCTTTGCCTCAACACCAAAGCGAGGAAAATGGAAATATTAAATATTTCCACTTCTCGCGTGGAAATCGAACCCACAACCAGTCGCTTTACAGTCACACTTTGTGCCTCTGCGCCACTACTGGCCCCAATTATTTTTGTAAAACACAGTAAATACTCTTTCATCATGCGTTTACGTATTTATTTCCGAAGCTACTGAGTTCGAACGTAGAACTAAAAAAATGATTACGTCTCATTTGGGTGCTCGGTTCTTTTTGTACAACTAGCGGCTGCCCGCAACTTCGTTTGCATGGACTTCTTCTTCTACTCAGGCGTTCATTCTTGTCAGAGTGGTCGTAATCATCACGGTGGTCTTGTGGCTCGCTGTACTAGACGGCGCCATTCCTCTCTGACACTCGCTCGTCTCTTGCACTCATGTAGCGGGACGTCAATTGTGGACTTAATTTGATCTGTCCATCGCATTGGTGATCTGCCACGAGGCCTTGAACCCTCCACTCTACCCTGCACTAGAACGCCTAGCGTTCAATTGACACGTCACCACGCCTTGTAACGTGCGTAAAGTAAGGGACTTCGTAACAGAATTAATGAGAATGGAGAAGAGGAGAGGAGACAGGATACCGCCTTGGGAGACACCAGCACTAAGTTTAGAGGGAGATGAATAGTTTGCACGCGGCCATTAAGATAGGAGTGAAACCAATCAATAGCAGTGGGGGAAATGTTTATAGATTTCATGAGAACAAGGAGTATGTCATAGTCTACCATGTTAAAAGCGTTAGAAAAATCTAACAGCAATTAAACTAACTTGCTGATTGTCAATTCCGTACCTTATGTCATCGCAGATCTTAACTAGTGCGGTTGTAGTACTATGACCCGGGCGAAATCCCGATTAAAAAGGAGAGAGGATTTGGTATTTGGAGAGATGTGATGAGAGTTGACAATAGATGACTCGCTCTTAAACTTTAGATAGAAAAGGAAGAATTGAGATAGGACGATAATGAGAACAGGAAGAAGGATTAGAAATTTTAGGTACGGGAATAACAAAAGCTGTACGCCAGCAGGTAGGAAAGGCAGAGGAAAGAGAATAATTAAATGTGTGTAAGGCAGGATAGGCACTATTAAGGGCCAGGCGTATCAATTTACAACCTAATCCACCACTACCGATCGCTTCCGAGCGAACAGCTGCTATATGTTTCTTAATTTCCTTACATGAAACGGGAGTAAAAGTGAAGGTTTCAATGTCAGGCTTCGAATCAAGGCTAAGAAAATTAAGAGTATCAGATTTAATTACATGATTAAACAAACGAATTGAACTAAAAGTGTTTTCTACTTTTCAATTCGTTTATTCTCCGATTTTGCACGTTTCGCCTTAATCAATGTTTTCGTTAGATTTTTTTGCAACTAATATTTAGATCAAACGGCGAAACGACTATATATTTAAAAACAATTGTCCCTTATAGATAATGTTAGCAGAGCAGTCGCTAGCCCGCCTGACCGGTACTAGCGGCGCGGGGGCAGGCGGGCCGCGCCCGCGCTGGTGGCGCAGCGGGGCGCGCGGCGCCGAGCGCGCCTCGTGGTGGCTGTTCGTGGTGCGCGACAACCACAACCTCGAGCTCTACTCGCTGCCCGAGATGCGCCTCAGCATGCTCGTGAGGGACTCGCTCGCCGGCGACCGGGTGAGTGTCCGACTGCCACACTGTCACACTAGCACTCTGTTACTCTGTCACACTGGCACTCTGTCACACTATCACACTGGCACACTTTCACTCTGTCATATTGTCACACTAGCACTCTGTTACTCTGTCACACTGGCACTCTGTCACACTATCACTGTCACACTGGCACGCTGTCAAATTATCACACGGCCACACTGGCACACTGTCACACTGTCACACTGGCACACTATCACACTAACATACTATCTTACTGTCACACTATCGTACTATTGCACTATCACATGATGATACTATTCCACTAGCATATCCATTACATTTACACATTATGCTTACATCCCTGAAGTTCGTGAATATCTTGGACTCAGTTGGTATTGACAGTGACACTGGTATAATGACGGAAAACTGTATCTCTTTAGTTATACAAGGAAAATATTTTAAAGGAGCCTAAAATCCCATATCGTTGGGCTTTACGCACCCACACGCAGTCAAATCTAAATAATACTTTGTCTTCTTTCTGTCTGAAGGTGATACGTACTAGTATTTTAGTTACTATTTTTCCACTTTTATACACATAGAAACGATGTCAACCTTCCTTACGAGAAACAGATGTTTTATTCAGTTATAGTAATAATATTATATTATTAATGACTAATTCTTCTATTACAAAAAAAATAACGGATCAAATCATTTAAAATACTTTTTAAGTTTGAAAGTATATCTTTTATGGTAGCTTAAATACTGTATAAGTGTATTTAAGGTTTGTTTTAGATAACAAGGAGGCTGACATTTATCTATATTTACTTATCACATTCCTAAATAAAGAAATAACTAATTTTTCTCCACTCTTGGGGAGGTTCCAGATCCTAGCCGACAGTCTCGAATCAGTACCAATGCCGTCAACTGAAGAAGAGGGTGAGGGGTTAGGAGGTGGCGTTGCGGGGCACAACGCCGCGTCCGGCGTTGAACGCCTCAAGGAACTCTTGGTGGTGGGACTCGGGCACAAGGGGTCTAGGGTGATCATGTTTATGAGATTTGATGATCAACTTATGATATATCAGGTGAGTTGAATGGTTTGTGATTGGTTTAGAGTCATTACCCATGATATTAGTAGAGGAGGGTGAGGGGGTGAGGTGGTGTGGTAGGGCACAACCCCGTGTCCGGCGTTAAACGCTGATATACCACGTTGGTTTAATAGTTTAGAAGAATCATTGGTTTAGAATTAGTATCCATGACGTCCATGAGTAGGGGAATGAGGGGATAGGAGGTGGCGTGACGGGGCACAACGCCTCGTTTAATATGAAACGCCCATATACCAGATGGGATTGGAAGAATAATTGATTTAGAAGAAGTTTAGCTTAGAAGAATAATAGTAGAATTTAGTTTAAAAGAATAGTTTAGTTTAGAAGAATTAGGTTTAGAGTTAGTATCCATGCTATCGATTTCGGTCGAAAAGCAGAGTAAGGAAAGTGACAGAGATAGAGAAAGGTACACCCTGACTACCTGAATGTTTTCTTCTAAGTATATGAACATTAATTTAATAATCTTTAACATATAATCTTCCCCAGGGATACAAATACCCGCGAGGCAATCTAAAACTACGTTTCTCCCGTATGTTTGTATCGTTCCCCTTTGGATACAAAGGCGGTGTGGTGACGTCCCCCGACGACAGCTATGAAGCCGCTACCCTTAGGGAAGGGGTGAGGCAGATGAGATACTTTGGTGAGTGTTTGTTTGTTTTGTTAAATTGTTATCGTATCGCAACTACGACAACTGAGGCGGCTGGAGACCTCAGAAGCAAAATTACTTGTGAAAACGAGGCCAAAAACAAAGTACAGACTATCGCCTGAATGTTAGTAAACGGGTTCCAAGATAGGCCTAGAAGACTAATAGTAGATGAGGCCTTGATGAACCACCTTGGGGCCATCGTAATGGCGGCCAAACTAGCAGGAGCCAGCACGTTAACACTGATCGGCGACATCAATCAATTACCATACATAGATAGACTAAATCTTTTTAAAATGAATTATGTCGGCCTAAATTTCGTGGCATTTATCTTTCAAGACCTCTCAAGAACATACAGGTGTCCACTGGACGTTACCTACGCTCTAAACGAGGTTTACGACGGAATTTTCTTAGCCCAGTCGATGACTCGCTCCCTGAGAAGAAGGAACTATACGATATCCATCATTGCAGACTACCTGGACACTATACCTGATCCATACACAAACAGAAAAGACTTGTTGCACAGGGAGTATGGAAGGGGAGACAACTCACGCACCCTTACTATCATCGAATCTCATACGAGTACGACACATACGAGTCTGTAGTCATCATTCAGACAAATTCAGAAAAAAATGAAGCATGCATTTTTTGAACGTCAAATTATTTAGATTCATTAAAGTTATTGCCTTATGCCTCAGATCTGATGCTTCAGATTAACTAATTAATTAACTATCTCATTGACTGTCTCAAGTAACGTGGACGTGTTAGTATTGCTACTTAACTAATTAACTCGCTAACTAATTGACTAGCTAACTAATTTACCAATTCACTAACTCACTCACTACCTTACTAACTCCCTCACTAACTGACTGTACTCCCCTCCCCCGGTAACATAGGTGGCTACGATGTCATCCTTCGCTTCGGACACACCTCCCACGTAGTACTACTGCACTAAAGCAATTCACTAACTAACTGATTTACAGGTAACATAGGCGGGTACAACGGCGTGTTCCTGTGCGGGCACACGCCGCACCTGGTGCTGCTGGGCGCGCGCGGCGAGCTGCGCGTGCACCCGCTGTGCCCGGACGAGGGCGCGGTGGGGACGTTCGCGTCCTTCAACAACACCAATTGTCCGCAGGGGTTCTTATACTTTAACGCCAAGGTGGGTTGAGTGGAACTTAGGAAACGGAGTGTTTTAACACTAGGTTCTCTCCGTGTGCAGAATAATCGTTGTGTGTAGGATATAGCTTGAAATTAGAAAAAAAATAGAATGTTTTTATAATTTTGAAGTGTTATTAACATATTTATGTAATTAATAAACGTTATTTTTAGAAATATATAAAAAATTAAACTTTAAATCAACGAAATTCAAAGCAAGACTTGTTGGTAATTATTGCTAAAACACTCTGACGTTTAGCGCTTCCTTCCACTGCGTTTAAATTTTTATACGTTTTCTGAAAATGTCTATTTGAATTATCTATAAATAGTGGACGATAACCTAGTGTCAAATGCCTTCGTTCTCTACATATTGTCCGAAATCAAGACTATATGCTGAGTGGAAGTAAATATTTTTTTTGGAAACTTACATATAAAATTTTTTTCAACTATAAATTTTAAAAAAAATAATTGTTGGCTGTTATTCTCAAAAAAAAAAACATATTTAAATTTATACAAATTTAACGTAACAAACGGTACGTTAAATTTCTAGAACATGCTATCTACCCTGCCATGTGCGAGATACAGCGTGAAGCTGAAAAAATTATATTAACCTTTATTACTGACTTAATAGTATTTAATTAAATATTCCAGGGATCTCTCCGCATCTCCGTCCTGCCGACCCACCTGTCGTACGAGGCGGCGTGGGCGGTGCGCAAAGTGCCGCTGCGGGAGAGTCCGCACGCGGTCACCTTCCACGCTGAGTCGAGAACGTATTGCTTAGTCAGCTCTGTTTCTGTGCCAGCTACCTCCTATTACAGGTTCGAATTCTGTTTTTTAATGTCTTTTTTAACATTTTGTATATTTTTAAGAATGTTTGTCGCGTTAACTACGTACACATTTTTTTTTATGGAATAAAGGAGTCAAACGAGCAGAAGGCCCACCTAGTGTTAAGTGGTTACCTTCGCCCATACAAATCCACAACATCAGAGTTATAGATGCGTTGGCAGCCTCGGGGATGAAGGACAGAAGGAGAGAGGAAGAATGGGAATGGTGGGAATAGGGAGAGAGCTGGCTTACATGCCATCGAACCGGAACACATCATCAGATGTTTGGCGGTTCGTCTTTGACACGATAGTGGTCGCAAGCCAGTCGGAGAACGAATCTCCTCCTCCTTCCTTCTCCATCCACCAAACTACTGGGTTACCCGCCTTTTACGGGACGCTACTCAGCGGCGGGGGGGAATTGTATTCTTAACCCGTCCCCCCTCGGGATAGATACACTATAGCTGTTTTGTTATATTGCAAATATTTAAGGTTACACGCTGAATCTAGGACCTATTATTGCTTAGTCAGCTTTGTTTCTGTGCCAGCCACGTCATGTTGCAAATCAAAATCGCAACTAGAACCTGGTTACCATTCTAATGTAGCACAGCGTTATACCGTCTAATTATTATTGTACTAATTAAACATTTTTTTTTTAGCTTCACGCTGTATCCCGCACACAGCAGGTTAGGCAGAGGGAACCTAGTGTTAAGACACTCCGTTCCCCACACACCGCCGAATTCGGACGCATTGCGTGTTAAGTGGCGGAACTTAACGCCGCCATTTACCTGGACACCAGAGCGAAGAAAATGGAAATATAATTTCCACTCCTCGAGTGGTAATCGAACCCACAACCAGTCGTTTACACTTACACAAGTCACACGCTTGTGCCACTGGGCCACGACTGGCCACTAATTTATATTTAGACTAATTAAACATTATTTATAAATAATAATTCGTTTACAGGTTCAATGGAGAAGACAAAGAGAAGGCTAGCGACAATAAAGGGGACAGGTGAGTAAATATCGGACCCGTTATACCAAGTTGTAAATTATTTTCTATATTAACTTGCAATTTTACATTAAATCTCTCTTAAATTCTGTATAATTTACAGTTATTTAAAGTAGAATAATTAATAAAAAACAAAATTAAAAATTTTGAAAATACCCACGACGGTTTAATTGTAATTGAAAAAGGATAAAATAACTAGAAATCCCCCGCCTAAAAGAATATATGTAACGAGATGATGGGGACGACTTCGTCGGAGCTGCCATTACTTTAAGTTTGCTAACTTCTCCTAGGTTTTCATGCTGTTAAAACAGGTTTAGGAAAAAATTAAAATATTAATATGAATTTACACTTTTGATAACTGGTATTCCTTTTAAAAACTTTAAGAACGAAATCTGTTAGCTACTATATTTAAAATAGAGGTTGCAACTGGCAGCCCCCGACGAAGTTGTCCCCATCATCTCGTTACATACATTCTTTTAGGCGGGGGATTTCTAGTTATTTTATCCTTTTTCAATTACAATTAAACCGTCGTGGGTATTTTCAAAATTTTTAATTTTGTTTTTTATTTTAAACTTTTTAAAGTGAATAAATATACATTATATATTATTACATAATTTCGAAATACTTTATATTAATCTTCATGCAAATCCAAAAAAAAATTATAAGCCCAATGCTTTCTGGTTATCAAATGCCTATTGCAGCGCCTGGCAGATTGTCACCGCAACATTTTTAGGAAACTTAAGTTTAACCAAATCAGTGAAAATCACAAAACCCACTAGTAGTTTTGATTTGGAACAAATTAATTTCTATACTGGAGCGCCCCGTGGTAGTTTGTGATATGGCATATAAAAACACGCAACAATTAAACCTGAACCTATCACAGAAAACCGCATCTAAATAGGTTTCACACAAAAATACAAGCAAATGCTTACTACAGCGCCCCCTGGTGAGGTGTCACCACGACACATATACGAGAACACGCGCTAATTGAGCCTGATCCTATCGTTGAAAACTGCATCAAATTCAGACTCGTAGTTTTAACTTTGCACCATCAAATGTTTAATGAAGCGCCCCCTGGTGAGTTCTTAACGTAAAAAAAAAAACTAAAAACATACACCAAGTAAAGGTAAATCTAATACTGAAAACTCTGTCCAATCGGACTAGTAGTTGTGGTTTTACATTAAATATTACAAACAAATGTTTACTGCAGCGCCCCCTGGTGAGTTAACACGATAAAGCATATCCAAGAACATGCACTAATTAAACTTGAGCTTATCACTGAAACTGCATCCAAATCGAATTCGTCATTTTAGCTTTGCACAAACAATATTTTACTGCAGCGCCCCCTGGTGACTTGTCACTGTAATATAAATTTAAAAACATGTACTAAACAAAGCGGAATCTAATACTGAAAACTCTTTCCAATCGTACTAGTCGTTTTTGTTATACACAAAAAATGGAAGCAGCTACTTACTGCAGCGCCCCCTAGAGAGTTGACACATACTTGAAAATATGCACTAAGTAAACATACATGACAAATATATGAAAATATGCACTAAGTAAACTTGAATCTATCATTGAAAACTGCATTCAAATCGGACTCGTAGTTTTAGTTTTGCACAAACAAATGTACTTACTGCAGCGCCCCCTGGTGAGTCATCACCGTAACACATATATGAAAAGATGCACCAATTAAACCTGAACCTATCGTTGAAAGTTTCATCTAAATCGGACTAGTAGTTTTTACTCTACATAAACAAATGTTTACTGCAGCGCCCCCTGGTGAATTTTCACCGTAACGTAAAAACAAAAATTTTAAAGTATGTACGAAGTAAAGCTTAATCTAGTTCTGAAAACTCTAGCCAATCGGATAAGTAATTTCGGTTTTAGACAAATAAATATAAGAAAAATTTTGGTTTTACACAAAAAAACTCAAACAATTGCTTATTACAGCGCACCCTGATGAGTGGTTACCATAACACATATTTGGAAAGACGCACCAATTAAGCCTGAACCCATCCTTGAAAGTTTCATCTAAATTGGACTAGTAGTTTTTGCTCTGCATAAACAAATGTTTAGTGCAGCGCCCCCTGGTGAGTTTTCCCCGTAACAAAAAAAGAAAAATCTTAAAATATGCACCAAGCAAAGATAAATCTTTTTATGAAAACTCTTTTTAATCGGAGCAGTAGTTTCGGTTTTAGACAAATAAATACAAAAAAAGTACAAACAAATGCTTACTGCAGCGCCCCCTGGTGGTTTGGCACGATAAAACATATCCAAGAACATCCACCAATTAAACCTGAATCTACCACTGAAAATCTATTGAAATCAGACTATTATTTTTTGAGATAATTGAAAACATTCGTTTTCACGTAAAATGCTTACTGCAGCGCCCCCTGGTGAGTTAAGGCAATAAGACATACATAAGAACATACGCCAATTGAACCTTAACCTATCATAGAAAACCGTATCAAAATCGGACTTATAGTTTTGGAAATAATTGACATAGTAATTTGCACAAACACACAAACAAACAAACAAACAAACAAACAAACAACCTCTCACCCCAAACACATATACAGTCGCCGTTCCGTCGCGGGTAAAAAAAAAATAAAGAATATTTTTTATATTTTTAATAGCTCCACGCTGTATTACACACATTTGGGTAGGCAGAAGGAACCTAGTGTTAAGACACTCCGTTCCCCACCGATAAATTCGATGGCATTGCGTGTTGGTGGAATTTAACGCCGCGTTTTACCTCGATACCAGGCGAAGAAAATGCTAATTTAAAAATACTAATAATAAGTAATTAAATCTTCTTTACATTTTTCAGGTTCCCGTACCCAATGATGGAGAAATTCTCTGTAATGTTATTCTCTCCGGTTTCGTGGGAAGTGATTCCCAATACTCGCATAGAGTTCGACGAGTGGGAGCATGTTACTTGTTTGAAGAATGTTTCTTTGTCTTATGAAGGGACTAGGTGAGTTGATTTTTTTAATTTTTTTGGAAGTATTTAAGAAAACATAAATGGTTTATTAAAAAAATAGAATTTAATTAATTAAAGTTTGAATTAAAAAAAAATACTTTAAATAGTTATAAGACAACCTCCTTAAAGTTGTGTCTTATTTTTAAAAAATGTTGATACTCTTTAAACTGCTCGATCGATTTTTACAAAATATAACAAAAACTATATAAGGAAATTGGCTTTCGAACAAAAAAATCACATCGAAAGCGGTCCATCCGTTTGAGATGATTCTTTTTGTATGTTTAATGTTGTATTTTTATTTACCTTTACTTCTTTATTATTTTAATATAGATATGTATAAAAAAACAAAATATTATTAATTATGTTCATTTACAGATCCGGTCTCCGAGGCTACATAGCGATCGGTACGAATTACAATTACGGTGAAGACATTACGTCTAGAGGACGAGTAAGTATTCAGTTTATATTTGTACCAAACGTGAAAATTGATAATATATTGGAAAAAAAGGCTTATTTTTAAAGCAATTTTTTAGTAGTAAATTCTGTTATTTTAACTAAAATTAATTAATTTGGTTGATGTTCTTTAAATTTATCCTGCCATTTGCTATATAAATTAGTTATTATTTGTAAAATTATATAGTTCCATGTAAGTTACCTATCAATCTAGTCACACTTGGTACGGATATTTATATGATACTACTGAGGAGAAAATTATAAATTTAAAGATAATGTTAAATTTAATTTAAAAAAAAAAAGTTCTTTGAAAAGCAATATAGTCACACAGAACCTAGTGTCAATACAATCCGTACTGTATTTTCCATTTCCAGAAATTGAGATATTGCGTGTTAAGTGGCGGAGTTTGTAACTTTGTAAGACAGTGGAGAAATGGAAATAACCCATAGTTATATTATAAAATAAATGCGACAGTCTGTCTGTTTGTCTGTCACGCTTTCACGGCTAATCTGCCGGTCCCATTTAGAGGAAATTTTGAATGAAAGTAATAACAAATCCGGGGTAAAACGAAGACTATTTTTTTTTTTTCAAAAATCGTCCTCTCAAAGATTGAAATCGCGGATGAAAGTTTATATGAAAAATCTAAACCGCTTGGCCAATTGCAATGTTTTTTTGGATAAATGTAGTTAATAATCCAAGTTTAAACATACTTTATGTTTCAAAAATACACCCCCGAGGGTTGCAATATAACAACACAGCTATATAGTTCACGCGGTGAAGCCGCGACCGGGCCGCTAGTACATTATAATTCCTCCGAATGAAAAAATATATGAAGGCTTCTGACTTATGTATATGTAAATAAATAATGTACATAAATATTTATAAAATATTAAAATATTGCTTATTATTCATTTAGAGATTTAAGGCCGTCATAGCCAGCGTCATCATAAGACAGCATCTAACTATAGGTTATGGGTTCGATTCCCATATACGAAAATGATGATATATATTTTTTTCATTATAATTTGTGATTAAACTATAAAATATAAAAATAAATTCCAGATACTAATCTACGATATAATAGACGTTGTTCCCGAGCCCGGACAGCCGTTAACAAAGAACAGGTTTAAAGAAATATACGCTAAGGAACAGAAGGGGCCGGTCACAGCTCTTACACAAGTGTTGGGCTTCTTGATATCTGCTGTGGGGCAGAAGGTGAGAGGAAATGATTTTTGATATGTTTTTTAAGCATATTTTTTTAATAAAGATTTTTAGATATTTGTGGCCAGTCGTGGCGCAGTGGCACAAGCGTATGACTGTAAACGATTGGTTGTGGGTCCGATTCCCACTCGAGGAGTGAAAATATTTTATATTTCCATTTTCTTCGCTCTGGTGTCAAGGTAAAGCGCGGCGTAAAACTCCGCCACTTAACATGCAAAGCCTCCGAATTCGTCGGAGCGTGAGGAACGGAGTGTCTTAACACTAGGTTTCCTCTGCCTACCCGAATGTGTGCGGGATACAGCGTGAAGCTAAAAACAAAAAAAAATTAGATATTAATTGTGAGAAGTGTATAATAATTCCGATGTATCTGAATAAAACGGTAAAATTAGTGGTCAGATCGCTTGGACGGTAAACAAGAGACGCGGATTTGAGTTTCGCTGTGGTTTAGGTTTTATATAGGTTTTATAAATTTAAATAACTATATTTTAAATAACCATTTGGAAATAAAGAATTTATCGGGGAAAATGAAAATTATCTCATTATGATAAAACATCTCGCCTGTTATTCTTTTCAATTGAACGCTGTTTTTATTTTAACATTTTACATATGAACAATATTTTTAGACAATATATCCAAAAAGTTTAATAATTCTAAAATATTTAATAAATAGCATTCTCTATTGTCTGTATTGTCTCGATTTCTCATAATCAATCTGTTGTTAGGAGAAATTTGCAAAAATAAATTTTAGATGTAACGAACGTTGTATAGGGCGTTGTATAGGCGAGTGTTCGGGTGTCGTTTCGTTCAAATATTTAAACATATTCTAAAAATGTAAATATGCTTTTTTTTTTGGTACCTGTGTTCCGTTTGTAGTAGAGGTAACCTAGTGTTACCTCTGCTATAAGCCATACACTTTGCTCCCCACGTACCGCCGAATTTTAGAGGCTTTGCATTTAAGTGGCAGAACTTAACAGCGCCCTTTAATATCAGAGCGACGAAAATGAAAACCAATCGCGTTTACAGTTTACAGTTTGTACCCACAAGCCACGACAGGCCTAACTAGATTATATTATCAAATATTCGTACGACATTCGGCATATATCTAAAATTCTTCTTTTTCCCCACAGATCTACATCTGGCAGTTAAAAGACAACGAGTTAGTGGGCGTGGCGTTTATAGACACGCAGATATACGTGCACCGCATGATGGCCGTCAAGAACCTCATTCTGGTGGGAGATGTGTACAAATCTGTATCGTTATTACGTTACCAACACAAGCAGAGGACGTTGTCGCTGGTGTCGAGGGACTTGAGATCTGCTCAGGTGAGATTGGGTGAAGATTGGATGAAGTTTGGGTGAAATTTGGGGCAGATTGGATGAAATCGGATAAAATTTGAAAAAATTGATTGAAATCGGGTGAATTCCGATATTTTTTCGATGTGTTACAAAACATTCGGTTATGATCGTGTATGTTCGGATAAGATCGGATTTAGTCGGGTATGAGTGTATGTATCAAACACCTTATCTTAGTGGGAGATGTATACAAATCTGTATCGTTATTGCTCTATCAACACAAGCAGAGGACATTGTCGTTGGTGTCGAGGGACTTGAGATCTGCTCAGGTGCGATTGGATGAAGTTTTGGTAAAGATTGGATGAAATTTGGGGAAGATTGGGTGAAATTGGGAAAAAATCGGGTGAAATCAGGTTAAAATTGGATAAAATTGGGTGAAATTGGCTTCATTTTTTTGTATGTTCGGATGGATTCGGATGTATTCGGGTATGGTCGTGTATCTTCCGGATAAGATCGGATTTGAGTGTAAGTATCAAGAACCTTATCTTAGTAGGAGATGTATACAAATCCGTGTCGTTACTGAAGTCGTAAGACTAGATGAAATTTGGGGAAGATCGGGTGAAATTGGGTGATATCGGGGGAATTTATGTATGTTCGGATATTGGGGAAAGACATCTTATTTGGATGTTTGAATAGTGATAGAATCTCATTGTGCTTATAATTTTTGCTTATAGTTCAACACTGCCTGATATTATTTATTTACATTTTTCGTATTTCGTAATATTTTAAAAAGATGTTCATACATTTATTATATCATATTTCTAAATAAGCCAGTGAAATAAGAAATTAAACTCACATAAAAATAATATAATAATAAAAAAAAGATATTTTATAAAACGATTGAAAATTTGAACGCCGCGGGATTCGAAGTCGCTCCTCCTACTGCGTCCAAATTTTTATACGTTTCCTAAATGTCTTTTTCAATTTGCTAAGTGCGTGAAACTTAAAAAACGTTAAAAGTAATATTATTAATAAATTTTTCCCCAGATCAACAAGTACTGTACCATTTCTTTTTTATAATATCGTAAAAATAGTTATAGTAAATTATTTACAATTTTTTTTTTATTTTGAATTTAATATATAAATTAATAATTTATGTGACATATAATTTACTTCCCAGATCTACGACATGGAGTTCATGGTGGACAACACGAGCCTCGGCTTCCTCGTCAGCGAGGCGGAGGGGAACTTCGCGCTGTACATGTACCAGCCGCAAGCCCGCGAGAGCTATGGAGGTAGGAGATAAAATAAATAAATAAATAGCTTCACGCTATATCCCGCACACAGCAGGGTAGGCAGAGGGAACCTAGTGTTAAGAGACGTTCCCCACTTTTCGCCGAATTCGGAGGCTTGCGTGTTAAGTGGCGGAACTTAACGCCGCGCTTTACCTCGACACCAGAGCGAAGAAAATAGAAATATAATTTCCACTCCTCGAGTGAGAATCGAACCCACAACCAGTCGTTTACAGTCACACTCTTGTGCCACTGCGCCACGACTGGCCACTGGTAGGAGAGATAGAGAGACAGAGAGAGAGAGAGAGAGGGAGAGAGAGGACCTAGTGTCGAGACACTCCGTTCCGACATTCTGTGAGTGGGAATCGAACCCACAATCGTGTTTACGGGCAGACGCTGTTCAATTGTGCTACAACCGTCTCAATCTAGAGAGATCTCTCTGATTTTTTTTAATTTGTAGATAGATTTAATGTTTGAAGCCATTGTGGTCTAATTTGATAGTATTCGGCTGCAAATGTGATGGTTTTAGGTTCAATTCCCACTCGAGGAAATTTTTAACGTATAGTCAGAGAGAACTTGGTGTCAAAATACTTCGTTATTATACATCGCCAAAAAATGGAGGGAATATATATTGAGTTTTACAATGAATATTTAAACATAATGATTTTTCTATAAAGGGATCAACTCTCTTCAAGTAGAATTTGATTGATGAAAAACCAAAGATTTTGTTATATTATGATATATAGTAAATAATAATGTAATTTTCCAATTCCATTTTCCAGGACAGCGTCTGATAAAGAAATGCGACTACCATTTGGGGCAGCAAGTGCACGCCATGTTCCGTATCGCCGCGCGCACCACGCCCAACAGTAGCTCCTCGAGACTACAGAGACACGTCACTATGTTTAGTTAGTCACTTTTTATTATTTTTGTCTAATAATATTATATTTCATAACGTATATTGGCTATATATTTATCTGCATTTATAATTTATTAAATTATTATGAGGCTAGTTAAGGTGCAAGGGCGTAAAGTTTGGCTGAGGCAAATGGTTGTGGATTCGATTCCCATTCGAGGGATGAAAATATTTTATATTTACATTTTTCTTGGCTTTGGCATCGATGCGAAACGCCACTTTACACACAATGCCTTCAAATTTCAGCGATACGTGGGGAGCGGGGTGTTTTAACACTAAGTTCCCTCTGCCTACCCCGCTTTCACGAGATACAGCGTGAAGATAAAAAAAAATCGAACATGTATAAAAATTTAAGATAGCATGATTCGAACCTGCATCTCTTGTTTAGCATCCACGCACTCTGACCACTAATCCATACACTTATCCGAAACTCGTGTGTTATTGTTATTGTTTTATTGTTACAATTTATTTTCGTTGATAGCATCATTGTATACATATTCTTAGAGATTTCTGCTACACGAAATAATTTCTACTTTCACCTAATTTTTAAGAAACATCCAAATCCCATACAATATTTAAAATATCTCAAAATAAAATCCCCTACCAAATCGTAGTGTCTAATCTCTACTCTCTCCCACAGCGACTCTCGACGGCGGTCTCGGCTACGTACTGCCGGTGTCAGAGAAGGTGTACCGCCGACTGCTGATGTTGCAGAATGTCATGAACAACTATTGTTGTCATGTTGCGGGGTTAAACCCCAGGGCTCATCGGTGAGTGTTAGTGAGTTAGTAAGTGAGAGTTGGAATATGGTAAAATAAACAGACAAACCGATAAGAATTGAAAAAAAGTTATTTTGGTATATGTATATATACATTTATTTACCAAAAATTGTTTGTTTTAATAATATAACAATGATTTTTATTTATTTGTATAGATGTGGTAAAATGCTATATAATGCTTTTAACAATAACTATTGTTGCCACGTTGCGGGGTTCATCTGTAAGTGTTTTTATAATTATTGGTGGTTGGAAAATCCACTCTTAACAAAATTAGTTTATTCTGATGCATATTTTTGTTGGCACAGTTAATAAGTCAATATTTGACGTGTCAAAGGTCTTAGATATTTTCAGATTACTTTATTCGATTGTAGAACCAACCCTAAATTTATTAATTTAAGCTTGTAAACTCTCATTGTGTATGTAAATGAGAATTGGCGATATGAAAATAATTTTCATTTCTTCCCTTTGGTTGATAAGTTTATCTTATAGCGTAGTATAGAATTTTATGGAAGGAACAGAGAGTGGCAATAGTAGTTTCTCTCTGTCCGTTGTACTTGTCTGTACTAATAAATGAAATTGGAGTGTCCATTTGTAATATTAAAATATCAATGCATATGTATGTATACACGATACATTTAAAAAATATATTTTTTGCAGTGTTTTTGTCTGTTTGTTCTGGCTAATCGCTGGAACGGCTGGACCAATTTTGATGGGACTTTCACTCGTAGATAGCATAGATGGAATAAGGAGTAATTCACGTTACTTTTATTTTAGAATTTTACTTTTTTTTTTATTCCACGTGGATGAAGTCGTGAGCACAGCTAGATCGTACTTATATTATAAATGCAAGAGTTTGTTTGTTTATCTTTAGCTCCAATTTGGATGAAATTTTGAATAAAAGTAGTAAAATATTCAGGGTCAAACATAGGCTACTTATTTTTTCCAAAATGATTTTTGCCTCTAAAGGGTTGAAATACCCGAAAGTTTATATGAAAAATCTAAACCGTTTGACCGATTGTAATATTATTTGGCATAAATATAGTTGATAATTCAAAGTTACTTTATTTTTCTAAACTGTACCCCCGAGTGTTGCAATATAACGAAACAGTATGCATCGTAGTTCACCTACGTGGTCCTGGTATAATATATAAAAATGCAAATATAATAAGTTTTTTTCTCTTCCCTCCATAGTAGATACAAGTGCGCGCGTCATTATTATATTATACAAACATAGTAATATAATTATATATTTTTCGTTCGTAGCACATACAAGTGCGCGCGTCGGCAGGCGGGCGGCGGCGCGGCGCGCGGCGTGCTGGACGGGGACCTCGTCGCCCTCTACGCCTGCATGCCGGTAGCCGACCAGCTCGACGTGAGTGCACACTAACTGCTTATAGCTACATATACTAAATACATACTAGACATATATATGTATTGTTATACTTACAATAGTCATGATATCATTAAGGGGAAAAAATATTACAAAAAGTGGGAATTTTAAATTTATTTATTTATAAGGATTTTTATGTGCAGACACAACAGAATATACACGTAAAATCACATGAACATATTATATAAATACAAACACTGCAAGATGTTATTCCACTTACAGGCAGACACAACATGCACCAACAATACTTTACAACATACATAGATAATAAAAAAATTATAATAAAAAATAATGTAACAAAAAATAAAAAGAAAGTGCAACAACAAAAAAAAATCAAAACTTTTAAGCAGTAAAAATAGATAAAATACAAGAACTCCAAAAAAAAAAAATAGAAAACTAAAAACTAAACATTAACATAATTGAAATTGTAAGACATTATGATTGGTCTGGTAATAGATTTACCAGCCTTAATAAAATAAGAATTCACACTATCTTTATTAAATGTTCTTTCATATTATATATAAACATTTATTTTACAGATTGCAAAGAAAATCGGTACTAAAGTGGAGGAAATATTAGCGGACCTCTACGAAATAGACAGACAGACTGCTCACTTCTAGTGTTTAAGTGTATTTGTGTAAATAAACATATTTTTAAATGTAATAGATATTTTATTTTTTTACCTTGTGAATGTTTTTAGATAATTTGTTAATTATATATTAACTTCTGGTGACAAGACAAACCACGGTGTTGAGTTCCGTTACTCATCACTCTCCCTCCGATTCGGGCGGAAAGTGGAGAAAGTAGTGTCTTTATAAAAGCTTCTCTTTGAGTCATCATAAGGTATTTTTTTTTTCAGCTTCACGCTGTATCCCGCACACCCTGCCGCACACGCTGTATACCCTGCAGGGTAGGCAGAGGGAAACTAGTATTAAGATACTCCGTTCCCCACTTTCCGCCGAATTCGGAGGCATTGCGTGTTAAGTGGCGGAACTTAACGCCGCGCTTTACCTCGACACCAGAGCGAAGAAAATGGAAATATTAAATATTTCCACTCCTCGAGTGGAAATCGAACCCACAACCAGTCGTTTACAGTCACACGCTTGTGCCACTGGGCCACGACTGGCCACAACATCATAAGGTATGATGTGAGAAAAACATATTTTAATGAATTATATGCAAATTTTGTAGAAATATTGTGGCACCGATATCAGTTATGGGAAAACAATAAGCTTACCGACCTTTGATAGAAGTGAAGTACTACATGTATTGCTAACACGATAGCAGTCGATTCTCGTTTCTAATTAATTGATTATCTTTTTTTTATATCTTTTTTAAATTTCATAAACTATAACCAGTTAGTAATTTATGCAGACAACGAAACATTTTATAAATATTTTAATTATTTTTTATTTCTTTAAAAATATTAAATAAATAAAAGTTTTATACAGTTATTAAATTAAATTTAATTATTTAATAAAATAGTCTTTATATTTTTACGTATATTAGTGTATAGTAATATATCCTTACAAGACTAGGTTTTCTCCGACTAAAACATTATAGGAAAACGTATGTATAAAAAAATTGAACGGAAAATATGAACGCGGGGTTTAGCGGTCAGAGCATTTGCATGGTTTCAAATTTTTATACGCTTTTTAAAATTGCCTTTTTCAATTTCCTAAGTACAATGCCCATTATTGCTGCGGTTAGCTTAAGTCGGGGAGGTCACGGTAACGGGTCGTATGTGAATAACGTATTAAAATGGTAAAAATATTTTCTCCGACTAACTTATGATGATGGAAAAAGTGTATTTTATGTATAAATACAAATATGCACATATCCATACTTATATTATAAATGTGAAAGTCTATCTGTTTGTCTGTCACGCTTTCACGGCTAATCAATCGGTCCGATTTGGATGAATTTTAGAATGAAAGTAGTAAAACACCCAGGGTGAAATATAGGTTGTTTATTTCTTCAAAAAATCACCTCTAAGAGGTTGAAATAGGGGATGAAAGTTTATATGTAAAATCTAAGCCGCTTGACTGATAGTAATAAAAAAAATGGCATAAATATAATTGATAATTCAAGGTTAAGCATACATACTCTCTCTTATTTTTCAAAAATTCACCTCCGATTTGCTACCCTCGAAGGCGGCAAAGCCGCAAGCGGGCCGCTAGTACATCTATAAATACATATACACATATACATATGTGTAACTTTATTTCAAGCGTAATTCAAACCGACAGCTATCAGGGCCTACAACTACTGAACTACTATAGCTTATTTACTACAGAAAAGAAAGTAAATTACAGTATATTCTAAGAAATCATTTAATATTTTTTACATAATAACACCATGTTAGTGTTTCCATTCGCTTAGATTATATATAAGATAATATATTTCTATACAAACGTACAGACAGCCACTTCAATTGTTTATCTTCCTAATCGAGATCAAATCTGCAATTGTTAGGCACTGTACAATGACTGGGTACGGTTAGTAGAAAAAAAAGTTTTAGTAGTTTTCAAAGATATATATTTTTGAATAGTCTTCGTAAATAGTATTAGGTTCAAATACATTATAGAATTAATAAGAGTTTTTTTTAAAAACAGGTAAATTGTTTTTAACCTATTCTGAAGAAAAAAATATATATCTGAATACTACATCTATTTTCTTGAGACAAGTTCCATCTTATAAAAAAACAGACCGCGCATGTCTCCTCAGAGGAAATATACAGCCTTATAGTGAATTAAACAAATATTTACAAAAAATAATTTCATTAATAAAATATCTTTTTTCTAATTCTTTTTTTTTTAGCTTCACGCTGTATCCCGCACACAGCAGGGTAGGCAGAGGGAACCTAGTGTAAAACACTCCGTTCCCCACTTTCCGCCGAATTCAGAGGCATTGCGTGTTAAGTGGCGGAACTTAACGCCGCGCTTTGCCTCGACACCAGAGCAAAGGAAATAGAAATAATAAATATTTCCACTCCTCGAGTGGGAATCGAACCCACAACCAGTCGCTTTACAGTCACACTTTGTGCCACTGCGTCACAACTGGCCCCAATTTCTAATTTCTTACTAATTTTGTTTATCTAATTTTTTACTTTTCTTTTCTTGTTTAAAAAACGTAACATATAATGTTTTAAACACAATGTAAGGATAAAATATAAAAAAAAATTAAAAAATAATATGTCAATAATATTTATCTGCGAACAGTACTTCCATACATTCTGTTAGCTTAGTTCCGGTAAAAGTACCTGTTCTTATGTAAAGTGCATTAAGGTTTTGTTGTTTTTGTTGCAAATTACTAATGGACGTGTAATGATTATGTAACTTACAGACAACTGTAAACTGTAGTATGTTATATACATATATTGAAAATAAAATAGAGAAAAAATAATATTTACGTATTTTCTCATCATATGAGGGCAGTCAGAGAGAACTTAGTGTTAAGACATTCTGTTCTTCAACATCACTAAAATTCAACGTTGCTAAGTTATTCATCAAAGGGGAAAAATGAAAATAATTTTAATAAAATCATTCCTTCAGGTGGGAATCGAACTCAGAAATAACAGTATTTGCAGTGAGACGCTGTCCCATTGTCCAAAGATGGCCTCAAAAAGAAATAACAAGAATAAAAGAAAAGGCAAAAAAGTAGCTTAACGACTTTTCCGAATAGCGGTGTAGTCAGATAGGCATAATGTAGAACTAATAATAAGGCACTCCTTCTGTCTTACATTCCCAAGGCTGGCAACGCATCCATAACTCTAATGTTGTGGATGTCTATGGGCGAAGGTAGCCACTTAACCAGGTGGGCCTTCTGCTCGTTTGCCTCCTTCATTCCATAAAAAAGAAAGGAAAAAAAAGACAATCTGTCCTTCACCTTCTGTCTGCAATCGAGACATTGCGTGTTGAGTGGCGTAGCTCAACGCCGCGTTTTGTCTAAGGTACCAGAGCGAAGAAAATAACATTTAAATACATATAACCATTCCCCCGAGTGGGAATCGAAACCACTACCACCGCGTTACTGTTATAACGAGAAGTAATATAAAAAAATTAAAAGTCACGATTATTCTATATTTACCTTGTCATCTTGGCAAGGACATTAGTTCGTGTTATGTAAAAAAATGTATTGTTATCGGACTCGGGCATATATCGGTACGAAATTATTTAAGTAAATTAAATGGGATATTCAAATTAACCAGTTTGAATGGAAAACGTGGTGAACGGAGTGTCTTAACACTAGATTCTCATTGATCGCTGGCTGATTCTAACCCCTAAAAATAAATCTACGTACCTACAGATTACGTGTAATTTTTAATTTGTGGCCAGTCGTGGCTCAGCGGTACAAGCGTGAATTTTGAAATATTAGGTGTTGGCAGAAGCCAAATACTTAAACATGTCTCTTAATAATATAAAAATCTTTACATAGTTTTTTATTTCTTTTATTAAATAAATATGGGGCCAGTCGTGGCGCAGTGGCGCATAAAGTGTGACTGTAAAGCGACTGGTTGTGGGTCCGATTCCCACTCGAGGAGTGGTTCAATACTTCCATTTTCTTCGCTCTGGTGTAGAGTCTAAGCGCGGCGTTGAGTTGCGCCACTAAACACGCAATGCCTCCGAATTTGGCGGAAAGTAGGAAACAGAGTGTCTTAACACTAAGTACCCTCTGCCTACCCTGCTGTGTGCGGGATACAGCGTGAAGCTAAAAAAACATAATAAAAATATAGCGTCATTGTAAATATAAGTAAATCAGAGAGTTCGTGAGTACATTACCCAGTCTGTTAAAGACTGGGATGACCTAGGTTTTTTCATCTTCCACGATTTCCTGTCATGCAGGCAGAGAAAACATAATACACTCCGTTCTCCACTTTTAACCAACCATTTATGTTAATATAAAGATCAAAACAAAAAAATAAGCAAAAGTACACAGGTCAAGAATTTGTAATGATTGTAAAACACCTGACATAAAAAGTACGAACCTGTGACCACCTTCTTAACAACCAGAACCAATCATTTTAACAAATGTATTATGTCTATTTACTTAATGCTAGATTTCTAAAGAGCGTACTATAATTTGGCTGATTCGTCTCGAAAAATGAAGCAAAGCCGCTCTCAGCGACGCTTCCAATTAGAGCTTATATAAGGTTTGACGTAACTAAATATTAAGTATTATATTATTACTGTTCTTTTACTTTTGAACATGTTTGGAACATGAGGCCTTAATGGCTCAGTGGGAGAGCGTCTGACAGTAAACGCGATTGGTAATGAATTCGATTTTTATCGGAAGGAACGATTATATTTAAATTATTTGCTATATCTTGCTTTGTTAAGACAGAAGGCAGTGTTAAGTTCTGACACTCAACACGGAATGTCAACAATTCACGTGAAAAATGGGGAATGGAGTGCAGTGTAACACTAATTCTGCATATGCTGCAGTGCGGGAAAAATCTTGAAGCTGGCTGGCCGCTTGCCATCATATGTTAAAGGGCGGATCTAAACGCCGCGTTTTGTTTTGTCACCAGAGTAACAATAATAAATAAAAAATAATAATAACTACGTACTTATATTTGTAATACTTATATTTGTCATTTTTTACCTGTGGAGGGACGGGTTAAGAATACAACTCCCCTCCGCATCCAGCTGCGTCCCGTAAAAGCCGGTTATCCCAGTAGTTTGGTGGTAGGAGATTCGTTTTCCGACTGGCTCGCGACCACTATCATGTCAAAGACGAACCGCCAAGGATCTCATGATGTGTTCCAGTTCGATGATACGTAAGCCAGCTCTCCCTATTCCCACCATCCCTATCCTCCCTCCTTCCTTGCTTTCAACACTCCCAAGGCCGGCAACGCATCCACAAATTTAAAGATTTGGATATCGAAGGGCGAAGGTGACCACTTACCATTAGGTGGTCCTTCTGCTCGTTTGCCTACCTTATTCAATAAAAAATATATAATTATATACGAGGATGACGACAGAAATAAAAATATGTTTTTTCTTACAAAATGTATAAATAGGTACTTGTACAGTTTTCCTTCCAATATCATTTCTTTATAGACTTACATTGGTTTCCCTTTATTGTGGGGTGTCCTTTTGACATTTACGTCAGATTCTTTATATAATATCGAAATATAAATATACTCGAAGACAAAGGCAAATAATTTAAATTAAAAAAAGAAGTTATATGATATTATATCCATACTTATATAATAAATGCGAATGTCTGTGTGTTTGTCTGTCACGCTGTCACGGCTAATCTACTGTTCAGATTTGGATGAAATTTAAAATGAAAATAGTAAAAATGACTGGGTCTAACATAGGCTACTTAATTTTTCAAAAATCAACCTTTAAAGGGTTGAAATAGGGGATTAAAGTTTATATAAAAAATCGACACCGCTTGACCGATTGTAATGAATTTTTGCAGATATATAGTTGATAATCCAAGGTTAAACATAGGCTACTTTATTTTTCAAAAATCCACCACCGAGGGTTACAATATACCGAAACAGCCAGTTAGATAACGCGGCGAAGCCGCGAGCGGGCCGCTAGTACTAAAATAACATAGAAATAATATCTACTTTTATAGAAAGCTTATAAAAATAGAAATTTGAAATCATTTGAATATAGGGAATCAACCTCTTGGGCTTAAAATGTTACGCAGAGCACTTTGAGGGTTTTAAAGAGGTACGGGTTCAAATCCCGTTTCGTTTTAAGTTCTATACGGTTTCTGAAAATGTTTTTCATATTCTAAATGTGTGAATAACACTTTAAATATGTTTAAATGTATGTGGGCTTGGATTCCGCTACTCAACAGGTAGTTTCAAAATTGGACTGATACTAGATTAACGCTAGTGCTAACAGAACCTAGGCTCTGTATTTAATCTGTTACTCGTGGCGAATGCGTGAAGTTAATAAAAAATGAAAAAAAAAAATAACGAGATATGCCTATAAAAACCTCTAAAATATATAAAATATATCCAGTAGTTTAGAATATTGAAATGCTAAAATAGCAGGATACGGATCTCACACTTCAACCAATTAAATGTTTTTTAAAAAGATATTTCTTTTTTTTTTTTTTTTTTTTTTTAGCTTCACTCCGTGTCAGATTACGCTGTAGGCAGAGATAAGTTAGTGTTAAGACACTCCTTTCCCCACTTACCACCAAATTCATCCTCCAGGTGTCGAGTGGTGGAACGCAACGCCGTGCTTTGCCTCGTCACCAGAGCGAAGAAATTGAAATATTAAATATTTCAATACATCGAGAATCGAACCCGCAAACAGATGCGCTTTCAGTCACTATTTGCGCCCACAAGACGTAAGTGGCCTCAGGGTTAATCACAAATATTTTGGTACTGAAAAATATATTTTAGTTATTGTTATTTTCACCATCATGATATTTTCAGCAGCACTGTAGGCAGAGAAAGAGAGTCCAGCGTCAAGACTTCGCTTGTAAGGGCTAATCTTCGGAAATAATGAACTGGTCATGAAAATTCCTTCACAATCAGAAAGCTACACTATTTAAGAGTGCTGTAAACTATATTTTATTATGATTCAACGGAAAGTTCAGAGAATCCCATACCTTAAATGAGGGAAGAAGATTACACGGTGCAGCGGCGACAGGGTCGCTAGCAAGTAATGTAGCTCTATCTAACTTATAGTATTCCACATATAAAAATCAAGATAACAGTGATCACATAATAACACCTCGGGCCATTCAAACTAAATAAAAGCGTAACTAATTTAGAATGTAATAAATAAAAAATAAACTTAAACCAAAATCAGTTATATCATACGGCAGTGAGAATGTTAAACAATCACTTTGTATGCAATAAGAAATTAGTTTGATAAACAACAAATTAAAGGTACTTACAATTAGTGGCCAGTCGTGGCCCAGTGGCACAAGCGTGTGACTGTAAACGACTGGTTGTGGGTTCGATTCCCACTCGAGGGGTGGAAATTATATTTCCATTTTCTTCGCTCTGGTGTCGAGGCACTGTGTGGCGTTAAGTTCCGCCACTTAACACGCAAGCCTCCGAATTCGACGGAAAGTGGGGAACGGAGTGTCTTAACACTAGGTTCCCTCTGCCTACCCTGCTGTGTGCGGGCTACAGCGTGAAGCTAAGAAAAAAAAAAGAACATTATTTACTCGATATTCTGCTATAAAAACAAAGTAACGCAATATGTGAGTGAGTGAGGTCAGTCGTGGCTTGTGGGCACAAAGTGTGGGTTCGATTCCTACCCGACGGTTGGTAATATTTATTATTTCCATTTTCTTCGCTCTGGTATCGAGGCAAAGCGCAGCGGAAAATGGGGAACGGAGTGCCTTAAGACCTTTCCTACCTAGGAACCTAGGTCCTTCTGCTTACCCTGCTGTATGTATGTGGGATACAGCGTGAAGCTAAACAAATTCTAGTAGTAGTATTCTCATAGGATTCAGACACATGTGCAAATTTTGAAGCAAGTCGGATGACTCAAAATGGGTCAAGACAGGATGGGACAAGAATATCCTTTCTATTCCATTTTCTTCGCTCTGATGTCGAGGCAAAAGCGCGGCAAAAATTTGGCGGTGCGTGAGAAATGGAGTGTCTTAACACTTAACACTAAGTTTCCTCTGCCTACCCTGCTGTGTGCGGGATACAGCGTAAAGCTGTATCCAGTGACATTGTGCCACGACAGACTGCTATAAAAATATATCAAAAGTAAAAATATTACATCGTCATTGCGCATTTAATATCGCGGAAGAGCAGTTTGTAAATATCGCGTAACCTCATTTTTCAATAATAAATATAACACTGATTACACTATTTGTGTCACGAATTTATTGAATTTTAACTTCTTTACGTTAAACCCTAAAAATATTGATACGCGGTATTTACAAACTGCTCTCCTGAGACATTGGATATACAAGGGCGATAATTCGCTACTTCTGTTCTAAAAAAGTACAAACGAAAAAATATTTATTGTGAAATACAAATTTAACTCCCTTATATTTTTTGTATTAAAAAGGCATGACATCTGGTTTTAAATTATATAAAAAAGGCAATCTCTAGATTTTTTGTATAGGCGCGAAACATTTGGAACAAAATTTATTTTATCATCTAAATGCTGTTTTTAGTATTAAATGACTTAAAACGTTTACTTTTGCTAAAATATACGTATAAAATATCGTATATTGAACAAAAAAGTGTACATAAAAACTACTGTTTTTCCTTTATTAGTAAAAAGTATAATTTTGACTATTGGATTCAAGGAGCGATGTGTTTCTATGTATATTTACAACGGAGAAATTGTTTTTGTTATAGTGTCGTTGTTGTGGATTTTGGCTCAACCCGTTAGTAGTGGGTTCAATTTCCACTTGGTTGTTTAATTTCTATTAAAATTTTCCTGGTCTAGTTAGTTTCCGAATTCTACTAAGTAGATTGGCAGGTTGGCAAATGGGATGATTTATTGATTCATGATTACTACTATTTAATTACAATTTCGAACGGATTATTAGTTGAAATAATATTTTTTTTTTTATATAATATTGTTTTCTTATATTAATTGAAAAAAGGGAAGTCTATCAAAAATGAAAATAACTTAAGCACATCTTAATTGGTTTTTTAACCGCTCTAATCACTTATATTTTAGCATTCGAAAATATGTTTTAGAAAACCTAATACTATCGATTTTCAAATACAAAAGTAGAAATTAGGCTTCTAGGACCTACTTAGGGCTACTGCAAAGTGTCTAAAACGTCGGGTCTTCTAAAATTTATTTATAACGACCAAAAATATACGTGATTAAAGTTAAAATACTTTTATTTAATACTAGCGGCCCGCTCGCGGCTTCACCGCGTGAACTATTTCGTTATATTGCAAACCTCGGGGGCGCATTTTTAAAAAATAAAGTAGCCTATGCTTAAGCTTAGATTATCAACTATATTAATGCCAAAATTCATTACAATCGGTCAAGCGGTGTAAATTTTTCATCCCCTATTTCAATCGTTTAGAGGATGATTTTTGAAAAACTAAGTAGCCTATGTTAGTCCCAGTCACTTTTACTACTCTCATTTTAAATTTCATCCAAATCGGACTCGTAGATTGGCCGTGAAAGCGTGACAGACAAACACACAGACATTCGCATTTATAATATAAGTATGGATATTTAAAAAAAACACACGAAAACAGTTTAACTGTACGGTTGTAGGTTCGATTCCGCCTTAGTCAATAATATAGAGCATTCCAGAGTAAATCTATAGTTATATTACTAATAACTTCCGGCTCATCAAGCATTAGCGCAAGGTATCTATTATAACTTATAAGGTACTATGTAATATCGATGATGCAATATCCGCTCGCCAAGTATGTAAGTAATGAAGATCTGATTATTTTGTGCCTTACTTCCGGCTTATTGAGTAATATAAAAGGAGAGAACTTAGTGACGCATTTCTCCGTTCTCTGCTTTTAGCATATTTTGAAATATTGGGTGTTGGCAGAAGCCAAATGCTTTTATACATGTCTCTTAATAATATAAAAAACTTTACATTGTTTTTTATTTCTTTTGTTAAATAGATATGGGGCCAGTTGTGGCGCAGTGGCACAAAGTGTGACTGTAAAGCGACTGGTTGTGGGTTCCATTCCCACTCGAGGAGTGGAAATATTTAATATTTCCATTTTCTTCGCTTTGGTGTTGATGCAAAGCGCGGCGTTAAGTTTCGCCACTTAACACGCAATGCCTCCGTATTTGGCGGAAAGTGGGATACGGAGTATCTTAACACTAGGTTCCCTTTGCCTGTGTGCGGGATACAGCGTGAAGCTAAAAAAATAAAAAAATAAATAAATATATAAATACTTAAACCCTACAGACACCTAACTGAAGTTAAATGATATTTTAAATTAATTTAAGCGAATTGTCCTACTTTACTTATTTCTACAATTATATTAACACTTATTAAAGACAATATAATATACAAATCTAAACTAATATACTACATATTTTATTTGCACATTGTTTATAGCTACGCATTTTCATCAGTTTTTACAAAATTAATTGTATCATAAAACAATAGTGGCCAGTCGTGGCGCACTGGCACAAGCGTGTGACTGTAAACGCCTAGTTGTGGGTTCGATTCCCACTCGAGGAGTGGAAATATTTAATATTTCCATTTCCTTGCTCTGGTATCCGAGGCAAAGCGCGGCGTTAAGTTCCGCCCACTTAACACGCAATGCCTCCGAATTCGGCGGTGAGTGGGAAACGGAGTGTCTTAACACTAGGTTCCCTCTGCCTATCCTGCTGTGTGCGGGATACAGCGTGAAGCTAAAAAAAAAAGGTATCTACGTCTAGGTTTTTAGGTGTGAGGAGCTCGGTGGGGAGAAAAGGGCATGACCGCCATGGACGAGGACGTGACCGTTTCATATCTGTCTTTTATAGCCGTGTTTAATGTTAATTTTGTATTAAAAAAATCTTTACTATAAAGTAAATATTTTACTATGTCAGTCTCTGAGTTGCTTTTATTAACTTCAAGGGCTCTAGATATTATTGTGCGATTATTTAGATTTTAATATATGGATTTTTTTTTATTGAAGAAAGGGGGGCAAAAGAGCAGAAGGATTACCTGATGGTAAGTAGTTACCTTCGCCTATGGACATCCACTACATTAGAAAGGTTGTGGATGCGTTGCCGACCTTAAGGGCGGTGGAGGAAAGGATGGAAGAAGGATGGGAATGGTGGGAGTAGCGAGAGAGAGCTGGCTTACATGCCATCGAACCGGAACACATCACCAGATCTTTGGCGGTTCATCTTTGACATGATAGTGGCGTGATTCAGTCGTAGAACGAATCTCCTACCACCAAGCTTATGTGTTACCCGCTTTTTACGTGATGCTGCCCAGCGACGGAGGGGAATTGTATTCTACCCGTTCCCACACGGAGCAAAATCTCAAAAAAAAATTGATTTGCTCAAAAATCAGCACATGTATCCGGACGGAGGCCGCAGTGGGACAGCGTCAAGCTGTAATGGCAAATTGGGAGACGGTTTAATTCCAAAACGATCATTTATTTTATTCTCTCCACTCTATTCAGACATTCAACATACAATGCTTCAGACTCTGGCAGAAAGTGGAGAACAGAGTGTCTGGACACTAGGTGTTCACTGGCTGCTTTGCAATGCGGGAAAACGCGTGAAACTAAAAAGAGTTCTTGTTTCTTTTATAACTTCATAGGTATATTGTATAGTGACAGCAATGTATTAAATTATCAGTAATTATCATTTTTTTAAATAATTTAAAACATGTAAGGTCTGTTCATAATAAACATTAACCATTAAAAAATGTAGCATCAGGACCATCCGCCTACTGCGGAAAACTAGCAAAGAAAAAAGCGTGCCTAAAAAACGTATTCCGTAAAATGCTGAAAATACGTAAAATTGTTAAAATATTTTTATAATAAAGCAGCTTCCCGCTTAGTAACATAGCATTTAGAAATAATCTAAAGCAAAAATACTCCGTTCTCCGCTTTCTGAAACAATTCGATTGCATATTCTACTTATAACCTTATACATATAATATATACAGATGTTATTTTTTTTTAGCTTCACGCTGTATTTACAGCAGGGTAGGCAGAGGGAACCTAGTGTTAAGACACTCCGTTCCTCAATTTCCGCCTAACTTGAAGGCATGGCGTGTTAAGTGGTGGAACTTAACGCCGCGCTTTACCTCGACACCAGAGCGAAGAAAATGGAAATATTAAATATTTCCACTCTTCTTGTGGGAATCGAACCCACAACCAGTCGCTTTACAGTCACACTAATGTACCTCAGCGCCACAATTGGCCCCTAATAAAAACATAATAACATATAATTAAACAATATAGAAGGGCAATAACAAATAACCTACTGCTAACCCTCCGTTCTCCATTTTCTAAGACAATTTTCAATTAATATTAAAAAAAAATATAATTTAATAACCAATTTTAACATCCCATACAAAAACAAAAGAAACTGAGCTCAAGCGATAGCGGTTTTGATTAGAAAAAAAGGTAAAAAGTACTACTTACCTGTCACCGAGTATAAAAGAGCGGGCTACGTTGTAACATCATCAGTCTTTCAATTCTGAACAAATAAGAAATGTGCTCTCTAAGGATTTGTGTGAGTGATTCAGTTGTTTAATATTAACATTAGGTTTTGTGCTTTGCCAGCTTCGGGTTCGATTCCCAGTTGAAATGTTGAGGTATTAAAAAAAGATAGAGAGCGTATGGCTCAGTGGTTAGCGCTTGGACGGTTTTCTAGAGTTGCGGTTTCGAATCCCGCTGCTTTTTAAATTTTTATACGTTTTCTAAAACTTTTTATTTTATATTTTAAGTGTGTAAATAACATTTTGAAAATGGCTTAACACTAAATTATTAGCCATTTTTTCATTTTCAGAAGTGATAATCATTAGAGTGATATACTTAAACCATGTATATATATTTATTATGGATACTGATTTAAATTTTTAACCGGGGAAGTTTTTATATTCACTAGTGGATCTATTATTGCATAAAATAAGCGTTGCCGAATGTGTTAACATTTTTAAAGCGTTATTCATATACTTAGGAAATGAAAAACCGTTAAGCCATGCGTTCATCGAGGGTATAGGCGCAGATTTGATATCACCTGCGTTCAATTTTTTTTATACATTTTTTAAAAAAGATTTTTTATGTGTATTTTTCTTTATAAAATCGTGTATGAAAAACACATTGTATTGTGTGTAACACGTATTTCATTAATTTAATGTATTTTCAATTATTTTCCAATTTATTTTAATAATGTTCAAATTCCCATCATTTCCTTAAAAAAGGTCTAAAGTTTTTTACTTTTAAACATTTTTAAAGTGTTATTCCACACTTAGGAAAATTGAAAAAGACATTTAAAGAAAACGTATAAAAAAAGTCTAAAGTTAACTTTTACGTATTTATATTAGATATTTTATCTTTACGCTTTTGAAAATTGGGGTAGTCAGAAAGAGTTAATAGTGTTAAGACTCTCCTTTATTTACTTTTCGCCCGAATTCGTGATATATCTCGATGTCACGTATACGTGTTGAGTGCATATTTTGTATTGTATTTAATGTATTTTCTTCGTATCTATATATGTATTTAATACTAATTACACCATTCATGTAGGCTTATAAAATAATGTTCTCCTATAATCCACTTCGTACAAACTAAAAACAAAAAATCTAACATAAAAAAACCTTTTTAGCCTGCATTCTTCATCTAAAAATACCATTCAAAAGCGTACAAATACAAAAAAGAAGCATACAAACTTTATATACGAGTACATGTAATACAAAAAAGACATGTACATGCACACACATGTCAGTACAGTGTTGACACGACTTAGTAAATCTGTGTGTTTAATCTCGCATTTCCGCTGACCGAGTAACGCGCGCCGGATATCCGGCGAACTGGAAAATGCTTTAGAAAATTACCCATTTTAGTATATTATATGTATATAAAAATAATATGTTATTTTTTTTATAAAAGGATAAAGCTTTTTTTGTTCTTATTTAGTTTCGCTTTTAATATAAATAATAATATATAAACAATATATATCTTTATTTATTAGCAGAATAGGGTAGTAGGGTAGTCTAGGCTATATAGGGAGGCAACTAGGGTTAATTTACCCCGTTCTTCATTTATCATTTACCTCTGATATATGACGTCCTTAGTGGCGCAACTTAACGCTGCGACTTGTTTTACCAGAAAGAAAAAAAAATTATAATTGAAATATTGACATATGGGAATTGAACTCAGGCACAGTTGCAGAGCTTGGACAGTTAACACGAGACAGATTTAATTTTGAAAAACTTTTAAAAAAAGTGTTACAGTCAAATTTCTAGCAATAAAAAAAACCATATCATATGTGTTATTTTCCATATCCCAAGTGTGTGAATAACATTTTATAAAGTTAAATATATTATAAAAAAATGTTTAAAAGTAAGTTATATATTATTTATTTATTGAATATTTATTATTTTCTAACAGGTGTTAACAGCCCTAGTGATGACCTCACGGGCTCTCCCACAACACGAGCTACAACAACATCAACAACAACAATGGATGCCATACAACAGTAACTTGCAACAATACTTACAACAATATGACCAACAGGTAAATAAATATCTTTACATAGTATAAAGCAAAGTCGCTACCGCATCTGTCTGTATGTATATACGCTTAGAACTTCAGAACTACGCAACGGATTTTGATGCGGTTTCTTTTAATAGATAGAATGATTCAATAGGAAGGTTTTTATATATAATACATGCGTAATATAGTAGAGAAACACTGATAATTTTCGAGGTTTCTAATGTGATGTCTATATACCGGTAGTGAAATAGTACTGTAGTTCATGCAGGCGAAACCGCGAGCGGGCCAGTAGTCTACTATTAAAAAAATACTGTAATCAATAGGTAAAAATATATTTTTTGGCCCTCGTGGCGCAGTGAAACAATGTCTAACTATAAACGACTGGTTGTAGGTTCTATTTACAATTGGATGAATGGTTATAATAAAATTATTTTTTATATTTCTGTTCTGGTATCTAAGACATTGCGTGGTATTAACATCCGGTACTCGAGACCAAATCAAGACACGTAATGTCTTGATTTCGGGCATAGAATGGAGAGCGGAGTGTCTTAACACTATATTCTCTCTAACTACATTGCTTTGCGGGAAGCGTGAAGCGAAATCAGACAAAAAAATCTTTTTCAGCTTCACGCTCTTTCCCGCACAACAATGTATTTACAGTAAATATCCGCTTTCCAACTGAAATCAAGATTGCGTGTTGAGTGGCGGAACTTAATGCCACGTTCTATCTTGATGTATTATTTTTTACTTTATAATTATTTATTTAACTTAAATAATAGTTAGTCAGAGAAATTATTATACGCAATGTAAGAAAGTGGAGAATGGAGTGTCTTGACATTTGGTTGTTTGTATGCGGAACACGCCTGAAGACAAAATACGACAAAAAAAAAACATATATTATTAAAAAACACATTTGAAGTAAACGTATAAAAATTTGAACGCAGCGGGATTCGAACCCGTTCCTGAATACCGTCCAGGCGCTCTCACCACTGAGCCATGCGTTCTACTATCCGCTGCGTCGAAATTCTTATACGCTTTTTATTACAACTTATTTATATTGTTGTTGTTCGCGGGTTCGAATCCCGGTGCGTTCAAATTTTTATACGTTTTTTTTAAATGTCTTTTTCAATTTTCGTAAGTGTGGAATAACACTTTAAAAATGTTTAAAAGTATATAATATTAATGTTATAATGATATGTAAATTTGATGACTAAATCAAAGTCAAAATAAAAAAGTTACATACTTCAGTTTTTTATCGGCCAATAGTTTACTATAAGACTCAGGTTCACTAAAGTTTTTTTTTACCTTAAGCCTGAGGAAAACCGATGCAAGAAAGTTATCGGGTCTTTATTAGTGACAATGGTAGAGAGTTTTTAAAAAACTAGAGCATTTCGTTCCCATTGTGTGTTATTTTTTATAAAATAATTAATTACGTAATAAATAACCTGTGGCCAGTCGTGGCCCAGTGGCACAAGTGTGTGACTGTAAACGACTGGTTGTTGGTTCGATTCCTACTCGAGGAGTGGAAACTATATTTCCATTTTCTACGCTCTGGTGTCGAGGTAAAGCGCGGCATTAAGTTCCGCCACTTAATACGCAACCCTCCGAATTCGGCGGTGCGTGGGGAACGGAGTGTCTTAACAGTAGGTTCCCTCTGCCTACCCAGCTGAATGCGGGATATAGCGTGAAGCTAAAAAACAAAAATAACATTTAACACCCAAAATCTTTTTAAAATTGTGATATAGAAATTTTTGCAAACTCTGCTGTATTTTGTATATTATATATACTCCTCATAAACGATATCCAAAATGTTTTTTTTCTAACATTCGCTAATTAGAATCGAACCGGCTATTACCTACTAGTTATATCAAAACCTATATATCAAAACAATCATCTATAAATATTAAATCTTACAATTATTACAAAATTAATAGCCTTTGAATTTCTAAGGCCTCAGTATTACAATGCACATACTCGTATGTCGATTAAGTTCGCTTAATTAACTACAGTAGTAGAGTTACTGTTTAACATACGCGTTGCTTAGCAACGTGCTGCACACTTTATACAAAAGTGTATTTCAAGCAAATTGTTTATTTAATATTTATTTTAATGTATTAATGTATTTCTAATGCATTAGTGTAAGAAATATGTTTTTTAGCTTCACGCTATATCCCACCCTCAATAGGGAAGGCAGAGGAATCTAGTGTTAAGACACTCCGTTCCTGTCTTTCCACCGAATTCTGGAGGCTTTGTCTCTACACCAGATTGAAGAAAATGGAAATACTAAATATTTTCACGCCTCGAGGGGTAATCGAACCCGCGACCAGTTACGTTTACAGTCACACTTCTGAGTCCACAAGCCACGACCTCAAAGTGGCCTCAAATATTGGATTTTTGCGGTAATTCTTCATATAAATTTTAACTATGCCAGATTTGACACCCCTCTGTCAGCATAACTTTCCTAAAAAGGGGTCCAAAGTTTTTCCTTCACGTATTAATATAATGATAATGATAATGAATGGGATACGGATATAAAATATTATGCAAAATGGTAGAATGATAGAATGGTGTTGTTGTAAGAGAAAACCTAGAGTCAAGACACTCTGTTTTTTTCGCCTAATCTTGATATATTTCGTGCTGAGTGGCAGAACTTATTGCCACTTTTTGTCCTACCAGAGTGTCCACTTCTTATTATACTCTTTTACTCGAAGTGAATATTAAAACTAAAAAAATGATGTAATCGTAGTTAAGTATTCCATATATTACTTACATATAAATGAAGTAATAAGTTACAACATTTAAATGCTTGTATATATATTTAAATGAATAATAGGTATAATTTTCAATTAATAGTGGTGCAGTGAGATAGCGTTTTATTTAACGCGATGGTTGCGGTGTCGATTCCCACTCGGAGGGAAAATTATAGTTGTAAATTTAATTAATTCGCTCAAAACGCGGCGTTGAGTTCCGCCGCTCAATACGTCACTATGTCGGTTTCGGATAGAAATTGAAGAATGGAATCTTACACTAGGTCCTCTCTCACTATTGGCTACTTAGAAGGTTACTAATATACTAGCGGGCCGCTCGCGGTTTCGTCGCGTGAACCACATAGTTGTTTCGTTATATTGCAACCCTCAGGGGTGGATTTTTGAAAAATAAAGTAGCCTATGTTTAACCTTAGATTATCAACTATGTTTATTCCAAATTTCATAACAATCGGTCAAGCGGTGAAGATTTTTCTTATAAACATTCATCCCCTATTTCAACCCTTTAGAGGTTGATTTTTTAAAAAAATATGTAGCCTATGTTTACCCTGGATTATTTACCCTGGATTATTTACTACATTCATTTTAAATTTCATCAAAATCGGACCGGTAGGTTAGCCGTGAAAGCGTGACAGACAAACAGACATACTTTCGCATTTATAATATAAGTATGGATTACAGAAGCAATATAGCATAGCTTATAGTCACTATATTAAACTATAATTGGTTCCGATGAGATCGAATTACGCGAAACCTGATACAACATGACAATGGGACGCGGTTTAAAAGGACAAAGCGAATATTGTACGAAATATAATAATCATTTTAGTACTCAATTTAGTCTATTGTTTGGATATTTAATTTTCTTATAGGTTTTGTTTGGATGAAAGGCTTGGCTTAGGTTCGGAGGTTATTGGCATGTGGATATAGAAGTCAGCAGTTTGTCTGTAAACGTGATAGTTGGTTCAAATTCTAATCAGGGGAATATATGAATGAATAATTATATATGAAATTATTTCCATTTGGGGCCAGTTGTGGCGCAGTGGCACGAACGTGTGACTGTAAACGACTGGTTGTGCGTTCGATTCCCACTCGAGGAGTGGAAATATTTAATATTTCCATTTCTTTCACTCTGGTATCCGAGGCAAAGCGCGGCGTTAAGTTCCGCCATTTAACACGCAATGCCTCCGAATTAGGCGGAAAGTGGTGAACGGAGTGTCTTAACACTAGGTTTCCTCTGCCTACCCCGCTGAATCGAACCCACAACCAGTCGTTTACAGTCACACGCTTGTGCCACTGCGCCACGACTGGCCTTTTGAATCATACACTCTAAATAATATACTTTAACATCTACAATCTTATTATAACCCACATATAAAAAGCGTAACATAAAAAATCTACCATAAAGATGCTATTTTTACATAGAAATCGCATTACGATACTGAAAAATACTGATATTTTAGCAAAATGAAAACGTGGATCATAAACTGGGTAGCGATGTGGGCGGGACTGTAAAATTATGTTATTACGAGCTACAGGTGCTTTATATTTGCAAATTATTATTATTTTACTGAAGAAAATTGTTTAGAAGGCAGTCGTGGCGCAGTGGAACAGCGTCTGACTGTAATATAATGGTTGGGGGTTCGATTTCCATTCGAGGGAATGATTATATTCAAATTTGCTATTTTGTTCTGGTACCTAAGATAAAGTGGCCAGTCGTGGCGCAGTGGCACATACGTGTGATTGTAAACGACTGATTGATAATATTTAATATTTCCATTTTCTTCGCTCTGGTATCAGAGGTAAAGCGCGAAGCTAAGTTCCGCCACTTTACATGCAATGCCTCCGAATTCGGCGGAAAATGTGTCTTAACACTGCCTATCCTGCTGTGTGTGGGATACATCGTGAAACAAAAAACCTAAAATAAAGCGCGGCGTTAAACTCCGCCAATCAACCGGCAATGTCTCAATTTCGAGTAGAAAGTGGAGGATAGACTGTCTTAACATTAGGTCCTTTTTGACTACCCCACTATGCAAAAAACAGCGTGAAACTGCATTTTTTTGCAAAATTTTTTTAATTCATCGCGGCTTAGTGGTTTAATTTTATTTCAGTTTTAAGGTTAAATCTAACTTGTAAATGAGTAAAACACGTGGTAACCATAGCAACGAGGGCGTTGAGAATTTGTATTATTAACTTAATTTGTTTCTAATGCTTTGTTTTGAAAATATTTAATTTTTTTATGTATAATTGTTTATGTTTTTTCTATACTTTTTTGCCTGCTATGTTTCACATAGTAGAATAGTCAGAGAGAACTTAGTGTCAAGACACTCTGTTTTTCATTTTCGCTCGGATATTAGAGCCATTGCGTATTGATCACAGAATTATCACCCTTAAATATGAGAGCGTAGAAATGAAAATAATTTAAATTTAGGTATTTAAAAATGATATTCTAACCCACGCTTTGCTTTATCATATATGTATATGACACAGAGAAATGAAAATTGCTTAAATACAATAATTCGCCAAATGGGAATCAAACCCACAACCATTCGCGCATACACTCACACATCCCAGCTACGTCACTAACCAAAAACAGAGAGATTAGTCACTAACTTATTAAAGAAGCCAAAATGTAAGCAGCTATACCATAAAAACGCAAAATATTACTTAAAGAAAGATAGCAATACTCCAATTTATTACTTTTGATTGAAAACAGACTTCGATTATTGTCGGGAATGAAAGGCGTATTGAAAGTATAATTTCTTATTGTGATAGAGCGTTGTATTGATCTGAGCGTAAAGTAGATAAAATAAGTATAACAAAATGGCCCTTGGTTCACTTGAAATATTTAGATATATATTATAATAATTAGATATTATATAAAGTGGCCAGTCGTGGCTCAGTGGCACAAGCGTGTGACTGTAAACGACTGGTTGTGGGTTCGATTGCTACTCGAGGAGTGGAAATATTAAATATTTCCACTTCCTTCGCTCTGGTGTCCGCCACTTAACACGCAATGCCTCCAAATTTGGCGGAAAGTGGGGAACGGAGTGTCTTAACACTAGGTTCCCTTTGCCTACCCTGACGTGTCCGGGATACGTTAATAAAAAAAAATTATTATTATTATTTAATATACAAAAATAAGATATTGTGGCCGTTGTGGCGCAGTGGGTCTGACTGTAAGGTGATAGATACGGGTTCGTTTTCCAAACGAAGGGAATGATTAGGTTTAATTTCATCTTTCATTTCTTCTCTATGACCCCTAAGACAAGGCACGGTTTTGATATCCCCTACTTAACAACACCCTAGAAGAATTTGTATAAAAATACTATAAATAATCGATTCCCACTCGGGGGGGAAATTATAGTTGTAAATTTAATTTATTCGCTCAAAGCGCGGCGTTGAGTTCCGCCGCTCAACATATCACAATGTCGGTTTCGGATAGAAATTACAGAACGGAATCTTACACTAGGTCCTCTCTCACTATTGGCTACTTAGCAGATTTCTAATAAACTAGCGGCCCGCTCGCGGTTTCGCTGCGTGAACTACATAGTTGTTTGGTTATATTGCAACCCCCAGGGGTGGATTTTTGAAAAATAAAGTAGCCTATGCTTAACCTTGAATTATCAACCATATTTATGTCAAATTTCACAACAATCGGTCAAGCGGTGTAGATTATTCTTATAAACATCGTCCCCTATTTCAACTCTTTAGAGGTTGATTTTTGAAAAAATAAGTAGCCTATGTTTGACCCTGGATTGTTTACTACATTCATTTTAAATTTCATCAAAATCGGACCGGTAGGTTAGCCGTGAAAGCGTGACAGACAAACAGACATACTTTCGCATTTATAATATAAGTATGGATTACAGAAGCAATATAGCATAGCTTATAGTCACTATATTAAACTATAATTGGTTCCGATGAGATCGAATTACGCGAAACCTGATACAACATGACAATGGGACGCGGTTTAAAAGGACAAAGCGAATATTGTACGAAATATAATAATCATTTTAGTACTCAATTTAGTCTATTGTTTGGATATTTAATTTTCTTATAGGTTTTGTTTGGATGAAAGGCTTGGCTTAGGTTCGGAGGTTATTGGCATGTGGATATAGAAGTCAGCAGTTTGTCTGTAAACGTGATAGTTGGTTCAAATTCTAATAAGGGGGATAATTATATATGAAATTATTTCCATTTGGGGCCAGTCGTGGCGCAGTGGCACGAACGTGTGACTGTAAACGAATGGTTGTGGGTTCGATTCCCACTCGAGGAGTGGAAATATTTAGTATTTAGATTTCCTTCGCTCTGGTATCGGATACAAAGCACGGCGTTAAGTTCCGCCACTTAACACGCAATACCTCCGAATTCGAATTCGGCGGAAAGTGGTGAACGGAGTGTCTTAACACTAGGTTCCCTCTGCTTACTCCGCTGAATCGAACCCACAACCAGTCGTTTACAGTCACACGCTTGTGGCACTGCGCCATGACTGGCCACTTTGAATCATACACTCTAAATAATATACTTTAACATCTACAATCTTATTATAACCCACATATAAAAAGCGTAACATAAAAAATCTACCATAAAGATGCTATTTTTACATAGAAATCGCATTACGATACTGAAAAATACTGATATTTTAGCAAAATGAAAACGTGGATCATAAACTGGGTAGCGATGTGGGCGGGACTGTAAAATTATGTTATTACGAGCTACAGGTGCTTTATATTTGCAAATTATTATTATTTTACTGAAGAAAATTGTTTAGAAGGCAGTCGTGGCGCAGTGGAACAGCGTCTGACTGTAATGTAATGATTGTGGGTTCGATTTCCATTCGAGGGAATGATTATATTCAAATTTGCTATTTTGTTCTGGTACATAAGATAAGGGGCCAGTCGTGGCGCAGTGTCACGAACGTGTGACTGTAAACGACTGATTGGTAATATTTAATATTTCCATTTTCTCCGCTCTGGTATCCGAGGCAAGGCGCGGCGTTTAGTTCCGCCACTTAACACGCAATGCCTCCAACTTACCTCGACACCTTGTTTATGTTTTTTCTATATTTTTTTGCCTTCTATGTTTCGCATAGTAGGATAGTCAGAGAGAACCTAGTGTCAAGACACTCAGTTTTTCATTTTCGCTTAAAATAGAGACATTGCGTATTGATCACAGAATTTAACATCGCGCTGTATCTTAAGTACCAGAGCGAGGAAATTAAAATAGTTATTTTTTTTTAATTTCACACTGTATCCCGCATACAGCAGGGTAGGCAGAGGAAACCTAGTCTTAAGACACTCCGTTCCCCATTTGCTTCGATACCAGAGTGAAGAAAATCGAACCCACCAGTCGTTAACAGTCACACGCTTGTGTCACCACTGACCCCATAATAGTTTAAATTTAATCATAAATTATATTACATATTTAATAATAATATTTTTAAACCGCGCTTCGCTTTTGTCTTATATATGACAACGGAGAAATGAAAAGGACTTGAATATAATAATTCTCGAGTGGGAATCAAACCCACAACCATTCGCGCATACACTCACACATCCCAGCTACGTCACTAACCAAAAACAGAGAGATTAGTCACTAAGTTATTATACCTCAGAAGTCCCAGTCACTAAAAACATAGAGATCAGTCACTAACTTATCATACAAGTTAAAATGTAAGTAGCTATACCATAAAAACGCAAAATATTACTTAAAGAAAGATAGCAATACTCCAATTTATTACTTTTGATTGAAAACAGACTTCGATTATTGTCGGGAATGAAAGGCGTATTGAAAGTATAATTTCTTATTGTGATAGAGCGTTGTATTGATCTGAGCGTAAAGTAGATAAAATAAGTATAACAAAAATGGCCGTTGGTTCAATTGAAATATTTAGATATACTTATATATTATAATAATTAGATATTATATAAAGTGGCCAGTCGTGGCTCAGTGGCACAAGCGTGTGACTGTAAACGACTGGTTGTGGGTTCGATTGCTACTCGAGGAGTGGAAATATTTAATATTTCCATTTCCTTCGCTCTGGTGTCGAGGCAAAGCGTGGCGTTAACTTTCGCCACTTAACACGCAATGCCTCCGAATTTGGCGGAAAGTGGGGAACGGAGTGTCTTAACACTAGGTTCCCACTGCCTACCCTGCTGCGTGCGGGATACAGCGTAAAAGTAAAAATAAAATATTATTTAACCTGCCAATTTGACCCAACAATAACCGACAGACGTTTTAATCTATTTACAATCTATGTACAATCTTTTATTTTCGTACAAGAACTTTTACTTTTTCATGTAACACGTAACTCATTCATTCAATACAACAAGACCAAATGGACTAGAAAACCTTTCTCTACCAATGATATAATAAATCTATATAAATATATAAAATTGGAGCGTCTGTGTGTTATATTAAAGTAACCACTTTTTAAAAAATATATTTTTTTTTTTAGCTTCACGCTGTATCCCGCACACAGCAGGGTAGAGGGAACCTAGTGTTAAGACACTCCGTTCCCTACTTTCCGCCGAATTCGGAGGCTTGCGTGTTAAGTGGCGGAACTTAACGCCGCGCTTTACCTCGGCACCAGAGCGAAGAAAATGGAAATATTAAATATTTCCACTCCTCGAGTGGGAATCGAACCTACAACCGTTTTCAGTCACACGCTTGTGCCAATGCGCCATGACTGGCCACTGATGTATATGTATAATTCATTTTTTCGCTCTGGTACCAAAGGCAAAGTGCGGCGTTGAGTTCCGCCACTCGACCATAGTGTCTCTATTTCGGACGGAAAATTAAAGGAGTGTCATGACACTAGGTCCTTTGTGATCACCCAGTTATAGGGGAAACGCGATAAACTGTTTTTTTTTGGTACAACAAAAAATATTTTACAATTTTTGTCTGTCTGTTTGTTAATCTCTGAAATGGTTGAACCGATTTTGATGACACTTTTACTGGCAGATAGCTAATTCAATAGAGAATAACTTAGGCTACTTTCATTTTAAATATAACTTGTCCCTTAAATTCGCGGACAAAATCGCGAGCACAGCTAGTATCAAATATTAAATATTTCAAATAAAAAAAGAAGTTAAACGTTCAGTGCCTCTAACTAACCGTTACGCGGAACTTATGCTTTTTTAACTAAAAAAAGTTAAATTTAACATTCACGATGAATGTTGCTACATAGATTACTTTTATTTTACTTTTGCACTGAGATTTCTTTCCGTTTTCTTACGTAAGGTGTTCTTTGTACAGTCGATAGGTATTATGGAAATTCATTTTAAATTTTATAAGAGTTTGTACCTTTTTTTAATATTATTAGTTCTAAATGTTTTTATAAGAAGTTAATTTACTTTCACTTTTACCCCTGTTTACTGTATTATTTTAATGGTATTACTGTATTTTTTATTATGTACTGCAAACACGATTATTTCATGTTGTAAACTAAATAAACATTGAAAATAATAAAAAATAAAAATAGCTTCACGCTATATCCCGCACACAGCAGGGTAGGCAGAGGGAACCTAGTGTTAAGACACTCCGTTCCCCACTTTCCGCCGAATTCGGAGGCATTGCGTGTTAAGTGGCGGAACTTAACGCCGCGCTTTACCTCGACACCAGAGCGAAGAAAATGGAAATATTAATTATTTCCACTCCTCGAGTGGGAATCGAACCCACAACCAGTCGTTTACAGTCACATGCTTGTGCCACTGGGCCATAAATAAAATAAAAATGAAAATAATTAAGTTGTAAAAAAGCTACTTATAAAAAAAGGGTTTAAATCACACACTTATTAGCGTGTCCTATTGGATTTTAAGATGTTTTCGATAAAGGGGACAAATGTAAACAAAATATAGCTTGAACATCTTTTACTGCATATCAGGCGGTCAGAGAGAGCTTAGTGTCAAAACACTCCCATCTTCATTTTTCGCTCGAATTCGAAATATGGCACGTTATTTTTTTTCTCTTTATTTTTTCACCAATGTGGTGGCCAGTCGTGGCCCAGTGGCACAAGAGTGTGACTGTAAACGACTGGTTGTGGGTTCGATTCCCACTCGAGGAGTGGAAATTATATTTCCATTTTTCTTCGCTCTGGTGTCGAGGTAAAGCGCGGCGTTAAGTTCCGCCACTTAACACGCAAGCCTCCGAATTCGGCGGAAAGTGGGGAACGGAGTGTCTTAACACTAGGTTCCCTCTGCCTACCCTGCTGTGTGCGGGATATAGCGTGAAGCTATTTTTTTTTTTAATTTTTTCACGCCACAGGCTCGAGTTCAGAGTACTCAACATTTTTGTTCTTTTTCTGTTTGTGATTTTTTTTTAATTTATTTTAGCGAGTGACACACGGTCACACGTGTTTTGTATTTCGTACAGGTCATTTCATTTGTTTATGTAATAGAGATACTGTAGCAGTCCCTCAAAGAGTCAGGTCCGGTGGTTGATGGGTCACTATCCTCCTCTCAAGCAGTGCAGATAGCGCCAGCGTATAGTTCCTTATAAATATTGCATGTGTAATGACGAGACTCAACGCCGCACTCTGCTCACCGGAGTAAAGAAATGGAGATAACTTCTTTTTTTTTTTTTTTTTTTTTTTTTTTTTTTTTTTTTTAGCTTCACGCTGTATCCCTTGCGGGGTAGTCAGAGAGAACGGAGCGCCAAACGCTACGGTTGGATATACGGTTGGAGATAACTAAGTTATAATATCTCCGTGTTAACCTTACAATTGTATTTAACGTATTTTAACATAATAAATACATATCTAAAGAGTATAACTAAAGAAAAAAAAAACAATTGTTACAGTTGCAGCCCAGCGAATACTCAGGCGGTTACGATTTCGGCGCCGGCGAATCAGACCACGGAGACTTCGGCCATAGCTTCGGAGGTCACGACTTGAAATCTCACTCTTACCCCGTTCACCAACACATAGAAGAAGAAAACCCTGAACCGATCAAGCATTATAAGGAAATTGTCGTTCCTGTGCCCAAAAACGTAGAGTTTAAAGTACATCAACCTGTCCTAATTCCAGTCCCACATCCTGTGCCCATTCAGGTGCCAGTCCCGAAAGCAGTAGTTATCCCGATTATTAAGGAAGTATCTATCCCGGTTGAGAAATCTGTCCCCTACCCGGTAGAGAGGACGGTCCATGTGCCTAAGATCAAGGAGGTGCCTTTCGAAGTCATCAAGCATATAATCGTGCCGGTTGAGAAACCAGTGCCCTTCAAGGTTCCGGTATACGAAACAATCATTCACACTAAAAAGGGCTCTCATAAGATATAAATTGCTTTTTTTAATATAAATTATTGACAATTTTTATTGGTTTTAAATATATTTTGATTATTTTTTGTCATTTTCAATAAAAACATTGTTTTAATTTGTAAATTTAAATAATTGTTGTTAATTCTGCTTATATTGTATGCTCATATTGTATACTTCCCCGCCGTCGGACGTTATTTATCTATTTTTGTTGTTTATTCTGTTGTTGTTGTTGTGTTTGTTGTTGTTGTTGTGTGTTTGTGTTGTAAATATTGTTGATTAGTTTTAAGTGTTGTAATAAAAGTTTTATATTCGAAAATATTGTATTTCATTTATTCATTTTAAATGTATTATTATTTTAACAGATAAATCCATAATCAAGTATCTTATTTATTGATTTATTTATTACAATTTACATTTACTTACATTAATTACAGTAAAGAGGTAGTGGCGTAGTGGCACAAAGTGTGACTGTAAAACGACTGGATGTGGGTTCGATTCCCACTCGAGCAGTGGTAATATTTAATATTTCCATTTGCTTCGCTCTGGTGTCGCAAGGCAAAGCGCGGCGTTAAGTTCCACCACTTAACACGCAATGCCTTCGATTAAGCGGAAAGTGGGGAACGGAGGGTCTTAACATTCTGTTCCCTCTGCCTACCCTGCTGTGTGCGGGATACAGCGTGAAGACAAAAAAATACAGTATATATAATTTATACACACATATTTTTAAAATAAAACATAATACAACTGAATGGTAATGTTGGCAGACAAAGCACAACACCTGACTGTATTGTGTACTGTATACCGTGAATATTGTGGGTTCGATTCTCGCTTTCCCACTGAAGGAATTATTTATTCTTCAATTATTTTCATTCATTCACTCCGGTTGATAAGACAAAACGCGGTGTTAAGTTCTGCCATTTAATAAAAAACATCTTTATTTCAAAAGAAAAGTGAAAAACGGAGTGTCTTGACACTATTCCCTCCGTAACTTCTATTTTTTGGTAAAAAACATGAAGCTAAAATAAAATAGCTTTTTAATATAAAACTGACTGGGAATATATTATATACAGAAAATCTTTTTATTATAAGTAATATAAAAACTAAATAACCACATAAATAAATTGTACAGTCGCAAACAATTGCTATTAAAAGTTAAAGTTGACAATTTAAAACAATATTCACGATATCTTCTTATCGTTCGTTGTTTCTTCCTTTCTGAAGCCATTTTGTGTTTTAATATGTTTGCCATTTTGTGTACTGGTTGTGCGTCTGGAAATTAAATAAATTTAGAATTATAAATTAAATAAATCGTGGCGCAGTGGCACGAAAGTGAGACTGTAAACGACTGGTTGTGGGTTCGATTCCCACTCGAGGAGTGGAAATATTTAATATTTCCATTTCCTTCGCTCTGGTATCGAGGCAAAGCGCGGCGTTAAGTGCCGCCACTTAACACGCAATGCCTCCGAATTCGGCGGAAAGTGGGGAACGGAGTGTCTTAACACTAGGTACCTTCTGCCTAACCTGCTGTGTGCGGGATACAGCGTGAAGCTAAAAAAAAATAATAATAGTAAATCCTTTGTTTTAGTGATTTTTATATATTTTGAAATAACGTTATTTTAACCGGATTAATTGTATATTTTCACTGGTATTCCAATGTTCAAAGACTACATATTGATAATTATAAAATAAGTTTATAGTTACAATAAAAAATAATTAGAATAGAAATAAGTAAGCACAACTCGTGAAACACTTAAGGCAATTTAATTAGATTATAAAAATAATTTAAAAAATTCCAAAAATATGATTCCAACAAGGTCTCCGGTTCAAACCGGGGGAAACCAGCCGTCTTCATATACTGAAACTTAAAAAAAATGTTGAAAGACTTTACTGCAGTCACAGGTACCAGGTACCTGCAATCCCTTTTGAATGTCGGAACTGAATGTCGCGCGTGGTCGTATAACAGTGGAAAATGAAAATTAATTGAATATATTAATTTTTACATTTAAATTCTTATAATGACAAAAATTTTTTTCAAAAAAATACATATTTTTGTTTACCTTCACGCTGTATCCTGCACACAGCAGGGTATTCATTAAAAAAATACATACTATTCAAAAACAAGTTTAGAAAACTAGAAATTATTAGAAACCGCTTATTCATGCGTTCATTGATCGCATGGTTTAGCGGTTAGAGTGCGGACGGTTTCCAAGAAGCGTAGGTTCGAATTCTGCTGCGTTTAATTTTTTTATATGCTTCCTAAAAATGGTTTTCATATTTAAAATATGTATACTAACTTGTTGGCAATGAAAATATTTAATGTTTTAGTCATAGGTGCTTCCAGGAACAGATGTAGTAATAAACTAAAGATGTTAGACATCACGAGGACCCCGAAACTCCATAGGAACTGAAAAACGGTATAAAATGTATAAATTTCCAAATTGAAAACTTTAAACATTGTTAACTATTTTCTTGAGTAAAAAAATTTATTAAAAAAAATATTGCAGCTTCGCTTTTATCAAATAGCAATCTGATAGAACGAAGTGTCAAAAGTTTTTTTTTTATCTTCCCGCACACAGCAAGGTAGGCAGAGGGAACCTAGTGTTAAAACACTCCGTTCCCTACTTTCCACCGAATTCGAAGGCATTGCGTGTTAAGTGACGGAACTTAACGCCGCACTTTGCATCGATACCAGAGCGAAGAAAATGGAAATAATAAATACCAATCCTCGAGTGGGAATCGAACCCACAACCAGTCGTTTAGAGTCACACGCTTGTACCACTGCGCCACGACTGGCCCCAAATTTAATAAATAACATGATTTATTTACGTGTCTAATGGCGGAACGTAACGCCATTCTATTAGGTGTCAGAGTGGTAAAGGAAAATGATACGTAATTATTACCTCAAGTAACCAATTATGGTGACGATTATTAAATTACGTTTACGGCCTAACTCTGAGTGCCTCAACAAAACATTTAATTAAAATAAAACATTTTTTTTGTAGTAGTTTTTTTAGTATTTTAAAGTATTTAAAAAAATTTTTAAAGTGTTATTCCACACTTAGGAAAATTGAAAAAGACATTTAAAGAAAACGTATAAAAATTTGAACGCAGCGGGATTCGAACCCGCATTCGATGCTAACAACATAAATAAGTTGTAATAAAGCGTATAAGAATTTCGACGCAGCGGATAGTAGAACGCATGGCTCAGTGGTGAGAGCGCCTGAACGGTATTCAGGAGGCGCGGGTTCGAATCCCGCTGCGTTCAAATTTTTATACGTTTTCTTTAAATGTCTTTTTAATTTTAAAGTATTAAAAAAAAATTGACACTTTTGAATAAAATATATCAGTCATTTGCTTTACCCTTTTATCTCGAATAAAAGAAATAAAGTTAGTATTATGGCTGGTTCTTCGCTTTTCGCTTCGTTCTATCTTTTCTAGAGATTGTTAAGTAGTGGAAGTCAACACTGGGTTTTGTCTTATCAAAGCGAAGAAATGATAATAATGTAAGCATATTACCACTAAGTATATGGGGCCAGTCGTGGCGCAGTGGTACAAGCGTGTGACTGTAAACGACTGGTTGAGGGTTTGATTCCCACTCGAGGAGTGGAAATATTTAATATTTCCATTTTCTTCGCTCTGGTGCCGAGGTAAAGCGCGGCGTTAAGTTCCGCCACTTAACACGCAATACCTCCGAATTCGGCGGAAAGTGGGGAATGGAGTGTCTTAACACTAGGTTCTCTCTGACTACTCTGCTGTGTGTGGGATGCAGCGTGAAGTTAAAAAATAATTCATTGCCTTCACTCTGGTACTTAAGACAAATTGCGGCGTTGAGTTCCGCCACTTAACAGGCAATGTCTCAATTTCAGGCGAAAAGTGGAAGACAGAGTGTCTTGACACTAGGTCCTCTCTGATTAACCCGCCTTGCGGGAAAAAGCGTGAAGCTCTATATATAGAAAAAAACGACTTACCACAGTATAAACGCCAAAAGTAAACGGCGTTCTTATAGTGGTTATGACGAACGAAAACACTATAGTGTGTATGAGGTAGACGCCGTAAGACAACTTGCTGACTGGTATGAAGGCGGTCCACGTGAAAAATGTGTTCATTAATGCTGAAATTAAGGAAAAAATATGATAAATAAACAACTGAAATATACAAAAAAATTATATATATAATCTACTATTAGACAAACACATTTAGAAAAAGTATAAAAATTTGAACGCAGCGGGATTCGAACCCGCGACTCCTGAATACCACCCAGACGCTCTCACCACTGAGCCTTGCAACTATTAGGTTTTGTTTTATTGCATAAAGGGTAAACGAGCAGGAGGTAAGTTATTTTTTTCGCTCATGAACGTCTACAATATTAGCTAGAAACATAATTTTAAATGATTTTTCCCCAATAGCAATATAGGAAGAGAGAACCTGGTATCAAGATACTATTCTCAACACTTTGACAAAATCGAGATTTTTCGTGATGAATGGTGGAATTTGACGTTGCATTTTCTTGTTCACCAGAGCTGAGAAATGAAAGTAACTTGAATAAATTCACCCGAGTAGGAATCGAACCCACAACCAATCGGATTTACAATTAGACAATGTCCCATATGGTAGCATATTGCATTACATTATAAGCTATATTTTCCACATTAAACACATTCACTTCAAGGTTTTTCCCACACACTCACAACAGCAAAAGGAAACCTAGTGTCAAACCCCTCCGTTCTCCACATAAGTCTCCTTAATATCATAATCTCAACTAAAATAACATAAGATTTTTTTTTAATAAGTGCTATACGCACACAGGAAAATAAAGACTATTTTTAGAAAACGCGCCTCGTCTCTTTTGGTATTTACCAGAGGAGCGGGCTCAAATCCTGCTGTATTAAAATTATAACGGCGTTAAGTTCCGCCGATTAACATAATATACCATCATAATTCAGCGGAAAATTGGGAACGGACTGTCAAAGTCAAAGTCAAGGTCAAAGTCAAAGTCAAAGTCAAATAATTTTATTCAAAATAAGAAGTTACAAGCTTCATTTTTTGAAAGACAAATAGTTTACCACCGGTTCACTAAATTTAATGCCTCAGACCTGAGAAGAACCGGCGCAAGAAACTCAGCGGGACTTCTTTTTTTTAAAAGTGATTATTATATACAGATTTATTGCAGACAGTTTATGTTAACACTAGATTTCCCCTGGTTTCTAAAAATATATATTTTAAAACAATATAACTTTAAAATCTCCATATACTCACGCACAGTCCCATATTCGCATATCATTATAATAGTTGCTATAGCGGCGGCCCATACACTCCTATTGAGAGAAGCGAATACCGCCGTGTCGACTGCATCGTATGAGCTTTGACTATCGTGGAACTCACTTCCTATGGACATCACTTTAATAGCCACATATAGTGCTGTGTAGAACAATATTGTTGACCAGAGCTGGAGAATATTGAAGTATTGTTAGTATTATTATAGCTTCAGAGGCTAGTCGTGCCTCAGTGGCATAAACGTGTGACTGTAAACGACTGGTTGTGGGTTCGATTACCACTCGAGGGGTAAAAAAAATTTAATAGTTCCATTTTCTTCGCTCTGGTGTCGTGGTAAAGCTGTCGTTAAGTTCCGCCACTTAACACGCAATGCCTCCCAAAAATTGGCGGAAAATGGAGAACAGAGTGTCACAACACTAGGTTCCCTCTACTTACCCTGCTGTGTGTGGGATACAGCGTGAAGCTAAAATAATATATAATCATTCCACTGAGTTAAGAAAATGTGAGCGCAGGAGGATTCGAGCTCGCGTTTTTTGTTTACCTCTACAGGATCGAAATATTGGATGAAAGTTTATATGAAAAATCTACACCGCTTAACCGATTGTAGTGAATTTTGGCATATATATAGTTGATAATCCAAGGTTAAATATAGACTACTTACTTACTATTTACGAAACAGCTTTGTAGTTAACGCGACGAATATATATACAAGAAATACCTTTGGTATAGTCTTCCTGTAATTCTTAGGTTTGTACACAGACATGATGTATCCCGCCACAGCGCCCACGTAGTATGCGCCGGCTCTAAAATGAGTCTTCATGTACGTGGGGTTTGCAAATAGTACCTTACGATAATCTCTGATGTTCCTGGAATTAAAATAAAAATATATATTTTTTACAAGCTTTTACGGAATTTAAGAGGAAATTTAAAGGCCTTCTTAGTGCACATATCGTCTGATTGTATTTGAAAGTTGTAGGTTCAATTCCCACTCAGGGAAAGGATTATATATTATTTCCATTTCTCAACTTTAGTACTTAGTACAAAGCGCAGTGTTGAGATCCGCCACTTAACTTAGTGTAGCGGATTGAGCGTTAGAAATTAACGCCACTTTTGGAGTTGTTTTTTTCGTAACAGAGCAGAGGAATTAAAGTGTTTTAAATATAAAAATTCCCCCCAACTCGAATCAAACCGACAACCAATCCTACTTGTGGTAGGAAGTATTTTCTTCTTTTTATCTTGGGAGCTATTAATGAAGAATATAAAAATATATCATATTTTTTTACTTACTTCATATTAAATAATGGTGCAGGCGGCAGATTGTTCTGATAAGTATACACACCAGTCACAACAATCGCTAATGTGAAAACAATACTGAAGAGCAATGCTCCCAAACGTTTGTTCTTCGTGAAAATCCAATAAAGTAGAACAGCTGATAGAGTCAAATGAAAATCACATGGTATAGTCCAAAGAACGGGGTAGCACTGCAAGAAAAAATAGTTTAAATTAGTTTGGCAATCAAAATCTTATAATAATAGTAAGCTATATAGAGAGATTTTAGTGTTTACACTCTCCGTTTCCCCATTTTTTTTCTTTTTAAAAGATATTGCGCCTGAAATGGTGGAATTCATTACCACATTTTGGTTCAGAGTAACGGAGAAATAAAAAGATTTTAATTTTTTTTTTTTGCTTCACGCTGTATCCCGCTCACAGCAGGGTAGGCAGAGGAGAATCTAGTGTTAAGACACTCCGTTCCCCACTTTCCGCTGAATTCGGAGGCATTGCGTGTTAAGTGGCGGCACTTAACGCCGCGCTTTGCCTCGACACCAGAGCGAAGAAAATGGAAATATTAAATATTTCCACCCCTCGAGTGGGAATCGAACCCACAACCAGTCGTAACCAGTCACACACTTGTGCCACTACGCCACGACAGGCCCCTGGCCCATTTTAAAAATAATGACAGTTTTTATTTCTATTCGGCTTCATGATTTTATCTACATTGTATAACAGCCAGAGAGAACATAGTGTCAAGATACGTTAAATTCCACCTGAATTTGTATCAGTTGGCGGAATTCACGCTTAGCGGAGCGTAGAAATAAAATTAATTTAAAATAAAATCGTTCCCCCCCAGTGGAAATAGAACCAGAACCAATTGCGCTTACAGTCAAGATCGGTCCCACTGCACCACAATTGTCTTTCAATCTTATGATTATATTTTCTAACTTGGGTTTTCTATTAAAGAAATTGGATATAGAAGGATTAAAATACACAATCTTAACAAAATTTTCTGAATTTTTCTTATTAGCGCATAGTTTTCCGCATAGATGGGATAATCAGAAAGAACCTAGACCAAAGACACTCCGTTCTTCACATATCGTTTGAAGTTGAGAGATTGTGTTTAATAGATTGGTGTAAGTGAACGTCACGCTTTGTTCTACAAGAGCATAGAAATGATCAGACACTGTTCCACTTTGCTACGGTCGCCTCCTCTACTATACAACAACAACTAGACATATATAAGCATTTACCATATTTGTGGTGTCTACATAATTCCCCATCATCAACAGATTTGCCCACCAGTTCTTATCACAAGCGGTTTTTTCTATTTTTGCCAACTTCGTGAATAGCGGTCCTGATCCCACATATGCTAGAACACTTGACGCAAACAGTAAAAATAGTGATGTTATCCATAGAAGTCTGAAAAAAACATGTTTAAAATGTATACAAGCATTTTGAACACTTTAAAGTATATTAATATTCACACATTCAGGAAATTGAAAAAGACATTTTTAGAAAACTTATTAAGACTACACTTTGATCTTAGCCAAAAGGCCGAGAAAAAATTGTGGCGTTAAGTTCCGCCACTTAACACGCAATGCCTCCGAATTCGGCGGAAATTGGGGAACGGAGTATCTTAATACTAGGTTCCTCTGACTACCCTGCTGTGTGCGGGATAAAGCGTGAAGCTGAAAAAAAAATAAAAAAAAGTATTAAGACTATATCTATCGTATAAGAATTTTGACGCAGCCGGTAGAGGAACGCATGGCTTAGCGGTTAAAGCGTTTGGACGGCTACCAAAGAGCGCTGATTCGGATCTCGCTGCGTTCATACTTTATAATACGTAAAAAAATATCTTAAAAATATGCAATTTAATTAGATAGCATACTTTGCTAACATAAACAAAAACGTAATTAGCTGAATAGTTTACCGGCTAAACAAATTAATAAATGTATTTAAAGTATTGATTTGCTATTGGATTTGGATTGAATCCCCATTCGGAGACAAGATTAAAATATTTTTTTTCAAATCTCCGCTGTGACAGGTCAGAGTGCGGTGTTGAATTCCGCCACTCAACACGCAATTCCCCGATTGCGGACAGACAGTGGAAAACATAATTAAAATATTTTTGTCTTTAAATATTTTTATCTTAACGATAATATTTTAATAGAATTTATTAAGTTTTATGTAGTTGTTATATTTTAGAATTATTCATATTTTTTTAGTATTTGAATCTTTAATTGAATAAAAGTATAAAAAAATGTTTAAACTAATTATATCTAAACTTCAATAAAATAAAATATTTAATGAAAAAACTAACCTTAAATATCGTTTAACAATTAAAACGAAAGGATTAAAATTTTTCATGTTGGCAATTCCGTTTATGAGTAGCAGTCCTGACATCATGATGAAGGTGTCCACCAACAGCTCGGAGTGGTAGAACATTGATAACCCGTAGTTTTCTATATCCTACAAGTTAAAAGCTTGTAGAACAATGAAATTGACTTAATAGAAGGTTATTGTAGTGGCAAGTCGTGGCCCAGTGGCACAAGCGTGTGACTGTAAACGACTGGTTGTGGGTTCGATTCCCACTCGAGGAGTGGAAATTATATTTCCATTTTCTTCGCTCTGGTGTCGAGGTAAAGCGCGGCGTTAAGTTCCGCCACTTAACACGGAAGCCTCCGAATTGGGCGGAAAGTGGGGAACGGAGTGTCTTAACACTAGGTTCCCTCTGCCTACCCTGCTGTGTGCGGGATACAGCGTGAAGCTAAAAAAAAAAGAAATAAATAGAAGGTTATTAGAAGTTCTTTTCTTCGAGTTTCAACGCTTTTTGTGCTCCATATAGTGTGGTGGTCAGAAGGAACCTCTGTATAGGTACTCTGTTCTCTGAGTGGTAGAATTTTATAATTGTTGGGGAGTGTACCATTAAGAATTTTTCTTTAGCTTCACGCTTTTTCTCCAAACGCACGATGGTTAAAGAGAAAATGGTGTCAAAACATTTTGTAAAAGAAATATAAATAATTAAATTAAATGACAAAACCAATCAGAATCACTAAGAAAGGATTTCCCGATAGTCTTATAGATTTGACAAAAGATGGGGTTTAATATTTATTCGAAATAAAGAACTATTAAACTCCTTGATGTACATACACATACCACGACTGAGATGTATGATGAAGATGTGGCCAGTAGTGGCCCAGTGGCACAAGCGTGTGACTGTAAACGACTGGTTGTGGATTCGATTCCCACTCGAGGAGTGGAAATATTAATTATTTCCATTTCCTTCGCTCTGGTGACGAGGTAAAAGCGCGGCGTTAAGTTTCGCCACTTAACACGCAATGCCTCCGAATTTGGCGGAAAGTGGGGGACGGAGTGTCTTAACACTAGGTTCCCTTTGCTTATCCTGCTGTGTGCGGGATGCAGCGTGAAGCTAAAAAAAAATGACAGATTTGAACCCATAACCACCGTATGAATGAAAACGTACCAAAATCTAAAGACAATAAATTTTTTTACTAAAAAAACTTACTAAATCCATCTGCAAGCTATTTCCAGGCGTAATCCAAAGTGTGACGAACCATATGTGCAAGGTAACCACCAAAGCAGAGGTAAGGGCTCGTATACCGTGTATTGTTCTTATCTCGTCTTCACTGGTCTTAGTTAAATAGGACATGTTTGTATATAAATGTAATGCGTTTGCTATTTTACCACCTGAAACAAGAAAATAATTAAAATAAATAAATAGTTTTTTTGTAATAGAGGTCCTTGTGAGTCAGTGGGAATCGTCTAAAAATTCAAAAATTCAAAATTCAAAAAAAGTTTATTACCGTTTTTACAAAAAAGCATGTGATAAAAAATAATAAACACAAAAAAAATTAAGAAGTAGTATAAAAAACGGTAAAAGGAGTGAAGCTCAGCGTATGCTGTGAAGCTCAGCGTATGCTGTGAGCACCTCAGCAACCTCAGCGTATGCTGTGAGTAACTCAGTAGACTCTCACTTAGGGGAGTGATTATTTATTATTTTTTCTGTTTAAGGAACTAAGACAAAGCGCGGTGTTAAGCCTCGCTGTTTAAGACGCGATGTATCGAATTTCGGTTGGAAAGTGAAGAACGGAGAGTCTAGACACTAGCTTCTCTGACTACCCTGCTTTGTGACAAAAAATGTCATGCCGTTTTGTTTTTTAATTTACAAAACATAGTAAATGCTAAATGTTTGACACAAACTGTTTAAAGTGCAAGAATAATAATTATAAAATATTAAAAAGATAAAATAAATATTTTTAATATTTATTTTAATTAATTTATTAGTTAGTTTCTTAAAGTCAAGCTTTAATATTTCTAACTAGGATATTCATAAAAGTAAGTAGAATAATTAACGAATTAGAATAACATTTACTATCTTTATTATCTGTGGTCGAATAAAATGGCGGGAAACTAAAAATTTGTATAATGTGACAGTCAAAAAATGAAGTTAATTACAAACTAAAAATAAAATAAAATTAACTTTTTACTACTAATTACTGGTAAGCGTAAATAAGTATCTTCTAGGTATTTTATGAGTAACATACTAGTTGCTTTAGCAACATGTATGTGACTTTGTACGAAAGTGTATATCGAATATTCATTTTTAGATTTAATATGTATTTAGTCTGTTGTTATAAAATGCGCTTGCATTGATGTAATATGAAATATTCATAATTTATTTTAAAAAAGTAGTTTCAGCCTTTTTCTGCATAACAGTTCGGTTAGTCAGAGAAGATTTACACACAGAGAGTTTCTACTTTGCGCCCGAAATTAAGACATTTTTCATGTTAAGTGGTGCAACTCAACGCCGCACTTTAATTTAATATTAGTAAGTTTGTAAGTAGTACTAGTAAGTTAGTAAGTATTATTAGTAAGTTAGTAAGTTAGTAAGTATTATTAGTAAGTGTTAACTTAACTTAGTCTTGTTAAAGACCCTAGCTCGATAGTGCCAGGAAGAAGAAGAAGAAGAAGTGTAAGTATTATTAGTAAGTCGTCTTTTATATCTTTCTTCAGAGACATTTGTAATAATTACTCAAAAAAATATAATTATTTTTACTAACCTATAGAAACAGAATTACTAGACGTCTCATCTGTAAAAATATTGCATACAATGATTGTTGTGATGGCTCCCAAAAAAATGGTCCTGAAATGAACATAAAGTAATTAATAATATTATTTAATCTTCGTTTTATACATACAAGATATATTATCGGGGCCAGTCGTGGCGCAGTGGCACAAAGTGTGACTGTTTGCGACTGGTTGTGGGTTCGATTCCCACTCGAGGGGCGGAAAAAGGTAATATTTCCATTTTCTTCCCTCTAGTGCTGAATCTAACGAGGCAAAGCGAGGAACGGAGTGCCTTAACCCTAGATTCCTTCTGCCTACCCTGCTATGTGCGGGATACAGCGTGAAACTAAACCAGCTGATACCAGCGCGAAATATTAAATATTTCCACTCCTCGAGTGGGAATCGAACCCACGACCAGTCGTTTACATTCACATGTTCGTGCCACTGCGCTACGATTGGACCGTATATATAACGACTTCTACTATATTAACACTACAATTTCTTGAACTCACATAACAATATAGTATTCTAAAGCATATTCGACGGAAGTGTCAGCGAGCTGGCAGTGGTCGACGGATATGTCCACTTCCGGTAGGTTACCAAGATGGCTGTCTTCGAAGAGGACTTTCACGAATTTCTCAATGGATTTAGTCTGACATTCAGATGGTAGGCACACGCCTAGAGTCACTTCGTTGAATGTCACGCCGTGTTTTGAAACTGACTGTAAATAGCAGAAAAGAAAATTAGTTTTTTTTTTTAAATTTAAGTACATTTCTTTGTTAAGTGTATACACTAACAATGTCTGAAATTACTAACACTTTTTTTTATCTTCACGCTGTATCCCGCATGCAGCGGGTAGGCAGAGGGAACCTAGTGTTAAGACACTCCTTTCCCCACTTTCCGCCGAATTGGGAGGCATTGCGTGTTAAGTGGCGGTTTCAGGTTTTACCCACAAACCAGGGTTGTGTCAGGACACTTCGTTTTCCACGCACTGATTGATTAATGAGTGAATGATAAACGTTAGTGCATGGCTTAGCGGACAGATTGTTTAGGCGGTTTCCAAGAAGTTTGGATTCGAATCCCGTTGCGTTAAAATGTTCATATTTTCAAAAAATATTTTTCGAAATAGAAAAAAAATGACATACATTCCCTAATGGTATTGTAACCCAAAACTAACCACGTTTACAATTACACACTGTCAATACTTAATAATTTCTTTTTTGTGGTAAACACGTAAAAAAACATCTGAATTTTCGAAATAAACCTTGTAATATTTGTATTCTTTGAAATACAAAACAGTTAATTGGGCCATGTTTTTTTTAACAATACTTGCTAAGTATGTTTATAATTTATATGGAAATTCATTAGGTTATAAAAGTTTGGAAAAATCGCTTCAGGCTTCGACATGAACGATGTTGGACGTTGGAAGTTTATGAACAAAGCAGCGTATTTATTTTTAGATGTAATTTGCAAATTGTAGTAAAAAAAGCATTTTCACGCTTTTTCACGCAAAGCGGAGTCGTCAGAGAGAACATAGTTGGACACTCAGTTCTACACGCGTCGTTCGACATTGAGACATTGCGTGTTGATTGGCGAAACTCAACTCCGCGCTTTGTCATTCATCGAGTGGGAATCGAACATTGCGCCACAAAATTATATTTAAAAAACAGCTTCACGTTTTTTCCGGCATAACGTGATTGTTACAGTGAACATAGTGTCAAGACATTCGGTTCTCCATGCAATGTCCAAAAACGAGACCTTGTGTGCTTAGTGACGGAACTTAACATGGCGCTATGTCTACGGTACCAGAGCAAGGAAATGAAAATAATTAAATTTTTATCAACACCATCGAGGCCGTCGTGGCATAGTAGGAGAGCATCTAACTGTAAGTGCAATGCTTGTGGGTTAGATTCCCACTCGGGGAATGATTATACACTAGCAGAATTAATTAAAGAATCATAAAAATTTTCCAAATTTTTTGAAGTTTGTTAAGTGGCTGTATTTGTCTCAAAAATGATCGCATTGAAAGAAAAAAAGCAAGCATTTTAAAGCTTAAAGTTTCTAGTTTTGACGTTTTTACATTAAAAAATTTGGAATTTTTTTATGATCCTTTAATTATTTCCGCTAGTGTATTTAAATTATTTTTTTCGCTCTGGTAACTAAAACGGCGTTGAGTTCCGTCACGTCGGTATCGGGCGGAAACAGGACGCTATGTCCTCGCTGACTATCTCGCTATACAGAAAAAGCGTGAAGCTGTATTAATTTATATACACTAAAAAAATAAAAAATTAAATAGCTTCACGCTGTATCCCGCACACAGCAGGATAGGCAGAGGAAACTTAGTGTTAAGACACTCCGTTCCCCACTTTCCGCCGAATTCGGAGGCATTGCGTGTTAAGAGGCGGAACTTGACGCCGCGCTTTACCTCGACACCAGAGCGAAGAAAATGGAAACATTAAATATTTCCACTCCTCGTGGGAATCGAACCCACAACCAGTCGTTTACAGTCACACGCTTGTGCCACTGCGCTACGACTGGCCACATTAATTGAATAAATTACATCTAATTAAAAATAATATTGTTTCAAGTGACACGACCGGTCAGAGATCGTGGCAATGCTCCTGCTAAGTATAGGTATTCTTATAATCGGTATAATTATGTATCATGCATTTAATTATGATATTTATTTTTTATGTAACAATATATAGGTATGTTTGTACGTTATATGGGGCCATCGATCCTGAGTGGATCAGTGTTTGACTGTAAAAGGCATATCTTTATAGACATTATTTTTTATTCAAATAGACATTTTCAAGCATTGAAAAAGACATTTAAAGAAAACGTATAAAAATTTGAACGCAGCGGGATTCGAACCCGCGCCTCCTGAATACCGTTCAGGCGCTCTCACCACTGAGCCATGCGTTCTACTAGCCGCTGCGTCGAAATTCTTATACGCTTTATTACAACGTTATTTATGTTGTTAGCATCTCTGTAGAGAGATTTTTACAAATTTCTGCTACCCAAAGATTATTTTACGAACAATCATTTGGCAAGAGAGAATGCTATTTATTAAATACTTTTAAACATTTTTAAAGTGTTATTCCACACTTAGGAAAATTGAAAAAGACATTTAAAGAAAACGTATAAAAATTTGAACGCAGTGGGATTCACATACGCTTTATTACAACATTAAAAATGTTTAAAAGTATTTTCAAGCATTTTTGAACCGTCAGATGAAAAAAAGCTACCACCGGTTCAAAAGCACTTCCGCCTGAGAAGACCTGGTGAGAAATTCAACAGTTCCTTTTTTCAAATAAAAAAAACTATGATCTCGATTTCATGAAACAGTGGAAAACAGAGTGTCTTGACACTTGGCACGTCTAGACTTTCAATAGAACCTAACCTAAAACTGCAACCTCAGATTGGTCTAGCAATCATTTTTTAGAGTAAAGTTAACCAATAACCAATCAAAGGATTCTATATTCAACATTTATTTTGTTCCAAAAAAATATTGCTTGATGCAATCTAAGGTTGCAGTTTTTGGATTAGGATCGATTATTGATATTGGACGTTAATAATTAAATTTTCTAACCTTAGTGTAGGCTTCTACTGATTCCTCAGGGTCAACAGATATTTCTTTCAATTCTTCCTTATAAAATTTAAAGTCAGCCAGACAATACTGTGTTCGGTACGCCGGATGGGTTTTCAGCCAGGGCGCCTTCAAGCACTGATCGTAGTGCCCAAAGTTATATCTTGAACCGAAGAACAAGCCTGTTGGGCTCTGCATAGAATCCCATACTGAAATATTATTGTTATAAAATGTGAGAAATAAAATTAAAATATGTTTTCTTTTATCTTCACGCTATATCCCGCACACTGCGGGGTAGGCAGAAGGAACCTAGTGTTAAGACACTCCGTTCCTCACTTTCCGCTGAATTCTGAGGCATTGCGTGTTAAGTGGCGGAACTTAACGCCGCGCTTTGCCTCGACACCAAAACAAAAAAAATGGAAGTATTAAATATTTCCACTCCTCAAGTGGCAATCGAACCCACAACCAGTCGTTTTGAAGTTACACGTCTGTGCCACTGCGCCACGACTGGCCACAGACAAATAGTTGTCGTTTACAGAATACAGTGGTACTAAAAATATTTTTGTGAAAGAAATACTCACTCCACATCGCCCATAATGTTGAATTTTTAACATTTGTCATGATATTAATTATTTTATCGTAACAAATCCTTTCATCCGGTTCCCAATGTTCATGTTTCAGATTATTCATGAGGAGATCTATGTGTGACATTTTGTTTGCATTTTGTGATTTTAAGGAGGAACGTTCCTCTGATTTTGTATTAGCTTTTTCACATGATCTGCATTGTGATAGAACTTCATTACCTGCAACAAAAGAATTCATAATTTAAGTATTTAAAATGGAACATAGATATGTATATAGAAAATTAGAAACAGACCGTCGTGTTACAGTGAAACAGTCTGACTGTAAACGCTATTGGGTGTGTTACTCTTATAATTTTCGATTTTTTGCTGACACTAAAGAACAGGGTGTCTTCCTACTAGTTTCTCTTTGACAAGGGAAAAAGTGACAAGCTAAAGTAAAAAGTAGGTAGATGGAAAACTTTTTTTTATTGCACCCGCATAAAATCAAAACATATTATACAAAATATAAAAATTAACAGTAAAATTATTTTAAAAAAGTAACCTGTCTTTGACCCTTCCTTATATTCAACTACTTTTATTTCGAATTTCATCCAAATCTGGCCGATAGATTAGCCATGAAAACGTAATAAACAGACAGTCAAACAGGTTTTCGCATTTTAGTATGGTTAGGTAAAGTGTTAAAATCTTCAAATTTTTAATATGTACATATTAAAAATTTGAAGTTCGTATTTTCGAATAATAAAACACAATACAGAATGATTTCATTTGAAATGTATAAAAAATACGAAAGATCTATTATGCATAATTGCAGCGTGTAAAGGTCACCGTATCTCTATCAGTGATCTCTGACAGGTAACCTTCATGAACATTTAAATACATAGTAAACTTCTCTATTGCAATAAAATTATAAGGAAAAAAATAATACTGGGGTCATCGGGGTGCACTGGAACTGCAATTGACTGCAACCACTAGGATATTAAAAAAAACAGCTTCACGCATTTTCCCGCATAGCGTGCTAGTCAGAGAGAACATTTTTTTTATTGAATAAAGGAGGCAAACGAGCTGAAGGACCACCTGATGGCAACCTTCGCCCATAGACATCCACAACATTAGAGTTGTGGATGCGTTGCCGACCTTGTAGGTGACAGAGGAAAAAAGGGAGGAAGGATTGGAATGATGGGAATAGGGAGAGCTAGCTTACATGCCATCGAAACGGAACACATCATGAGCTGTTTGGCGGACCGTCTTTGACATGATAGTGGTCGCGAGCCAGTCGCAGAACGAATCTCCTACCACCAAGCTGCTGGGTTACCCGCCTTTTACGAGGCGCTATCTAGCTGTGGAAGGGAATTGTATTCTTACCCGTCCCCCCACGGGTGTAGACCTGGTATCAAGATACTTCGTCGTCCCCTTTTCTGCCGTAGGTACCAGAACGATGAAATGAAAATTTAAATATAGTCAATCCCCTGAATGTACCATTTCAATTCTCCCAGTTGTCACGCATTAGACTATTTATTTTTTTTTTAACTCTGTTAAGATAAAGCGCGGTGTTGAGTTACGGCGGCGCTACCCAAGTTACTATGTCTCAAATTCGTATAGAAAGTGGAGTGTCTTGTCTCTGGGTTTTTTCTGCATACACTATTATGCAGGGAAATGACGCTGCCCTATGGATATGCATAATTAAATGACGCTAATTCTTATGGCATAAAAAAAGTTAAACATATTTTTAATACTCATAATATTATTTGTGTGATTAAGACTGAATTTTACACGATATTTATTCATGAAAAGAAAGACTTTATATAAGATTATTACACAAATTAATTTCAATTCTAACCACGTACTTACTGTAAAACGATCTGAACATTCAAACATAATATTTACATTTTTCGTGCTTATTAAACGTGACCGATTTCTTGGTGGATTTTTTTAGTGATGTTAGAGAGAACTTAGTGTCAACATAATCCGTTCTCCAGTTTCCGCCGGACGTCAAGATATAGTTTTAAGTGGCGGAATTCAACACCTTGAGGTGTTAAGTTCCACCACTTAACACGCAATGCCTCCGAATTTGGCGGTGCGTGGGGAACGGAGTGTCTTAACACTAGGTTCCCTCTACCTACCCTGCTGTGTGCGGGATACAGCGTGAAGCTAAAACAAAAATTTTTTTCATAACATTGCATTAAACATATATTAAATGAAGATAATAAATAGTACACACACTACCATGTCTTGCTATGGTAACATATAGTTTACACATCAACATGTCCATGAGCATATATAAAGTGAAATTTCAAACAATTACTTATAATATATGACCCATTTCTCCCTATATTATTTTTAACAGGTTTACCTATTTTCTTTCGAGGTTCAATTCTGCTGTATGGCGGTTTTTATTACGTATTTCTACGTCGAAAACGTCGGTTTATCACATATTTCTGAGCTGGAGGGTAAATGTTCCTGATTTTCTTTGGAGACATGCTGATCTCGTCAAATAAAAATATTTGCCACAAGCACAACTTACATAAATATGTATTTTATTTCTATTTTATATGAAGAATACGTATAATATCTCTGTATTTGAGGGTTGTATTTAAATAATATTCAAGGAATGTTTATATTTGTTCAATTCTTTTTTAAATATATGCAGATCGGAGGCTCTTGACACTAGACACACTCTCTACCCATCCTGCGTGCGCTTGGTTCCCATACGGGAGAAGCATTAAGTATATATTAATTGCGCAGCGTTAAGTTTTACCAGCAGACGTAGTGTCTCAATTTGAGGCAGAAAGTGGAGAACGGAATGTCTTGTTGACGTATAGTCACTCTGCCTAAGCTACTGTATTCGTGAAAAGTAACAAATATATGATAAATATATTATAAGACATTTTTTAACTTCACACTGTATCCCGCACACAGCAGGGTAGGCAGAGAGAACCTAGTGTTGAGACACTCCGTTCCCCACTTTCCGCTCAATTCGGAGTCATTGCGTGTTAAGTAGTGGGACTTAACGCCGCACTTTGCCTCGGCACCACAGCGTAGAAATTACGTAAAATGATAAAATTACATGAAATATATGTATAATTTAATATTAAGTATAAATTGCCTTGAGCGTTAATTTTATAATGTAATCGGATTAAACGATGTGTAAAATAATAAAAAAGTTGAGATTTATTATTATTTTTATATAGTTTTTTATATAGTTGTTATTAGTAAATCCATACTAGTGATAAAAATGCGAAAGTCTGTCTGTCTTTGACGCTTTCACGGCTAATCTACTGGACCGGTTTAGATGCAAATTGGAAAAGAAATAGATAAAGACTTAGGGTCTAACTTAGACTACTATTTTTTCAAAAATTAACCCCTTGATGATTTAAAATTGGAGATGAAAATTTTATATGAGCTGCTGTATAATTACGCAGGAAAAGTCGTGGGAGGTCGCAGGTTCTCTAATAAATAAAAAGTTAAATTAACATTTGACAAACTTTAGCTGATTATCTTTATGAATTACGTAGTGATGTAATATGTTGTAGTTAAACGCATGATATAATAATAACAATATAATAATATATTTTTTATTTGCAACCACAACAAAATTTCAGAATAGAGAAAGGCACAAAAACTTATGATAAGTACAGTATTATGAGAAAATAGGATAGAACATAGCCAATATCAACAGTGTAATTGTGCGGTTAGCTGGTGCCTGAGATAGGTACGAAACCCGTGATACAGGTCACCAGGTCTCCACTTCATTACTAAATTATTTTAGACAAGGCCATGAATAAAAAAAATTACATTTAAATATAAAATATGCTAGTGAGTGTCTTATTTCTTGTTTTAAAACACTGTGTTTTCCACTTTTCGACAGAATTAGAGATATTGATTGATATTATAGATAGACGACTATATTGATATTGTGTTGACTTTCGAACATCAACGCCGCACTTTATCTTGTTTATTAGAACGAAGTTGTAAAGGAAACTAGTACAGTACGTGCATTTTAAGTAGAAATGTCGAAACTTAGCTACAATAGGCGTCGCAGAACCGACTTCTAGAGGGTGATTGGTGGTAAGAGAGGGAGAGCGCGATGAGAGCTGCGCTAGAGACAAATACTAGTGATTCTATTACGCATAGTGCCTTGTGTCTCAGTCATTCATATTATATATTTTATACCTGCTCGAAATTTATTATTATTTGTTATAAAAATTAATTTTATAATAACAATAATCTAAATAAATTATACATATAATATATACACACAAAATACACCCAGAATAACAACAGGTAAAAATTCAATTAAAAAATCTTTGCAATAAAAAATGTAACAAAAGTATAATTTTCAAACACATCTTTATAAAGAAGAGAACGGAGTGCCTTCATACCGGCCTCTCTCTGAGGATAGTTATACAGTTTCTGTTCTGTATTTATTTACCTATCTATCAATCAGGCAATGTCAGGGAAATCTGGACACGCATGTTTGGCCTTTTTCCTAAAAAAAAATGTGCTGTCCGTTTTGCATTTAGGTAACTGATATCCTTTTTAGGTCGACCGGTATACAGTAACGGGAAATTGTTTTTTGACTTTATTGTTTTCTTTAATATTATTGTAAAATTCAAAAAAACCTTAGTGTATCTGTATTCTACTTTCACGGTTAAATCGCGGTAACTAAGGAACGAGAAAATACGTCGGAACGTGTTTTTTTAGTTAAAAAATATATTTGTCTACGTATATCTCACATGAACTTAGTGATAATTTATTCCGCTCTTCATTTATTATTCTTAAAGTTATTGCGTGTGAAACCTGCCTACATGGAACTTAACTGAGTTTCAAGCTTCATCTTACATAGCCGAGTAGGTAACGAGAACCTAGTTTAAAGACAACCAATTAAAACTCAAGACCAAACACTCTGATCTCCATTATTCGACCGAAATCGAAACGTGGCGGAACTTAACCTCGTGCTTCATGTTTACCAAAGTGAAGATAAAACAATGTTTTTTTTTCAGCTTTACGCTGTATCCCGCACACAGCAGGGTAAGCAGAAAGAACCTAGTGTTAAGACACTCCGTTCCCCACTTTCCGCCGAACTCGGAGGCATTGCGTATTAAGTGGCGGGACTTAACGCCGCGCGTTGCCTCGACACCGGAGCGAAGAAAATGGAAATATTAAATATTTCCACTCCTCCAGTGAAAATCGAACTCACAACCAGTCGCTTTACAGTCACACTTTGTGTCCACAAGCCACGAATGGGCCCTAATAATAAATTTATTACGATTATTTCAGGCATAGGCTTTAAACGCAATTGCTTGTGGGTTCAATTCCGACTTAATTGAATTCCGACGGAATTGCAATATTTAATTTAATATTTCAATATTTTTGCTCTGATGTCGAGGCAAAGCACGGCGTTAAGTTCCGCTACTCAATACGCAATGTCTCGATTTTGAAGGGAGTGTCTTAACACTAGACGGTAAAAAGCGTAAAGCTGTCGGATTACTATTTTGACGTCAACATCATAACAAACTTAAATGTTGCCTTGAAAAAACTCGAAATATAAATTTATATAGTGAAGTTACACAATAATTAACTATTCATGTATGTTATAAAAAATATATATGAGTTACAATGATTAACTACTTGGTTTTGATTGCAACTAGTTAAGTAGGACTTGAAAAAGACATTTAGAAAACGTATAAAATTTTGAACGCAGCGGGATTCGGACCCGCGCCTCCTGAATACCGTTCAGGCGCTCTCACCACTGAGCATTGCTCAAATGTCTTTTTCAATTTTCCTAAGTGTGGAATAACACTTTAAAAATGTTAAAAGTAAGTAGGTCTTGTCTTGTAGTAACCACGGTGATAGTTTATCTGGTTCATTAGAGAGGCGAAATGAAAATAATTAAAAATTAAATAGCTTCACGCTATATCCCGCACACAGCAGGGTAGGCAGAGGGAACCTAGTGTTAAGACACTCCGTTCCCCACTTTCCGCCGAATTCGGAGGCTTGCGTGTTAAGTGGCGGAACTTAACGCCGCGCTTTACCTCGACACCAGAGCGAAGAAAATGGAAATATAATTTCCACTCCTCGAGTGGGAATCGAACCCACAACCGTTTACAGTCACACTCTTGTGCCACTGCGCCACGACTGGCCACAAGCGAAATGAAAATAATTAAATTATTCTCTTAAACAGGTTTTCTACTAATATATTAATTATTGTCAGTCGTGGCGCAGTGGCACGAATGTGTCGACTGTAAACGACTGGTTGTGGGTTCGATTCCCACTCGAGGAGTGAAAACATTTAATATTTTCATTTTCTTCGCCCTGGTATCGAGGCAAAGCGCGGCGTTAAGTTCCGCCACTTAACGGAAAATGGAGAACGGAGTGTCTTAACACTAGGTTCTCTCTGCCTACCCTGCTATGTGCGGGATACAGCGTGAAGTTATTGTCTAAACAGATTTTCTACTAATATATCAAATGTGTCTAAATTTTTTTTTGGAAATCAAGATTATTGTCGTGTCAATTGTAATTTTATTTAAATTTTATTCGAGACAAATTAAGGAATGTCTTATTTTAATTATTACTAGAAGAAAATTGTAAAATATCGTTTAACGTAAATGTGTATGTCAATAGACATGGTAATGTTGTTAATGTTTATTTTATTAACATCATATGTTTCTAACAGTGTTTCTGTTGGGCCCAGTTGTGGCTGTAAACGACTGATAGAGGGTTCGATTCCCACTCGACGAGTTTATATATAATATTTCCATTTTTTAATATTTCCATTATTATATTTAATATTCCCATTTTTTTAACCGTTAAGTTCCATCACATAATACGCAATGCCTTGGATTTCGGCGGAAAGTGGGAAACGGAGTGTTTTAACACTAGGTTCCCTCTGGCTACCCTATGTGAGCGGGATACAACGTGAAGCTAAAAAAATGTTTTTCTAATATATTATTGAGACCATCGTGGGCCAAAGGTACAGTGGCTCACTGTAAACACGATTGGTTATGGGTTCGATGCTCACTCGGAAGAAATATAAATTTTACACTCTTGAGTTTATATAATTAATATAATATTTTGTTCTTTCATGTATACATAATCTGTTCTTGTTTTGTTCTTTCATGTGGCCAGTCGTGGCCCAGTGGCATAAGAGTGTGACTGTAAACGACTGGTTGTGGGTTCGATTCCCACTCGAGGAGTGGAAATTATATATCCATTTTCTTCGCTCTGGTGTCGAGGTAAAGCGCGGCGTTAAATTCCGCCACTTAACACGCAAGCCTCCGAATTCGGCGGAAAGTGGGGAACGGAGTGTCTTAACACTAGGTTCCCTCTGCCTACCCTGCTGTGTGCGGGATATAGCGTGAAGCTATTATTATATGTATACATAAATAATATATTAGATATCCCTCAGAGTAATCTCAGTACCGATTAATTAACTCAACTACAATAGTAATCGATGGTTGTAATTGACGATCGCCATTGTAGAACAGTTAGTTAATGATCAGTTGACGAGAATCATTAGTTATCTTAATATGTACATAGATTTTATTAACATAAATAATTATTTAATAATTATATTTATTTTAATTAACATTTATTAAAATAACGTACCGTTAGTAAATTAATCTAATTTCCCATTCAGACGTTCTGATGAATATTGCTAACAACAAAAATAAATTGTAATAGGCGTATAAGAATTTCGATGCAGCTGTAGTGGAACGCATGGCTCTGTGATGAGAGCGTCTGGGCGGTATTCTGGAGGCGCGGGTTTGAATCCCGCTGCGTTCTAATTTTTATACGTTTTCTAAATGCCTTTTTCAATTTTCCTAAGTGTAGAATACTTTACAAATTTCACTTTGAAAATGTTTAAAAGTGAATATTGTTTGTTCATATTATATTTGAGTTATATTTATCGGTGTTTATTTCCGCCATTAAATAACAAGCAGTTATTTAAGTTTAGACGAAAAGCAGAGAAAAAGAAAGCATTTTTTTTCTGCCGTATGCCATTTTTATGAATTTGATATACACTTACACTCTAGAACCCTAAAGATACCGTTAAAACTGGAGTGTCTGTTTGTACATATTAAAATAACCAACCAAAAACTTTTTTACTAAATGCATAGGTATATCTGGTTACACGGCACATACATTTTTTTTTATGTAATGAAGGAGGCAAACGAGCTGACATCCACAACATTCAAGTTATGGATGCGTTGCCAGCCTTGGGAATGTAGGACAGAAGGAGGGAGGAAGGATGGGAATGGTGGGAATAGGGAAAGAGAGCTGGCTTACATGCCATCCAACCGGAACACATCATAAGACATTTGGCGGTTCATCTTTGACATGATAGTGGTCGCGAGCCAGTCGGAGAACGAATCTCCTACCACCAAACTACTGGGTTACCCGCCCCATGTGGCAAACATATCATCATCATCATCATCACATATGCCAAAATACATTTTTTGTCCGTCTATTTGTTCCAGCTTATCTCTGGAACGTCTGAATTGATTTTGACGAATCTTTCACTGGCAGATAGCTGATGGATGTAAGGAGTAACTTAGGCTTATATTTTTTTATAGAATTATAAGTATTTTTATTAATTTATGCAGACGAAATCTAAAAAAAGAACATAATTTAAAAATGAAGAATGTAGCGTTAATTTATAACACAATAAATATTCGTAGCAAATTTGTAATATCGTAAACACCGTTTCAAATTTCGCTTTGTACTTTTTTTTTGTAGGAACAGCAATTATCAACTATTAATTAATATTTTATATTGTAATGATAGAGGCTATACTTTTTATATATTCTTTTTTTTCATAGTTTCACGCTGTATCCCGCACACAGCAGGGTAGACAGAGGGAACCTAGTGTTAAGACACTCCGTTCCCCACTTAAATATACTTATGTCAGCTTTATCTATCTGAATATGGGAACATTATGATACAGTATTTTGGCTCTCTTCTTGAAGTCTAATTTCACTCGAAAATTTTCACACATGGACTGATAATACTGACTTCACGCTTTAGCCCTTGCAGAGGGAAGAAGCCTAAGTACTATTTACCACGTCGATAGTGAGAAAATACTTTTAAATTTTTTCAAACATTTTTAACGTGTTATTCCACACTTAGGAAAATTGAAAAAGATATTTAGAAAACGTATAAAAAAATATATTCAGCGGGATTCGAACCCGTGCCTCTTGAATACCCGGCGCTCTCACCACTGCGCCATGCGTTTTTTTTTACTTTTAAATGTGTTCTGTGTCTTACTTAAAGGGAGGCTATCGTGGCGCAAAGGGGCAGCAACAGGGTTTGACTACAAATGCAATTTCTTGTGGGTTCAATCTCCACTTGCAAATATTCAAATTATTTTCTATATCCGCGCTTAAGACAAAGCGTGGTGTTAAGTTCTGCCTTTAACATGCAATGTCTTGATGTTAGAAAATTCCAGAACGGAGTGTTTTGACACTATGTCTTCTTTCTGAAGCCAGCTAGGCTTAGCGGTAAAAGCGTGAAGCTATGTGTATTTTAAAAACCATTTTGAGTTTATTTTTAAATATGGGGCAAGTCGTAGCGCAGTGGCACAAGCGTGTGACTGAAAACGACTGGTTGTATGTTCGATTCCCACTCGAGGAGTGGAAATATTTTATATTTCCATTTTCTTCGCCGAATTCGGCGGAAAGTGGGGAACGGAGTGTCTAGACACTAGGTTCCCTCTGCCTACCCTGCTGTGTGCGGGACACAGCATGAAGCTAAAAAAAATAATTATATACATACATAGGTGTTCATCAGTACACCTTGACATTAGTCAATTTAATATTAAGAAGATTGTCAAGGTTTTACTATTGAATAATAAATAAGAGAATTAAAAAATGACGAACGAGATGAATATATAATATCTTATAGAATCTATCTATTAGATTTTTTTAAATATTAGTGCAGTTACACGCATTTTCCCGCATAGCGGGTCAAAGAGAGCCTAGTGTCAAGACACTCCGTTCTGCACTTTTCCACTAAAATCGAGACATTTCGTGTTGAGTTACGGAACTCAACGCCGCGAAATACAAAGATTTAATTTTTTTGTTAAATTTATATTTTGAGCCTTAAACATAAACATCCTAAGTAGAATAATTAATCACTCCGACCTTCTTATACCGGTCTAAATTTATGTATAATGGTATTTACATAATTTGAATGACACACATTTAGAAACCTATAATTGAGAATTGACAGCACAAATATTATGTGTATTCATGTATACACATAAAACACAAAAAATATGTACACTATGAAAAATACACATAAAATGTACATTTAAAAAACAGCACACATATAACTCACCGAACAAAAGGAACACAAACACGAAAACTAACTTATTAATAACCATATCCGCCGTTCAAAGTCGAACTAAAAATATATATATTAAAAATATAATTTCTGAGGCTAAATTAATATTAAGTAAGTGTTCAAGACCACTGATTACAGATGACTGGTTTGTTTCTGATAACATTATGTTGTTATATTGCAATATTGTTGGTTTTGTGTAGTGGGGCGGGGAGTGTCGGTTCAATTCCCAGATTAAATTTTATGGTATGGAATTGTAGTTTAAAATTTCTTTAATTTGAACACTAAATATTTAAAAAAAAATAGGACCTAGTCTTGGCGCGGAGACACAAAGTGTGACTGTAGAGCGATTGGTTGTGGATTCGATTCCCGCTCGAGGCGTGGATATCCATACTTATATTATAAATGCGAAAGTCTGTGTGTTTGTCTGTCACGCTTTCACAGCTAATCTACCGGTCCGATTTGAATGAAATTTAGAATGAAAGTAGTAAAAGTGACTGGGTCTAACATAGGCTACTTATTTTTTCAAAAATCAACCTCTAAAGGGTTGAAATAGGGGATGAAAGTTTATATGAAAAATCTAAACCGCTTGACCAATTGTAATGAATTTTGGCATAAATATAGTTGATAATCTAAGCTTAAACATAGGCTACTTTATTTTTTAAAAATGCGCCCGCGAGTGTTGCAATATAACGATATAGTTCACGCGGCGAAGCCGCGAGCGGGCCGCTAGTATTTAATATTTCCATTTTCTTCGCTCTGGTGTCGAGGCAAAGCGCGGCGTTAAGTTCCGCCTCTTAATACGCAATGCCTCCGAATTTTGCGGTGTGTGGGGTACGGAGTGTCTTGACACTAGGTTCCCTCTGTCTCACCTGCTATGTGCAGGATACAGCGTGAAGCTTAAAAAACTGTACTTTAAGACTTCTTTGATTTGTGTATATTTTTTGCGAAAAGAAGAGAAGAGAGAGAGAATAATGTTGAGTGTTTTAAAGAGTTTAGAACATTCAACATTCACATTGCGTGTTAAGCGGTGCTATGCCAAGCACCGCTTATTTTTTAATATTATTAATATAAATTAATAAGAATTTAAGTCCATCATGGGGCAAGATGGAGCTTAACTGCAATCGTGATAAGTTGTAGGTTCGATGCCCACTCGAAGGAATTATCAAAATTTAATTGTTTTAAGTGACAGTAAAATACGGCGTTCAGGGTCTGCCAATCCAAAATCAAATCAAGCAATGCCTCGAATTCTGCTTAAAAGTGGATAACGGAATGTTTTCACACTAAGTTCTGTGACTACTTGCTGCAGGATGAAGAGGGAAGCTGAAAAACTAATAATTTAGAGTAAACAATTAACACGGAATTTCCCCACTTCCTTTCAGTCTTGAAGGCAGTGGGAAATGGAATCTTAACAATCAAAAAGGTTGTTTCTCATTATTTCGCTAAGCAGGATAAAATTTGAAGACGTAGAAAATAATATGAAATGTCTCGAAAGTCGTAAACTCAGGGTCTGAACACTATGTTCTCTGGGGCCAGTAGTGGCGCAGTGGCACAAGCGTGTGACTGTAAACGACTGATTGTGGGTTCGATTCCCTCTTGAGGAGTGGAAATATTTAATATTTTCATTTTCTTCGCTCTGGTGTCGAAGCAAATGGGGAACGGAGTGTCTTAATACTAGGTTCCCTCTGCCTACCCTGCTGCGTGCGGGATACAGCGTGAAGCTAAAAAAAAGTTAAACTGGAAAAATGATAGATTAATGTAAGGCAGAGAATGCACTAATATGTCACTTAAGTCTCTTTAATTTATCACCGTTCCGAAGTTTAAGAAAGTGCTCAGTTTTTTTTTTAATTATATCATTTCTGAACGTCTGAATGGAAACACAATGGTTGTGGGTTCGATTTCTTCACGGTCACATGATTGATGATGATTTTTAATATTCTCTTCAATTAGGCCAGTCGTGGCGCAGTGGCACAAGCGTGTGACTGTAAACGACTGGTTGTGGGTTCGATTCCCACTCGAGGAGTGGAAATATTTAATATTTCCATTTTCTTCGCTCTGGTGTCGAGGCAAAGCGCGGCGTTAAGTTCCGCCACTTAACACGCAATGCCTCCGAATTCGGCGGAAAGTGGGGAACGGAGTGTCTTAACACTAGGTTCCCTCTGCCTACCCTGCTGTGTGCGGGATATAGCGTGAAGCTATTTAATTTAATTTAATTTATTCTCTTCAATTAGACAATATTAAGCAACTCCACTCTTGGTCTCAAATTCAGACGAAAAATAGAGAACGGAGTGTCTTAACACTAGATTCTCTCTGGCTTTTTTGCTATGGTCATATACGAGTATGTCTTCAGAACCACGATAGTTTTATAGTATAAGTTATTATTTTACCTACTTATTCTTGCTTCCTTGAGCCTACTTGATCTTAAATTCAAGATAAATTGTAAAGTTCTTTTGAATAGGTAATAATAATATTTTAAAATAAAGTATTTTTTTGTACAAAACTTAAAAAAATATATAGCCATTAGCCAACGCAACTAATGTATTCAAATAATTACTCTCAGTAACAATGGCGTAATAAAATTATTTTTATTAAATTAACGGAAAGATATCATTATAACTGATATTTTTAATTCTTTTTACGTTAACGCATTTTTTATTGAGTAAACAAGTAGAAGTACCATCTGATGGTAAGTGGTTACCATCGCCCATAGACATCCACAGTATAAGAGTTATGAATGCGTTGCTGGCCTTGAGGGTGAAGGAGGGACGGAGGAAAGAAGGAATGGGGTTAGTGGGAATAGGGAGAGCTGGCTTACATGCCATCGAACCGGAACACATCATCATATGTTTGGCGGTTCGTCTTTGACATGATAGTGGTCGCGAGCCAGTCAGAGAACTGGTCTTCTACCACCAAGCCACTGGGTTACCCGCGTCTTACGGGACGCTACCCAGCAGCGGGGGGAATTGTATTCTGAATCCGCCCCCACGGGCGGGCTTTTTCCGCATAGTCAGAAATAACCTAGTGTTAAGACACTCCATCTTCCACTTTCTGGTCGAAATCGAGACATATGACTTTTTAATTTATATCTGAAAATGTTAATAGTTTAAATGTCAGATAAAAAAAAATTAAAATGTTATGTATGTATGTACATATGTCAAAACGAATGACAAACAAGTAATTAGCCTTCTCAAACTTATATGTTTTTTTTTTATATTTTTAAAGTATTAGTCGTAAACAACGCATTCAATGACGAATTCAATTTTTTGTACGGTTTCTAATTATTTTTTGCTATAGGCTTATAACAAACTGGTTATATATTTTTTAGCTTCACGCTGTATTCCGCAAACAGCAGGGTAAGCAGAGGGAACCTAGTGTTAAGACATTCCGCCAAATTCGGAGGGATTGCGTGTTAAGTGGCGTAATTTAACGCCGCACTTTACCTCGACACCAGAGCGAAGAAAATGGAAATATTAAATATTTCCACTCCTCAAGTGGGAATCGAACCCACAACCAGTCGCGTTTACAGTCACACTTACGTGCCACTGCGCCACGACTGGTCCCCATACATATTCGTGTGTAAAATGTATATTTTTAGTATTTAGGTAGTAAATTCAGAAAGTCCTTATATTCTTTACACGTCTCAAGTAACATGCCAATGTTATTTTTCTACGACGGACTATAAACATGATTGGTTATGGATTCGATTCCCACTCAAAGGAATTACTGTATTTATATTTAATTTTTACGCTCTATTAAGCAACAACGGGCGTAGTTAAGTTCGGTTTAACACGCCATATGTGGAAGGAAAGTGGAGAACGTATCTAACTTTCGTGCCATGTGAGAAAAAGTGTTATGCATACATATCTCACTCGTGGGGAGACGGGATAAAAACACATTTCCCTTCCACAGCTGGGTAGCGTCCCATAAAAGGCGGGTAACCCAGTAGTTTGGTGGTAGGAGATTCGTTCTCCGACTGGCTCGCGACCACTATTATGTTAAAAATGAACCGCCAAACATCTGATGATGCGTTACGGTTCAATGGCATGTAAGCCAGCTCTCCCTATTCCCACCATTTTAATTCTTTCTTCCTCCCTCCTTCATAATCAAGGCCGACAAAGCATCTTCAACTCTAATGTTGTGGATGTCTATGGTAACCACTTACCATCAGGTGGTCCTTCTGCTTGCTTGCCTCCTTTTTTCAATAAAAAAATAACACTTTTTCATTTACATGTGTAATATTAAGTTTGGAAGGAAAATATTATTATTTAAACTACGACTTGACGTTAAGCGATGTAGGGTTCAGTTACCTTCTAACAAATAAACAACTGTTGCCTAATTTAAGAAAACAAAATATATATTAAGATTTTTATGAACATTGTTTAACCTTAGAGTTACAATTGAAAGGATTTTATTACAAGAATTAAGAATAAAAAAATAATTTGAATTAAATTGCTATAATAATATAACTATATCGAATGAAAGTGACAGACAAACATACTTATATATTATAGTTACATTTTATAATTATTTTAACATTGTAGACTATTGTTCACTTAGGAATTTAAAAAAGACATTTTTCAATTACGTATAAAAATTTGAACTCAGCTGGATTCAAACCCGCACCACTTGAAAACCATCCAAGCGCTCTCAACGCTAGCCAAACAATCAGGTCAGTTTTGGGCAAAATTGAAATGCAATAACCAATTAAATATTAACAATTTATCATTTGTTTATGCGAAAATCGCAATTAACAAATTAATTCATAGTTAATTCATAGGGGCCAGTCGTGGCGCAATGACACAAGTGTGTGACTGTAAACGACTGGTTGTGGGCTTGATTCCCACTCGAGGAGTGGAAATATTTAATATTTCCACTTCGCTTTGGTGTCGAGGCAAAGCGCGACGTTAATGCAATGGTTCCTAATTTGGCGGAAAGTGGGGAACGGAGTGTTTTAACACTCCCTAGTAGGTTCCCTCTGCCTACCCTGCTGTGTGCGGAATACAGCGTGAAGCTAAAAAAAATAGTTAATTATAGTGTAAACATTAAGAACTAATATTTCTTAACTAACTGTGATTTTAATATATTTTCCCTACAGACATAGTATAACGAATTGTAAATATTTAATTATTAATTACAATTAATTTTTGCCCAACACTGATTCTGGTGAATGCAGGGCGGACTGAACGCATGGCTTAGCGGTCACAGCGCTTAGGCAAATTCCAATTCGCGGGTTCGAATCCCTTTGTATTCAAAATTTACATATGATATCGCAATTAAATCTATTTCAATATACTAACAAAATTAGATTTTTCCTCCTCTCATATTTTTAAATAAGTCTGTCTACAAAGTTTTTATCTAAATTTTATCTAATCCTATTTTTTACGAAGTCATATATCATTTTTAACTACTTATAAGAAACGTAATGACCGATCATTATTTATAATGATTTAACATTTAATAATTTAACACTTTTAACCGCTAAAGTTAATTTAGTTGTAAGTAGTAGCGTATACTAATGTAACCCGTTTTGTTCTTAATAGTCATTCTTTTTATGATATAATAATTATTACTCAAAATTTATTTTCCAGAGAAAGTAGTGTCAAGACACTTTGCCTTTCACCTAAATGCAATTATTGCGCATTGAGACGAATTTTAACGTTGCACTTTGTCTTACCAGAAAGGAGATTTAGAAAAAAATATATAACCCATACTTACATTATAAATACGTAAGTCTGTTTTTTTGTCTGTCAAGCTCTCATGGTTAAACTACCGGTTCAATTTGGATGACATTTAGTATGAAAATAGTAAAAAGCCCAGTGTCAAACATAAGTTCGTTATTATTTCAAATTTCTACCTCTAAAAGGTATGAAATTGAGGATGAAAGTTTATATGAAAAATCTAAACCACTTGACCTATTATAATACATTTTGGCGTAGATATAGACATAATCCAAGATTAAACATAGGCTACTTTATTTTTCACAAATCCACCCCCGAGGGTTGCAATATAACGAAACAATCATGCGAGCGGGCCGCTGGTTATTTAATAAAGGAGTAATACATTTTATTTTAATTAAATAAATAGAAAAATCTTCTATTAAAACCGTATATTTCTATTTTTTTAGCTAAAAGAGAATCCAGTGTCAAGACACTCCACCCTCCACTTTCTGCTCAAAATTGAGACATTGCGTGTTGAGTGGCGGAACTCAACGCCACGCTTCGTCTTAGGTACCAGAACAAAATAATGAAAATTTAAATATTCCTCATATAGGTGGACAGTTGTGCTCCAGTGGCACAAGCGTGTGACTGAAAATGACTGGTTGTGGGTTCGATTTCCACTCGAGGAGTGGAAATATTTAATATTTCCATTTCTCTTCGCTCTGGTGTCGAGGTAAAGCGCGGCGTTAAGTTCCGCCACTTAACGCGAATTTGGCGGAAAGTGGGGAACGGAGTATCTTAAAGAACCTAGTCTTTCTGTCTACCCTGCTGTGCGGCATACAGCGTGAAGCTAAAAAAATATATATTCCTCGAGTGAGAATCGAACCCGCAACCGAACTTTTACAGTCAGACGCCGTCCAACTGCACCACGACGGTCCCAACTTTATAAATATCACTAATTGACATAGAAATTAATCATTTGTATCAAATAATTAGAATTTTGTCCTCGTTAATAGTGGTCCAAATAAAAGTGCTTCTGACATCCGGTTTAACGTGATTATTACATAATTTAGTTGAATAAGAATGAGATATAATCAGATAGCATTTGATAGAGGCAATGGTGGGTTCGATAACCACTGAGATAAATGATTTTTTTTGTAGCTTCACGCTGTATCCCGCGCACAGCAGGGCAGGCAGAGGGAACCTAGTGTTAATACATTCCGCTTCCCACGCACCGCCGAATTAGGAGGCATTGCGTGTTAAGTGGCGGAACTTAACGCCGTACTTTGCCTCGATACCAGAGCGAAGGAAATGGAAATAATAAATATTTCCGCTCCTCGAGTGGGAATCGAACCCACAACAAGTCGTTTACAGTCACACGTTTGTGCCACTGCGCCACGACTGGCCCCTGGTATAAATGATTATAATTAAATAATTATCGTTTCTCTACTCCGGCAAAGTTTTGTTTCTTAATTTCTCTGATATGATCAAAAAGTCGACATCGGAGTGTTTTCTATGACTACGATATTACATAAATATATATTCCTTTGGCGCCAGTCGTGGCGCAGTGGCACGAACGTGTGACTGTGAACGACTGGTTATGGGTTCGATTCCCACTCGAGGAGTGAAAATATTTAATATTTCCATTTTCTTCGCCCTGGTATACGAGGTAAAGCGCGTCGTTAAGCTCCGTCACTTAACACGCCTCCGAATTCGGCGGAAAGTGAGGAACGGAGTGTCTTAACACTGTGTGAGAGACACAGCGTGAAACAGAAAAAAAATATTCGCTCAATGTCGAACATGATTCGACTAAGCGATAAATGCGCATATAAATAACTGCTAGATTTCTCTACAAAACATACAAATTTACATTGGACCCACGAATACAATAGATATACAAAAAATATTAGTTAAGGACAACTAAAAATAATTAAAACTTGTGTAATACTTTAAGGTATATAAGTAAGAATAAGACTTTTTTTTTCATATTTCATGTAATTTTTATTACTTAAAATATTATATTTTACATTTAACACATAAAATGAAGAATATTTAAAAATTTCAAAACAATAGATATAGTTCTTTTGTTTTGGCGATTACTACACATTTTGAAATGAAACTATTTTTAACCGGATTAATCGCGTATATTTTTGGTATAGACATATCACATCTAAAAAAGACATTTAAAGAAAACGTATAAAAATTTGAACGCAGCGGGATTCGAACCCGCGCCTCCTGAATACCGTTCAGGCGCTCTCACCACTGAGCCATGCGTTCTACTAGCCGCTGCGTCGAAATTCTTATAAATAAGTTGTAATAAAGCGTATAAGAATTTCGACGCAGCGGCTAGTAGAACGCATGGCTCAGTGGTGAGAGCGCCTGAACGGTATTCAGGAGGCGCGGGTTCGAATCCCGCTGCGTTCAAATTTTTATACGTTTTCTTTAAATGTCTTTTTCAATTTTCCTAAGTGTGGAATAACACTTTAAAAATGTTTAAAAATATCACATCTACCTGTGACCACGGACTACTGTAAAGTGTTCGAAACGTCGGGTTTCTAAAAATGGATTTTCGAATACCAAAAATATACGCGATTGATCCGGTTAAAAATAGTTTCATTTCAAAATGAATAGATATAGATTTGATATTTATCGAGGAATTGAATTATTTCGGTCTGAAATTAATTAAATTTAAATTATCAGTTTCATGTTTTGGTAAAACAAAATGTGATGTTAAGCTTCTTCACTTAAAACACCTCAAATTAGGTGAAAAACAGAGTGTTATGACACTAGATTTCCTCTGTCTCTGTATGCGAATAAAAGAGATAAAGCTGTACAAATGTGGAATATTCCAAAAAATATATTATTTATACTACTAACCAGTTATTTAATTAAGAAAAAATATAAAATTTATGAGCGTGTCAATTACAAAAAAATATTTAAAATATAATTATGTTATAGTAGAAAAAAACAATACATTGTGTGTGGCCTCTATCAAACGATGAATAGAACAAAAAAAGAGCTATTTATAAATTATATATCATTAACGTTAAAATGTGCGGTGTAGGTCATGGAGTAAGGATGGTAAATTCCGATTTTACCCGCGAATCGATTCTTTAGTAGAAAATTTCGAGTTCTAGTTGTTCGAATCGCCCAAAAATCGATTCCTATTACTACGAATCGATTCTGTAGGGTCAAATCAAATCAAGTCTATTATTAATTTTTATACATAGTGTTTATTATAATCACTCAATCATTTAAAAGTTTTGAGTTATCATTTTTATACATGTTTTACAACAATATTAATTTCCACCTATAAATTAGTAATGACATTGTTTTTTTTTAAATAATTATTCATCGATTCTCTCGATTTAATTTCTCGATTTAATTTAAAGGAATATTAAGATCTTTGAGCTTGATTAATCGAGTCTGAGAATCGATATTTATAAATCTGACAATCGATTCTTCATTTGATGTTCCCATCCCTATTATAAAACATTAAAATTAAAATCATTCTCACCATTTGCATACGTGGCACTCTACTGTGCGTTTTTGTATGAACTTCCTTCCTTGTGTCTCACAACTAGAGAATAGTCTACCAGCGGCAGTGTTTCTAGATAGATACTTGATGGGTAGATAGATTCTTTCCCGTGGGGGGACGTGTTAGAATACAATTCCTCTCCGTCGCTGGGCAGCGTCCCGTAAAAGGCGGGTAACCCAGTAGTTTGGTGGTAGGAGATTCGTTCTCCGACTGGCTCGCGACCACTATCGTGTCAAAGACGAACCGCCAAATATCTTATGATGTGTTCCGGTTCGATGGCATGTAAGCCAGCTCTCTCCCTATTCCCACTATCTCCATCCTTCTTCCTCCCATTACTCCTCCCCCTTAAGGTCAGCAACACATCCACAATCTCCCTAATGTTATGGATGTCCATGGGCGAAGGTAACTACTCACCATCTGGTAGTCCTTCTGCTCGTTTGCCCCCCTTTCTTCAATAAAAAAAAAAAGATATGGATAGATATAGATCTTCAAAAGACGCGGCTATCTCTACCTTAAAAGCCGACAATGCACCTGTAGCTCCTTTGAAGTTGCTATTAGGTGACCCGAGTACTCTTTTGCCTTGCTTATACTATAAAAAAAGTAAATATCATTATAATTCGTCCGTTGAAAGACCGTCGTAAAGCAGTGGAACCTATCTAATGCAATGGTCGTGGGTTCGATTTCCACTTGCAGAAAGATTATATTTAAATTTTCATTCCTTCTCTGGTATCTAAGAGACACCGCAACATCCAGTTCTGCCACTTCAAATTCGAGTTTGGGCGGAAAGTGGAGGACGGAATATTTTGACCCTAGGTCCTCCCTAATAACAACGCTACGAGGGGAAAAAAGAAAAGAAATATATTGTATTCACTGTTTTGAGGTACTTAAATATAAAAGTATATATCTATACATAAATAGTAAAATTGAATTTTAACCCGGAAATTTTATTGTGGGGAACGGATTGTCTTAACACTAGGTTCCCTCTGCCTACCCTGCTGTGTGCGGGATACAGCGTGAAGCTAAAAAAAAATAAAAAATATAAAAATAAAGAAAAAAAAAATAACCCAATTCAAAATATAATTAGTTCAGTTCTATTTCGTTGTAAAAAACACCTTATAATTAAGCTTTTTTTTTAATTTAAAGCAAATTTAGACGTATTTCATTTGAAATGTATTAATTTTAAGAATAATATCAAAAAAACTGAACGTGTAATTAAATAATGTTAATAGTTTGAGATAATGAAAATTACTTGTATTTTAATTAGTTGTAATGTAATATGTAGAAACTTGTTTGGGTTTTTGTATTAACTAATATGTGGCAGTCGTGGCCCAGTGGCACAAGCGTGTGGTTGTAAACGACTGGTTGTGGGTTCGATTCCCACTCGAGGAGTGGAAATTATATTTCCATTTTCTTCGCTCTGGTGTTGAGGTAAAGCGCGGCGTTAAGTTCCGCCACTTAACACGCAAGCCTCCGAATTCGGCGGAAAGTGGCGAAACGGAGTGTCTTAACACTAGGTTCCGTCTGCCTACCTTGCTGTGTGCGGGATACAGCGTGAAACTAATAAAAAAAATATAATATGATAAAAAATGGAAATACTATAAATTATTTCTCTTGAAATTGAGTAAAATACAGAGAGAATATAAATATATAATAGAAAATATAATACAGAGAGTCAGGGAGAACTTAGTGACATGACACTCCACCGCGCTTTGTATTATGTACCAGAACGGAGAAATAAAAATAATTTAAATATAATCAGGGCCAGTCGTGGCGCAGTGGCACAAGCGTGTGACTGTAAACGACTGGTTGTGGGTTCGATTCCCACTCGAGACGTGGAAATATTTCATATTTGCATTTTATTCGCTCTGGTATCGAGGCAAAGCGCGGTGTTAAGTTCCGCTACTTAACACGCAATGCCTCCAAAACTCAGAGGAAAATGGGGAACGGAGTGTCATAACACTAGGTTCCCTCTGCCTACCCTGCTGTGTACGGGATACAGTGAGAAGTTAAAAAAATCGTTCCCCAAGTGGAAATCGAACCCCCATCCATAGCATTTACAATTAGACGCTGTCCCACTGCACGACGATGGTCTTAAATAAATAAAGCTTACGAACCAGATCTAATTTATACACATTGTGTCTGATTTAGTGATACGAATAAAATAATTATATCTTGAACATGATTTTTCAGTTTTTTTAAAATTATGTAAATTACGAATTTTTTTTAGATTAAATATACGTAAATATATATTTTTTATTATATTTAATAAATATACAAAGGAATTTTGAGTTTTAATTATTTTATTTACTAACTACAACTTCTTTTTTCGTGATAAAAAATTTAGAAAACGTACAAACATTTCAACGCAGGAGGAGAATTGTTTTAATGTAATTTTTATAAGTTTCCTAAAGTTGTTTTTCTTAACCTAAGTATGTTATAACAGGACTATAAAAATGTAAAATAAAATCTTTTCACTTACCCTGTAAAATGTATTATTCATATGTTCTTAGTTTTGAAAATGGCCAACATACTTTTAAACATTTTTAAAGTGTTATTCCACACTTAGGAAAATTGAAAAAGACATTTAAAGAAAACGTATAAAAATTTGAACGCAGCGGGATTCGAACCCGCGCCTCCTGAATGGTATTCAGGAGGCGCGGGTTCGAATCCCGCTGCGTTCAAATTTTTATACGTTTTCTTTAAATGTCTTTTTCAATGGCCAACATTTTTACATATTTTACGGTGTTGTGTTCCGCAAAAAAATGGAGAAATAAGTTTTTTTTTTTTTTTGTTTAGCTTCACGCTGTATCCCGCACACAGCAGGGTAGGCAGAGGGAACCTAGTGTTAAGACACTCCGTTCCCCACTTTCCGCCGAATTGGGAGGCTTGCGTTAAGTGGCGGAACTTAACGCCGCGCTTTACCTCGACACGAGAGCGAAGAAGATAAAAATATATTTTCCAGTCCTCGAGTGGGAATCGAACCCACAACCAGCCGTTTAAAGTCACACGCTTGTGCCACTGGGCCACGACTGGCCACTAGTGTTGTAACAATATATTCTACTTACGTTGTTGACGATTACTAACACGCACTGTGTTTTTCCAAGAATCTTTGGCCTTCAGTATAATCATAATTTTAATCAAATTAAGATTGCACCTGATTATTAATTGATGTTTGTTTCAACTATAAGGAAGAATATGGTTTTAGCAATGGCTGTTTGTGTACCATATTTGGTACACCATGTGGCCAGTCGTGGCTCAGTGGCACAAGCGTGTGACTGTAAACGACTGGTTGTGGGTTCGATTCCCACTCGAGGAGTGGAAATATTTAATATTTCCATTTTCTTCGCTCTGCCGTCGAGGTAAAGCGCGGCGTTAGGTTCCACCACTTAACACGCAATGTCTCCGAATTCGGCGGAAAGTGGGGAACGGAGTGTCTTAACACTAGGTTACCTCTGCCTACCCTGCTGTGTGCGGGATACAGAGTGAAGCTAAAAGATTGCACCTGATTATTAATCGATGTTTGTTTCAGCTATAAGGAAGAATATGGTTTTAGCAATGGCTGTTTGTGTACCATATTTGGTTCACCATAATGTGTCAATGGAAATCACATAAGCATAGTTTAGTTCGACAACAAGTATTATAAGTGATAGACATAGTGTTATAGAAATAAATCTATTGGAATTAGATTTGTTAACTTTAAAATATACACAAAAATAAAAGTATACGCCATTAACGAGAAGATTAAAGTGATACAGAAAGAATTATAAAGAAATCTTCTAACCTTTAGAGATAGTTAAATTTGTTTTTGGTGGTAATAAAAAAATAAAGCTTTAAGCCCTTGTTCGTGCGTAGCAGTGTAGTCTATCTAGTGTCAATATACTCCGTTCTCCGTTTTCTGCTAACAAAAATGAAACTTAACATGTCACTGATGAAGCTAATCATCAGACTTTTAATACTTTTAATATTAATTGTGATGCTCGGAATAATAACAACATTTCTATACAGTGCTAAGTATTGGCCAGATGTATATAATTATATAAACGCAAACATAACAATCAAGAGGATACCAAAATTATCTGAAATTGAGAATTTAACAATATTAGAGGAAACTACAGATATGACCACAGATTTTTATGATACTACTGAATTCACTACCACAGAAGTCTACGAAGAAGACTATATAAGTTTTGATGATTTTGAAATTAAGAGACGTAAGAGATATATAGAAATAGAAGAAGATAGAGATTATAGTGATGTTCCAGAAAATAGTGTTGTGGTAGATTATGAATTTGATTTAGATGACTCGGTTGTTGATATACATGATTCGGTAGACGAAAGTAAATTAACGACGTCTGATATGACGGATGTAGAGCTGATTCCACAAGTATTCAATAATAGAAGAAATTTAAGATTGGTAAGTTATAATTTAATAGTAGAAATTTTAAGCCTAATTAATCCATACTTATATTATAAATGCGAATGTCTGTGTGTTTGCCTATCACGCTTTCACGGCTAATTTACCAGTCCGATTTGGATGAAATTTAGAATGAGAGTAGTAAAAATTACTGTGTCAAACATAGTCTACTTATTTTTATAAAAATCAACCTCTAAAGGGTCAAAATAGGGGATGAAAGTTTATATGTAAAATTTACACCGCTTGACCGATTGTAATGGATTTTGAAATATATATGGTTGATAATCCAAGGTTAACCATAGGCTACTATATTTTTCAAAAATCCATCCCCGATGGTTGTAATATAACGAAACAGTTATGTAGCTCACGCGGCGAAGCCGCGAGCGGGCCGCTAGTTATTATATAATTTGGGTACCAGTGCTTCAATATTGATATTTGTATTCAAATTTAGCTGTGTTTTTTGATTAGTACATCATTTTTCTTGTTTAAAGTATAACAAAGAGAATATTTTCCTTCATTTTCTATCGTTTAAGAATATCAATCCCTACTATTTAGACTTCTCTTATGAATTTTAAGATGCGATTGTGTATACATGACTACTGTAATAGGTTTGAATCTGAGGGTGATTTCGTTCCGCTTAGAGCTTTACAATTTTTCTCGCATTTTAACTAGTGTCAAGACTCTCTGTCCTTCATTTTTGGCTCGAAATCGAGATATTAAGTTAAGTTAGTTAGTAAGTTAAGTTGCGAAACTCAACGCTGTTCTTTCTCTTAATAAAATGGAGAGATGAAAATTATTTTAAAACAATAATTTCCTAGAGTTACAATCGAAATCGAAACTAATCACATTTGCAGTCAGATGTTCCTCAGTGCCATATTGACCTTGAGTTATTAAATAAAATATAATAAAGCACAATTAAATAAATTAATTAGTTGTATAATATTTTTTGCAATATAAAATGTCTGACGCGTTAACATTGTTTGTTTGTTTATATTCATCGGAGCGTAGCTTTATATATCTTGAGATATATTATCTTATATTTTTTATGTGAATTGTAATGATTTTTTTAGAAGTAAGGTCTCTGTTTGGAGATTATAACGATTTTAATACTAGCTACCTGCTGGCGGCTTTGCCTGCGTATACTATACGACTATAACTACATATTTTGTTTTGTCATTTAAATAATAAAGTTTATTTAAATTTGTGATTAAAATTGTTGTAAACGACTGATTGTGGGTTCGATTCCCACTCGAGGAGAGGAAATATTTAATATTTCCGTTTCCTTCGCTCTGGTATCAGAGGTAAAGCGCGGCGTTAAGTTCCGCCACTTAACACGCAATGCCTCCGAATTCGGCTGAAAGGGGGGAACGGAGTGTCTTAACACTAGGTTCCCTCTGCCTACCCTGCTGTGTGCGACCAAGATAGTCGTGCACTGACAAACAAGCACACAGACGAACAGAAAAAATATGATTGTTTTGGTTTTAATTACATTGATAAATAATATTTGTTCTCATATATCTTCTATGTAGAGACAGTGATCAGTTACATTTATATTGTTAGCGAGCGACCCGCTCGCGGCTTCGTCACGTGAATGTAGTTCACGTTACTGTTTCGTTATATTGCGACCGATTCGTTATATTGGATTTTTGAAAAATAAAGCTTATGTTTAACCTTGGATTATCGACTGTATATATTCCAAAATTATTACAATCGGTCAAGCGATTTAGATTGTTCATATAAACGCGATGAACACTTATCTCAAACTTTTAGACGTTGATTTTTGAATAACTATGTAACCTATCTTTGATCCTGGATTATTTACTACTTTCATTTTAAATTTCATCCAAATCGGACCAGCCGTGAAAGCGTGACAGACAAACAGGCAGACATTCGCATTTATAATATAAGTATGGATGCATACATTTATGTTAATTGAGAGTTGTAGTATGTTATTCAAATTGTATGGACTTTATGATCCTTGAAATAGTATTTCCATATCTGTTGTACACACGTAATATGTGTTTTTTCTCTTTCTTGTAGGTATTTCAAGACATCCTTGAGTGTCTTAGTGCGTTTTTATAATTTCCAAGGTACCTAAATGCATTTTTAAAGTGTTATTCCACACTTAGAAAAATTGAAAAAGACATTTAAAGAAAACATATAAAAATTTGAATGCAGCGGGATTCGAATCCGCGCCTCCTGAACACCATTCAGGCGCTCTCACCACTGAGCCATGCGTTGAACGCATATACGTTTTCTTTAAATGTCTTTTTACTCCAGTAGTTTTGGATATGCGTTGACTATCAGTCTCTCAGTATAGTTACTGTGTGAATACATAAAATATACTGGTTGCATTATGAAGTTAGAGGTCAGAGGCCATCGTGGCGCAGTGGTACAACGTCTGACTGCAAACACGATTGGTTTTGGGTTCAAATTCTTGAATGAATTTAAATATATTTTGTTTCTTCGCTTTGGTACCTAAACTAACGCGCAGCGTTGAGTTCCGACTCTCAACACGAAATGTTTTAATGTTAAATTTGGTTTTTTATATAAAAGAAAGGAGATTTTCACACTTTTGCCCATATAGGGGGTTTGTCAGAGACGACCCAGTGTCAAGACACTCTGTCATGTTTCAAGCATTGAGTGTCTCGCTATGTCCAGTCCATACGAAGAAAAAAAAATAAGTTAGTACAGGTAAAACAAATTCAAAGAAAAAATATTTTTTGTTACTATTATATATTTATTTACAGTTAATTACTTATTGTTATATGTAAACAATAGAAGCTACTCAGAACTATGTTTTGCTGAACTTAATGACCCTGCCCACCAAAATACTCATAACGCTGAACAAATTTTGTTAATGCGCAATTTTCCTATATCTTATAGTTAAACTGGTTTTATTGATCTATTATGGTAAATATATAATCATAATCTACTCATCATTGGTAATTATAGCCTCGGTCTTGTCTGAAGGAAAGTCTTGTAAAAGAATGAGGGCCAAAAAAAAGGAAAAAAATGCCAAAATGTAGTTTTGAAGATGTGCGCAAGAGCAAGCAGACAACTCGTTTTAACTGTTTTTATTATAACAAACTCGAACTAATATAATAAACTCGAAGGTCTGTCTCTGTCTGGCTTCTCTACCACACCGATTACGATGAAATTTGGAATGAAGATAGTTGAAGATCCAGGGTCATCTACTTCCTTTACACAGGGCTACTTCCTTTTTCAAAAATCAATCTCTACAGGGCTGAAATAGGGAATGAAAGTATGTATGAAAAATGTAAACCACTTGACCATTTGTAGTGAATTTTGGCCTAAATATAATTTATAACCCAAGTTTAAACTTAGGCAACTTTATTTTTATATAATTTGCGGCGTTAAGTTCCGCCACTTAACACGCAATGCCTTTGAATTCGGCGGAAAGTGGGGAACGGAGTATCTTATACTAGGTTCCCTCTACCTACCCTGCTGTGTGCGGGATACAGCGTGAAGCTAAAAAAAAAAAAAATTTTTCAAAAACCCACCAATATAACTAAACTTCTACCATGCGTGGTTCACGCGTTCACGTTGCGAGCGGACTGTTATAAGGTAGTTTACATCCTTACTTATATTATAAATACGAAAGTCTAGAAAGAAATTTATAATGAAAGTAGTACAAAACACAAGGTCAAACATAGGCACTTATTTTTTCAAAAATCCACCTCTAAACGGTTGAAATAGGGGATATATGTTTATATGAAAAATCTAAACCAATTAACTGATTGTAATGTTATTTTAGCATAAATATAGTTGATAATCCTAGTTTAAAGATAGATTACTTTATTTTTCAAAAATCCACTCCCGAGGGTTGCAATATAAGGAAACAGTTATATAGTTCACGTGGCGAAGCCGCTAGGGGGCCGCTAGGGGGCCGCTAGGGGGCGGCTAGGAGGCCGCTAGGGGGCCACTAGAAGGTCTATAATATAAATTTTAAGTTAATTTAATATCAAAATTAATTAATTTAAACTTAATAAAATAACAACGAATAAAATAAGAAAAAGAAACATAAATGTTATTAAAAGATAAAGGAATACTTAGAGAGAATCTAGTATCAAGACACTCTACCTTTACCTTTTCTACTGTAGGTAGTTACTAACTTGGCACGTTGAGTAGCGTAACTAAACCCCGCACTTTGTGTTCCAAGTGAGAGGAAGCGACTTTAGTATGATCTTACCTCCGAGTTAGTGTAATACTCGCAATATCACCTCTACAGGCCTCAAGGTCAACTGTCAAAATATGAATTTAAACGTGTTTTGTTAATAATCAATATTTTAGTTAAAATCAAACAAATATTATATTTCAAAATTATTACTATTTTACTTTGGTGTCGGTACAAATTGTGGCGTTAAGCTCCGCTTCATGTTAAACAATGTGTTGATTTCAGTAAAGTGGACGACGGAGTGTCTCGACACTTCTCGAGAGGTTCTCTCTGACTATCCAGCTATGCGAACGGAAAAGAACGAAGCTTTAATTTATTTTTGCTTTAGTACTAAGACAAAGGGCGGCGTAGACTTCAACCACTTAACACACAATATCTAGATTTCGGTCTTAAAGTGAAAAAGGGAGTATTTAGACGTGTATCCATTTGATTAACCTGCTAAGCGGGAAACTATATTATTACATATTATAATCGAATAATATATAATAAATACACAAAATGGTTATAAAATATGCATTTTATCAATCAATAACAATCACAATAAAATAATCTGTACATGTTTATATAAAGCTTACATTGTTGCAAACTGTTGAGGAGGTCACAAGTTCATTTTTGATACTAATTTCATGATTATACTTAGTGGCCAATGTGGTGCAGTGACAGTGATGTGGATAGCTGTAAACGTGAATGCTTGTGAGTTCGATTCCCATTTGGAAAAAATATATTTAAACTATTTTCAATGCACTGCACTATTAAGAAAACAGTAGACGGGGTTAAGATCCGTGACTTAACATGCAATTTGTCGATTTTGAGCTGAGTGTCTTAAAACTAAGTTTTTCTGACTACACTGCTTGCTATACACAAGAAGCGTAAAGATGAAAAATAAATATAATTGTTTTTTTTTATTTTTTTAGCTTCACGGTGTATCCCGCACGCATCAATGTAGGCAGAGGGAACCTAGTCTTAAGACACTCCGTTCCCCATTTTTCACCAAATTCAGAGGCATTGCGTATTAAATGGCGGAACTTAGCGCCGCGCATTGCCTCGACACCGGAGCGATAAAAATGGAAATATTAAATATTTCCACTCTTCGAGTGGGATTCGAACCCACAACCAGTCGCGTTTACAGTGCCCCTGCGCCACGACAGGCCCCAATTGGTCAAATATTACACGAAAAATGGCAAAGAAATAAAAATAATTTAAATACCTATAATCATTCCCCCGAGTGAGAATTGAACCAACAATAAATTGTTTGCGTGATGATGGCCTTCAGAATCTAATTCTCCAATACAAAATAAAAATCTTTTAATAAAAAAGAAACATCCTTTAAGAAAAAATACTCGTAATACCTGCAGTTATGCGTTTTTGCTATTCGTAAATTTTACAACTATGTTGTCTGATATTTAAATGCTATATTATTTAGTCCTACGCTTTATCTAACATAGAAAAGTAGACAGAAATAACTTAGTGTTAGGGTACTTATTTTTCTGTTTTGCGCAAATTCGAACATTACCTGTTTTTTTGGTAATGGGCAGAGTTTAACACTGCACTTTATTCTACCAGAGCGGTGGTATGAAAATAATAGAGAGAACGTAATCTCGCTTCCGCCGGATTTCGTGACACTGCGTATTAGGTGGCGGAACTTAACGCCACGCCTCGTCTCAGGTACCAGAGTGGAAATAACAAAATACACAATCCTTATATAATCATTTCTTCGAATGGGAATTGAACGAATGACCATCGTCTTTACATCAAGACGCTATCCCACTGTGCCGCGAAGGCGTCAACTACAATTTTGTTATGTTGTTTGAACTTCACGCTGTATCCCGCACACAGCAGGGTAGGCAGAGGGAACCTAGTGTTAAGACACTCCGTTCCCCACTTTCCGCCGAATTGGGGGCATTACATGTTAAGTGGCGGAATTTAACACCGCGCTTTGCCTCGATACCAGAGCGAAGAAAATGTAAATATGTTTCCACTCCTCGAGTGGGAATCGAACCCACAGCCAGTCGTTTTACAGTCACACGTTTGTGCCACTGTGCCATGAAGGCGTCAACTACAATTGTATAGCTATAATAATAAACATAATAGCAGAGAAGTTTGTTCATCATGAGATGCTTAGAGCTTTACACCTTAAATAGCCCATTATCTTCATTGTCCATAGTAATCTATCAAAGTCAATTTTGCCACGAACTCCTCAAGGTAAGGTGGTTTTGTAATAACAAACGAACAGACATACAAATTTCAGCCTTATCATTTATATATTAAGTTACAAATTACTAAATAATGGTTAGCAAAAGTTAAAGCGATGTGAAGAAGCCTGCATTTGTGTACTTCCATGCACATAGTCATCACGTTTTTACAAAATAAGTTATAATGATTGTAAAAAATATAGTATTTTTCCTAATATTATTTAAAGCTAAACTAGTGTTCAGTGATTGTGATACGTACGTGAAGTGTGTAGGTTCATTTTTTGATACATTTTTTGATGTTCCCGATGGATACAATGTGAACGGTACAAGTGTGGCAGTTCCAGGATTTGAAAATGTTAACTTGGATAGTGTAAATTTATATAACATTTTAAGCAGCGTCTCAGATTTTCTAAAAGACGAAATTACGAATGGTTTTCAATACGGTCCTCCAGTAAATATATTTCGAAAACCCAATAATGATACGAATATATACGTTAGGACGATAGTTATAAACGATTTTGATGATGCTGAAGAAAACAATGATGCTATAGATATTGTACAAGATTTAAATCTTACAATACCTTACTTAGAATCCAGTAAAATTGAAATCATCGTAAAAAATGCAAGTGGCAGTTTAAAAGACGAGAAAAAAATTATAAACAATTTAGAAATTGACGAGTACAATAAGAAAATACGTGAAAATGAAATACCGGATACGGAATTCGATGTAATTTATGATGCAGATGATAATAGCACAGATTACCCAATAATTGATTATGTTGAACTATATAAGGACACAACTAATGAATATATTGACTTTAAAGTAGAAAGTACTACGACTGGTAATATTGCAAATGGTGTTGAGATGTATGAAAATTCAACCAATAATAGAGGAGATGTAAGTAATTTGGATTTTTATCTTGATATTCTGAATATAGTAGTCAGAGAGAGAGAGCTAGCTTATAAAATACTCCATTCTCTATTTTTGACCGTTATTTAAATATTTTTCTTGTTAGGTGATGGGTAACTTTCCTCACCTAACCAGCTCTTTTCTTTAATCATTTTTCCCGTGTCTCCATTTTCTGATGAAAGTCAAGATAGAGCGTAGTAAATAAATAAGTAAGTAGCAGAACGTTATACCGCGCTTCCCGTAGAGAAATGCAAATAATTAGAATATAATCATTACCTTCGAAAACACAGTATCGACGATACTGGAGGAAGGTCACGTAAGGCGCATGAGGATCCCCAGAGGGCGTGTATGAAGAGGTTGATGAAAGTGGACGAGGCGAAAGAAGTATACAGGGACTGTAGCGTTTGGCGCTCCGTTCTCTCTGACTACCCCGAAAGGGATACAGCGTGAAGCTAAAAAAGAAGTTAATCATTCCCTAAATAGGTATCGAACCCACAACTAATTAGTTTTACAGTCAGACGATGTCCCACCACAAGGGAGTACTATAAGTACTTAAATTTAAACATACCTTTGAGCAGAAATCAAATCTACAACCGTCATATGTGGTTAAATACTTTCCCATTGCGCCATATCTTAGATTGTAGATTGCTAAAATAAAATCTAATTATTCATATAATGGTCACATCTCATTATAAAATTATTTTGATCTTAACGAGACGAAAACATGTTGAAATGTATGACACGGTTGAGCAAGCTTTTGTATAAGTGTACCTTATGTGAAACTTTCTATTGTGTGTTTTTATATACACATATCTATGTACCATTTTTGTTTAGAAATAGGAAAATAAGTAGATTTAATTAAAAAAATAAATCTTAAATATATATAAAAAAAATAAAGATTTTATTGAAAATTCAATTACTTTGAAGTACAAAAAAATGTAAATGAAAATATAAATATTACTTAGGCATAGCGGGGAATCAACCCGTGTCTCTTAAAGCCGTCCAAGTACACTGATGCTAAGCCATACGTTCTTTGGCTTTCTTGAGTATCTGTAGAAGTCATTTCGTTTTTCATGTTTGGCGTGGTGGGCGAACATATATTAACGCCGTTTTGTTAACTTAGATCGTAAAAAAAATTATACATATACCATAAAAAACCAAAATACCACCTGTATTAACAGATTCACGACTTTTTCCCGTAGCCAGAGGAGACCTAGTGTCAAGTACTACCAGACAGATCTAGTATCACTCCGTACTCCACTTTCCGCTCGAAATCGCTCTTACAATAGGATCTCAGAAAACGTCGAAGATTTTTCTATATCACAATTTAAAAAAGTTGTGAAAAGACGTTTGTGTGTTAAAGGTTATTATCTAAATAAAGATTTTATAAATGATAACACGCCTTGGGAATGAAATGCTCGCTCCAGGCTATTTTAAAAGTATCACTGTCAGCAATAAATCTGTATATAACAATTGCTTTAAAAAAAAGAAGTCCCGCTGAGTTTCTTGCGCCGGTTCTTCTCAGGTCTGAGGCATTAAATTTAGTGAACCGGTGGTAAACTATTTGACGTTCAAAAAATGAAGCTTGTAACTTCATATTTTGAATAAATTTATTTGACTTTGACTTTGAAATCGAAAGCGTGTTGTGTAACGGGACTTATCGCCTCGCTTTGTCTTTGGTACCAGAGCGAAGAAATCAAAATTTAAATTTAATTCACCCGAGTTGAAATCGAACCCACAGTCAGACTCTGATAAGGATAATTTTGATCCCATTATGTTCACTTATTATTACATAAATGTATTTCAACCTAGATAGTAAGATATATGTATATTATCTATGTAATTGTCCTGGGAACTAATAGACGTGTTGATTTTAGGCCTCTCGCTTCGTCTCTAATTAATTTAATAGTAGGTTTTGTACTGAAATTAGGATATAGTGTTATATATGTTATCCTTTATTATTTTTGAAATTGTAATTTATAAGGTTTATTTTATAAAATTTTGTTTAAAGAATATCTTTATTACTGCCATAATATTCATAATCTATCTTCACTATACTAGGAACCGCCTCTTTGCTCTGCATGGCGGGGAGAGCTGAGCGAAGTACATATTTAATGTTATTACATGGTAAAAAAATTTGAAAAGCAAACACTTAACACTAACATATCACTTAACGTTCCACAGCCTATGTCTATGGGCACTTTTTAACCATTTATTCAAAAACTACATTTACAATTGTCACCAAAAAACTTCACAGCACACAAGACACTGTGCTCGATATCCCTCACTGTGCCAAATTTTAAAGGTCTACTTCAAATAGCCCAGGATGAGTTAAACCACAACGAAACACACTTTTGACCAGTAAGAATAAAACTCGAATTAATAACATATATGTAAAATCATGATTTCAACATTATGTAGAATATTGATTTCAATTTGATTGAGTGCTGAGATATTTTTTTTAGTAGTTACACGCTTTTCCCCGCATATCAGTGTAGTCAGATATAGTAGTTATAGCAGTGTATTAAATGGCGGAACTCAACGCCGCGCTATATACTACAAGAGCACTACTAGAGTTCTACTAGAGCAGTTTAATAAAAATAATTTAAACATTAGTCCACCGAGTGGGAATGGAACCCATGCTCAAACACGTTTACAGTAAGATATGTACTAGTACGCCACGATGTGAAGATTTCAATTAGCCTAAATCTAAGAGTTACTTAAAAAAGAACGGAGAACGGAGTGTTTTAACACTAGGTTCCCTCTGCCTACCCTGCTGTGTGCGGGATATAGCGTGAAGCTATTTATTTTAAAAAAGAAAAAGTCTAGTTAAATTTTTCATGTTAGGTGGCTGAACTTAACGCCGCGCTTTACCTCTGGTACCGGAGCGAAGGAAATGGAAATATTAAATATTTCCACTCCTCGAGTGGGAATCGAACCCACAACCAGTCGTTTACAGTCACACCTGGGTCATATAATTAAGTCTAATTTAATTAGGATTCCAAAGTAAATATAATTTAGTAAATAATTACACATGATTATGTTCATAATAATGTGAATTCTGAACAATAGTCTAACTTTTTCTCATAGTAACATCTAAAGCTTCTTTAAACAATGAACAAAATAATTTAAAGTAAGAGAAACTTATATAGAGATTTTGTAATTTTATGTAACTTGGTAACTTAATGGTTTATTTTCATATCTCGTTATGTGTACTGTTAGATAGATAGATACATACATACATACAAATTTTATCCACACATACAAATAAAAAGAAAATAGAACGCAACAACAAAATAGCACAGATAATTGTAGTATGCAAAGGCGACCTAACCTACAGCATAAACATTTAAGGACAGAGGACACCTGCGTAGAGCATAAAAAATATAAGAATCTGGTAAAATAAGATAAGTAAATAGAGATATATACTATGTAAATTACGCTACATACAGTCATAAATACATACATACATACATACATGCAGACATATATATACATACATATATAATTATATATATATAAGTATATATGTATGTTAGCTAGTAAAATACGCGTTGTCATGGCAATACCAAGTGTGTAATTTTGTATGAAAGTGTATTTGAAACACATGGAAGTGTGTGTAATACTTTTTCTATTAATCTAATATTCTTCTTTCTTTACGCTTTTTTTCCATATGGTAGGATAGTAATAGTGGCGGAACTTAACGCCGCGCTTTACCTCAATATTAGAGACAAGAAAATGGAAATATTAAATATTTCCCCTCGAGTGGGAATCGAACCCACAATCAGTAGGTTTATAGTCACACTTTGTGGCTCTGCTCCACGACTGGCCAACTTTTTGCTTGCAATATTCAAATAACCACTTCTTACTAAATGCATATAAACGGTACATGTAGCAAAATATTTTTTTTTACAATTTTTTCCTTTCAGTCTGTCTATTTGTTACGGCTAATCTCTGCAACCACTGGATCAATTTTAACGGAACTTTTACTAGCATATAACTAATGTAATAAAGATTAACTTAGGCTACTCTTACTTTAGACTTATAACTTATTCGTTAAATATCATATAGATCAAGTCGCGGGCAAAGTTAGTATGTAATAAAATAGATATTTAGTAAAATCCGACTTCCTCCACGCTTATATACGCTATCCGAGTTGATAGTACTGAGCACGCGAGTGTACATCAATCACTTGGTTCACACGCTATAATGTACCGTTGAGGTAATAAACTTTGGATATGGCGTTTTTAGAAAAAGTATAAAAAATTAGCTGTTAATAAAACTTGAAAATGTCGTAAGTATTTTTGCAATTACTTTTTCTTAAGAAAACTTAGTGTTAAGACACTCCGTTTTCCAATTCTGATTGAAATTGAGAGATTGGATATCAAGTGTTGGAATTCAACAATATGCTTTGTCTTAAGAAATGAAAATAATAATAAATATAATAATTTCCTCTAGATGGCATCGAACCCACAACTTGGAAAACGGAGAGATCACTACTTACTCTTTATTCTTTGTAAGGTGCAAGAGTTGTTTAATAATAATTTCAGTTTAATTAGTATGCTATTCACTTAGACCCAAGGTCTAGTTGCATCGTATCTCGTACACAATCGTTTAGTTAATGATCTTATGTTGCGCTTAAAATTGCACATAGATTTTTCTGATTCTCGCCTTTTCCGCATGGCTGAGTAGGCAGAGAGAACCTAGTGGCAAGACACTCCATTTTCAACTTTCCGTTTTTAAATTAAAAAAACAAAAAAATAATTCACTCAATTAATCATCCCCAAACCATCGTGTTTACTATTAAATAATTGTCTCACTTTGTCTTAAGAATATCTTAAAGAATATGACTGAATATCTTTGATTTTATTTTCAATGCAGGCTTTACAATTCTTATAATTAGAAGTCTTATGTTTTATACGTATAGCGATCCACTTCATAGTTATTCAATTTTCGCCAGTTTTAGTCGATTTTTATATTGAATTTTATGTGGCGGAGTTTATTACCTCACTTTGCAAAACAATGACTCCTAAGTGATATTGAACCCACGACTATCGTGTAAAGAAAATTAATAACTTTTAAACATTTTTTAAAGTATTATTTCACTCTTATTCTAAATGTCTTTCAGACTAAAAACTATTTTTAATAAGTAAATATATTTTTTTTACGCCTTTTAACCATATTTTATATTAATTACTCGGTTCACCAATAATAATTATTACACAATAAAAAGACAGAAAATATCCTTTATGATAAACTTAAACCTATACGTACAATCATGTTTAAGGTAGAACACTACATGTAAAAAAAAATAATGGTAGTTGTTTACAATGTTAAAAATATAAAAAAAAAGTTAAGCTTCATGGAATATCTTAAGATATGTTGAAAGTAGATAATAAACAAAAGATAAATCACTAACTTAAGTCGCTTTACTTAAATAAATGCCTCAGTATATATTTTTTTAGCTTCACGCTGTAATCCCGCACATCGTAATGTAGGCAAAGGAAACCTAATGTTAAGACACTCCGTTCCCCCCGTTCCCCCGTTAAGTGGCGGAACTTAACGCCGCGCTTTTGCCTCGACACCAGAGCGAAGAAAATTGAAATATCAAATATTTCTCTATTCCGCAAATGGAAATTCTATACTCCTTAAATGGGAATCAAACCCACAACCAGTCGCGTTTACAGTCACACTTATGTGCTCACAAGCCACTACTGACCTTAAACTATTTAAGGTATACAATATAATAAAGGCACATCCATTACAAGGTTCGTAGGTTACGTACAAAAATACTTTAGCCACGAATTTTCAAGGTTGGATAATTAGGGGCGATTCTTTGCCCAGTCGGCTATTTTGGATTATACCGTCACTTTATATTGAGTGGCCAGTCGTGGCCCAGTGACACAAGAGTGTGACTGTAAACGACTGGTTGTGGGTTCGATTCCCACTCGAGGAGTGGAAATTATATTTCCATTTTCTTCGCTCTGGTGTCGAGGTAAAGCGCGGCGTTAAGTTCCGCCACTTAACACGCAAGCCTCCGAATTCGGCGGAAAGTGGGGAACGGAGTGTCTTAACACTAGGTTCCCTCTGCCTACCCTGCTGTGTGCGGGATATAGCGTGAAGCTATTTAATTTTTTTTTTTATATTTGTAAGCTTCACTATTTTTTCTCGCACAACAGGAGGAGAGAGAACCTAGTGTCAAGATACTCCGTTCTTCACTTTCCGTCCGATTTTGACCAGAGCGGAGAATTGAACATACATATTATTAACTTTTGACTTAAGGCCATAGTGGTGCAGGACTGCATTTGACTAAACGACTGGCTGTGGATTCGATTCGCATTCGGGAGACTAGCTGATCATATTAAACATTTTTTCTTCATCCTGAGCAAAGTATATCGACGTATGTCTCGAATGAGGGGGGAAAGATGAGCTCGGAGTATATCGGAGTATATCGGAGTAGAGAGCCTAGGGTCAAACCCTAGTCTCTCTGACTACCCTGTTATGAGGAAGAAGTAAAAGTTGAAAAAGACATTTAAAGAAAACGTATAAAAATTTGAACCGCCTATTCAGGAAGCGCGGGTTCGAATCCCGCTGCGTTCAAATTTTTATACGGTTTCTTTAAATGTCTTTTTCAATTTTCCTAAGTGTGGAATAACACTATAAAAATGTTTAAAAAGTAAAAGTCGAATTTCTAAACGTTAACCGTAGATTGTGTAGTTGAAATATAAGCTTTTATATTACCAAAATAATATGTTATTACTTATTAATTTTATTTAGTTTAAGAAAACTATTTTTAGAAACAGTACAAATGGCCATCTAGAGCAAGAAGGACGCGAAGCGTGTGATTGTTAACGCGATGGTTATGGGTTGAAATTACCAAGTTCAATATTCAAGCATTTTTTTTAATGAAGATAATTTATGAAGAAACGGGGATTTGAATCTATTATGGCCACATTTGGACATCTTGTAACTTTGCTCTTATGATTTTTTAAATATTTTATTTTATATATAATATTGTTATTTCCATGCTGTGGTAAAATAATCAGTGGCGTTGAGTTTCGTACGTCAACATGCAGTGTTAAAACTCATAGTATGGCTGAAAATGGGGTCTTTCACAAACACTTTTTTCCCGTGGTTTAAGAATACAATTCCCCTTCCCGGGGAGCGTCCCATAAAAGACGGGTTACCCAACAGCTTGGTGGTAGTAGATTCGTTCTCCGACTGCCTTGCAACCACTATCATGTAAAAGACGAACCGCCAAACATCTGATGGTGTGTTCCGGTTCGATGGCATGTAAGCCAGCTCTCCCTATGCCCACCATCTCCATCATTCCTCCCTCCTTCCCTCCTTCACCCCCAAGGCCGGTATCTACAACGCTAATGTTATAGATGTCTATGGGCGAAGGTAACCACTTACCATCAGTTGATCCTTCTGCTCGTTTGCCTCCTTAATTCAACAACAAAAAACATGTGAAGTGCGTGAAAATAGTAAATATACAATAGTTATTATAGTTATTAATAACAATTTATGTTTATGTATGTTTGTATATAACAAATATTTTATTCAAAACACGGACAAGCTTCTAGTGATGACCATTTATTATTTAAAATTAAATTAATGTTTTCCATTTGTTTACATTAAAAATGTTATTTTTTAATATTTTTGGTTTTAAAATATTATTTATTGAGCTAATTGAAGTGAAACTCTTAGCTGGTCAACTTAATCAAATTTCAAACATTTCCTTTTTATTAGACTGTTATAGTTATATAGTTTTTTTCCACATAAGGGTAGTCAGAGAGAACCTAGTGTCAAGACACTCCGCCCTCTACTTTCTGTCCGTAACCTAGACATTGTGTGGTGAGTGGCGGAACTCAACACCGCGATTTGTCTTAGGTAAGAGAGCAGAAAAATGAAATTAAAAAAAGTATCATATAAGAAATGAAAATTAAAAATGAAAATAAAAAAAACTCACGCAAGTGGGAACCGAACCCACAACCAACGTTTCTACAGTCAGACATTGTCCCACTGTGTCATGATCACATCTGATCCTTTAAAAATTGATTTATTATAAGCTTCTTTATATAACACTGAGCTTTTTTGTGTTCTACCACTCAACACGCCAAATCTTAATTTTGGGAAAGGAGTGTCTTAACACTAGGTTCTCTCCGACTACCCTGCTTCACGCTGTATCCCGCACACTGCAGGGTAGGCAGAGGGAACCTAGTGTTAAGACACTCCGTTACCCACTTTCCACCGGATTTGGAGACATCGCATGTTAAGTGGCGGAAATTAACGACACGCTTTGCCTCGACAACATAGCGAAGAAAGTGAAAATATTAAATATTTTCACTCCTCGAGTGGGAATCGAACCCACAACCAGTCGCTTCACAGCCACACTTTGCGCCTCTGCGCTACGACTACTCTGCTATGTGAAAAAGCGTGAAGCTTCTTTATCTAATTTATAAAACACATCAAATATACCTACACGTTAAAACACAAAAAAAATATCAACGATATATCAAACAAGAACGATCACGAGGCAAAGTTTAAATAAAATGCCGTCTGTTTTTTACAGCCGCCATTAGTATTAAAATAAAGCCTCATACGAAATTTCCCGCCATAAACAGCAATAGCAATCCAAAATGGCGGCGCATTTGAATTTTTAATTTTTAATACCGCGCTTGAGTTATTGACGTTTATGCCGACGAATTTTACATTAGGGGATTGTTGTTCATATTTTTTATTATTATTATTTTATTTATGTTTATAATTTTAAAATTGAAATTAATGTTTTAAATTTTAGTTATTATTGATATTCTTTTAAACATTTTTAAAGTGTTATTCCACACTTAGGAAAATTGAAAAAGTCATTTAAAGAAAACGTATAAAAATTTGAACGCAGCGGGATTCGAACCCGCGCCTCCTGAATACCGTTCAGGCGCTCTCACCACTGAGCTCAGTGGTGCTCAGTGGTGCTCAGTGGTGCTCTGTGGTGAGAGCGCCTGAACGGTATTCAGGAGGCGCGGGTTCGAATCCCGCTGCGTTCAAAATTTTTATACGTTTTCTTTAAATGTCTTTTTATTATTGATATTGTTTTTTTTGTTATTTCTTTTTTTTTTAATGTAGGAGGGTAGGCAGAGAATATTTTGAGTTTGTGTTGGAGTGACGGATATCAACGCTGTGTTTTTGTTTTTGAGTGGAGAAACGAATTAATTACAAATATAATTGTTCTTCGAACATTTTTTGCTGATACACTGCGCCAAGGTGTTATAAATATTTGGAATTTATTATATCAAATAAAATATGTTATAGTTTTTTTTTTTCACTTTAAACAAAATCAAGATCAAGAATCAAGATTGTGTTTTTTTATTCTTGTACTTTGACGTCAAAATTGAAATTAATGTTTTAATATATACGCATAATAGGGTAATCAGACAGAACCTAGTGTCAAGACACAATTTTCTCCACTTTCCGACTAAAATCGAGATATTGTCTTTAATAACAGAGTGTTGTTTACTTGCTACCATTCTTAAACCAAAGTTAATACAAGTTTTGGTCTATTTTCTCTATTTTCAGATTGAGAACAACTCAACGGAGAGTAGGAATATATCGCAGGTTCTATTCCCGTGGGTTGCAGCTGTATTTATTAAGAACGACACGAGTAACCAGTTCGATTATTACTGTGATGGTGCTGTAGTGTCAACTAATGTTATTGTGACAGGTAGGTTACATTAATAACTTTTTTTCTTTAATTTTAGGAAAAGAAAAAACATTGTGTTAAGACACTCTTTTCTCCATTTAGTGTCAATTGTCTTAACAGAATGGGTAAACGAACATAATTCATATATAATAATCTTCTTAATGTTAAAATCGAATACACTACCAACGCCTTTACAGTCGAGTCTTACGACGGTCTCAATAAATTTATATAAATATAATATAAGTATGGATAACAATAATGCTTGTCCTGACTCACTAACTGACTGATTCATCATCGCCGATCCGAAACTACTGAACTTAGACGCATGACTTTTGGTGAGTAGATTTATTTTATAGCGTAGGCGCTCACTAAGAAAGGATTTTATAGAAATTCAACCCTTAAGGGGGTGAAATAGGGGTTAACAGTTTGTATGAAAGTCTGTCAGTTTTAAAGTTAAAGCCATGAAAGTTGTTTCTCGGTAATTGATTAAAAATGATTAAACTTCTATTTCATTGTTTGTGATCATTTTCATAAATCTGATGTTCCTTATCAATACGATCGTATTGAATTCTTCCCTCTTGAAACATGAGACGGTGTGGCATTCGGCTCTTCCACTCAACACGCAATGTCCCGATTTCTTACGGAAAGTGGCTAGAAGTGTCAAGAAGTGTACTTATATACATGTAGTATGAAAATGTATTATTGAAAAAGATATTTACACAACGTATAAATCCATACTTATATTATAAATGCGAAAGTCTGTGTGTTTGTCTGTCATGCTTTCACGGCTAATGTACCGGTCCGATTTGAATGAAATTTAGAATGAAAGTAGTAAATTTGACTGGGTCTAACATAGGCTACTTATTTTTTCAAAAATCGACCTCTAAAGGGTTGAAATAGGGAATGAAAGTTTGTATGAAAAATCTAAACCGCTTGACCAATTGTAATGAATTTTGGCATAAATATAGTTGATAATCTAAGCTTAAACATAGGCTACTTTATTTTCTAAAAATGCTTCCCCGAGGGTTGCAATATAACGAAACAGTTCAAGCGGCGAAGCCGCGAGCGGGCCGCTAGTATTTTATAAAAAAACAGCTAACAACAAAAATAAGTTGTAATAAAGCGTATAAGTTCTACGGCGCGGCTGGTAGTAGAACGCATGGCTCAGTAGTGAAAGCCTGAACGGTATTCAGGAGGCGCGGGTTCGAATCGCACTGCGTTCAAATTGTTATACGTTTTCTAAATGTCTTTTCAATTTTTTCAATTTTCTATAACACTTTAAAAATGTTAAAAAGTATGTTGTATTATATTGGTTAGAAAATATTTTATTTTCTCAAATTTTGTTAAGGAAAAAGAGATCACTCCGATCTCTTCCTTCAATTATACAAGGAAAAAAACACTCCGTTTCTTCCTCAAGTCTCAACTTTTCTGATAATATTATTTTTTGTAAAAAAACCCGTATTTAAAGTAAAAATATTAACGCGTCAAAAGAAAAGCTCGCTTCCAATTTGAGTGAGCGGTTAAAGCTCAGCGCGAACAATAACTTGTGCTGTGACGCTTTTAAAAAATTAAAACGTCACTCCGAGATATTGTGATGCGCCGTCACTTTTTAATACACTAATATAACGAAGTGGATTTGTATGTTGGTGTGCATATGTGCGTATACATCCACTAAGACACTCCGTTTCTCCACTTTTTGCTCAAAATATTGAGAGAGATATTGCGTGTTAAGTGGTGGAACTCAACGCCACGTTTAGTACCAGAGGTACAAGATTGAAAAATGAACATCTTAATTTTCATTTCAAGCCATTGGGTCAGTCGTGGCGCAGTGGCACAAACATGTGACTGTAAACGAGTGGTTGTGGGTTCGATTCGCACTCGATGAGTGGAAATATTTATTATTTCCATTTTCTTCGGCGCTAAGTTCCGCCACTTAACACGCAATGCCTCCGAATTCGGTGGAAAGTGGGGAACGGAGTGTCTTAACACTAGGTTACCCTTGCCTACAGCGTGAAGTTAAAAATCATTCATGTCATTTGTAACAGTAGTAACGATATTTAGAGATATACCTCGATGTACCATCGAGCGCTGACAAGTAAAACACTTTATTATCTTGAAACTATATTCTCTCTAACTACTTTGCTATGCAAGATTTTTCTTGCTTGCTTCTTTCAAGAAGCTGCAAAAACGTCTTAGTTAAAATTTCTCTCCGCCCAAAAAAAAAATGGAAAATGGAGAGAATTTCTCCACAAAAAGTGTATCTAATTTGATTAAAATCTTGTTCAATGCTCCAGACATAATTTGGTTTATAGCTCGGAAATGATACACGAGCCCGTGGCGTGGCGCGGCGCGGAACAGATGAAAATATTTTGCGCGAAAACGAAAACGGTGATTATGATAATGGCCTCATATAATTTAAACTTCAAAAGGCGCTGCGACCCGAATAATTGTCTACTCTTTATTGTAAAAATGCGATTACAGTGTGTTTTTTTTGTGTGTGAAAAGCTTATTTTTTTCCCTGTTTTCGTGTTTTTTGTGTGTGTTGAGGTAGAGAGGGAGAGAGATTTTAGTGTCTAGTCACTCCACTTTGGATATAGGTAATGGATATTAACACTTCGTTTTATCTTAACAAAGTTGACGTTCCAAGTAATCCCTTACTTGTAGAGGTCGCGTGTTAATTAACGGATCTTAACGCCACGTTTTATTATTTTAGAATAATATATCATATTTTTAAATATTTATGCAAATGACGATTGGATAGTATTATATTGAACACTTAAATTTTCAGTTAAATAATAATTTAAAGTAAAAAAATCAATATAACTGCACTTTTCATTATACATTTTTTGTGTTCAGAGTATTTTTTTGTAAAATAACAGTATTTTAGATAAGAAGCATTTGTAGTCTCAGTAGAGAGCGGATAACGGATCTCCACTCCGTATTGTTTGTGTAAAACAAATTTTACCTAGCAATAAACAGTTTCCATTATCCTACCGGAGTGGTAAAACGAAAATAAATGAATTACAATTTTTCCATCGAGTCAGATCGAATCCATAACCTACACGTTTACTCCGCTACCACTGCACCACGATGCCTTCATATAATCAGCATATAAACTTTTATCGCTGGAAAAATATTTCCTTAATTTTTATCGAAAAAATGTAAAACGTATGTCAAGTGGTGATAACCCAACGGCTTTATTTAGTGTAAAATAAACACGTATTTCAGTGAAAATTAACGCCGTATTCATCGCCTACGTTTACGAAACAGCCCTTTTTTACGCTTTTTCTTATATAGTAGTGTAGTTTTTTACGCTTTTTCTTATATAGTAGTAGGGCAGTCCGGGAAAACCTAGCGTTAAGACACTCCGTTCTCCACTTTCAGCTCGATCAGGACATTACCTATCGAGTGGACCTCAACGCGGTGCTTTATTTCTTACCTCACCTCCACCCTCCCCCTTTTCCCCGTGGGGGGACGGGTTAAGAATACAATTCCCCCCCGCCGCTGGGTAGCGTCCCGTAAAAGGCGGGTAACCCAGTAGTTTGGTGGTAGGAGATTCGTTCTCCGACTGGCTCGCGACCACTATCATGTCAAAGATGAACCGCCAAATATCTTATGATGTGTTCCGGTTCGATGGCATGTAAGCCAGCTCTCCCTATTCCCACCATTCCCATCCTTCCTCCCTCCTTCTGTCCTACATTCCCAAGGCTGGCAACGCATCCATAACATTAATGTTGTGGATGTCTATGGGCGAAGGTAACCACTTAACACCAGGTGGGCCTTCAGCTCGTTTGCCTCCTTTATTCCATAAAAAAAAAAAAAAAAAAAAAAAAAAACCCTCAGAATTGAACTGAGTATTTGAGTTAGACTCGAAATATTCACAATTTTTGTTTTGCTAAAAAACGACTCAAAAAAAATTATATTCTAAGATTCTATTGTAACTTAGGTCAAAGTTTAATGTTTTGGGTTAGGTTAATTTAATCCTAAGGTGCATTATATATAAGCATTTTTTCGAGTAAGAATCGAACCCAGAACTATCTCGTTTATGAGACGCCATAAGACGCCTTCACACTGCGCCATTATGGCCACATTGTACTATATATATATTTTCTTTTTTTTAGCTTCACGCTGTGTCCCGCACACAGCAGGGTAGGCAGAGGGAACCTAGTGTTAAGACACTCCGTTCCCCACGCACCGCCGAATTCGGAGGCTTGCGTTTTAAGTGGCGGAACTTAACGCCGCGCTTTACCTCGACACCAGAGCGAAGAAAATGGAAATATAATTTCCGCTCCTCGATTGGAAATCGAACCCACAACCAGTCGTTTACAGTCACATGCTTGTGCCACTGGGACACGACTGGCCACTACCTGTATTATATAGTATACAATATTCATTATTTTAGCTGCACGCTGTCTTCAATACTATGGACAATGGACAAAGTCGGAGAATTTGCTTGTGCTGTTAGGAAAGACGTCCTTAAGAACGATTAGTGAAAACGAACTGGGACACGACTGGCCACTACCTGTATTATATAGTATACAATATTCATTATTTTAGCTGCACGCTGTCTTAAATACTATGGACAATGGACAAAGTCGGAGAATTTGCTTGTATTGTTAGGAAAGACGTCCTTAAGAACGATTAATGAAAATGAAATGGCTGTTAAGGTATTTTTTTTTATTTTAATTACAACTGCTGTTTATTCTAGTTCTCAATTGACAATGCTGCTTTACGATTCGGAACGAGTTATATACGAATATGTATGTACAAAAGTTTCGTGAAAATGTGAACATTTTCCTCTTAATGAATATTTGTTTAAAAAAAAACTGAAAAACAGTAAGAGAAAACGTATCGGTTTCTAAACACTGCTTTCTCGAATCCTAATATAGCGCCTGAGTGGTAGAAGTCAACGCTGAAAATTGTATTACTAGAGCGGTTAAAATAAATGTAGTTTAAATATAATACATCAATATTTCGAGTGGAAATCAAACCCAAAATTATCACGTTTATAGTTTTACACTGCCTTATTACTTAATAGTTTTTTTACATACCTTAGACTTTTTGATTATAACCCACAAACTTTTTCTCTACCACACACTTTCCGTCCACCTATAGGGATGAATATATGAAAAATGAAAATAACATGATATAATCCGTAGCATTTGGTGCTCCGTTCTCTCTGACTACTCTGCAAGGGATATACCGTGAAGCTAAAAAAAAGTAAAAAAAATGATAATGATAATTGCCCCCAGTGGGAATCGAATTCACAACCACCGTGTTTACAGCTATACTATCAACTCTATCACTTATTAATTTTTTGCTTACTTTTGTACACTTTTCTACACACACTCCGCCCACATAAAAAGATGAATGTGTGAGAAATGAAAATAATATGGTATAATTATTCCCCCGAGTGGAAATCGAACCCCCGAACATAGCCTTTACAGGTCTACATCACGCTTTATCACCTTGTTATTTTGCTTACTTACCTTAAACTCTCTGCCTCCCACACACTCTCCGCCCACCCATAGAGATAAATGTAAGAGAATGATTTACCATTTTGCTTCATACAAAATAACCTTCTTATGACGCAGCAGTTTTTGTCCTATCACTGTACCATTTTATACAAAAATAACTGTACATTTTTTTATCCATACATATATATAAAACCCAAATACGATTTATTTGTATCGCTTGATTGCTTTTTACTTTGTTTATTCTCAATTGTCTTTTTCTTATTGGACATATCTTCTAAATTGGGTACAAACGAAATTACTTTAATAAGACTGGTAGTTTCAATAAGGGAAGATTCTTTTTATGGAATGGAAATGTAATAAAAATTAATTCTAATATACCTTAAAATAGAAATAGGAGAGGGGGGGAGTGTGTGGCTAAAACCGTAGGTTGTGAGTTCGATTCCCACTCGAGGGAAGGATTATATTTCATTTTTTTTTCTTTGTATAGCTCTTCTCTTAGAAGGTTCTTTGGTAAGATAAAGTAAAGTGAGGTCAGTCGTAGCTTGTGGGCATAAAGTGTAGCTATAAGAGCAACAGGTTGTGGGTTCGATTCCCACTCGAGGATTGGAAATATTAATATGTCATGGCTCTGGCGTCGAGACAAAGCGCGGTGTTAAGTTCCGCCACTTAACACCTCCAGAACTCGGCGGAAAATGGAAAAAGGAACGGAGTGTCTTAATACTGCCCTCTGCATATCCTGCAGTTTGCGGGATACAGCGTGAAGTAAAAAAACTGTGGCATTGAGTTCTGCTACTCATTATGCAATGTCTCGATTTCTACTTCAAAGTGGAGAATGGAGTGTCTTGAGTGGCTCTCTCTAACTACTTCTCTCCTGATATGCGGGATAGAGCGTGAAGTTCCTTTTTTTTGGAAATATTTTTAAGATATATTTATGTGTATTACTTTGATAATGTATTGAAAATATTTTTTATGAATAAAATAAATACACACAGTTTACACACAGTTTTATGTGTTCGACATTCACTTTTGTACAAAGTGACATACAAGTTGCAAAGGCAACTTGTATTTTACGCGTCAACGGATATTATTACTGTGATATATAAATACAAACTTTTTCCCGAGTAAAATTTATCATTTTTAATATATATTTATTTTTATTTACTTTTTAGCTTCACGCTGTATCCCGCACACAACAGGGTAGGCAGAGGGAATCTAGTGTTAAGACACTCTGTTTCCCACGCACCGGTGAATTGCGTGCATTGCGTGTTAAGTGACGGAACTTAACGCCGCGCTGGTACCAGAGCGAAGGAAATGGAAACATTAAATATTTCCACTCCTCGAGTGAGAATCGACCACACAGCCAGTCGTTTACAGCCACACGTTTGTGCCTTTTTCTTAATATATTTTTTCAATAAATATATAGCACTATCTTTATTTTTTTTTCTCCGCATGGTTAGAGAAAACTTAGTGTCAAGACACTTCGTTCTCCATTTTACGGCCGAAATCGAGTCAATGCATATTGAGTGGCGGAGCTTAACGCCGTGTTTAGTCTTGCTATAGTAGGGAAATGAAAATAATTTGAATATGATTATTACTCTGAGTGGGAATCGAACCCGTGAGGTATAGTAGCATCGCTTATTCTTCTCAGTTACTAAGGAACAAAAATTCTAAATATTTTTTAAATTTTCAGGTCAAAGAAATTATAATACATGAAAATTTCACAATGCAAGCGGAAAACGATATAGCAATACTAGTAACGGAAACTGCAACGGAAGTCCAAGCGGGCTTTAGTGAAGGCGACTTTGAAGAAGCTTTCGTAAGTTAAGAGCTTATTCGAATTCCCATCAAATAATAGGAGAAGTAGTGTCAAGACACTCTGTTCGTCAGTTTCAGAAATTGAAACCTTCCTTGTTGAGTTGCGAAACTTAACGCCACGCTTTGTTTGAGGTAGTAGAGCGAAAGAAAATAAAAGTGGGAATGCATCTTACTGTAAACGCGATGTATAGTGGGTTCGATTGTTACTCAAAAAAGTGAACATATATTTGGGAGGTGACTTTCTTCGTTTTAGTACCTGAGAAAAAGCGTAATGGCCAGCCGACAATTCACATGCAACGTCTTGATTTTTGCAGAAAAAGTAGGGAACGTTTTGAACGGGAACGGGAACACTTTGTTCTTTAGTTTCAGAAATTGAAACTGTGTGTTGAGTGGCGTAACTTAACTCCACGCTTTGTCTTAGGAACTAGAGCAAAGAAATGAAATTGTGAATGCGTCTGACTGTAAACGCCATGGTTGAAGATTCGATTGTTACTCAAAAAAATGAGTATATATTTGGGAAGTGACATTTTTTCGCCTTAGTACCTAAGAAAAAATGGGATATGTTTTGAACGGGAATTTGAACGTTGTGAATGGGAACATTTTGTTCTTTAGTTTCAGAAATTGAAACAGCGTGTTGAGTGGCGTAACTTAACTCCACGCTTTGTCTTACGAACTAGAGGGAAGAAATGGAATGGAAATGGGTCTGACTGTAAACCCGATGATTGTAAGTTCGATTCTTACTCGGGGAAATGATTATATATTATTTTAATTTCTTTACTCCGGTACTTAAGATAAAGCGCGACGTAGACGCGAAACTCAATACACTATGTCTCGGTTACTGACGGAAAGTGCAGAACGGAGTGTCTTGACACTAGGTTCTCTCTGACTTGAAGCTGTTTTCTTTTACTAAATACACTAGTTGTATGGCCAGTCATGGCCCAGTGGCATGAGCGTGTGACTGTAAACGACTGGTTGTGGGTTCGATTCCAACTCGACGAGTGGTAATATTTAATATTCCCGATTTCTTCGCTCTGGTGTCGAAGTAAAGCGCGGCGTTAAGTTCCGCCACTTAGCACGCAATGCATCCGCATACGGCGGCGCGTGGGGAATGGAGTGTCTTAACACCAGGGTCCCTCTGCCTACCCTGCTGTGTGCGGGATACAGCGTGAAGCTAAAAAAAGTAATAGTAATTTTATTTTTCAGACAACAGGTTGGGCGGTGTCAGGTGAACTAACACTAATTCCTTTCAACAAAGAAAAGAATGTCACGTGCGAAGATTTCCTAAAGAATAATACGTTTTGTGCAATTTATGACAATGGTAGAGTATTTTTGGTTTAAATCTGTAGTTTTAAGTTAAAACTAGATTCAATAGAATCTAGGTTACCTTTAAATTCTATTATATTTACTTCATATTGCTTTATAAAGTGGGGAACGGAGCGTCTTAACACTAGGTTCCCTCTGCCTACCCTGCTGTGTGCAGGATACAGCGTGAAGCTAAAAAAAAATAATATTGCTTTACGCCTTTTTCCCGCATATCAGAATGGCAGAGACAATTTAGTGACAAAACACTCCGTTCTTCACTCTATTCAAATTAAATACATTGTGTGGCGTATGAGTGACGCTTTGACTTTGTGTAATAAGCAGAGAATTACGATTTAAATGAAAATAATAAAAATTCCCGGAGAGGGAATCGAACCCACGACCAATCACGATTACAGTTAGTCGTTGTTCAATACGCCACGATGGCTTCGCAACTGGCTGGCTATATACTGAATTTATTTATAATATAGTATCGTGTTAAATAAAGTGAAGCTTGTATTTGCATAGTATGATAGTATGTAGATGGCCTTTTAATAAATAAGACAAACTACTGTATTTAGATCCAACACAATATTTATAATTTACTAAGAAATTGTTAAAAATACTATTAAGTAATGATTTTATAATACTAACTAAATAAATTTAATTAAGAAATGAACCATGTTCATGACCAAAGAAGTGGCCAGTCGTGGTGCAGTGGCACAAGCGTGTGACTGTAAACGACTGGTTGTGGGTTCGATTCCCACTCGAGGAGTGGAAATTATATTTCCATTTTCTTCGCTCTGGTGTCGAGGTAAAGCGCGGCGTTAAGATCCGCCACTTAACACGCAAGCCTCCAAATTCGGCGGAAAGTGGGGAACGGAGTGTCTTGACACTAGGTTTCCTCTGCCTACCCTGCTGTGTGCGGGATACAGCGTGAAGCTAAAGAAAAAAAAAAAAAAAAAGGAACGATAAGGTTGCTAAATTTCATCATTCAACACTCAATGTCTCTGATACAGACGAGAAGCGGAGAACAGAGTGTCTTAACACTAGCTTTTCTCTGTCTTACCTACGCCGGAAAAAGCGTGTAGCTAAAGTTATATTAGTTAAACAAATCTTCTGGGCAACGGTTTCGACCTAAAATGCTTCCCATCAGCCACAAAGATATTCCTGTAACAGACAGATGGACGACAAAGGCTTACTAATAAGGATATCATAATATGCTATGAGAGTGGAATTCTAAAAATGTTTGAGAATTTCTAAACGTTGAAAAAATATCTTTTTTTGTTCAACATTAGTATTAAATAAAGTGGTTAATGAGACCATTGTGGTGCAGTGGTATAGCGTCTGTTTGTAAACACGATTGGTTGTGGGTTTGATTCCCACTGGGAGCAATTTGTATTTCGATATTTTATTTTCATTTTCCGTTCTGATATCTTAAACAAACTGTGGCCTTGAATTCCGCTATGAAATATTCCGATTTTCGACCAAAAAGGGAAGGAAATTATTATAGGGTCAGAGAATTTACTCTACTGTACTAGATTCTACTAGGAATCTAGTAGAGTAAAGTGAATTCTTGTAAGTGAAAGTGAGTGTTATAGGGTCAGATATAATACTTTAGCATTATAGTCTAGATTCTAATCTAGACTCTAATCTAGACTATGTTTTCCAAGCACCGCGTTTTGTCTTAAGTAACCGTGAATCATTCTACGAATGGGAATCGAACCCACAACCAATCGTTTACAGCCAGACAATGTCTCACTACACGACGACGGCATTGTGTATTAATATATATTTTTTTATTCTTATATCCCGCACACAGCAGGGTAGGCAGAGAGGCCTAGTGTTAAGACACTCCGTTTCCCACTTTCTGCCGAATTCGGAGGCATTGCGTTGTCAAGTGGCGGGACTTAACGCCGCGCTTTGCTACAACACCAGAGCGTTGAAAATGGAAATATTAAATATTTCCACTCTCGCTAATTTATACAGCCAACCAGACACACCACAACAAAATACAGTTGTCTACTGCCGTACAGATATGTCCCCAATACCAAAGTTTACTAATACAGAAATCTCTAAACAACTAAAAAAACTAAAGCCGGAGAAAAGCCCAGGACTAGACGGGATCACGAATGAATGCATCAAGGTAGCAAAAACTCAATTACTAACACCAATCACTATCCTATGGAATAAAATACTTGATGAAGAAGCAGTGCCGCAACAGTGGAAGGAATCTGAAATCATACTAATTTATAAAAAAGGCGACCCAGCTGACATAGGTAACTACCGCCCTATAAGCCTCATGTCTAGCTTTTATAAATTATTTGCTTCCTGCTTACTTGAACGATTAGGCCCAGACATCGATGCTCACCAACCGATCGAACAAGCTGGATTCAGAAGCGGTTTTAGCACAATGGATCACATCCAAGTAGTAGACCAGGTGATAGAGAAATACTTAGAATTTAATAAACCCCTGTATGTGGCTTTCATAGACTACAAAAAAGCTTTTGACTCAATCACACATGAAAGTATCTGGAATTCGCTAGAGGCCCTACACATAAATGAAAAATATATTAACATCTTAAAAAATATTTATTGTAACAGCACAAGTAGAGTCAAGTTAGATAGAGTAGGCAATACAATCAGCATTAAGAGAGGAGTCCGGCAAGGGGACCCGCTCTCACCAAAACTGTTTATAGCCGTCTTACAAGATATAATAGGAAAGCTACCATGGTCCAATCGAGGCATCAATATGAATGGAAAGTTCTTAAGTCACCTGAGATTTGCCGACGATATCATTTTGTTTTCGGAAACGCCTCAACAGCTATACAAAATGGTAAATGACTTTAACCAAGCTGGTAGAAAAATTGGATTAGAAATGAACCTAGAAAAAACAAAAATTATGTCTAACCACTGCGAATCGCCCATCTTAGTAGACAACACCCCTCTCGAATTTGTAAATAAATATATATACCTAGGCAAACAGATCTCCTTCAACAAAGACAGAAACATTGAAGAAATAAACAGAAGAGTTGCGATAACCTGGAACAAATTTTGGAACTACAAAGAAATACTCAAATCGCAATTTTCGCTTCCAAACAAGAAAATAGTCATGGACACTACTATCCTTCCATGCCTCACCTATGGGTGCCAGACCTGGACCTTCGATCTCAAAACTCGGATCAAAATCCAGACTGTCCAGCGGAGAATGGAAAGAAGTTGTCTAGGCATAAAATTGAAGGATAAGGTAAAAAACGCTGATATCCGAAGAAATACTAAAGTTTGCGACGCCTTAACTTTTTCACTCAAAGGAAAATGGAAGTGGGCAGGTCACTTAGCTCGTTACAAGGACGATAGATGGACTTTAAGGTCAGTGAAGTGGCCAGGCCCAAAGGGCACTAGAACAAGAGGTAGACCAAGGGCCAGATGGACAGACGAAATAGTGGCAATAGCAGGCGGAAATTGGACGGACACAGCTAAAGACAGAGATTTGTGGCATGCCTTGGGGGAGGCTTTTACCCAAATGGGGTCCATACAAATAATTAAACAATAAAAACAAACACTACTAAAAATAACATTAAATAATAATTTAATTTAATTAAAATTACTCAAGATAAAATGAAATTTAAGTTAACAATGTCATCTAAAATTGACTAATAATTAAACTTGTACAACTCAAATAAAAATTAAAAGAAACATATATTACTAAAATTAATAACGCCACTTGAAATTAAAAAAAAATAATAATAATTAAATTGAATTAACTAAATATATATTAAAAAATAAAAATAATAATATTTAAAAAAAAAGAAAAAAAAAACACTTCAAATAATAATTTTTACTTAAAATAAAATCCTAACCAAACTAACATTTACTAACAGCTAAATAATAATGAAATTGTAAAGTTATTAATTAAAAAAAAAAAAAAAAAAAAAAAAAAAGCAAATGTATATAAAAACCTAAATAAATGATTAAAACTAATATAACTAAAACTAACTTAGTAATATTGTAATTAGGTAACTAGTAATGTAATTAATACACATGTAATTTATCTGTATGGAATTAAATAAAGCTTTATTATTATTATTATTATAAATATTACCACTCATCGAATGATAATCGAACCCACAACCAGTCGTTTTACAGTCACCATTTGTGCCCACGAGGGGCCCTAATTAATATATTTTTAATATAATTTCAGATATAACAGCATGTCCAAGTTACGGAGGTATATTCGCTGTAAGGCAAGCTGACGTATGGTCGCTACGTGGCATACGCTATGGAGACCCGACTGACAGAAGCTTTTGTACTAAACATAATATAATGTATACTGACATAAATTACTATAAAGATTGGATAAATATGTACTCGTACATACAATAAATATATGTTTTTTTATTTGGTATTATTTTTATTATACATATTGTATTTTTCGATGATTATTTTTGTGGGAGCCAGTCGTAGATTGTGGGCACATAAATTTAACTGTTAACGCAAATGGTTGTGGGTTCGATTCCCACTATTCCCACTCGAGGAGTCGAAATGATTAATATTTCCATATTCTTCGCTCTGGTATCAAGGCAAAGCGCGGCGTTAAGTTCCGCCACTTAAAACGCAATGCCTATAGAATTTGGCGGACATTCGGAACGAAGTGTCTTAATACTAGGTTCCCTTTGCCTACCCTGAAAGTGCGGGATACAGCGTGAAGCTAAAAAAATATCATAATTTAAAGACACAGCCAATGTCTTTCAAACTATTTTGTACAAAAGATGTTTAAAAGCATATTTTTATTTTTCCACTCTGGTATGATAATGCGCGGCGTTTAGTCCCACCTTTAAGTATGCAAAAATAGGAAATGGAGTGACTTGTCACTTGGTTATGTCTAAAAAGTAGGAATCTGCTAAAACTATAAAAATCTAAATAAATATAGAGAGACTACCGTTTTAAATAAGTATTCAGACCTCTATAAAAAAGTTTTCAAGTAAAAATCGAACCCAAAGCTTCCGTCTTACAAAGCAAGCTTAACTACTATTAGTATAGTAAAGAAGTCAAGATAACAAATAAACATTATGAGTCAGCGTCATTGAATGCCAAGTAATGATTCAATGAGGAAATACGTTTAGCTTACGAGTATATTGTATTGTGTAGAGCTAATCAGTTGTATGAAAACTAATTTGCTTCTGTTATATTGTTTAGATTTATATATAGATTTAGATTTGTGTGTTTATGTGTGTCATGCTCACGTTTTCGCTTAAGTTAACCGGTTTTTCAACCTCTTAGGGGTTGATTTTTAAAAAAACAGTGATCAAAGTATGAACCTGGGGCTTCAACTGTTATGATTAGGGTTGGTAGAGTACATATGTTAGTATTACATACAGCCAGACAGACTTTCGCATTTACAATATAAATAAAACAGCTTCACATTTTTTGCCACATTGCGGTGTTCAGAGGGGTCTTTGTGTTAATAATATTATAATATTCTATATCCAATTTTGTTATTTTTTTTTGCAATGTATAATTAAAGCGTCCCAGAGGCAAAATAATTAAATTTGTTAAATATGTTTAAAAAATTCTATTGTATCTCTTTATAAGTGAGCTGTAAGTTCTTATGAGAATAAATTCTTTAAACCCAATACACTCCGTTTTCCACTTTCTGTCTGAAATGCAGACAATACGTGTTGGGGGGGAAATCACCGACGCGCTTTGCCTTAAGTAGCAGAGCGAAGAAATAAACATTTGAATATAATAATTCCCCCGAACGGGAATCGAACCCACAACCATCGCGTTTCAGTCAGACACTATCCTACTGCGCCACGAAGGCGTCTAATAAATAAGTTTGTGGGTATATTTATATAATGTTCGCGTTCTCGCTTAAGTAAGACGGTGTATAGTTTTTCAGATACATTTTTATACCCTAAGTTATGATAAGGCAAAAAAAATAGTCACATTCGGCCTAAAATCGAGATTCGAGGAACTCAACGCCACGATCTGTCTTACTAGGACGGCAAAAAGGAAAATATGTAAATTTATATACCTAAAACCTCTAGGCTAGTGTCAAAACGCCACAATTCCAGCCGTTACGTATTTAAAGGCGTAACTTAACGCTGCAGTCTGCCTTAACAGAACGAGGAAACGAAAATAATATATGTAAATTTAAATATTTAAGAATTCACTACACTAAAGTTACAAGATGTCGAAATCTGGCCATAATAAATTCAAGTCGCCGATTCTCTATAAATCATCTTCGTTAGAAATTCATTTGCATGGTAATTTGAAACTGCGGGATGCATATTAAAACTTGATATTAGCTTTATAAAAGGAACGTTCGAACTATTGCAATGTTCACAGGTTCTAATTCAGTAATGGAAATGAAAATTTAGTAATTTGGGTTAAAAAGTTATTTAACTTTTAAATTAATAATGTTTTTATTTAAAAAAAAAATATTTGTACAAAACGTCTAAGTACTATATTTTTTTGTTAGGTTTGTTGGTTGCTAGTACTGAAATGCAGGACATATGTGAGTAAGTTTAAAACCTACGCAATATGCTTTTATTTTTATTTAGTTTTTTAAACAAGGTGGTCATTTTTCCCAAATAACAGGATGGTTAGAGAGATCCTAATGTCAAGATACTCTCAAAATGTTCTCTGTTCGCCTGAAATCGAGATATTGCTCGTTGAGTGGCCAAACTGCAAAACATGTCAGATGGAGCAAAAAATATATTTTGAACACGAATACAATTGAGGCCAATATAGCGCAGTGAAGCATTGCGATTGGTTGTGGATTTGATTTATACTGATAAGAATGATCATAATTTTGTAATTTGTGTTTTATCGCTCTGTCGAAATACAAAACGCAGCGTTGCAGTCTGTTTCTTAACACGTAATATTTTATGTATTTGCATGGAAAGTGGAGAACAAAGTGTCTTGACAGCAGGGCATGCGGAAAAAATCACTCTTTTTTAGCTGAAAAAATACAATTTCATAATTTTACACATGAAAGTTTTAGTAAACACGATACATAGTAATTAACAACTTTAGAGGTAGCATATTAGCTGAGTAGTTGTCAATTTAACATCAAAGGTTTTCCTTCAGTTTTGATTTATGAAAGCCTTTATAATGTGAAAACTAGTTTTCCAAGGTTATTGTTACTTCCGGTGACCTTGAGTGCTACGAAGATCATATAAATATTCTCTATAAACTTAAATCCATTTAAGTTAGAGTAAACCTGACTTACTAATACGAAATGGGAATGGGAATTATCACTTTAAAAAAGAAATTTTCACGCCTTCTTAGTTTTACAGGCAATTTCATTTCTTGCCTACATAAAGATTTTTTGATAATTCATTTTATGTATAAATTAATTTATTGACTGTATTGTGGAACATTTTATTCACTAGAATATGAGTATTCTTCTTCTTCATCTTGGCATTTATCCCGGCCTAGCCAGAGTCTGCCTTCCGACTTAAACTACTCCACTTTGCACGATCTTCGACATCGTTGGTGGTTAGTCCATTGGCTCTCGTGTCCTGTCTCACGACATCCAGCCATCGCTTCCTTGGGCGTCCGGGGGGTCTTGCTCCAGGGATAGATATACTAAGGCATATCCTTCCGACACAGCTCTCAGGCCGGCGTGCGACGTGACCATACCATCTCAGGCGACGCTCTTGGGGCTTACTAGAATATGAGTATTAATATATGTTAAATAAACACAGTGGTAAAATGAGAGAGCCTCTGATTACCGCATACACGCAATGGCTATCCTAAGACATTTAAAACATAGTGTTTGACATTGAGTTCTGCCATTCGGGACACAATGTCTTGTTTTGGAATAGAAAAAGGAAAACGAAGAGCTTTATCTCGTTTTCTCTGATTATCCTGATTCCCACTTATTCGCCAAAAGTATGAAATTGTATAGATTTATATTTAAAACGTATCACAATCCAAATGCCGTCACAAAGAAATAATATTTAAATCATCCTTCTAATAAAATCTTTTCCAAACTGATTTTACTCAAATTTCATTCAAACAAATTATATGATGGTACTTGTATATTGAATTGGAATTATATTGAAAAAGTTACATAGAGGCCACTCGTGCCTACTGGGCGAAAAGTGTGGCTATAAACGCGACTGGTTGTGGGTTCAACTCCTACTCGAGGGGTGGAAATATTTAATATTTGCATTTTCTCTATTTTGACATCGAGGCAAAGCGCAGCGTTGAGTTCCGCTACTCGAAATTCGGTGGAAAATGGGGAACGGAGTGTCTTAACGCTAGGTTCACTCTGCCTACCCTGCTAGTGCGGGATACAGCGTGAAGCTAAAGAATTAAGTTACATAGAGGCCAGTCGTGCCTACTGAGCGAAAAGTGTGACTATAAACGCGACTGGTTGTGGGTTCAATTCCTACTCGAAGGGTGGAAATATTTAGTATTTCCGTTTTCTCTACTCTAATATTGATGCAAAACGCGGCGTTGAGTTCCGCTACTCCAAATTCGGTGAGAAATGGGGAACAGAGTGTTAAGACACTAGGTTCCCTCTGCCCAACTCCGCTTTGTGCGGGATACAGCGTGAAGCTAAGAAAAAGGAAAAGAAGCTACATTTTAGTTATCTTCTTCGGAAGTCCAACAGTGGCTACGCATACGTGACCAGAAGTATGAAGTATTTATGCTTAAATTATTTATATTCAATGCTCGTACTTAATATAGCGGACATATCTTCGGTGGAGCGAATCTGCATACAAATTGTAAGCTTGGCACTTCCATGGCATTGGTGTAGGGTAGACTTGCGACTGTCGCAAGATTTTGTCTTGATTTTCAGTCAAAGAGAACCTAGTGACAAAACACTCCATTTTCAAGACACTCCCTTCTCTAATTTCCATAAGATATTGAGTTTCTTTTAGCTCCACGCTGTATCCCGCGCACAAGCAGAGGGAACCTAGTATTGAGATACTCCGTTCCCCACTTAGTTATTTCGTGTTGAATTACGGAACTCAACGCCGTGCTTCATCTAATATCTAATGTTTATACCAAAGTGAAGAGATTAAAGTAATTATGATATGATAAATTAAATTAAATAGCTTCACGCTATATCCCGCACACAGCAGGGTAGGCAGAGGGAACCTAGTGTTAAGACACTCCGTTCCCCACTTTCCGCCGAATTCGGAGGCTTGCGTGTTAAGTGGCGGAACTTAACGCCGCGCTTTACCTCGACACCAGAGCGAAGAAAATGGAAATATAATTTCCACTCCTCGAGTGGGAATCGAACCCAGAATCACGTTCCCAGTTCCCAAACGCTGTTATTCTACGTTATGATGGCCCATTGAGACTGTCATGAAACAAAATTTCATATTGTTTTTTTTTATCTTAATACCATTTTTGTTTTTTTTTACGAAAATCACTAGGTTATATCGGACTATCCTTGTATGGGGATCTTGGGGCCAGTCGTGGTGCAGAGGCATAAAGTATAAGTGCCAACTTTATGCCTAAGTAAAGCGACTGGTTGTGGGTTCGATTTCCACTCGAGGACTAGAATATTTAATATTTATATTTTATTCGCTTTGGTGTCGAGGCAAATCGCGGCGTTAAGTACCACCACTTAACACACAATGCCTCCGAATACGGCGGGACGTGGGGGCAGAGTGTCTTAACATTTGGTTCCCTCTGCTTAACCTGCTATGAGCGGGATAGAGCGTGAAGCTAAAAAAAAAGCTTTTTCGTATTCTATATGTGTGAAAAGCTTTTATATTTATAATTTACAATTCGGACTATAAACGGGCTATATCTTTTAATACAGTCCGTTTATGGTCCGTACTAAATATATTACTATTCAGTTGTCAAGGTAACAAGCGTTACGTTACGTGTTTTAAGGGTAATATGAGAAATATAAAGGTTATATTGCTTAAAGTTACGACTCCTGTTCACTATACTACTACACGTTAGTATGTCATTTACAAAGTAAACTATTTTAATTTCGTCTAACATCATTTATTTTATGGTTATTCGCAATATATTTTTTATTATTTTTATTTTATAATTATATTTCGTGGCCAGTCGTGGCCCAGTGGCATAAGCGTGTGACTGCAAACGACTGGTTGTGGGTTCGATTCCCACTCGAGGAGTGGAAATATTTAATATTTTCCATTTTATTCGCTCTGGTGTCTAGGTAAAGCGCGGTGTTAAGTTCCGCCATTTAGCACGCAAGCCTCCGAATTCGGCGAAAAGTGGGCAACGAAGTGTCTTAAATCAGTACATTAAATTTTTTAAATGTATTCGTCTGTCTGTAAACGCAATTGGTTGTGAGTTCGATTCCCACTCTGTCATGTAAATTATATTTATTTAACTACTCAGGTAATATTAACCACGTTGTTGACTTTGTCTTTCAGCATGCAATATCTCACATACAGCCAGAAAGTAAACGACGGAGTATCTTTATGATAAGTTCTCTCTGCCTACCCTGATATAGCGGAAAACTGAAAAAAAGAATGAATTTTTCCTAATTTCTATACAGAAATATGTTCTGTGATAGAGATAGATGTAATAAGTATTAGTTATATACCTATAATAAGGTTAAGTTATACTTTATGTTCAAGAAGTTGTGTTAATATGAAGAAAGGCTATTAAAATTTAAAAAAAGACTAGACTTTACTATGATATATTTTATAATAAGCCTTAGTTTTAATACTGACGTTGTAGAAAAAGGAATGCTATTTATATAAAAAAGAAGAATATATAGAAAGAATAATAGTACAGACCATATGTTCGCAGTGTAATAAATAAAAAAATATAAAGAAAAAAATATTTTTTTTTATTGTCAAGCAATATAGGCATAAATAAAATAAAAAATAATTCTAGTCTATAGTCTACGCTGCCAATACCATATGAATCAATCACTTAATAGTGTCAATTGGCTCCCATTGTTTTTCTTGCCTCAGTCACAAATTAGCGTCACACAAAACTGCCACAGGTGTTGTTAATTTTTAAATTAAATATATTAAACAAATTTTCATTGAACTTGGACAAAAATATAGATCTAAATTGAAGAAGAAAGAAGAAATATGAGAAAATGATATATTTATAATAAAATTAGACAAATTTTGTCAAAAAGAAGACAAAAGAAACATCTGAATTGGAAATATGAAGGACGAGATGAAACAAAATGTGGTGTAGATTTCTAACATTCTGTATTTTAGTGACTTTAATATTAATTATAGTGTTAAGTTGCATTTACAAGCGTCCAGTTTTACATCTATTCTTTCATAGATGTTGTGGAGACGACATAGAGAACGACCAGGTGATATTTGAAAATTTCGGCAACAACTTCCTGAGAGAGCGTCTAACTGATAACACTACTTATGTTTATGATGATTTTATATTGAACAATCATGATCCAAGATCGAGGGAAATTCTGAAAAGTACTGAAGATTATGAACATTTGTATGGTGAAGTAGAATTTACTACAAATAAGGAGTATAAAACTATGTGAATATAATATGATGTGTTGATATTTAAAGGTTATCGTGGTGCAGTGTGATAGCCTCTAACTGTATACGTGATGGTTGTTGGGGATAGATTAATGGGAAAGATTAATTTTCAATTTGAAGCCACGATGATGTAAAAAACCCAAAATTATTATCATTTCTCCGATTAGGTGATAAGATAAAACATACCGTTGCTCAGTACGCAATGTCTTCATTTCGGATGAAAAACTTTCATTTACGGAATGCCTTGACACTAGGTTCTCTCTAGCTGCTATTTTTTTTTTTCTCTTTGTTTTTTAGTCACCACAGACTCGAGGTCCGTGTACATTCCAGCTTTTATTCCTTTTTCTATTTGTAATTTTATCTTGAATTTATTCTGCTGCTATGTTAGAAAAAGGTAGCTAATACTTAGTGTGAAATCTATTCTAAAGTGTGAAGTCTATTTATTATTTAATAAATAAATTTAGCATGTAGACAAGTCTAAATAAATTATTATTTTGTAAAAGTGTTTTTTTAAGTATTTTTTTAAGATTTCGCATACTTCAAATCGTTTTGATATTGTTAAGTTGGTATTGTTGATATTGATTTTCTTTGTTCTTTACGAAATATCGAAAAAATCTAATCAAAAAGTATGTTTTTATTAGTTTCACCCTCTTTTTCGTTTAAGAAAGTCATGTTAAGACTATCTCTCTTCTTATCCTACTTAGAAGAGACCGTGTAGTGAGTAATACGAATAAAATTAAAAAAAAATAACAAAAAATAAAAAAGAAAATAAATTTCTAATAAAACGCACAGTTCAAATGTTAAAAGTTAATTATTTTTTTCATTGACTATGTTTTCATACAAATCTTACACATTTTTATGAAAAAAATTAAAACCTTCAAACGGTTGTGTTATTATATTACACACATGGGCTAGCTGACCGCCTACTCACCTGGCCCGAGTAGGCGCGCGCGGTCGCTCCCGCGCGCTACTCCGAGCAGGCCGTCGAGGGTGACCTACACCACCCTTGACTCCGCGACGTGCCTTGCAGGCTCCCGCCGCCGGTGTCCTCGGACGATTGTTTCGGTCCCCGTGGCCCGGCTAATGGCGGTCGAGAAGGAGCACCGTCAGGTTTTAGTGGGTAACGGCGGCGTTACCATCTTGCCTCACCGATAAAAAAAAAAAAAAAAAAAACAAAAAAAAAAAAATAAATAAATTATATTACACACATATGTTATTATTTATTTTAGCTTCACGTTTTACACCACATAGCATAACCAGTGAGATTTCTATGTTCTCCACTTTGTCTATCTCGAACAGGAAATAGTCAGAAATAATAGGAAATAGTAGAAATAGATAATTTAATGAGAAAAAATAAATAGATAATAAACATTTAAATTAATTTAAAACAAACGATTTCAATAACACTACAATCAGTATCAACCAGTACAAATTGCGAATTGATTAAACACAGCGTCATTCATTCGGTAATTAAATAACAAAATATTACTATGATAATTACAAAATCTCTAGGGTTATTACAACGAATCCGTCCTGAATTAATTTACTTGAGGTCGGAGTGTTGCTACAAATTATATGCAAAGTTGTTGTTGTTTAATTTAAAATGATAGAGAAATACGTATTTTTTTCACCAGAGAGCCACATTAAGACACTCCGTTTTCCATATTATTCTCTCCGAATTTTCTATTTTTCTTAGCTTGATGCTGTATCCCGCACACAGCAGGATAGGCAGTGGGAACCTAGTGTTAAGACACTCCGTTCCCCACGCACCGCCGACTTTTAGAGGCATTGCGTGTTAAGTAGCGGAACTCAACGTCGCGATTTACCTCGACATCAGAGCTAAGAAAATAGAAATCTTCAATATTCAAATATTTCGAGTGGGAATCGAACTCACAACCAGTTGTGTTTACTTAAGTCGTACTACTGTGCCCCTGCACTACAACTGGGCTCTATTTTATTTTATTTAAATAACTTTTATTTCCACTCTCATATACGCCGTTGTGGCGTAGTGGGTGAACCCACAACCAAGAAGTTACAGCGTCTGACTGTAACTTCTTGGTTGTGGGTTCGATTCCCACTCAGGGGAATGATTATATTAAAATTTTCATTTCTTCGCTCTGGTGCCTAAGACAAAGCGCGGCGTTGAGTTTCGCCACTAAACACACAAAATCTGTATTTCGGTTAGAAATTGGTTGACGGAGTGTCTTGACAATAGGAGCTCTCTGATGCTAGAAAAATCGTGAAACTGTTTTTTTTATGTAAGTCTATTTGTGGAGTTGATTTCCGCCATTCAATATATAAAATAGAGTGGAAACTACATTTGGAACGGATTACTTTAATAATATCCCCTCGAGGTACATTACAAATATTCAGTATCGAATGGCGAAACTAAAAACTGCAGTCTATAATGAGAATGGAAAGAAAGTTTATTTTTAAGATCACGCTGTATCCCGCACACAGCAGGGAAGGCATATTTATTGCGTGTTAAGTGGCGGAACTTAACGCCGCCCTTTGCATAATAGCGCGATGTAAATGAAAATATTAAATATTTCCACTCCTCGAGTGGGAATCAAACCCTCAACCAGTCGCATACAGCGTCACACGTTCGTGCCACTGCGCCACGACTGGCCCCAAAGAAAAGTTATTTAAATACAAATTAGACCCCACAGGGAATCGAACCCACAACCAATTACTTATTCAGACATGCTCCCCTACGTACGTTAGCATCAATAAATTTATATTTACCATATCGATATAACGATTCAATTCTGTGGTTTTTTATTGGCAAGTATACGAATCCTGAACAAATAACGTCAGGATTTTACTTTGATGAAGAAATACATGTTGATTCAGGTATCAATATATAAAGGAGATAACTGACTTATCTATAAGACTGGGGGATCAAAGAGTTTGGCACACAGATAATATATAATATAAATTTGAGAATATATTTTTAAGTATTTCTGAGTTGGGGCAGTTAATTTTTTGGGCAATCTACTTTACAGTAGGTATTTTGGATGAGTTGCAGAAGTTTTTTGGTGTCTATACAGAAAATAATCATCTTCACGCTTTTTCCCGCACGCCGGGTAGTCAGAGATGAGATGATGATAATGTAAGGACACTTAGTTCTCCACTTTCATCTCGAAAACTAGATGTTGCGTATTGAGCAAAAACATCTACGAGTTTTACTTCTTGTACCAGTACCATTTTTTGTAAAAAAAACTATAATTAAAGTCAATATAAGAAATGAATTCAACTATTTGGAATGAATTCAACTAGTGGCCAGTCGTGGCCCAGTGGCACAAGCGTGTGACTGTAAAACGACTGGTTTTGGGTCCGATTCCCACTCGAGGAGTGGAAATATTTAACATTTCCATTTTCTTCGCTTTGGTGTCGAGGTAAAGCGCGGCGTTAAGTTCCGCCACTTAACACGCAATGCCTCCGAATTCGGCGGAAAGTGAGGAATGGAGTATCTTAATACTCCATTCCTCACTTTCCCTCTGCCTACCCTGCTGTGTGCGGGATACAGCGTGAAGCTGAAAAAAAAGAGAAAAAAAGATCAACTTTTTTATATATTGCAGCGTCACACTTATCCCAGATAGGGTTAAAGCGAACATAGTGTCAAGACACTCCATCATTCCCTTTCTGCCTAAAAACGAGACGTTTCTTATTTAGTGGCGAAACTGAATGCCATGTTTTAATTTAAGAAAATAATTTAAAGATTTCCCTGAGTGGGGTCAGACGCACAGCAATTGCGTTTACAGCCAGACGCCGATAATTACCTTTATACGATAAATTTTGATGAAGATTTTTAAAAGACCTTTTTTTATTTTTATTTATATTTCATTCTTTGGCACAAGCATGTGACTGTAAAACGACTGGTTGTTCGTTCGATTCCCACTCGAGGAGTGGAAATATTTAATATTTCCATTTTCTTCGCTCTGGTGTCGAGATAAAGCGCGGCGTTCAGTTCCGCTACTTAACACGCAATGCCTCCGAATTCGGCGGAAAGTGGGGAACGAAGTATCTTAATACTAGGTTCCCTCTGCCTACCCTGCTGTGTGCGGGATACAGCGTGAAGCTGAAAAAAAAAATATTTCATTCTTAATTTATTATATAATTACTTTATCCCGCAAATCATAATTTCGTGACAAGACCCTCCATTCTCTAACTCAAAATCGAGATATTGAGTGTTAAGTGGCGAAACTCAACGCCGCGCTTTGTGCCATGTGCCAGACATACAGATGATATTATTTTAGTTTTTTTTATCTTCACACTGTATCCCGCACACTACAGGGTAAGCAGAGGAACCTAGTGTTAAGACACTCCATTCCCCACTTTCTGCCGAATTCGGAGGCATTGCGTGTTAAGTGGCAGAACTTAACGCCGCGCTTTGCGACACCAGAGCGAAGAAAATAGAAACAATTCATATTTCCACTCCTCGAGTGGGAATCGAACCCACAACCAGTCGCTTTACATTCACACTCTATGCCTCTGCGCCACGACTGACCCCCAGATTATATAATTTTAATAAAAAATTAAATGTTAATTAATGCAATATACGCATACACTTCAACGTGTAGACGCTGTGATTTTCTTCCATTTACATTTTTAATTTCGAACCGTTTGAGATTTCCCTGTTTATTTAAACCAGCTTCAAGTTCTTCAAAGGAAAGGATAATATAGATTTTTACTTTTCATGGAAATGTTAAAAATGTTCGTTTCCTCTCATGCGTTAAGTTGAAATGGAAAAAAAATATGACGTTAGAAAAAGTATTCCTTTGTATGCTCTGTGATAAGTCGGTAGAGTATTATAGAATAAATTTAGTTTTTACACTCCAATTCTCACTACAATCTTTTATGCAGAAGACGTTTAGTTTTCGTGATTTTTACATAAAAGAAGAAATGATGATAAATTATTTTTAATATCTTTTAAGTATTATTCATAAACAATTGAAAAGTAAATTTTGAAAGCTTATAAAAGTTAACGAGATTCGAACCCGTACCTCTTGGCAACTGTTCAAACGCTTTGGCCATGGCATGAAAGCATGGCTTAAAATTATTTTCAATTTTCCATAGATTCCTTGGCTCCATAGCGGGCACCGCGATGCAGGGAGTTGCAGGAATTCGGAGTAGCGCCTAAAACTTGCGATCAAAATGTAGACTTAAAACCTGGGCTAAGTTTCTCTTGCTATTAAGTAGTAGTACCAAACTATTTTAATTGGATTTATTAAGTATAATATAGTATACGAAAACACATTTTATTTTTACCTGTAACCGTGGACTTCATGTAGTGACATATAGCTCCTAAAATGTCAAGTTTTCTTAAATGTATTCCGCATATGTTTACACTCTTGTCCTCAGTAGTATATTTAATATTAATATTTATTCTATATCATAATTTTCAAAAAATACATATAGGATAAAAGGTTTGTGTTTAAATTTGTTAACTATTCATTTATAAAATCTTTATAAATGATAACATGTTTTAGGAATGAGATGCTCGCTCCAGTCTGTTTTAAAGGTTTCACTAATAAATCTGTAAGTTGAAAAAGACATTTAGAAAACGTATAGAAATTTGCACGCAGCGGGATTCGAACCCAATTTTCAATTTTCCAAAGTGTGGAATAACACTTTAAAAATATTTAAAAGTATTTAAGAAATAGCATTCTCCCTTGCCAAACGATTGTTCGTAGAATAATCTTTGGGTAGCAGAAATTTATATAAATCTCTACAGAGATGCTAACAACGAAAATAATTTGTAATATACCGTATAAGAATTTCAACGCAGCTGTTAGTAGAACGCATGGCTTAGCAGTAAAAGACCGTGGACGGTATTCAGAAAGCGCGGGTTCGAAGTGTTTAAATTTTTATACGTTTTCAAAATGTCTTTTTCAGTTTTTCTAAGTGTGGAATAACACGTTAAAAATGTTTAAAAATCTTTAAGTTACTGATTTATATATAATTAAAAATAAGAAGTCTCACTGAGTGAGGTCTTTGCGCTGAAATCTTTACTAGATTTCAATAATACCGATAAATATTAGTACCGTAAATTGTTCGATGTTTTTTTTAGCTTCACGCTGTACACACACAGCAGAGTAGGCAGAGAAAACCTAGTGTTAAGACACTCCGCTCCCCACTTTCCGCCGAATTCGGAGGCATTGCGTGTTAAGTGGCGGAATTTAACGCCGAGCTTTGCCTCGACCAGAGCGAAGAAAGTGGAAATATTAATATTTCCACTCCTCGAGAGGGAATCGAATCCACAACCAGTCGTTTACAGCCACACGCTTGTGCCACTGCGCCACGACTGGCCCCTGGACTGGACTGGACTTTATTGATATACATAGTAATCTTATATCTAATATTTCAATACGAGAGAAATAAATTCGCACTTTAAGAAAGAAACACCTTTTAAAGTTTCCCTTTATTACACCATAACCAAAATGGAAAAGCCGTGGCGAGTCAACAAAGAATTCAAACAAAGCGACCGCAAAATGCAAAATGAAACCAACTATTTTTATTTCATTCTCTTCGTATTTAAAGCATTTCACGGTGACCGCATTTAAAGTATACAGCGGTTACTTGAAAAAGAAAAATGGAAATCAAAACTGTTATAATCAAGGTTGTAGATGGTTTTTTTTCTGAATTAGAGACTAGAGAGCTATTGGATATAAAATTAAAATAGCCTCACGCTATATCCCGCACACAGCAGGGTAGGCAGAGGGAACCTAGTGTTAAGACACTCCGTTCCCCACGCACCGCCGAATTCGGAGGCATTGCGTGTTAAGTGGCGGAACTTAACGCCGCGCTTTACCTTTAGACATAAAAAAGAGAGTTAATCATTTAACATTTTTAAAGTGTTATTCCACACTTAGGCTTTACGCTGTATCTCTTGCGGAGTAGTCAGAGAGAACGGAGCGCCAAACGCTACGGTCCATGCATACTTCTTTCGCCTCGTCCATTGTCGTCAACCTCTTCATACACGCTCTCCAGGTGGTCTTCATGCTTTTACGTGTCCTTCCTTCAATATCGTCGATGCTGTGTTTTCGAAGGTCCACGGAGATCTCCCCTTGTCTCTCTTACCACTAAGGAAAATCGAAAAAGACATTTAGAAAACGTATAAAAATTTGAACGCAGGGGGATTCGAACCCGCGTCTCCTGAATACCGTCTAGGCGCTCTCACCACTCGGCCATGCGTTCTACTACCAGCTGCGTCGAAATTCTTATACGTTTTGTTACAACTTATTTTTATTTTGGATGGTTTCCAAGAAGCACGGGTTCGAATTCCGCAGGGTTCAAGTTTTCATGTTTTCTAAAAATGGTTTTGGATTTTCTAAGGGTGTAAATAATGGGCAGCGTCCCGTAAAAGGCGGGTAACCCAGTAGCTTGGTGGTGGGAAATTCGTTCTCCGTTCCACTTACCTAGTCCATCAGGTGGTCCTTCTGCTCGTTTGCCCCCCTTTCATCCATAAAAAAAAAATTACGTCACTGCGCCACAACGGTGTCAAGTATTTGCATATCTATACAAAATTTAAATTAAATTTAATATCAAATTATAACTTGAATTTATAAACCTATTTAACTCCAAATGCGCTATAAATACAATTAACGAGTGCAAATTACTGTCGATAGTAGATTATGCGTTTATTTTAGATAATGAGATCAATCACATTAAAGTAATGCTAACATTATATGTTGTTATTAGAAATTTCCCATTAATGTGTTAATTAAAGGGAGTCGTAGCGCAGTGGGATAGTGTCTGTAAGTGTGATTGGACGTGGGTTCGATTCCCGCTCGAGGATTTATTATATTTCAAGTTTAGTTTCTTCGACCTAGGTTAGGTACCTAAGGCAAAATGCTGTGTGTTTTTTTTTAAATGAGTTTTCCTTCTCCACGGACACAGCTCCGTGCCTTTGTTGTTCTTGATATTGATCGTATTTCCTTTTCCTTTATTTTATTTTTTTTTTCTTTCACGACTTCTGTTGCTCGGTCAGTGTACTCAGCTACATAAATCTTTATATTGGATAATATCCAAAACGCGGTGTTCAGTTCCGCCACTCAACATGCAATATCTCGATTTCGGGAAAGTGGAACTCTTAACACTAGGTTATCTCTGACTACTCTACTGTGCTTGCTACATATAAATATATGATTTCATTCATTCATTCATTGGGAGGCCATTGACACATGGACGCAGTATGGAAGAGTCTGAGTGAATACATATTTGATTTTGTTAAAGGTTCGATTACCACTCACGAATTGATTATAATTTCTCAGCTCTAATAATAAGACAAAAGGCGGCGACAAGTTCCGCTCCTCAACACGTAATATCCTGGCGAAATGTGAAGAACAGAGTGCCTACACACTACTTTTCTATCGACCCTACTATATGAAACAAAGCGTGAAGCTAAAGAAGAAAAAAAAATTAAAAAAAAAACATATTTCTGTCAAATAAAATATAAAGTTCACCATAGTATGGTGTGTTCAATTCCTGTTCGTAGGAGAAATTAAAATAATTTATATATAATATATAAATTATTTTAATTTCTCTGCTCTCCTTGGACAAAGCGCAGCTTTGAATTTCTCCACTTAACACGCAATATATGGAATTCAAGTGGAAAGTGGAAAATGAAGTGTCTTAACACTAGGTTCTTTTTGTAATGCAAGAAAAATCGTGAAGCGTGAAGCTGCTTTTTAAAATGTTACTCAATTCGCATCCCAAATACAATTGCAATAATAATTTGTTCATTCAGCTTATTCACAACTATAGTGGGTTCGATTTTCACTCGGGTGAATTATTTCTCCGTTTTGGTAAAATTTTAATGTTTCCCATCATTTAACAAGCGATATCACAAATTTTGGGGCAGAAAGTGGAGAGCGAAATGTCTTGACACTATGTTCTAACCTATACTAGAAAAAGCGTAAACCTAACAAGAAAAAAATATTATAAAAAATATTTATTTTTAATTAAAATTTCATATAAATTCTTGCATATTATGGTGTGAGATAGCACACGCCAACGCTTTGTTCTGAGCCAGCTGCTACAACGCGTATATAATGATATTGTATAGAATGCTTAGAGAGCGTAAAAAAATGCAAAACGCAAAACTTTCAGGGACAACGTTGTATTATAATTTAGTTGAAAAGTATTTTAATTTTAATATTTTTTTCTTATATTGGTATATTTTTGAGGTATTTCTAAATTTAATTATTGGGTTTGACGGAGTGTTAAGACACTCCGTTTTAGGTATAAGAGGTAGTTGTTTATTAGTAAGCTTGGGTTTATTTTACACATAAGTTTCATTGAACAAAGTACAGTGTTTAGTTACGTTAACATGTTATACGTAGAATTGATCAAACTATATGAATGAAGAGAAAGTTATAATAGTAGACATTTTAACAAATAAATCATTTTTTATAAAAAGAGTAGACCACGTGACGTCTGTAGCAATTAAATAATTAATTAATAAAAGTGGAATTTAAGCGCATTTATTACCTTCACGTTTTTTAAAATATTTAAATTGCTATTTACTCATATAGGATATGTAAAACATTTTTAAAAACGTATAAATTTGAATGCAGGAGGTTTCCTGGGCATTTTTTTCGCGTCACGCTGTATCACTCACACAGTAGAGTGGTATTAGGGAGGGCCTAATGTTGAGACACACTTTTCCCCACTTTCCGCCGAATTCTAGAGGCATTACATGTTAAGTGGCGGAACTCAACGCCGTTTTTTGTCTCAACGAAATCGAAGAAAATAAAATAATAAATATTTCAATTCCTCGAGTGGGAGTCGAACCAACGGCCAATTGCGTTACAGTCACACTTTGTACCAACATGTCACGACTGGTATCAATGATTTCACTTTAGGTAAGCGCCGCCGCGCCGAAATCACATTAGAAACCTTTAAAATTATGAGTGTTTCTCTACTATATTTTGCACGTATTATACATATAAACCTTCCTTTGGATTATTCTATCTATTAAAAGAAAATCAAAATCCGCATCAAAATCTGTTGGTACTTTTAAACATTTTTAAAGTGTTCCACACTTAGGGAAATAGGCGCGGGTTCGAATCCCGCTGCGTTCTAATTTTTATACGTTTTCTAAATGTCTTTTTCAATTTTCCTAAGTGTGGAATAACACTTTAAAAATGTTTAAAAGTATTTAATAAATAGCATTCTCTCTTGCCAAATGATTGTTCGTAGAATAATCTTTGGGTAGCAGAAATTTGTAAAAATCTCTCTACAGAGATGCTAGCAACAAAAATAAGTTGTAATAAAGCGTATAAGAATTTCGACGCAGCTGGTAGTAGAACGCATGGCTCAGTGGTGAGAGCGCCTGGACGGTATTCAGGAGGCGCGGGTTCGAATCCCGCTGCCTTCAAATTTTTATACATTTTCTAAATGTCTTTTTCTGTTGAGCAGTTTTGAAGATCTAGTCATTTATACATACACACTTTGCTTTATACTATGTAAAGACTACAACTAACAACAAATTTAACTCAATTTCATCCCCCATACAATAAATATTATATTTATTTAACCCCATATATAAAATATAATATACACTAAATGACGCGTGGTAGTTCACAAGCCATTTGTTTCTCATATAGCAGCGACCTATCTCTGTAAGGCAGACGATGAGTACAGACCACATCGCTATTTACTTTAAATCGTTTGGCTTTTTTGTGAAGATACTGAAAACATATTGTAAATGAGACTCTTGTAGCGCAGTGTAATGCGGGTTCGATGCCCACTTGAGGGAATTTAAATTATTTTAATTTACCCTCCCGATAAGGCAAATCGCGGGTTCCGTTACGTAACACGATATATTTAGATTTTGAGGGACAAGTGAATAGAAATTTGACACAAAGCTCTTTCCAACTAGCCTGCTACTTGGGAAAAGGCGTGGAAGAAACAAAAATGAAAGGAAGCAATATTGGTAAAGTTCTTTACCCCTTATAGCAGGGAAGTCAGAGAAAATCTAGTGTTAAGACACTCCGTTCTCCACTTTCCGCCGAAATCGGAGGCATTGCGTGTTAAGTGGCGGAATTTAACGCCGCACCTTGCCTCTGATACCAGAGCGAAGAAAATGGAAATATTAAATATTCCACTTCTCGAGTGGGAGTCGAACCCACAACCAGTCGTTTACAGTCACACGTTCGTGCCACTGCGCCACGACATCGTTCTCCAATTTCTGATCGAACTCAAACAGTGTTGAGTAATCGAAACGTAAACGCATTTTAATTTTAGTATAAACAATTCCCCGAAAGGAAATCGAGCCCACGACCAGCATATTTACAGCCATACATAATAATTGCGCCATCTAATAGATATCTAAGTTATATATAACTTATTTCTTTTACAGCTTCGCGCTATATCCCGCACACAGCAGAGGGGACCTAGTGTTAAGACACTCTTTTCCCCACTTTCCGCCGAATTCGGAGGCATTGTGTGTTAAGTGGCGGAACTTGACGAGGCGCTTTGCCTCGGATACCAGAGCGAAGCAAATGGAAATATTAAATATTTCCACTCCTTGAGTAGGAATCGAACCCACAACCAGTCATTTACACACGTTCGTGCCACTGCGCCACGACTGGCCCCAAATATATAACATAAGTACCTATATATGTATATTTAATAATTTCCTTCCATTCGCGGAGGTAATTACGATCCTCAAGTACTGAGAGAGTCGATTTCCTCAACATGTCGTTACGGAAAGGTACTTCCGGTAGGCTTTGATGTTAATTCTTAAGACAACTCGATACATACATACATACAGTATACATATATGAGTGGAGTACTGTAATATGTTTTTTTATGAGATATTACTTTATTATGAAAGATATGGTTTGGATTTGAGGAATTAATATTATTTTTATGTTCTTTGGCTGTTTTTTTTTTGTAATTACGACCGGATTTTTTAAAGTATAAATTAGTTTTTTATAGCTTCACGCTGTATCCCGCACATAGTAGGCTAGGCAGAGGGAAGCTAATGTTAAGACACTCCGTTCCCCACTTTCCGCCGAATTCGAAGGCATTGCGTGTTAAGTGTAAGTGTAAGTAACTTAACACGCAATTTCTGAAATAAAAAAAATATAAAAATAATTACTTCACATTGTGTATACAGTCAGACGGTGGTCCATAGCGATACTTAATAATTGCTATGAAATACGAATAGGCGCTAGCAAATATATAACAAATCTATATGAATAGATCTCTGTCTGTGCTGTGAATATATTTGTGATAAATTTTATATGTTTATGAAACTAAGGTTGGTTGAAATCAAGTATTTCAAATTCAATTCGTCGTCGGTTCGATTCCAAATAGGGGAAATGATTATTTAAAATATTTAGCTTCACGCTGTATCCCGCACACAGCAGAGTAGGCAGAGGGAACCTAGTGTTAAGACGGCGGAACTTAACGCCGCGTTTTGTCTCGACACCAGAAAGAAGAAAATGGAAATATTAAACATATCCACTCCTCAGGTGGGAATCGAACCCACAACCAGTCGTTTGCAGTCACACGCTTGTGCCACTGCGCCACGCCTGGCCCCATGTTTAAAATATTTATATTTAAAATGTTCGGGGATGTGATTCTATTATGCAGAAAGTATAGAGACTGTACTTGTCTTGTATCCTGCTATGCAAAGAAGCGAAAAAATCTTTTGTAACGTATGTTTCATTAAATGAAATTTCAAGTTAAAATCATGTTATGTATTTATTTTTATGTTTAAAACGTAATATTAGATGAATGATAAGAGGAACCACTTTCAAGATACTGAGTTTGTTGTTCAACACCGCGTTATGTCTTGTCACTAGGAGAAATGTGAAACATTGTCCTAATGGGGAATCGAATTCACTACTCGTATACAGTCAAACGTTTTTCCACTGGGCATGATAACATTAAAAAAAAATCTAATATATAAAATGTCTTTTTAGAATATTTTTTTTGTCTTATTATAAATAATAAATGCATTATAAATATTATAAATGTCGTTCCATGACTTTGTCTAAAAAATTGCTTAAACTAACACAGTCAAAATTGCTATATATTATTTTAAGGCGTTGTTCAACCAAATTTATACTAGGAACCGCCTTTTTGCTCTGCATGGCGGGAAATGCTAAGCAAAGTACATATTTAATGTTATTACATGTTAAAAAAATTTGAAAAGCAAACACTGAAAACTAACATAAAACTTAACGTTCCACGGCTAATCCGGCTAACTATCTATGGGCCGTTCCAAGTCTATGGGCACTTTTTGATTATTTAATTACCATTTATTTAAAAACGCCAATTACAATTGTCACCAAAAAACTTCACAGCACACAAGACACTGTGCTCGACATCCCTGCTAAGTTTCAGAGGTCTACTACAAATAGCTCAGGAAGAGTTAAGTCACAACAAAACACCTTTTTAACCAGTAAGAACTTCGCTTCGCTCGGCTCAATTAACGTCTTCTTAGGATATAGCTTTTTTAAAAGTAATACCACCATTCATACTTATATTATAAATGCGAAAGCCTGTCTATTTGTCTGTCACGCTTTCACGGCTAATCTACCGGTCCGATTTTAATGAAACTTAGAATGAAAGTACTAAAACATCTGGAGTCAAACATAGGCTACTTATTTTTCAAAAATCAATCTCTAAGGAGTTGAAATAGGTGATGAATGTTTACATGAAAAATCTGAGCCGCTTGGCCGATTGTAAAGTTTTTTCTCATAAATATGGTTGATAATCCAACGTTAAACATAGGCTACTTTATTTATCAAAAATCCAGCCCTGAGGATTGCATTATATTGAAAGTAGTTAACGCGGCGAAACCGCGAGCAGGCCGCTAGTTATAAAGAAATACAATTTTATTCCAGCACCTCGTCTAAATAATTGCATAATCTAATACAGTCAAAATTGAAAAAGACATTTAGAAAACGTATGAAAATTTAAACGCTGGGATTCAAACCTCGCGCCTCCTGAATACCGTCCACGCGCTCTCACCACTGGGCCATGCGTTCAGTTCACATACACATTACATTTTTCAATTTTCCTAAAGTGTGGAATAACACTTTAAAAATGTTTAAAAGTACAGTCAAAATTGCTATATATTATATTAAGGCGTTGTTCAACCAAATTATTATAAAATCAATCAATATTTAATAAAAAATACAGAAATATATCATTCAAACGACACACATTATAGTAAATTACTGTACACTACAGCCACTCTGGTAAAATAGGCTTACTGTGTATACAAAGTTAATTTTATTCACGACGTAATAGCAGTTGAGGGAAAGCTAAACGTGTAACGATAATTTAACGCGAACTAGATATTGTACGGCACAAAGTTAGGTGGTCATTGACAGTAGAAGTAGTATTGTCTTGGTTTTTTAAGAAAAATAAGTATTTTTTGATGTACCTGATATTAGAAACATATATTTTGAGTAAAAAATTGAGTTTTTAAGGAATGTTATAATTTTTTGGGTTGGGGGTTTAACTTAGGTTGATTGCTTTATTTTGTTTAGAGATTTTATTATAATTGTAGTGGGGCAGTGAAACAGTGTCTGCCTTTAATATTTGATTCCTCCACTGAGGTCAATAAGACAAAGCACGGCAATCACTTTTCTTGACTCGACTGGAATCGGAATTTCAGGTGAAAAGTGTCTTAGCACTAAATTCTTCTGTATCTAAACTGATTAATGTATGAAATCGTTTATAATCTAAATATCAAAAAAATATTTTATTATAAGTTTATTTATGTAGAATATCATCTAAAAACATATATGCAAGTTAATTTTTTACTCTTGAAATCTTAAATTAAGTACATGGTTTAAGTTAAAATTAAGTACAAAAACACATTTGTATTGTTAACGCCTGTCAGTAATTTATAGCAACTGCTAAGACCATCGTGGCCTTATATTGGCGGCCCAATGACACAATGATCGTGAGTTTGATTTCCTTTTAGGATATTGGATTTTTTTTTATTAGCTTCACGCTGTATCTCTTTCGGGGTAGTCAGAGAGAATATTGTAGGATATTGTAAACTTAATTAATTTAAAATTCTTTTCGTTTCTTTGCTCTGTTGACAAGATAATACAAAGCACAGTGTTAGGTTACGAAATTGATCTTAAATTGGATGGAATAACACTTCCCTTTCAAATTTGTATATAGCGTAGCGTGATAAATGGCAGAAACTAACAAATCATGAAAAATATCTTTTTTTCGGAAAACGCTTTTCTGGAATATAAGAAAAACTTGCCGTTACCGTCCAGATTGTCAAACGTTGCCTTGACTACAACTTGTGTCGAAATTCTTAAACACTTATTAAAACTTATTTTTATTGTTAGAGTTATTAGCAAATGCATGGTTTTGAATCCCGATGCGTTCAAATTATTATGCGTTTTCTAAAAATATCTTTCTCAATTTCTCAATATGGAAATAACATGTTCACTTTAAAGTGTTAAATCACATTTAAAAACAATATCTCCTATTATTATATATATTCCGTCCTATTATGGATATAACAATATCGCCACTACAATTGTACCGCGTAATACAAAACGACGTAAGCCGAGCTCATTGGGGGTAGAGTACATTCCGCTAGTATATTACATTCCAATGTCGCGCGTCGTCCCTGACCCCGGCGGAACGATGCCATAAGAGATTTTATTAAGCGTTATTAGATTTTTATAAAACTTGTGCAGTACTAATGTGGTGAGGTGTTCGATTTCCGATTTCAGATTTCGGGATTAAAATTGGCTTGAATTGTAATAATTTTCACTATTTTTAATGGTTCAAAAGAGGCTATCGTGGCGTAGTGGTAGCGCTTTGACTGTAAACGTCACGTTTTGGGTTCAATTTCTACTGGAAAAATATTAAAATAAAAATTTAAAAGACTAAGTGTGTAGTTGCATTCTGGCACTCAACCTGGGAGCACTTAGGCCCGGTAACGCGGGACCTAGGCTGACTAATCCCGTCTTGACAATGAATCAGAATGCTAAAAGTGCTCGAAACCGCCTTTCTCAGGGCCTAAATGACTACCAACTAAATGACTACAGCTATGATTGTACATATGATGCAATCCAGGTGGCGAAACACTGGCAAAATGCCATTTAATCTGGTTCATTGACACGAAGAAGAAGAAGGCACTCAACACGTAATATCTCAATTTTATGTATTCTTTATTGCATTTAAAAACAATATACAGAAAAATTAATACAGAAATAGATGGTTTACAACGGTGGACTTATCTCTAGAAGAGATCTCTTCCAGTCAACCTGTGTAGGTGGATGAGTGCAAACAAAAAGAATCATCAATTATAATCCTGAATAAACAAGAAGCTTTTTTATCGTTTATAAGAACTGATTTATATAGAAGTTGATATCATTGTACCACTTCGCGTTTTCATAATTATGAAAAAGCTTCGTTTTAATTTCCGGCCAAAATTGAGTCAGGTTTTATTCTTCTCACCAGAGCGAGGCAATGAAAACCATTTAAATATAAACATATAGTACCCGGCAATAAATAATGCACATCGATGCTTAGAACGAAACAGTCGGTTAGCTTCGACTTCGTAGAGCGTTGTCTCGGTCGCTTAAAATAATAACAATGAGAAACGTCACATATCAACTGAGTGACAAAGACAGCGCTCTACGAAACCGAAACTGACCGACTGTTTCATTCTAAGCATCGATGTGCATTATTTATAGCCGGGTACTATACGTTAAGTCCGAATTGAACGCATACAAGCCATCGCGTTTACATTCAGATTATATCTCATGATGACAAATATTTAAAAATCCAGGTGTCTCTAATAAAAAATAAATAAAAAACATACGTTTAAAGAAATAAATATAATTCAATCAATCAATAATCTTCTTCACCAATATACGCATCGATCCACGATCTATAAGGTACTATATTAGTAAATATCACATAATGGCTGCCACCATCTGCCAGAGCAATGGTGGGATCTGTCTTGGAAAGGGTCTGAGATACTATGCCTCTTATGTAAAAGGCACCTGTTATTTCATTTTCGCTACTTTCTTCGTCTGGTAGGAAGACTTGGAAGGCGCCGCCGCTGTCCCCGTTATATATGGTAGTACCTGAAAAGAATATATTTTTTTAAATAGCATTTTCATGCTGTTCAGGGTAGTCTAGTGTTCGGACACTCTGTTCCTCCATCTTCAGGGCGAAAATCGGACATAGTGTGGTAAGTAAAAAAAAAAAATCAAAATATTAAATTTATTCAAATAGACATTTGCAAGCGCTTTTGAATCGTTGAATGAACACAAATCTAACACCGACTCGAAAGGCGGTTCTGCTAAGAAGAGCCGGCAAGTAACTCGACCGTTAAAAGAACTTAATGTCATAGTTACCAGAGCCTAGAAATTGAAAATAATATATATTCGTTTCCCCGACTGGGAATCAAACACACAACTATTGCGTTTACTGTCAAACGCTGTTCCACTGTGCCAGGAGAGGGCTCAATTTGTAAATTATTTTTTTACATATTTAGGAAATTGGAAACATGTTTAGAAAAAATAGAAAAGATTGAATTTCTTCGAAACTATCGAAGTGGTGCGACACGACATAAATGAGCGTCGACGCTAAAACATAAATAAGTTTGTAATAAGCGTATATGCCTCGTTATCGTCAATACCAGATCTAATAGCTTAGTGGTCAAAGCGCTTGAGCGGTTTCCGTGAGGTGCTGGTTCAGATCCCGCGAAAATATGAAAATAAAACAATTGAAACCTATTCTGCTCCAGTGATTTAGGATCGAATCCACATCCATCGCGTTTATGGTTAAATGACTACGAATAAAAGTAATTAATATATATCGTGCATATTTGAAATTACGTACAAAAAATCTGAAATTATTTTGTATAGCGTCTATCGTATAGGTTAAGTGCAACGCCAATTAAACTAATATATTTATTTACGTCCTGCAGTATTTTTTAGGTATTTTATTAAGAATATATAAATATGGAAGCTATGCATAGGTACCATGCTGCAGCATGCAGTAAAATGAAAGCTTCACGTTTTTTTCTTCATAGCATGTGTTGAAACGCCTGTCAGTTTTGCAAGAGCAATTAGTCGTCGCATCAAAATAGTTGTAAATTTTTATTATCTATGCACTTGTTTTTTAATTTTGTCTGCCATTCCATTAAAACTAAAGGGCTTCATCCTAACTAGCAGCAAGTTATTTTTGTTAATCTCCCTTTTCATCCCTTCAGCATGGTCGTCAGAGAGAGTCTAGTGTCAGAATACTCCGTTCTCTACTTTCTGGCTGAAATTTAGACATTGTGTGCAGTATTTAGTTTAATTTCAAAAGAAATATGCGAATTTTTAAGCGAATGTGTGGTTAATTTATGTATCCATTCTTGGGGTCTTTTTTTAGTTTTACGCTTTATCCCGCTTATAGCGGGGTAGGCAGAGGAAACCTAGTGTTAAAACACTCCATTCGTTACTTTCCGCATTTTGGGGATTATTTTGGGGGCATTGCGATTTAAATGACGGCACTTATCGCCGCGCTTTACCTTGACACCAGAGCGAAGAAAATGGAAATATTAAATATTTCCATTCCTCGAGTGGGAATTGTAATTCTTGGGTTTTGAAATCCTATAACGGCTATTACAACTTTTCTGTTTCTTTTTTCTGTTTATTTATCCATGTAAAAATTATAATATTATTTTATTATGGAAGTCAGCGCCGCGCTTTGCCTCGACACCAGAGCAAAGAAAGTGAATTATTAACTATTTCAATTCCTCGAGTTAACAACGATAAATTACTTGTTGTTTAGTTTTTTTGTCATTCATTTAAATAAATGAATATATAAAAAATAAATGTTTAAAGAAAAAATATAGTTACCATTAAGATATCCAGCACAAAACTTAGATCCGTCTACTAAGAAGGAGCCGTAGAAAGCCACGTCACTGGCCATGCATGTGACGAACGGCACCATAGGCAAGTCGGTGCGACGTAAATTGTGTGATTTGGTATGTTTCTTAGAACCCCAGCCTACCACCTGAAAACATAAGTTCAAAATTAAACAATCCATAATTGTAAAGTCGGTCTGTCTGTTACGTTTTTACGGCTAAACTGCCGGCCTGATTTGGATGGGAATAAGAATAAAAGAAAGGGTTAAAGATAAGCTAAGATTCATTTATATCCCGTTTTTGACAGATGGGGAACTAGTGACGGGGAACAGAAAATATGTGGTTGTCCAAAAATAGTTGTTTTAAAATACTTTTAATTGTGACGAGATTTACTCTTTTTGACCTATGTTTCTTTGGAAAAGTTGTTCGATCCCATGGCCTGTACCATCTAAATCTGGTCCAAGAATAATCCTGTATGTAAAAATTAAGGGTCAAAAATAAAATAGATTTTATTTTATTGATTTATCTTTAAAATAGTTTTTATCAAGGAAGAGGAGCACAGTCAAGATCATCATTTTTGAACTTTAATTATTATTTCATATTCTATAAAATCATTAACCAACATCCGATGTGACATTGTACAAACGTCTATTACTTTCAGTGATGTTATTTAAATTTTAATTTGAAGCAATAAAAGTTCTAAAAATTTTCGGATAACACATGAATCTTTAGGGACTTTTGTGTTACATGTATGTTTATTAATATTATTACAATTTTTAAAATCATTAAATTAATAAAATAATATGTACGTTATTGCAAAGTTATGTCGATCAGAAAAATTTAAATCTGTCAAAAAGATCAAGCTATCTTGTACAAGGTATAGTGGTTAAAATAAGAAAATCTATGTGAAAAATCACGCGGGCGGAGTTGTAAGCAGGTCGCTAGTATACTATAACACGAGTTATATATTATAACACGAGACTATAAATTTCATTTCTTCACTTTGGTACCAAAGACAAGGTGCGGCGTTGACCTCCACTCCACACTTCTACTCCACTCAGCTTCAGGCGGAATGTGAAGGGCGGAGAGTCTTGACATTAGGGTGTCGTGAAGCTGAAAAAAAGTCTGTATAAGGCAAAAAAATATACTTACTGTTCCAAAAATTGATTCCGTCGAGAATTTTTTCTTCGCTTTGTAGTACCATAAACAAGCTGGTTGAATGTATGGCCCATATTTTAATTCTTCGCTTAACTTTAATAGAGCGATATCATTGTCTAAATATTGATGCCTAAAGTGTTGATGAACTATAACCCTGTGTACCTTATAACAAATTGAATAAAAAATAAATTGAGGCCAATCGTGGCGCAGTGGCACAAGCGTGTGACTGTAACGGTTGTGGGTTCAATTCTCATCCAAGGAGTTGAAATATTTAATATTTTCATTTTCTTCGCTTCAGTGTCGAATAAAGCGCAGCGTTAAGTTCCACCACTTAACACACAATGCCTCCGAATTCGACGGAATGTGGGGAACAGAGTGTCATAACACTAGGTTCCCTCTGCCTACCCTGCTGTATGCGGGTACAGCGTGAAGCTATAAAAAATAAATAAAAGAAGCCATTAAGGCAGTGATTATAAATGCGATTAATTGTGGGTTCGATACCCGAGAGTGAAATGAAGAACGAAGTGTCATGACACTAGGTTCCCTCTGACTACCCTCTTATGCCGGCAAAAGCGTGAACATGTATTTTTTTAATATTCTTGACGCATTCTTGGCTTTTGAGTGCGGATTAAATCCTGAACTCTATTTTGCGCCTAATTTTATATAAAAGTCAGGATTGAGGTATCCTTTATCATCGAATCACATTAACAAATATCGTTTTATAAATATATTGACTTTCTTCATAAGAGGAAGTTGTGGCGCAATGGGACAGCATCTGATTGTAAAAGTAATGGTTATGGGTTCGATTTCCACACGAAGGAATATTTGTAACGAATATTTAAATTATTTTCATTTCTTTCCTTTAGCACCCAAAATAATGAGTGGCGTTGAGTGCCACCACTCATATTTCTATTTCACGCAAAAAATGGAGGACGATCTTGACACTGGGTTCTTTTTAACTAACCTAACTTTTTATATGTTTCTATAAAAAGATTTGACCCTAGTGTCATCTTGCCCTTGTCAGATACCGTTCCTCTGCACCACAACGGAATTATCCTTTAAGTACTAAAATAATAATATGCCTACTCTTGTATATATAACCTATATCAGTCATTGCTTGTGGGTGCAAAGTGTGACTGGTTGTGGGTTCGAGTCCCTCTCGAAGATTTGAAGTATAATATTAAATACTTTATTTCGTTCCCTCTGGTGTCTAGGCAAAGCGCGGCGTTGAGTTCCGTCACTTAACACGCAATGCATCCAAAATTCGGTGGAAAATGAGGAACGGAATGTCTTAAAATTAGGTTTCCCCTGCCTACCTGATCCTGCTGTGTATGGGATATAGCATGACGCTAATGATGGACTTATATACCGTACCGTATACTACACATATAGATAGATACCTGTTTTTCAAATTTTTTCATATGTTGTTTTCTTAAGTCGATTTTCCCAAAAAGAACACTCAGTATTTCCGGCAAAAAAGGTACACCGACTTTAGTGACGCAATGGGCAGCTGAAAATACAGAAATTATTAAATAAGACTAGTCTAGTAAAAGGCAATTAGCACATAATATCTGAATTCATGCAGAAAGTGGAGAACGGAGTGTCTTAACACTAGGGATTCTCTGTCTACCCTGTTCAGCAGAAAAAAATTGGAGCTTTAAAAAAATGAAGCCTTTTCCTGACAAATAAAGAGAAACCCTGTCTTAGGTTTACACTCCTCCAGGAGCCTAAGATGTTAGTCACTTTTTATATATATATATATATATATATATATATATATATATATATATATATATATATATATACGGCAATTAGCATATAATATCTGAATTCATGCAGAAAGTGGAGAACGGAGTGTCTTAACACTAGGACTTCTCTGTCCACCCTGTTAAGCAGGAAAAGCTTGAAAAAATCTTTAAAAAAATGAAGACTTTTCCTGACAAATAAAGAGAAACCCTGTCTTAGGTTTACACCCCTCCAGGAGCCTAAGATGTTAGTCACTTTTTATATATATATATATATATATATATATATATATATATATATATATATATATATATATATATATATATATATATATATATATATATATATATATATATATATATATATATATATATATATATATATATATATATATATATATATATATATTATATATATATAAGTTTTATTATATAAACAATTGTATAAGTTTTATTATACGCCAGTCGTAGCGCAGAAGCATAAAATGTGACTGTAAAGCGACTGGTTGTGGGTTTGATTCCAATTTGAGGTATGGTTATATTTAACTTCACGCTTTTTAACGTATAACGGGATAGTTAGAGGGAATCTACTATAGACACACACTGTTCTTCACTTTTTGCTTAAATTGGAAACATTACGTGCTAAATGACGGAACTAGATGTTATATATTACAGTTATTTTTTCCTATTTCTTAACTCTGGCAAGATAAAGAGACGTTTTTTTTTCCTTTAATGTAATTTTTTATACGGGCGACAGTAAGATTTAGTTAATTAGTTTATTTATTAGTTGGTTATTTATAAGACAAAATAATTCAGCTGCTAATATGATGAGATATGCACTAAATGAAATAAATATATCCTTTCAATGAATTTACATTACATATTACTACATTTACAAATTATGTGAAAGAGTTGACGGTTTCATTGTTAGTAGAGAGAAAAAAGTCTCGACACTTGCTCCTGTCTGATAACCCCGCTATGCCGGAAAAAGCATGAGGCTGCTTTTCTGTTTTTCTTCGTTCTTGCAAATCAAAATGCGGCGTTAAGTTACGCCATTCACCAAGCAATGTCTTAATTTAAGAGGGAACTTTTATAATAAAACCTCTATAGTTAAACTATCTAAAATTGTATACGTTTGGGCTTTAACTTCTCAATTTGTTTTGTTAATCTTAAAGTAACTTTAGGTTAGTGTATGAGTAGTCACTGAAAGCTTATTTAGGGTATGATCCTAAATAATTAGTGAAGATAAATACTTATCCGATCCTTATTTACTTGGAAAGACGAAAAAAAATAATATATAGATTTTTTTTTTAATTGTTTCTTTAATTTAAGTTAAGGGTATGAAAAACGTTTTTTTAGAAAACGTATAAAAATTTGAACGCAGTAGGATTCGAACCTACGTCTTTTGCACATAGTTCAGGCGCTCTAAGCCATCTGGTAAAGGTATTGCTTAGCTTTATATACCTTTTGTAGAAAATATTTCTTAACAACGTTTATTTTTTTAAAACCATGAAATGATCGAAGGATGTCAATTCGACATACTCCTATATATATGTTTTTTTTATTAGACCATGTAAAACTTTTTACTGAGTATACCAATTTTGATAATATATTTTTAATGAATAGGGTATTTCTAAGGATTTCGAATAAAAAATGTAACCCTAAGGGTAAGAAAATGATTGTGTATTCACTTATTATAAAGGCAGAAGATTTTTGACGTAGACGTAGATTTTGAAGTTGTAGAACACATGGCTTAGGAGACAAAACGTTAGGACCCTTTCCAAGAGGCACGGGTTCGAATCTCGCTGCATTAAATTTTGTACAGGTTTTCAAAAAAAATGTTATTTTTATTGTGTGATTAACTTTTTAATATATTAAAACGTTATTATTCATATAAAAGTTTACCTACCTGTTAATACAAAAGTTTTGGACACAACAGTACCACCGCATATATATGTTTTAAGCGAATCATCACTTTTATATATAGCAGAATGCCAAGGAAAATCTCCTCTTCTGGGTTTTGATAGTTTACTAATTGCAGTATTGCTATGTTTGACTTTGGCCCTTCCACAGTTGTCTTGTGGGCCGCTGTCCCAACTATCTATTAAGAAATGGTCGAAAAAATCCTGTGGAGAGAAAAAAACGTCCTAAGTATTATGCAGGGAGCGGAGAGACTTAATACTAACTATTCTTGGATATATGAGCACTAGGCATCTAAAGATACATATGTTTTATTGTACTAATATTAGTAATATGAAAGTTTATAACTGTGTTTGTTACTGTTTCACTCAAAAACGAGTTAAGTAATTAAGCTTAATATTTACAGTAATATTAGTGCTCATTAGAATTATCCCTATATATAAAAAATAATATAATTTGGTCATAATATAACAATATTTTTTTTGTATTGATATGTACTTGAATTATAGTTGATTTTACCTTTTTTATTTACAAAGTTTTTGATTATAGACGAAAGACTTGACTGCACAACCATCGCGTTAACAATGAAACGCAGTCCCCTGCATGATTATGACCCAAAATATTTATCCATACTAATATTATACATGCGTAAGTTTGTCTGTCTGTTTTTCCGCTTTCACAGTCAACCTACTAGCCATAACAATGATTCGGATGGAATTCGGAATGGAAATAGTTTAATATCCAGGTTCAAACATAGGCTACTTTTTTTAATAATCAACCGCTAAAGGGTCGAAATAGAAGAAAAATATTTGCATGAAAAGTTCTGTAGTTATGCAGGCGAAACCACGAGCGGTTTTTTAGATGTATGCATATATGTATGTATGTATATATGTATGTACATATATATTTATAAGTAACTGTGCTCGCAGCATTGTCCGCGTAGAATTTTTCAAAAAAAAATAAAACTTAGACTAAATCACTCTCTATTACATCAGTTATGTCCTAGTGAAAATCCCGCCAATCTGTCCAGCCATTCTACAGATTAGCCGACACAAAAATGTAAAAAAATGTTAATATTGTATATTTTTTTCTTTTTTTTAGCTTCACGCTGTAACCGGACACAGCAGGGTAGGCAGAGGGAACCCAGTGTTAAGACACTCTGTTCCCCACTTTCCGCCGAATTCGGAGGCATTACGTGTTAAGTGGCGGAACTTAACGCCGCGCTTTACCTCTTCACCAGGGCGAAGAAAATGGAAATATTAAATATTTCCACTCCTCGAGTGGGAATTGAACCCACAACCAGTCGTTTACAGTCACGCTTGGGCCACTGGGCCACGACTGGCCACACTAAATGCATATTATTTAGTAAATAGTGGTTATTTTAATATTAGGAATGGACACTCCAATTATATTTATTAGTATAGATATATGTACTTACACTGTAAGCATCTTCACAAATTTCTTCGTTGTTTATTAATATACTTTCGATATAAGATATCGATCCTGGCACCACACCTTTGATTATGAAACTAAATTTTGGGAACTCTTGATATACTTGGAACACTAGAATCTCCCCGGTCATTGAAGTTTGCTCGAATCTACCTAAATCCTTAAATTTGTATGAAAAAACATTAATTAAAAATGTATAAAACTTGTTATTGTTATTATTTTTAATTGTTATGTAATATTTTTTGTAACATTCTTTTTTAAAACAGTTTTTAAGTTTTAAGAAAACAGAGGAAACTGCGTTAAACTACGCTACCTCTCACTCTATAAAGGTATTAAACTTAAACATTTTTTTTAGCTTCACGCTTTATCCCGCATAGATAAGTAGACAGATGGAACTTAGTGTTAAGGCACTCTATTATCCATTTTTCTCTGATTTCTGGAGGCATTGCGTAATAAGTGGCGGAGCTTAACACCGCGCTTTGCCTCGACACCAAAGCGAAGTAAATATTAAATATTCCTCTTGTGGGATTCGAACACACAACCAGTCACACTTTATACCCACAAGCCACGACTGGCCTCAGAAACACTCTTTCTCAGATAAACACATTTTAGTTATCACAAATAATTATTTGTAACCACAAAAAGACGCATTATATGAAACTACCCTCCTTAACATTCCTTTTATAATAAATGTTAAGTAAGTTGTGGGTAACATGATTAATTATTATTACATATAGGTCATAGGTATCCGAATTCGGCGGAAAGTGTGGAACGGAGTGTCTTAACACTAGGTTTCCTCTGCCTACCCTGCTGTGTGCGGGATACAGCGTGAAGCTAAAAAAAATATAGGTCATAAAAAAAGAAAAATCACTTGTTATAAGATTCGAAGAAGAATTTGAGAAAATTGACTTAATATGTACATAAAATGCAAAATAAACAAAAAAAAATAGTAAAAGTAACAAGTTTTAAAGTTATATTAGAATATAAAAAAATATGATATTGTAATCGGGTATAGGAGCGATGGCAGGACACCGTGAAGGAGGATATGAGAGCCAATGGACTTACCACCGGGGATGCCAAAGACCGTGCAAAGTGGAGGAGGTTGAGTAGGAAGGCAGACCCTGGCTAAAGCCGGGATAGTGCCAGGAGGAAGAAGAAGAGTACGTGCACTTTTCCTTAAGCGAAAAGTGAGTAAAAATAGAGACCAGTAGTGGCTTGTGGGCACAAAGTGAAACTGTTGAGGAATTGAAATATTTAATATTTCATTTTCTCCTCTGTAGTGTTGAAGCAAAGCACGGCGTTGAGTTCCGCCACCTTAACACGTACGTGTTAAGGTGGCGGAACCCTCCAGAAGCGGAACGTGGATATAGTGTCTTAACACTAGGTTCCCTCTGCCCACCCTGCTGTGTGCGGGATACAACGTGAAGCTAAAAAATAATAAAATTGACAAAAGAATTTAATAATTATGTTAATATCTCCGTAAAATTAAAAATTGAATAAAAATACTAAAAGTAACAAGTTTGAAAATTATATTAGAATAGAAAATGATATTATAGATATACGAGTACGTGTACAAATTTTTAGGCAAAAAGTGAGTGAAAATAGCGTTTCAATATTTTCGTATATATATCGATAGGTAGATAGATTCTAGGCAAAGCCTTAATATTATATTATTTTTTTTATTTTGTTTTTTTTTTATTTTTTTTTTTCTCTTTGTTTTTTAAACGCCATAGACTCGAGGTCCCTGTACTTTCCAGCTTTCTTTTCTTTTTACTGTTTGTGATGTTTTTTTTAAATTTATTTTGGCGAGTGAGTACACTCGGTCACACGTTTCTTAATTTATTTGTTTTCAAATTATACTAATTGAGACCAATGGCTTATGGGCACAAACTGTGACTAAACGCGACTAGTTGTGGCTTCAATTTCCACTTAAGAAATTGAAATGTTTAATAATTCGTTTTCTCCTCTCTGGTAAAGAAAGCACGGCGTCGAGTTCCGCCACTTAATACGCAATGCCTCCGAATTTGGCGGAAAGTGGGGAACGGAGTGTCTTATCACTAGGTTTCCTCTGCCTACCCTGCTATGTGCGGGAAGCTATAAATATACATATACTAACCGTTTGAAAACTATATGTAATAATCACTTCGTCGTCGAATTCCAGCCTCACCGTACTATTTGCGGGTATCGCTGTTTTCAAATACACATAATATCGATTTTTCTGATTCGCTGGAAGACTTGCATCGTACCACATAACAACATTTTTGTTCTTGGGACAAGGATGGGCTTCCAAAAGTGGTCCATTTCGAAAATCTTGACAAAAACTCAATGTGAATAATAAAGAAATTATTATAATTTTCATTTTTTTAAGTCAAGTAACTGAGTTTTAAGTTAAGTTAGTAAGTAGGGGTTAAAATAACCGTACAGTTAAACATTATACGTAATAGTTATATGCGGAATGTTTATGTTGGTTAAGTTTAGAAATAGCGGCTAATTTATCTATATGTCGTAAAGGTAGGTGTCCACTGAAATTTGTTTTATTGCTGTAACTTTAGGGGTCAGGTTTATTTTAGTTTTTTTTAATATTTTTAGTGGAAAACGGAGTGTTTTGACCCTAGGTTCAATCTGACGGCCCTGATATGCAAGAAAATCCGTAAAGTCTTTTAACAGTCTTCTTAACGGTCGTCGTAGCGCAAGTAAATGTAATGGGTTGTGTTTTGAATGACCACTCAGGGGAATAATTACATTTAAATTGTCTTCATCTAGGTAGATCTTATCTTAATCTAAGTAGGAAAACGTCAGAAGCTGAATAAAATTTTGTAGTAATTAAAATGTGCATAGCTTCTGTAGCGACATTTTTAATTAGCAGTAAAAATAATGTAATAAGAGTTTCGATCTACCCGGGTGCAGAACACATAGCTTAGCAGTCAGAGTGCTTGGACAACTTTTAAAAGGTTCGTGTTCGAGTCCAATTTATACAATTTTTTTATTTGCTTTTAAATATTTTATATCCTACGTATAACATTTTAAACAAGTAATGGCCTTTTTTGGCTATTGCTATTGTAAGCTATATCCAGTGGACAGTGGGCTTATTACAGCTTTGTACAGTAAACAAGGATAAGCTTATTACGGTAAAACCGTATTATTAAATCCTACTATTGAAGTTACGAATTAATTTGTCAAATGGTTTGTTTGTATGATATACTAATTTAAGCTTGCGGTTATTCTTACGTAATTCAATATGATAAATTATATATTTTTGTAGAGATTAATGTCAAATAACATTAGTCTTCTCATCTCGGTCATGTTACAATTTTGTTTATTTTAAATGATTGAAATATTTAACAATTGTTTAAAAACAATAAGAGTACACAGCGTAAACTAAAGTACGGGATCGTAAGGGATACAGCGTAAACTAAAGTTTACGCTGTATCCCGCTCATAGGAGGGTCGACAAAGGGAAGCAAGTGTTAAGACACTCCGTTCCCCCACTTCGCTCGAATTCTGGAAACATTGCCTTAAGTGGCGGAACTTAACGCTGTTTTACCTCAACACCAGAGTGACGAAAATGGAAATCTCTAAATATCTCCTCGAGTGGGAATCGAACCCACAGTCAGCCGTCTCACAATCACATTTTATACCTCTGGACCCAAGAATTTAATAATACATACAATTTAATAACACAAAATATAAGGTATGTTGTGTATTACATAATAAAATTAATATAGACTTCATAGATTTAAATCATAATTAATTAAGGATAATCTTTTAAACATTTTTAAAGTGTTATTCCACACTAAGATCAGCGGTGAGAGCGCCTGGACGATATTCGCGGATTCCAATCCCGCTGCGTTCAAATTTTTATACGTTTTCTAAATGTCTTTTTTAATTTTAGCAAGTATAATTAATGATTGACAGTAATCTATATAGACCATTGTAATACATTGAAACAGCATGTGACTGTGAAGTTATGGGTTCAATTCACACTAGTAGATATGCTTAAATTAAATTATTTGTATTTTATTACTCTGCTGAGTCATGAATTTCGCCTCTCAGTACATGTCTCAAATTCAAGGGGAAATAAAAAATGGAGTGTCTTTACACTACACTTTACCTAATTATGCGAGAAAATACAAAAGAAAAGAAAAAAGTTGATATTTTCAAACAAAAAATTTCCTTTTCACCATACTATATTAGGCTCACACTGAACCAAAGTTCCATACATTTTTGTCACATCAAAGAATCGATAAAGTATGTAAAATAGGTTGAAAGCTGCCGCAACATCTGTTCCCCATTAAGTTGTTAAAGGTGACTTCCATTTTACCGATTACGTGAAAGAAGGGTTACAATCTCTTTTCTTTCTTTTAGAGATATGTCTAAGAGATAGACTTACTTGTTTTACGCTGTATCCCGCGCACAGTAGGGTAGGCAGAGATAACCTAGTGTTATGACACTCCGTTCCCCATTTTCCGCCGAATTTGGAGGCATTGCGTGTTAAGTCTGAGGCTAGCAACGCATCCATAACTCTAATGTAGTGAATTACTATGGGTGAAGGTAAGGTTTGCCTCCCTTATTCCAAAAAAAAACTCTCTCTGAAGTTACTGAAATTAATAGAGAACATCTATCGAATAAGACAAAGCTCGGCGTTGAACTCAACCACTAGGTTCTCTCTGCCTACTGCTTCACGCTGTATCCCGCACAGAGCAGGGTAGGCAGAGATAGCCTAGTTTTATGACACTCCGTTTCCCATTTTCCGCCGAACTCTTAGGCATTGCGTGTTAAGTGGCGGAACTTAACGCCGCGCTTTACCTCGACACCAGAGCGAAGAAAAATGGAAATATTAAATATTTCCACTCCTCGAGTGGGAATCGAACCCACAACCAGTCGTTTTCAGTCACACGCTTGTGCAACTGGACCACGACTGGCCACCTATATTTGTATTTTATGTAATTCAAATTCAAATTCAAAATATCTTTATTCAAATAAACTTTTGAAAGCACTTTTGAATCGTCAAATGTACATGGCGCTACCACCGACTCGGAAGGCAGTTCTGCTGAGAAGAGCCGGCCAGAAACTCAACAGTTACTCTTTTCAAATTACAATTTTATTATTTGATACAATGGTAGCTAACCGGCATTGGACTTATTCAGATTAATCCCACGCATTTTTATCCTTTAAATACTCTTCTACAGAGTAATAAGCTTTACTTATTAAAGTATTTTTTACAAAGATTTGAATTTCTCTAGTGGTAAATCTAAAACAAGCTGTGGAATTTTATTATATATGCGTATACTCCGACCCATAAAAGATTTATTTACCTTTTGGAGACGATAACGTGGCGTTACAAGTTTATTTTTATTTCTTGTTCCTATAGTATGTATGTCACTGTTTTTAGCAAAGCACAGAACATGTTGTCGGATAAATAAAATATTATAGTATATATACTGTGAGGCGACTGTAAGTATACCTATGTCTTTAAAAACATCTCGCAAAGAATCTCTGGCTCTTATATTATAAATGGATCTTACGGCTCTTTTTTAAATTTTCATTATTTTGTTCTGGTACCTAAGACGAAGCGTGGCGTTAAATTCCGCCACTCAACACGCAGTTTCTTGACCAGAGCGAAGAAAATGAAAATATAATTTCCACTCCTCGAGTGGGAATCGAACCCACAACCAGTCGTTTACAGTCACACGCTTGTGCCACTGGGTCACGACTTGCCTTCTCTGCAATGCGGGAAATAAGCGTGAAGCTATAAAATATATGAAGATACAGCAATCTACTGTTGAACACTACTTTTCTTTTGAACTTTGTGTTTGAAGTAAAAGTACAAAGGAACATTAATTATGTATAGTTTGTATGCAGGTACTCGACTACCGCTAACTACTAAAGTTAGGATGTAAGAGCTGAAAGTTTTTATTTAAGATGAGATCTGTGTTCAGCGTAGATATAGAAGGCTTTTTCACGCTTGCTTTTAAATAATGGGTAGTGGGTTCGATTTGTAAACTGTATTTTAAGCAGCTTTTTATATATAGCAGGATAGTCAGAGAGAACTTAGTGTTAAGACACTCCGTTCTCCATTTTCTAGCCAAAACTGAGATAATACGTGGTGAATAATGAGAGGAACTTAACCCCGAGTATTCTCTTAGGTAGCAAACTGGAGAAATGAAAGAAAAATCAATGAAAAATCAAACAGAATCATCACGTTTAATCAAAGCTGTACAATTGTCCACTATCATTTATATATCTAGTGGCGGAGTTCAACGCCGCGTTTCATCTTCCACAAATACCTAACTAAAAAAGTTTCTACAAAACTGATACCCTAAAGCCTTTTTAAACCAATATTAAAAGCGAACACTCAATAAATCAGCGAGAATGCCTGTCTTCGGTTTTTTAACGAGCCATAAAAGAAGTTTACGATTCTAGTTCCTTAAAAGATCGAGATATTTACTGCGTCGATAACTTGATACTTCACTATTCGATATAAAATAAAAGGCATTGGGAACAAAAGTGTGCTTTTCTTAAGCCTGTGCGGTCTTACATTTGAGTTGCGTTTTTGTTATTTACACTGTAGAAAACGTTTTCTGGCCAGTCGTGTCCCGGTGGCACAAGCGTGTGACTGTAAACGACTGGTTGTGGGTTCGATTCCCACTCGAGGAGTGGAAATATTTAATATTTCCATTTTCTTCGCTCTGGTGTTGAGGTAAAGCGCGGCGTTAAGTTCCGCCACTTAACACGCAATGCCTCGGAATTCGGCGGAAAGTGGGGATTGGAGTGGGGAAAGTGGGGGTTCCCTCAGCCTACCCTTGTATGTATGCGGGATACAGTGTGAAGCTAAAAAAAAAAGGAAACGTTTAATAAATTCGGCGGTGCATGGGGAACGGAGTGTCTTAACACTAGGTTTCCTTTGTCTGTCCTGCTGAGTGCGGGATACAGCGTGAAGCTATGTTAATTAAATGGAACGGTTTACAACAAGCGCGGGTTCGAGTCCTGGTTTGTTCAAATTCGAAGCAATCGTGCGGATAGCGTCTGACTGTAAACGTCACTGGTTGTGAGTTCGATTGCCAGTCGGGGGAATGATTTTAATTGAATTATTTTACATGTCACCGTTCAGGTATCTAAGTCAAAGCGAAACTTTGAATTTTGCTACTTTACATTCAATATCTTGACACTACGATCCCTAGGAAAAAGCGTAAAGCTGGCAAAAGCTTTTCTTATAAAGTATTCATATGTTAAAAATGTTAAAATTTAATTAATAAATAGCATTGTCTCTTGTCAAAAGGATTATTCGTACAATAATCTATGGGTAGGAGAAATTTGTAAAAATCTCTCTACAGAGATGCTAACAACAAAAATAAGTTGTAATAAGTGTATAAAAATTTCGACGCAGCGGATAGTAGAAAGCATGGCTTAGTGGTTAGAGCGCTTGGACGGTTTGTAAAAGTCGCGGGTTCGAATCCCGCTGCTTCAAAACTTTTATACGTTTCTAAATAACTTTTTTTATTTTCCTAAGTGTGGAATAACATTTTAAAAATGTTAAAAAGTATTCATGCCTTTAGAGATACTCGTATACAAAAAATATAATTAATTAATTTACAATTTTTCTGATTATTCTCAAGATAAAAGTAAAAAGTACGCGTAAATAAATTAAGCCGGCGTCGTTCTAAAATTATTGCAGTAATCCAAAAAACCTCGGCGGTACTGAGCGGAGAGCTGTAATAAATAAAATGTCACGCTTATAGCTTCATCTCGGAAAATCTGTTACATGAAAAACACGGGACGTTTACTGTAGGCGTTTGTGCTGCGGCAGAAAAAACGCTTAGGTATTTTTTTAACATTTGATTTTTGTATTATATAACGAGGGTCCCTAAGTAGTGTATCGTAACTACGTAACGACTGTAGGACTTAAGTGGCACATTATAATAATGACGGTAATACATTGAATTACTCTAAGAAATTGATAAAGTGAGAAAATAATATTTAAGATGAAGACTGATTATGGGTTCGATTCCCACTCGAGGAGTGGATATATTTAATATTTCCATTTTCCTCGCTCTGGTATCGAGGCAAAGTGCGGCGTTAAGTTCCGCCACTTAACATGCAATGTCTCCGAATTTGGCAGAAAGTGGGGAACGGAGTGTCTTAGCACTAGGTTCCCTCTGCCTACCCTGCTGTGCATCCCGCACAGCGTGAAACGAAAAAAAACAAAAAAAATATTCAAAATGTGAAAAAGTCGCGAAAATAAAAGATCTTAGCAAATAAACTTCTTACACAGCTTATTACAATGTAATAAAAACCAGTACATTCCAAAATTAGTCTACCGTAGCATTAATTTGAACTGCAATTAAAACTTTTACTAACCATTTTGTGCTTTTTAACGCCAAAAATGTTTTTGCCATCAAAATGTTTGAATACAGAGCGAGCTTTTGAAATTTCTAGTATATTTTAGTATAGTTTTTTGTTTCGTACAAATGCAGTATTTAAATACCTATGTATGTATAAGTATTAGTCATTATATTTGCGTTTTTTAAAGTAATTTTGGTTTGTATTATTTATTAGGGATAGGGAATTAGTATTGTTTTGTTTGTTTTAGCATCTACACGCTTTTTTCCGCGTAGCGGGGTAGTCAGGTTCTTCACCTAGTGTCAAGACACTCCGTCCTCCACTTTTTGTCAGAAATTGAGACATTGCGTGTTCAGAGGCGAAACTCAACGAGTGAGTGAGAAACCACTTTCAACCACTACTACAGTCAAACACTATTCCATTAGCTTGGAATGGCTTAAAAATATTAAATTTATACTTTTAAGGACTAAATTATATAGTACTAGCTGTGTCTGCACGACTGCATACGCACTGAATTAACGGAAGCAATTATAATTATCAAAGGAGCCTACTAACTTAATATATTGGAAATTCACGTATGTTTTATTCTGATGTGTAAAGTATAGTATTGTAAAGTTTCATTAAAATTCATTCAGTATTTTTTACGAGAATGAGTAACAAACATCCAAACAAATTTTTGCATTAATAATATTAATAGGATATAAATAACTCAGAAATATACGGTGATACATAAGGTAATCTTTTAAATTTGAATACACGATCAACCCAAGTATTTACTACAACCAAGCATATAACCTACGAAGTTGAAGTCATTAATCAAGTGGCGACGCTTGCTGACTTACCTAATATAAATTTTAATTGGATGCGAAATCTCCAGTGATAAGAAAATATATCAAAAATTGGTTAAGAACGAGTCGAGGTGTACAAAGAAATTCCGTCTACCCTCAAAAAATATTTTAATTAGTGACAAAATTCTCTGTTTTTCTTTATTTTTGCGAAATTATTTGAAAATATGGACACACTTGTTCAATGTTTAAAAAATTGGACCCCTTCTTATGAAAACTTTGAGATCGTTTAATATGAACATACTTAAAATTTATATTAAGAAAAAATTAAGTCTTAGTCAGAGCTTCTCAAGCCCAATTTCAACCTAAAGATAATGTAAGTTCGTAGACTGGAAATAACAATACAATAAGTTGAACGAAAATAATTCAGAACAATAGACATTTAAAATCATATCCATACTTATATTATAAATGCGAATGTCTGTCTGTTTGTTTTTCACGCTTTTAAGGCTAATTTACCGGTTCGATTTGGATGAAATTTAGATTGAAAGGTGAAAGTAGTTAAAAAATACTGGGTCAAACAAAGGTCATATTTTTTCAAAAATCAATTCTATTGGGTTGAAATAGAGGATGAAAGTTTGTATGGAAAATCTACACCACTTGACTGATTTTAATGAATTTTGGCATAAATATAGTTGATAAAATTCAAGGTTAAACATAGGCTACTTTATTTTTCGAAAATCCACTCCAGAGGGTTTTAAACAATGTTAAGGAGATCAGGATCTGATGATGGAATCCTGAAGAAATCGAGGGCAACCCTCAAATTTGAAAGGCACTGATGCGGTTTTTTCGTATAATAACGCAATTGAGAGATCTGTATCTGACTATCATCTCATTTTTTTAACCGACTGCAAAAAAGGAGGAGGTTCTTAATACGTATGTTCCTCAGATTACTCGAAGATGGGAAAACCGGATCGAAACTCAATGAAGATGTTTCTTGGTTCACGCGGAAGAAGTCGCGGGTAACATCTAGTTTAATAATAATTCAGACAATAATAGAAAAACCACAAACCGCACTTTACAAATACAATTATAAAATAGTTTAGTATGATTTATTATTCATTAAATTAAGAGTGTATAATGCTGTAGGCCATCGTAGCTCAGTGGGGACGCATATGACTTTACGCACAACTGGTTGTGGGTTGGATCCCCACTTTAGGAAATGATTAAACTGAAATAATTTTCATTTTGTGGCCAGTCGTGGCCCAGTGGCACAAGCGTGTGACTGTAAACGACTGGTTGTGGGTTCGATTCCCACTCGAGGAGTGGAAATTATATTTCCATTTTCTTCGCTCTGGTGTCAAGGTAAAGCGCGGCGTTAAGTTCCGCCACTTAACACGCAAGCCTCCGAATTTGGCGGAAAGTGGGGAACGGAGTGTCTTAACACTAGGTTCCCTCTGCCTACCCTGTTGTGTGCGGGATACAGCGTGAAGGTAAAAAAAACAAAAAACTTAATTTATCCACTCATAGAATGCGTGGTTAGTTTCACATACTTACGTACGTACTTTTCAAATTTTGGCGTTTCAAATTTTGGCGGAAAACTGAGACCGACACGCGACACAAGTTTTCCTTTGCTTACTTTGCCTTGTGTTAATAATACTTAGAACTTAATGCTTTGCGTTATTTAACCAGACTGACAAATTGAATATAATTTAAATATCATCACTGTATCAAGTAGGGATCGAACCCAGAATCATCGCGTTTCAAATTAGACGTTATATTTGAGCCACCGTAGTCTAAATTTCCTAACCATTCCTAAATTATATATACTTATTTAATAGAAAAAGAAGATTGATGGTTCTGTATAGTTTTTATAGTAAGGTTTTGACGAGATACGTTACTCCGGAAAATAGTTTTTGCCATATACATACATTTATATAAGGAACCCTAAAAATGATAAGATACCAGTTATCTATGATCCATGTAAATCTGCGATATCAACTGCTCCCTGCGGAACTACTTCGAACATTTTAAGTGATACGCTTAAGCGAATTTGAAAAGCTTAGTTATTGCCTAATAAATGATTTTTTTTTCAGCTTCACGCTTTACCCCGCACGCAGCAGGGTAGGCAGAGGGAACCTAGTGTTAAAAAAACTCTGTGCCCCACTTTCCGCCGAATTCGGAGGCTAGTGTGTTAAGTGGCGGAACTTAACGCCGCGCTTTGCCTCGACACCAGAGCGAAAAAAATGGAAATATAATTTCTACTCCTCGAGTGGGAATCGAACCCACAACCAGTCGTTTACAGTCACACGCTTGTGCCACTGGGCCACGACTGGCCACACACTGGCCCACAATAAATGTTTTGATTTAATAATTTTCATACAATTTGTACTAGATAAAAATACGTTAATTACTTGTGTAAGTTATTTAAAAAAAAAAAAAACCTTACTTTTATCGCGAAAAGAAAACTAGCCAGAAGTATGCGTAAAATATTAAATGAATACAAAAGAGACAAAAGACGGTGTTGGATTACGTACTCAGTTAATCGAAATGTATTTTATCTTCACGCTGTATCCCTCACACGGCAAGGTAGGCAGAGGGAACCTAGTGTTAAGACACATCGTTCCCCGCTTTCCGCCGAAATCTGGAGGCATTGCGTGTTAAGTGGCGGAACTTAACGCCGCGCTTTGCCTCGGCCCCAGGCGAGGAAATTGGAAACATTAAATATTTCCACTCCTCGAGTGGGAACTGAATTCGCAACCAGTCGTTTTACAGTCGCACTTTCAGATACATTATTAATTTTATTATTATTATTTATTTACCTTCACGCTGTATCCCGCACACGGCAGGGTAGACAGAGGGAACCTAATGTTAAGACACTCCGTTCCCCACTTTCCGCCGAATTCTGGAGGCATTGTGTGTTAAGTGGAGGAACTTAACGCCGCGCTTTGCCTCGGCCCAAGGCGAGGAAATTGCAAACAATAAATATTTCCACTCCTCGAGTGGGAATCGAATTCACAACCAGTCGCTTTACAGTCGCACTTTGTGCCTCTGCGCCACCACTGGCTCTATTATTAATGTCTAATGTACTATTTCTGTCTTTCTGTTTATCATATTAATAATCGTGTACCAAATCTAATTATTTGGTTTCTTATGTTGTGTGTATGTATTGAGTATGTTGACAACTTTAAATGGTCCTCTCCTATTTTTTCAGCTTTACACTTTTCCCTACATAGAAGCATTAACTATGCTTCTATTTTTGAAAGAATTTCGTGTTAAGACACTCTGTTCTACGTACTTTAAAAGGAATAAAGTATGTTTTAATTGCTTTATCTCACATGTTTCGGGTTTTGCTTGATAGGCGAAGGGGAACTTAGTGCGATATCACTATATTTAAAACCTCATGTCATAATTTGACAAAACAGGAGTAAAATAATGCTTTAATTTCATATATATTTCCAAAATGAATTTGAATCCATAACCTCCTTATGTCAGAACTTGTTGTATAAAATATGAACAAGTTATTATATAATATAAAAAATAGTAAAGAAAATGTTCCTACATTTTATTACCTTGTTCCACCGAAATGATTAATATCAGACCTTCTATTCCTACCAATTTACAGAAAACCAGCCTCTGTAATAAAATGCTTGGAGATACTTTAAAGGGTGGTTTTCTCTAACGCAATAGAAACAAATCAGAAAAATTGTAATTTTTTTTATTAAAAAGAGCACATTAGTAAGGGTAGATTAGTGAGTTTAGGTATGACTGTTGAAAAACTGCTTCCAAATATTGAAAATTATATATTTATAGTTAATTTCTTTAGTTTTATAATAATAAATTATAAATAATAAGTTCCGCCACTTAACACGCAGTGCTCCCAAAAAAATCGGTGTAAAATGGGTTACGGAGTGCCTTAACACCTAGGTTCTCTCTGCCTATCCTGCTGTGTGCGGGATACAGTAACAGCGTGAAGTTAAAAAAAAGAAAAAAAGTTTAGGCAATAACCAATTAATTATGTTCTGTCTAGTTATGGTTTTAAATTTTTAGTAAGCTTTCATATAGGTATTGATGTTTATAAAAATGAAATACGTAAAACCTGGTTAGGTACTGCTAACAAGCAAAAACAGTTTGTGTGATAGTGTGTCCTACATTGTGGTTATAAACTCTAGAAACACATTAAATTAGTAAAATAAATAATATAAACACTACCACACAATTAGTTTCGTACAAAGTAACTTAAACGATAAAAAGTAAGGTTTTATGGATCAACAGTGACCTTAGTTAATTCAATATGTTACATAAATAATTTATATACATTTTTTCTTTTCTTTTTAGCTTCACGCTGTATCCCGCACACAGCAGGGTCGGCAGAGGGAACCTAGTGTTAAAACACTCCGTTCCCCATTTTCCGACGAATTCGGTGGCATTGCGTGTTAAGTGGCGGAACTTAGCGCCGCGCTTTGTCGTAGTCGTGTACAGTCACACGCTTGTGACACTGCGCCACGACTGGCTCCAATTGGTATATAATATATCAATTGTATATTGGGACCAATCGTGGCGTAGTGTGACTGTAAACGATTGGTTGTGGGGTTCGATACCCACTCGAGGAGTCGAAATTATTAATATTTCCATTTTCTTCGCTCTGGTGTCAAGGCAAAGCGCGGCGTTAAGTTCCGCCACTTAACACGTAATGCCTCCGAATTCGACGGAAAGTGGGGAACGGAGTGTCTTAACACTAAATTCCCTCTGCCTACTCTGTTTTTTGCGGGATACAGCGTGAAGCTAAATAAAAAAAATAGTAGATTGGTATCGAGAGTCGCAAAATCGTAGCAGAGAAACCTTAAACAAGCGATCGCTCTACACCGTTAAATTACTTCGCGTCCTATTTCAAGATTTGAATCATAATTTAAAACTTATAATTTAGATAAGCCGGTTAAACTGTTTCGACGTTTACAAGTTAGGAATGCTAACAAGTCTAGAAATGTCAAAAATATAAATAAGTACTTATAAATTGGTAAAATATTTAAGTAAACGTATAAAATTTTCGCACTTTTCTTGGGTAGCAGGGCGACAAAATTAAAATTTTAATATAATCAAACTATATCTTTACCTTCACGCTGTATTCCGCAACCGGTGAATCCGGTGGGGAACCTAGTGTTAAGACACTCCGATCCCCACTTTCCGTCGAATTTGGAGGCATGGCGTGTTAAGTGTCAGAACTTAGCGCCGCGCTTATCACGCTAACTATATCACGACGACCTCAATTCTTATATGTAACTAGCGACCCGCTCACGGCTTCGCCGCGTAAACTACGTAAATGTTTATATTGCAACCTTCAGGGGTAGATTTTTGAAAAATGAAGTAGCCTTTGTTTAACCTTGGCCTACCAACTATATTTATGCCAAAACAGATTACAATTTTTCATATAAACTTTCATTCTCTATTTCAACCCCTTAAAAGATGATTTTTGAAAAAATAAGTAGCCCTTGTTTGACCTTGGATATTTTACTACTCTCATTCTAAATTTTATTTAAATTGGACCGGTAGATTAGCCGTGAAAGCGTGACAGACAAACATTTGCATTTATAATATAAGTATGGATAGTTAAGGTTTTAATTTAAAAAAGTGAACAAATAAAGCTTATTCAAATGAATTCAAAACTCTTAAACAAATAGTATACCTGTCTACTAAACCACTAGGGTATTTTTAACTATTTTTTAGCTATAACTGGCAAAATGACGGACATTCACGTTGTCACACGTTATTCTCGCTCATTGTACGCTAATTTTCAATTTTGAGCGAAGTCTTTGTCAAAATTTACACGTGAAAATTTTCATACGGCGTGTTAGTGAGGAGATTGGTTTAGCGGAATTTGGTCTGCATGACGGTCAAAGAGAGCTAATATTTGTCGAACTTATACAGAAATTAAGCGAATATTGAACATTTTTTGCAAATTTTAGGAATATTTTGAAAAAAAATTAATTGAAAATTTTTGCAATTAGGTAGAAAATTGAAAATTTTTGCTTTAGATTTCAAGTAGATAAGTTTTTCTCAGCGAGATTTGAGTCGACAATTACTGTGAGTTTAAATATGACGCGATTCATATTATTTAAAATGTATTTATTTCAAAATACTCTTATTATATATTTCTATAGAAGCCGTCGTGGGGCAATAGGACAACGTACTTTATATAGGCAATGGTTCTGGGTTCGATTTCTACTCGCAGAAATGATTATATTTGAATTGTTGTTATTTCTCCACTCTGGTACTTATAACAAAATACTCGATCTCTGGCAGCAGGTGGAGAACAGAGTGTCTAGACACTAAGCTCTCTCTACCTTGCTATGTGGAAAACACAGTACGATGTTAAAAAAATATACTTACGCTTTCCACCATTATATGCCTTTATAATTCGGCGGTTCGTGGGGAATGAAGTGTCTTAACTCTAGGTCAGCCTATCCTGCTGAGTGCGGGATACATCGTGAAGTAGTTAACCTAGTAGTGGTAGTAGTAAAAGTAGTACTAAATGTAGTTCTAAAAGTAGTAGTAGTTGTAGTATAAATGTAGATAAAACTTCAAATAACCCTTTCATAAGAACAACAGAATTGACTTTAAGCATTATGCGTGACATTGGGTTGCAGTTATTGCATTTCACACCGTCCCTATGTATAGACTGGTCTAGGTTTTATAGTTACCTGAAACAAATTTAAAACACAAAATCTAATATAAATGAGGTCAGTCGTGGCGCAGGAGCACAAAGTGACTGTAAATGCTAGTGGTTTTAAGTTCAATTCCCACTCGAGGAGTGGAAATATGTAATATGTAATATTTCCACTTTCTTCGCTCTGGTATCGAAGCAAAGCGCTGCGGTCATTTCCGTTACTAAACACACAATGCCTCCAGAATTCGGTGGAAAATGGGGAGCGAAGTGTTTTAACACTAGGTTCCCTCTGCCTACTTCGCTGTGTGCGAGATATAGCGTGAAACTAAAAAAATCTAACATAAATATATGGTAATTTTTGTAGCATTGTAAATTATTAAAAAAATCAGCAGGTTATTAATTAGCATTAGCAATATTTATTAATCCAAAAACACATATTGACACCATAGTTTTTGATTCCTTTTAAGGGTTATAATTATGTATGTATAAATTATTCGTATTCGCTTGTCTTGATAGACAAAAGTGTTAACGTGTTGAAAATTGCCGCTGAAAGCGCAATGTCTCTGCAAACTTAGAAAACGGAGAACGGAGTGCCTTAACACTGGGTTAGAGATATTATGCCGGGACTTGAACCCCCGTCTGTCAGAAACCGGCACAACATGGACCGCTAAGACATGCGTTCTATATGCAGCTACGTCGTATGACAACCCTATTTTTGTTGATAGTGCTGGTTTTTAAGAAACGCATATTCAAATCCCACCACGTCCAAATTGCTTATACATAATCTAAAACCAATTTCATATTCTAAATAAATGAATTGAATAAAGAAAGTGGGGAACGGAGTGTCTTAACACTAGGTTCCCTCTGCCTGCCTGCCTGTATGCGGGATACAACGTGAAGGTAGAAAAAATAAAATAAAATAATAACACTTTATAGCCAGTCGTGGCCCAGTGGCACAAGCGTGTGACTGTAAACGACTGGTTGTGGATTCGATTCCCACTCGAGGAGTGGAAATTATAGTTCCATTTTCTTTGCTCTTGTGTCGAGGTAAAGCGCGGCGTTAAGTTCCGCCACTTAACACGCAAGCCTCCGAATTTGGCGGAAAGTGGGGAACGGAGTGTCTTAACACCAGGTTTCCTCTGCCTGCCCTCCTGTATGCGGGATACAACAATAAAAAAAATAAAAAATAAACGATTAACACTTTGAAAATATGAAAATAAGAATACCATATAATCTATCTAAACAATACAAAATACTAGACCACTCTATACATACACCCTCATATATTCGAGAATGCCAGCAAGTGGCACAAAGCATTTTTCTCGGCTGATAAATGAAATTTTCCCGTTAGATATTTAAACAGTGTTATATTACTTTTACATTGCTATTCAAATAACCCTTTCATAAGAACAACAGAATTGACTTTAAGCATTATGCGTGACATTGGGTTGCAGTTATTGCATTTCACACCGTCCCTATGTATAGACTGGTCTAGGTTTTATAGTTACCTGAAACAAATTTAAAACACAAAATCTAATATAAATGAGGTTAGTCGTGGCGCAGGAGCACAAGGTGACTGTAAATGCTACTGGTTGTAAGTTTGATTCCCACTCGAGGAGTGGAAATATGTAACATTTCTGCCTCCAGAATTTAGTAAATGGAGGGGCAAAGTGTTTTAACACTAGGTTCCCTCTGCCTACTTCGCTGTGTGCGAGATATAGCGTGAAGCTAAAAAAAATTAACATAAATATAAAGTAATTTTATGTAGCGTTGTAAATTATTTAATAAAACAAGCAGGTTGTTAACTAGAGTTATTAGTGGAAAAATAATAACAATATTTATTAATCCAAAAACACATATTGACACCACAGTTTTTGATTTCTTTTCAGAGTAATAATTATGTTTAAATTATTCGCATTCGCTTGTCTTGATAGACAAAGTGTTAACGTGTTGAAAATTGCCGCTGAAAGCGCAATGTCTCTGCAAACTTAGAAAACGGAGAACGGAGTGCCTTAACACTGGGTTAGAGATATTATGCCGGGACTTGAACCCCCGTCTGTCAGAAACTGGCACAACATGGACCGCTAAGACATGCGTTCTATATGCAGCTACGTCGTACGTCAAGCCTATTTTAGTTGATAGTGCCGGTTTTTAAAAAACGCATATTCAAATCCCACCACGTCCAAATTACTTATACATTATCTAAAACTAAGTTCATATTTTAAATAAATGAATTGAATAAGGAAAGTGGGGAACGGAGTGTCTTAACAACAGGTTTCCTCTGCCTGCCCTCCTGTATGCGGGATACAACGTGAAGGTAAAAAAGAAATAAGAAAAAAAATCATAACTTTGTAGCCAGTCGTGGCCCAGTGGCACAAGCGTGTGACTGTAAACGACTGGTTGTGGGTTCGATTCCCACTCGAGGAGTGGAAATTATAGTTCCATTTTCTTCGCTCTTGTGTCGAGGTAAAGCGCGGTGTTAAGTTCCGCCACTTAACACGCAAGCCTCCGAATTTGGCGGAAAATGGGGAACGGAGTGTCTTAACACTAGGTTCTCTCTGCCTGCCCTCCTGTATGCGGGATACAACAATAAAAAAAATAAAAAATAAACGATTAACACTTTGAAAATATGAAAATAAGAATACCATATAATCTATCTAAACAATACAAAATACTAGACCACTCTATACATACACCCTCATATATTCGAGAATGCCAGCAAGTGGCACAAAGCATTTTTCTCGGCTGATAAATGAAATTTTCCCGTTAGATATTTAAACAGTGTTATATTACTTTTACATTGCTATTTGAAAGCTATTTCTAATAACATTTAGTTTTGTTTTTGAAATAAGGAAATGAATGATGTGTGGATCTTTATTTAGTAATTGATAGAGGTTGATTGTTAACGCGATTGGTCGTAGGTTCAATCCTAATTCGAAGGAATGATTATAAAAAATTGTGGCCAGTCGTGGCCCAGTGGCACAAGCGTGTGACTGTAAACGACTGGTTGTGTGTTCGATTCCCACTCGAGGAGTGGAAATATTTAATATTTCCATTTTCTTCGTTCTGGTGTTGAGGTAAAGCGCGGCGTTAAGTTCCGCTACTTAACACGCAATGCCTCCGAATTTGGCGGAAAGTGGGGAACGGAGTGTCTTAACACTAGGTTCCCTCTGCCTACCCTGCTGTGTGCGGGATACAGCGTGAAGCTAAAAAAAAAAAAAAAACATTATAAAAAAATATATGTTTATGCCCAGTTGTAGCGCAGAGGCACAAAGTGTGATTGTAAACGCGACTGGTTGTGGGTTCGATTTCCACTCGAAGAAAGAAAATATTTCATATCACTAGAGAAATGACAATTTTATATTTTCAAAACAATTATTTTAATTATTTTCAAAAGAATGTTATATTTTCGCTTTGGTGTCGAGGCATAGGGCGACGTTAAGTTCCGCAACTTGAAGCAATGTCTCCAAAAGTCAATGGTGGATGTGGCACATATTTATCATTCTGCTCTGGTAAGTTGAAAATCAGAGCAGTGTTAAATTTTACCTTACAATGATACGATGTCGGAAAAGTGGAGAACGGAGTGTTTTGACATTTAACTAGGTTCTCTCTGTGTATTTTACTATTTGCATTTGTAATGTAGAAATATATATAATTGAAAACAATATTTTTTGTCCCGTTTTACATAAGTGTATAATATATAGGGGTCAATTGTACTAAATTAAAATGGCGAATTCAAATTTAGATTTCTATTGTCACAACAGAAAATTTAATACAAACATTACTTGAAGAAGGGAACGACTCGCAAATTAGTTATTTACAAAACATAGAAAATGGAACATCGCAGGTTGGAATCCCGCTACATTCAATTAATATTTGTTTTTTTACATTACATATGTTATACATTTCCTAAACATGTTTCAAATATCCTAAGAATATTAAATCACCCTTTAAAAATATTAAAATATAATATTTACACCAAAACACAGTACTGTGCCACGATAATCTTCATTTCCTTTAGTCAGCACCCCTACTCTAACTACTTATCTAATTAACCAATTACAATGTGTGAGGAAACTAAATTATACGAGAATATAAGAGGGCGTAAGAGCGGCCACAGGCCAGCAATCAGGGATATACCATAATCCAATATCAACTTCATTATGATTAATGTGACCAGATGTCCCGTTTCCTACAGGACAGTCCCGTTTTTTTGGCGTATCCCCGTGTCCTGTGGGATACAGAAATGTTCCTTTTTTAGAGAAGGAGCAAAAATAAAAATTTGCGCTTTGGACCGGTCCCGGGAATGGCCTATTATTTATTTGTTTTATAATGATTTTTATAGTAGCAAAAAAAATGAAAGCATATTTCAATAACATGGTTCAAGGCATGGTTTAGCGTTCACAACACTTGGACAAAAAGGTTTTATAAGTTTTGCTAAAAAAACTTTAAAATCATAAAAAAATAATTTCAGTAATTGTTGCAAAAATAATACGAAAGCTAAATATTTGGAAAAAATTATTGTAAAATAAAACGAAAGAGAAATATTTTAATAATATAGAGAATTATTGTAAAAAAAATAAGCCAAATTTATCAATGACTAACGAAATAGTCTAACTAACATAACTTTTTAAAATCGATGTCCCGTTTTGAATCCAGAAAAAAATGGTCACGTTAATTATGCTGGACGTAATACGCGGCTTTCGTTATGTATCTAACTTAGCGTTTTGTGGCCGAAGCGAGAATGAAACGTATTTTGGTAATAGAATGTTATTACCGATGGGTTTATTAGTACGTGGAGGATTTTTTTTTAGCTTCACGCTTTATCCCGCACACAGCAGGGTAGGCAGAGGGAACATAGTGTTAAGACACTCCGTTCCCCACTTTCCGCCGAATTCGGAGGCATTGCGTGTGAAGTGGCGGAACTTAACGAAGTTTTTTACCCTGTTTCATAATAAAAAACTTGGCTAGGTTCCCTCTGCCTATCCTGCTGTGTGCGGGATACAGCGTGAAGCTAAAAAAAATTGACAGACGATACGAGCACACGTTTTTTACACTGCAATTAGAAATACTATATATAATAAGTAAATATATATATATATATATATATATATATATATATATATATATATATATATATATATATATATATATATATATATATATATATATATATATATATATATATATATATATATATATATATATATATTTACTTTTTTCAACACCACGCTTTGTTCCTAACGGGATAGTCAGAGAAAAAGCGGCAAATGCTACCCCTTTATCCCTTCCACCCCTGTACCCCTTCTCTGAATACCAAGTTCTATCTGATTACCACATAATAGAGTGGAAAGGTGAAATATTCTTATATCATTATGATATTGTATAACAGAATAAGCCCAGGAATATGAAGACGGCAGAATTCAGCTTCGTACGTGAGAAATTTAATAAACCTGCTGGTTGTATGTGTTTTGAGTACCTACTGTCGGGTATATATAGGTAGTTTGTACTAAAGAGAATTGTGGTATGAAGTATTTTAAACTGGCGACTTGATTGCGATATTATAATGAATATCGCAAATGGGACATCTTTGACTGTTATACGATGTTCAAATCTAGGACGAGAAATGTTAAAAATCTAAATCAACATATTTATCATCCAAAATGGCTTATTACAATCAATTAATGTAAATGAAATATCAAAAATATGTCCGAAATAAATAAAACATGCTGGAGGGTACCAGCTTGAGTGGCAGTTTTGCTGAAGAAGCTAAAGAGAAACTCAACAGTTGTTCTTTCAAATATAAGCTTTAGTCATTAATAAATGCAATAGTCTGTGTGTTTGTCTTTCTGTATGCCTGTTACGCTTTCACGGCTAAAGTACCGTTCCGATTGGAATGAAATTCAGAATGAAAATAGTTACATGGTCAAACATAGACTACTTTTTTTAAAAACCTTTAAATGATTGATATAGGCTGTGGAAATAATTCGAATTCGGCTGCGCTCAAATTTTAATATATTTTTTTGAAATTGATTAAATTATTATTTACGAAAATATTTAACTTTGCAATGAAATTTTTATATCCATTCATTATTACATTTTTCTTTGCATTTACTCATCAATGAAGATTGGCTATTAAATAATAAAAGGTGCTTTATTAAGTTTTACTAAGTGATGTAAATGCTTGGTCAATTTTTCAGAACATGTACGGTTCAAGAACATGTACGGTTATGACGGAACACGTAGGGTGATCAATTTAAACATAAAATAAAAATATATCTTAGTAAATATATTTGAAATGAAATCTGAAGTGTTTCATTACATTTGTAACCTTTTCCACTAATAATGTCAGAGAAAAATGAAATAAAAAGAATTACACACAAACAATAACCTCCTTTGGACTAAATTTTAATTAAAACAACATCATAAAGAGGTACAGGCGAAGCGAAGCGAAGCGAAATGAAGCGAAGGTAAACAAAACGACTAAATAAAACGAAAACAAAAGCAAAAGCAATAAACAGACATTCTAATACAAGACCAAAACGGTTCTAATATAATTGGTTCAAAGACCAACGTTTTCATTTTGAGTTGATCTTAAAATAAATTGATCTCGAGTGCTTCGGGATCAAATGGAAAGTCGCAGATCTCAAAGGGCGCTGAAATTTAGGAGAGCACTCCTGTACTCAGTCGGTGGCACAATGGGGCCAATCAGAAACTAAATCTAACTTGTTATTGGACATAGTGTACTGTTGCTACTGTTATAGGCAGGTATTGTATGTTGTATCTGTTAGACTACATATAATTGCAACTGCTAAAGGTTCGATACCCGCTCGGGAAATAATTAAATTTAATTTAGGAAAGTAATGTGTTTTGATTTCACTGCAAGTTAGCTATCATTGTACTAAATAATAAAATTGTATTTTTTTTAAAGAAATACCTTTAGAAAATGTATAAAAGTTTCAATACAGCGGGATTCGAATCCGCGCCCCCTGGAAACCGTCCAGGTGCTCTAACTGCTAGCCATGCGTTCAAATTTTTATACGTTATATAAAATTCTTTCGTTGACTGACTGACAATGCACAGCCGAAGTTACTGGGTGTTGAAAGCTAAAATTTTGTATGTACATATGTCCTTTAAGTGCGCAGCGAAATATTACGAGAGGATTCTTTTATATATCTAAAGGTTGTCAGGTTTTATAGACCACGTAATCAAAGTTACGGGGTACAGTTCATAGCTTATAAGACAGAAGGTACCTGCTTTTTTATTCTTCATTGAAATATTCAAATCAAAAATTATTCTGGGGCCAGTCATGGCGCAGTGCATGAACGTGTGACTGTCAACGACTGGTTCGATTCCCACTCGAGGATTCGAGATAGTTAATATTTCCATATCTTTCGCTGTGGTATCCGAAAGCACAGCATTAAGTCCCACCCCATAACACGCAATGCCTCCGAATTTGGCGGAAAGTGGGGAACGGAGTGTCTTAACACTAGGTTCCCTGCCTACCTTGCTGTGTGCGGGATACAGTGTGAAGCTAAAAAACAAAATATTCTAGACTTCAGCCTGGCGCAGTAAGACAGGGTCTAACTGTAAGTATGATTGTTAAGAAGTTAGTGTCTAACTGTAAATAGATAGTTGTGCGTTCCATTCCCACCCCAACAATGAACTCACAATATGTCGAATTCGGACGGCTTTTGATATTAGAGAACGGAGTGTATTGACACTAGGAAAAAAGCGCAAAGTTGTAATAAAAAGTATATATTTTCTTTTTTAACATTTTTTGAACGCATTGTTCAGTGGTGAGAGCGCCTGAACGATTCAAGAGGGCGCGGGTTCGAATGCCGCCGCGTTCAAATTGTTATACGTTTTCTAAATGTCTTTTTCAGGAGGCGCGGGTTCGAATCCCGCTGCGTTCAAATTTTTATACGTTTTCTAAATGTCTTTTTCTAAATGTCTTTTATTTATTTTCTTATTAGGTACAATATACAAAGTACTTATACAAATACTAACAGTGTAACCGAGACCTAAGATCGAGCATCTAACTCTGTTATTGGTTATCTTTGAAGCATTAAAATGTTCTTCGATAATTTAAACTTTGAAGTTGCTTAATTAAATTTTGATCTAGAACTTTGCGGTTGCGTTCAATCGATACTGTGAAAGGTGCAAGTTCGATTTATACATTTGGTAATTAGTTTTGATTGTGTTTTGTGCCATTTGTATTACGAAGAGCAGAGAGATAAATCTCTATGTTTTCTCTGCTTATGTGTTAAGTACGAAGGGAGCATAATGTGTATTTTACATAATTAAATGGAGGTAACGAATACACGAAACGAAAGTAAGGTCAGCGAAGGGATGTGGGTTCAATTCCTACTTTTTTATATTTTAAAACTTATATGACTTTTTGTTATATATTTAAATCATTTTCAGTTAACACGCAGAGCGGCGGTGAGTTACGCTACTGATTATGCGGTCTGCATCTAGAATTTAGACAGTTGGGAATGGAGTGTCGTGCCACTATGTTCTTTCTCTTCTGACTGTAAAGCGACTGGTTGTGGATTCGATTCCCACTCGAGGACTGGAAATATTAAATATTTTCATTTTCCTCGCTCTAGTGTCGAGGCAAAGTGCGGCGTTAAGTACCGCCACTTTACACGTAATTTGTTCATAATTTAGCGTTCCCTCTGTCTATTCTGCTGTGTGCGGGATACAGCGTGAAGCTAAAAAAAATCATTAAAATACTGGAAAATTGTAATTTTTATCCATATCAACTATACATAATCCGACCGGGTCTCTTATATGGCAGCGAATCCAGGCACACTCAGCAGCTTCATGTCACGGAGATGAAGATGCTGAGGTGGATGTGTGGCGTTACGCGGGCTGACCGCATACGCAACACATTTATCCGAGGTAGTCTTGGTGTCCGTGACGTAGCGGATAAGCTTCAAGAGAGTCGCCTGAGATGGTATGGCCACGTTGCACGCCGGCCTGAGAACTATGTCGGAAGAATTTGCCTCGATATATCTGTCCCTGGAGCAAGACCCCCAGGACGCCCAAAAAAGCGATGGCTGGACATCGTGAAGCACGATATGAGAGCCAATGGACTTACCACCGAGGATGCCAAAGACCGTGCAAAGTGGAGAAGGTTAAGAAGGAAGGCAGACTCCGGCTAGAGCCTGGATAGTGCCAGGAAGAAGAAGATCAACTATACAGACAAGCAACTTTCAATTTTTTTTATTTGTTTCTCCAACATACAAAACTACACATAAACAAAAGAGTAATTTGTCTATACATAAAAGCTATTTTCAAATATCACAAAAAAAAGGTAACTATAAAATTCTTAAATCTAAGATCCGGGTCGTCAGTGCGTTCAGTGGACTTATCACAGGCGTTTTGCGAAGCGTACATTTGCGGTTCGATTATTTAGTGATGTGCCTATATATTTATATCGATGAAATACTTTTTTATGTTTTATATATTTTGTTAAATATAGTTGACTAGTAAAATATTTTAAATATTTTAGTGGCCAGATTAAATGCGGATTTAATGCGTTCATAGAAAGAATACTTTAGAGAATAATTTTGTTGTCTGTAGTAGGTTTCTATTTTGTCTTTCAGAGAGATAAACTCTTTTCTATATCTCTATAAATAAGATACAAGAGAGACGCATTTTAAAACCAAATATGTATGTTACTCAAAAGAATGTGTCTGGTGTTAAATTCCGCTCAACATTTGTAAGAAAATTAGATAAAACGTATAATATCAGCATTCATACAGCTTAATAAAAAGTGCATTAATTAATGTTATAACACTGATTTCTAGTTAGAATCGAAATACAAAAATATCACATAGCAAAAAAGGCAGAGGGACCCTAGTGTCGAGACACCCCTCTCTTTGCTTTTCGCCTGAAGGTGCGTTATTGCGTGCTCAGTGGCAGTACACAATGCCGCGGTATGACAATAACCAATCCTTTGAATAGGAATCGAACCCACACGTAGTCCCTATTACAGTCAGATACTGTCACGAATACCTCTAACTACTTCTGTTAGCACCACATTTCAAGTTTACTAAAATAACAACGATATGGCATATATGAATGAATATGAGGTCTAAATAAAACCATTTTCATAATATTTAATAGAAGATATCGTAAGCTTGTAGTATGTAAATGTATCGATAAACGTTACTCAAATCCTTAGTGGAGGACAGTTGGTGCATAACTGTCCGCTGGGCCGTGCGATCGTCGTTGTCTACGGGCTTCTTTAGATTCTGTCTTTTGTATTTATATTTTTTTATTTAGTAGAAAATACTTATTTATTATTATTAGTTACGTTAAAATATATATGGTGTTTACTTTAAACGTCATTCATCATACTTTATGCAATTTATCGAATTTTTGTGTTTTGAAACTCGACTTTTTGCATACCCTTTTCTTTAAAAATATGGAAAACTTTCTACAGGTAACAGACCTATTAAGGACTCGGATGGGTTATGTAGCACTTCCGGACCAGTAAATAAAGGCCAGCTCGAATACCCACTAAAACCTGCTCCTCCTTGACAGCAACTAACTGGCATCACTAGAAGTTGGTGGTAGTTAATAATATTTATTATTATAGTGACATTTTATTAGGTTAGCTGTAAGGGTTATATTGGTCTATTAATTTTTTTTTTTACTCTGGTGAACCAGACAAAGCGCGGATATAATCTTGCAATTTCAATAAAAGTGAAGAACGTCTTTAAACTAGGTTCTTTTGAAGCGAAAAGTTCTAAGCGAAGTATATAAAATAAAAAAATAATTCAAACAAAAAGTACGAATCTGCAACACACCGGCCGAGCTCTTTTACAAAGTTTGCTCAACCGTTAAAAGATCAGGGGAATTTGACGTGCTAGAATATATATGGCGATAATAGTTCCCATTTTATATTTTTACAGTTCGAAGAAGATTCAATATAAACGGTTAATAGTATGTTTGGATATAGAAAATATATATGGAAAAGTTAAGAAAAAAAATATTTATTTTGATTATTTCATCTTTTTCTATCTTAGAGACAGAATCTTAATAATGGTGACACAAGATTTGTGTTTTTTGCTGTTTAGCAAGTATCTAGTAGCTAGTGTTAAGACACTCCGTTCCCCACTTACGTCTTGAATTTGGGACATTGTGTGTTGAGAGAACCCAACGTTTATTTTTTTTTGTTTTCCATATTTTGTAATATTTTTTTAGCTTCATGCTGTATCCCGCGAACAGCAGGGTAGGCATAGGGAACCTAGAGTTAAGACACTCCGTTCCCCACTTTCTGCCGAATTCGGAGGCATTTAGTGTTAAGTGGCGGAACTTAACGCCGTGCTTTACCTATGATACCGGAGCGAAGAAATGGAAATATTAAATGTTTTCACTCCTCGAGTGGGAATCGAACCCACAACCAGTCGTTTACAGTCACACGTTCGTGCCACTGCGCCACGACTGCCCCCAACCATTTTTATTCTTTCCCGTATAGCAGGTTAAGTAGTGGCTAGTGTTAAGACACTCCGTTCTGAAGAACTAAAAGTGAACTTTTATCTTAAATTTGAGATATTGTGAATGACAAATAAATAAATAAAAATAAATTGTATGTTTTTTTTGATCACGCACCATGCTATCTTTGTGAAGTGGCGAGTCCACTTCTCCAGTTTTCTTTAGTACTATTATATATAAGTAATATATTACAACTTCACACTAGTAACAGGTAAATTTAGTTTATCATGTTAATAATCAGACTCTGTTCTTTGGGACACGGTGGCCTAAAGCAACATATATATACATATCAATACATCGATATACACAACGAGTATACTTTAATATTATGCTATACATAACTATTTACAGCTTCACGCTTTTGTTCCCATATAACATAGTCACAGAGAATCTCGTCTCAAAATCTTCTTGTTTCTCCACTTTCAACCCAAATTCGAGACATTGCACGTCGAGAGGCTGAACTAACACTACGTTTTTACTTGTTTACCGGAACAAGTCAAAAAATGTAAAATCATTTAATTATCATTACTCGGAGTCTAAATTGAAGGAATTAACTCATAACGAATCGTAATTATAGTTAGACACTGTCCCAATACGCCATAATGGCTATAAATAAGCATAACTACATCATTATATTTTTTTTCATTTTTTAGGTTCACGCTGTAACCCGCACACAGCAGGTTAGGCAGAGGGAACCTAGTGTTAAGACACTCCGTTCCCCACTTTCCGCCGAATTCGGAGGTTTGCGTGTTAAGTGGTGGAACTTAACGCCACGCTTTACCTCGACACCAGAGCAAAGAAAATGGAAATATTATTTACCACTCTTCGAGTAGGAATCGAACCCACAACCAGTCGTTTACAGTCATACGCTTGTGCCACTAGGCCACAACTGGTCATTATCTGATTACCAAAATTGCTAGCCTAAATTGAAAATAGTTTACATGGAAATTTAATCTATACCGATTATAGTAAGAACAAGCGACACATCAAAGGGTAAACCGCATTACAATTTAATAAGGCCCAATTCATAAGAGGTACTGATATCCATACTAATATTATAAATACGAAAGTCTGTCTGTCTATTTGTTTGTTACGCTTTGATGGCTAAACTACAGGTCCGATTTGAATGAAATTCGGAATAAAAATAGTTGAAAATCCAGGATCAAACATAGAATACACAAGGTTTTCAACAATCAATCTCTTAACGGTTGAAATAGGGGATGAAAGCTCTCTCTCCAGGGACTTATGTGCATACGCCGTGGTTGCGCGCTTGCTCAATCTAGTCTCCCAGCCCCTATATACGGGATATGCGGGACTTAAAGTTAGTTATTGACCATGGCTAGAGTGGACCATACACCATATTAGGTAGACCTTCAATCCTCTAAATGTGAGCTCTTTAGATGAGCAAGACATTTGAGAAGAGCAACGGACGCGGTTCAACCGATTTCCAGGGGTCCAAGGGGGGTTGGGGGGGCGGGTGGGGGTTGGTTGGTTGTATTTCCATGGTGTGGAGGACGGCAACCGCAGGGGTTTCAGTGGGTAAACATTCCACATAACCTGGTTACCCAGACTGGGTATCTTTGGAAAATTTCCCCTGCGTTATAAAACAAAAGGGAATGAAAGTTTGTATGAAATTTAAACACCTTGACTGATTTTTATTAATTTTGGTATAAATATAGTAGATGACTCAGAGTTAAGCATACACTACTTTGTTTTTTACAAATACTTAATAGCCCAGGGTTAAGCATAGGCTACTTTACTTTTCAATAATTTACCCCGAAGGGTTGCAATATACGGAAACAAGTAAAATTGTGGAGTTCACGAAACGAAGCCGCAAGCGGGTCGCTAGTAAGTTATATAAGTGTTGCTTTGAATTTATCACAAAGAGTACGCGGTTGGTAGTCAAATAACTATGTGATTTTATATTACTTGTTTATTTTTGTGAATTTGATATTAGTCGACTTTTTCAAGTAATATTTATTGTGTATTTATTTTAAATGGGAAACAATCTACTTTTAAACATTTTTAAAGTGTTATTCCACACTTAGGAAAATTAAAAAAAAATATATATTTAAGAAACGTATAAAGATTTCGATTTCGATTCGAACCCACGCCCAACAACAAAAAAAGGTTGTAATAAAACGTATAAGAATTTCGACGCAGCTGGTAGTAGAACGCATAGCTCAGTGATGAGAGCGCCTGGACGGTATTCGGGAGGCGCGCGTTCGAATCCGAATGCGTTTAAATTTTTATAGGTTTTCTTTAAATGTCTTTGTTGTCTTCTTAATGTCTTGTTCACTAGTCCAGGGAAAGTAAAATAATTTAAATATAATCATTCTCACGAGTGGGAATCGAATCCTCAATCAACCACCTGTACAGTCAAAAAACTACTCCAACGCACTGCGACAGCTACATACCTCAATGTGAAAACGCATTAATAAAACATTTTTTTTAGCTTCACGCTGTATCCCGTACACAGGAGGGTAGGCAGAGGGAACCTAGTGTTAAGACGCTCCGTTCCCCACTTTCCGGCCAATTCGTAGGCATTCGTAGGCGTGTTAAGTGGCGGAACTTAACGCCGCGCTTTGCCTCTGATACCAGAGCGAAGAAAATGGAAATATTCCTCAAGTGGGAATCGAACCTACAACCAGTCGTTTACAGTCACACGTTCTTAGTAAAACATGTCTCATTGAAAGTTATGCTTTATAACAAATGAAGTCACCATGGCGTGGCAAAGCCGAGTTATGTCAGCCTGTTTTGTGATTCAAATCACACTAAACAGAATATTCGTGGGTGAATATTCATATTTGTATTATAGATAGAATATCGAAACGGATAGTAGTAATACGTAGTAGAAGTTGTAGTCAATAACTAGATTGTTTTCTATACTATCAAATGAGAATTTACGCATTTTTCCGATCTCTTTTCTTCGCTCATTCATAGACTGTATCTTATATATGTACTTATATTATAAATGCGAAAGTCTGTGTTTGTCTGTCAAGCTTTTACGGCTAATTTGCCAGTACGATTTGGATGAAATTTACAATGAAAGTAGTAAAAATTGCTGGGTCTAACATAGGCTACTTATTTTTTAAAAAATCAACCTCTATAGGGTTGAAATAGAGGATGAAAGTTTATATGAAAAATCTAAACCGCTTGACGGATTGTAATGAATTTTGGCATAAATATATTTGATAATCTAAGCTTAAACATAGGATACTTTATATTTTAAAAATCCACCTCCGAGGGTTGCAATATAACGAAACAGTCATGTAGTTCACGCGCCGAAGCCGCGAGCGGGCTGCTCGAAGTGCTAAATAAAAGATCATGTTTCAAAAAATGCAATGTTCAGATTCACGATTTTGTCTATATAGCTGAGTAGGCAGAGAATACCTAAGTTAATAAACTCTGAGATTAATAAAACCGACACACTACAGGTTGAGGCGTAGCTTAACGCTGAGCTATTATTTATCAAAGCGGGAAATAAATAAATCGAGGTAAAGCGCGGCGTTAAGTTCCGCCACTTAACACGCAATGCCTCCGAATTCGGTGGAAAGTGGGGAACGGAGTGTCTTAACACTAGGTTCCCTCTGCCTATCCTGCTGTGTGCGGGATACAGCGTAAAGCTAAAAAACTAAAAATAGTACATATATAATCCTAATATTATTATGAGTAAAAATAAAGAAAAGATAACAATAGAATAGACATAGTAGACAATTATTGAGCGAAATAGTCAGTATTATATGAAAATACAAGAAATAATACGCACCTTTCAAGACCACACTTATTTCCATCTGTATATCTATCTATACTTATAAATCAAATTGTAGTCTGTTTGTAATATTAAAACAACTGCTTTTTAATAAATAAATATGTTACATACATATTTATTTACACGGTACATATACCAAAATAACATTTCCCACAATCTTTGTCTGTCTGTTTGTTCCGGCTAATTTCTGGAATAGCTGTATCGATTTCGATGGGACTTTCACTGGCAGATAGTTGATGTAATAAGACATAACTTATGCTATTTTTATTTAAAATTATAATGTTTTTGTGGTATTCCATGTAGTTGAAACCGAGAGAAAGAGCTAGTTTAGTATACAATTATTTCAAATAACCGTCAGATGGAGTCTAAAATAAATTTAGGTTTCAGTAAGTTATTTAAGGCCGGCAATAACAGAAAGAATTAAGCTATTTATTTGAAATGAAATTAAAGTTTTAGCGTCGCTACCCCCAAATGAAGGACGGGGAAAATATTAGGACAGACGTGAGCCGAATCCGATATGCTTTCGCAATCGTGATGGGTTTCCCAATTATTTTGAGGTGAGTGCCGTTTTTGTTCCGTCCTTTCTATTCGTTTAAAGGTACTGTAAACTATCTGTAAGTTAGTTTCGATTTGAGATTTGTAGGCTTTTTACAAAAAATGACACACATCTTGTTTTTTTGTCTGACTATAGTTTCTAGAGGCACAATGTGTTAAGTGTCGGAACCAACGCCGCACTTTGCCTCGACGTCAGAGCGAAGGAAATGGAAATCCATACTTATATTATAAATGCGAAAGTCTGTGCGTTTGTCTGTCACGCTTTCACGGCTAATCTACTGGTCCGATTTGGATGAAATTTAGAATGAAAAAAGTAAAAATCACTGGGGCTAACATAGGCTATTTATTTTTTCAAAAACCAACTCCCGAGGGTTGCAATATAACGAAGCAGTTATGTAGTTCACGGGGCGAAGCCGCGAGCGGGCCGCTAGTAATAAATATTTCTACTTCTCGATTGGGAATCGAACCCACAACCATTTTGGTTTACAGTCACGTTTACGTGCCCCTATGCCATGAGTACTCTAACAGAAAAAAAAAAATATAATCATTCTATCGAATGACAATAATTAAAACCACAACTATCTCGCTTAGAGTTAGATGATGTAGTCGATGGCCTCTAATATTCTAATTTTTAAGTAAAATAATCATAAGTTTTATCTATATAGTATTGGTATATCTAGCCTACTGGCAAAGAGTGCGCAAACTCCTTTAACTGAGGGCCAGAAGCATTTAGAAATTTTAAAGGAGATTATAAGATTGACATATGTTTTCACCACTCAATTATTTTAGTTCTTTTTGGGAGGCCAGTCATGGCGCAGTGGCACATAAGTGTGACTGTAAACGACTGCTTGTGGGTTCGATTCCCACTCGAGGAGGGGAAAAATTTGATATTTCCTTTTTTTCGCCCTGATACTGAGGCAAAGCGCGGCGTTAAGTTCCGCCACTTAACACACAATGCCTCTGAGTTCTGCGGAAAGTGGAGAAAGGAGTGTCTTAGCACTAGGTTTCCTCTGCCTACCATGCTGTGTGCGGGATACAGCGTGAAGCTGAAAAAAACTTAAAGAAAATTAAACCGGCGACCTCTGCCAAGCAAAACAAAGACATGACAAAAATAATTCGCAACAAAAAAAGACATAATTAATAAATAGCGTTAAATCATCAAGGGATATCGAGTTGATAGTGTTGTTTACAACTTCACACAGTCCACCATTGTCCCATTAACCACTACGCTGATATGAAAATGCAGTCGAGCTTAAAAAAGTTCAAAGTTCAGTAATCGAAAACCATACGTATTAAAGAGCCTTTAATACTTTGTTTTTTGAAGAATGAACCAATTTAGTCACCACGTAAATAGAATCGAACCGGCAACCTCTGTCAAACAAAACAAAGACATAAAAAACATTTAAAGAAAACGTGAAAAACCATACCATGCTGAGTTCAGTGGTGAGAGTGCCTGGACGGTATTCAGGAGACGCGGGTTCGAATCCTGCAGCGTTCAAACTTATATACGTTTTCTTTAAATGTCTTTTTCAATTTTTCGTAAGTATGGAATAACACTTTAAAAAGGTTTAAAAGTAAAAAAACAAGACATGATAAAACAAAAAAAACATACTTAATAGCGTTAAATCACAAAGGAATATCGAGTTGGTAGTGTTGTTCGCAAGTTTACAGATTGGCATTAGTTACGGTCAGCGACACACGTGGATGGAAGTTTTGTTTTGATAGAACTAATCATATATGTTTTGTAGATTACGAAAAATTAGGAAATCAGGAAAGAGGAATTTGGAAAGTCAATGTGGGTTCGAAGTAGGTATATTTAACATTAAATATTTCCACCCCTCGAGTGGGAATCGAACCAACAAAAAGTCGTTTACAGTCACACGTTCGTGCCACTGCGCCACGAGTGGGCCCAAGATAAAGCGCGGCGTTGAATTCCGCTACACGCACAATATCAAGATTTCGGCTGAAAAACGGTGTCTTTTAACGATAAGCTCTTTCTGGCTATATGATACGGATTTTTTTTATAATGCATATAGACATTGTTTTACAACCAGGTACTTTTATCTACCGTGCGTACTTAAGAAGGCATAAAATTGCATACAAATATATATAACAATCTTCCCAGGTAGGAATCGAACTGACAACCATCGTGAACACTTTCATCTTTTATTTGTTATCAATAAAAAAACCCTCGAATTCTACATCCCGATCGGTTTTCCAAGGCTTTTCTATAAAAAATACATACACGTACACCAGATAAAAGAAGTAGCAAAGACAACCCATACTAATCTAACTTGCCGTAACTTTGTAAGAGTTTTGAGAACTAGGCAAAAGTTGTTTTATTTTTGGGGGCCACTTTATCCCTTTTTAATAAAGTTTCTCATAATATTTACTTGTAATGTTTACGTTTGGATGCAAATAAAAAATAATCGTGTAAGTAAAATATGGCAGTTGTGGGTTCGACGTTCGCTCGAGGGAGTGATTGATTACAATATTTTTTTTTTAGCTTCACGCTGTATCCCGCACACAGCAGGGTAGGCAGAGGGAACCTAGTGTTAAGACACTCCGTTTCCCACTTTCCGCCGAATTCGGAGGCATTGCGTGTTAAGTGGCGGAATTTAACGTCGCGCTTTACCTCGACACCAGAGCGAAGAAAATGGAAATATTAAATATTTCCACTCCTCCAGTGGGAATCGAACCCACATCCAGTCGTTTACAGTCACACGCTTGTACCACTGGGCCACGACTGGCCACAATAATAATTAATAATTTTGGCGAAAAGTGGAGATCGCAGTATCTTGACGTTAGGTTCTTTCTGACTTTTGGCCATAAAGTGTGAAGCTGAAAGAAACACCTGAAATACCTGTATATTATATATGCTTTTTTGAAAATCAGGTAAAATTCTGGGTTTTCTTAGTTTTGGATATAAACGCCGAGCTTTATTAAAATAAATGATGGGGGAATGCTATTCTTTTTAAATTATGATTATATCATTCGATCGGATCGACAAATTACTATGTTGCTTGTCCGGGTGGAAATCAAACCTACAACTATCGCGTATACTGCGCGACAATGGCCTCTAGGATCTATCTATATTGCATAATAAGAAATAAAGAAAAATATGTGGCCAGTCGTGGCCCAGTGGCACAAGCGTGTGACTGTAAACGACTGGTTGTGGGTTCGATTCCCACTCGAGGAGTGGAAATATTTAATATTTCCATTTTCTTCGCTCTGGTGTCGAGGTAAAGCGCGGCGTTAAGTTCCGCCACTTAACAACGCAATGCCTGCGGATTCGGCGGAAAGTGGGGAACGGAGTGTCTTAACACTAGGTTCCCTCTGCCTACCCTGCTGTGTGCGGGATATAGCGTGAAGCTATTTAATTTCTTTTTAAGAAAAATGTAGATTGTAAATATATACTAAAATAAACACTAAATAACGAACAATTTAAACTCATATAATCTTATAATACACAGAAATCATCTCAAGAAATTCTATATAACAAAATTTAATAAAATCCAAGAACTTTGGAATCCATCCAAGGAGTGTCTTAAATAATTCGCAAAATTAATACTTTATGAAACTAAAAATAGCCAAGTCCGCTGTTCGCTGTTCGGGTTGGAATAGCGGACGGACGAATTGTCGTACAAATAACAATGGTGTAACAGCACTGGCTGAAGAGATAACGTAGACGAATTTCCGAATAGACCTTTGAATGCCAATTTTTTGGATGAGGCATATGATTTTAGATAGGCAGTGATAATTTAGTGTCGAGACACTCCGTTTTTCTATGTGTGATTGAATTTGAAACATTATATATTTGGCGGAACTTAAAGGCCGTGTTTTCGTTTATTTCTCTGAGTCTTAAGACATAGGATGTCAAGACAAACGCTCCTTATTATCTGGTAATCGATTTTTTTGTCTTTATTGTATATATTCTATTATTGTACTTTACAATCCATTAAGTCCGTCATGGTGCAGTTCCACTCGGAGGAATGATTATATTTAAATTATTTTCATTTTTTCGCTTCACATAATGATGTCCTGATCTAAGACAAAATGCGGCAGCAATTAACACGCAACACCTTGATTTCGTGCGGAGGGGAGAACGGAGTATTCTTGGAACTAGGTTCTCTGTAAGCAATCTAAGTCGGTAGCAATTAAAGCTTGCAGTCAAAGTACACTAAAAAGTCGCCTCTTAAAGAGAACCCCTCAATAAGAATTCCTTCGATATATGTAATTCTAAATTTGTATATTTTACACTGATTTTACAAGAAATAAATAAAATATAAGTTATAATATATATTATAGCAAGGAATAAATAACACATCCATAAATTATGACTTCTTGTGTAAAAGAAGTATTCCGACTTCCTTATCGGTTTTCGCCAAAAAGTCTGGATTGTGTCAGAATGGCGCATTGATGAGACTTTTATTAATCTTATTGTGCTGTTTCTTAATCTATATAATAAGGTAAAAGAAACTGTATTATAAGATAGACCTAGCGCTGTTAAAATTTTTATTTGTTCAGTCTGGTACTTAAGATAAAGCGCGGCGTTGAGTTCCGTCACTCTACACGTTTCGATTTCGGGCGAAAAGTGGAAGACGGAGTGTCTTGACACTAGGTCGTCTGTAACTACTCCACTATGCGGGTAAAAGTGTAAAGCTACACGGCTCAGTGGGACAGCATCTGATATGAAATGTGGTCAGTTGTGGGTTCGATTCCTAATCGGGGAAATGATTGTATTTAAATAAATTTCTGTTAATCACTCAATACGCAATGTCTCCAATTCGGGCGAAAAGTGGAGAACGGAGTGTTGTAACACTTGATTTCTTTTGGTTATTTTTGATTTCCTTGCTGTGTGGGACAAAAAGCGTGAAATTTTCTACGTTCATAACAAAGTCTTAGAGAAAGATCTCGTTTCTAATTTACAGTGATATTTCAGTTTATTATATACAGTGCTTCTTTTGTTACATTTTGAAGAATGTTCATTGAAGATAATGAAATAACTGCTAGTAATATAGGTAATATGAATTGGTCATATGCTTGTTTTACCTTGCTTGAGTGTCAATTTTTTTAACAGATGGAACCTGACGTTAAGCACTCTTTTTCCTAATTTTGGCCGAATTCCTACGAGGCCTTATGTGTTAAGTGGCGGAACTCAACACCTGATTTGCCTCTTCAACGCGTAGAAAATGAAGCACAAGGACTGGTCTCTACACTGATTAATAAGATATTTAAAAAAAAATCTGCAAATGCATTCAAATATACTCGTGTATATCTATAGAAGCTTAGTCTACATAAAACCTTTAAAAGTAGTGAAATTATAAAGTTCCCATTGTCGATTGATTGTATTGTAAGTTTACTTCCAGACCGGTTCATTGTGTGCCTTTAGGGACCTCAACCAAGACTTCAAGAACTTTTATAACTGGATAAGCCTGGTTAAATACTTGTATAGTCTAATATTTAGAGAAAAAAATGTACTTTTACTCCAGCAGTGAACGAAGAGAGAAAGAGAGAGAGAGAGAGAGATATTAAAGTCACTCTGTTCTCCGGTTTTCACCTGAATCCGAAAAATTGCGTATTGAGTGACTAAACTCAATGTCGAGTTTTGTGTTACTAGAACGGGAAAATGTTTTTTTTAGCTTCACGCTGTATCCCGCACACAGCAGGGTAGGCATAGGGAACCTAGTGTTAAGACACTCCGTTCAGCACTTTTCGCCGAATTCGGAGGCATTGCGTGTGAAGTGGCGGAAGTTGACGCCGCGCTAAAGCGCGGTGTGCTGTGGTATCAGAGGTAAACCTCTGATACCACAGCGAAGGAAACGGAAATATTAAATATTTCCGCTCCTCGAGTGGGAATCGAACCTAGAACCGTTGAATTTGCAGTCAGAAGCTGTTTCACTGCATCACCATGTTAAAATGATAGAATTCAGAGAATTATTGCTATACCCAAACAGTAGTAGATACATATTTATTTGAAAAATTTATTCCGAGAATTCGTATGTGGTAGAATGTCAGTTTCAAATAAATCAACGTCAATTCTTAATCCTTTTTAAATCCGTTTATTTACGACTCATTACATTCATTTAGATTTTGCTTAATATATAGTAATTAGTTGAAATGTATTTAATTAATGTATCGTGGCATATGGATTCTGACCATTAGACTTGCCTATTGTTGGGTGGCGGAAATTAACGATATATAATATACGCTTGTTACTTATTTTTAAAAATATTTAAGGTGCATAGGATTTCTTGAGAATAAGAGGTGATATTTAATCCTACAATATATTAATTCAAAATAAATTAAAAGTTAAGTTTTGCACAAGCGTGTGACTGTAAACGACTAGTTGTGGATTCGAGAACCCCCACTCGAGAAGTGGAAATATTTAATATTTCCATTTTCTTCGCTCTGGTTTCGAGGTAAAGCGCGGCGTTAAGTTCCGCCACTTAACACGCAATGCTTGCGAATCCGGTGGAAAGTGGGGGATGGAGTATCTTAATACTAGGTTCCCTCTGCCTACCCTGCTGTGTGCGGGATACAGAGTGAAGCTGAAAAAAAAATCAAAGTTACTTTTTAACAAGCAACCTTTTTTCCGTATTAATCAGAGTAAGCTCTTTCATTTGATATGTATGTATATGGTAGAAGCGCATTCAAAATCTACCATTTTAGGTGATCCGCCATGATAGATTTTGAAGACTGTCACACAAGTAATCAAGTATTTTCATCCAAACTCAAGGTGTAAGTATGAAAATTTCAAAAGGTTGACTATATACTTATTTTTTAGTTTCACGGTATATTCCGCACACAATGGGGCAGGCAGAGAGAACCTAGCGGTAAGACACTCCTTTCAGCTTTCGACCTGAATTCTATTCTTATCCTATATAATTATATCCTCAAATAATATATAATCACTCCCTCGGTAGTGAATAAAACCCACCAATTGTTTTTATCAGACACTGTCATGCAATATAATGATTTTTTTTAGCTTCTCGCTGTATCCCTTGCGAGTCTTAGTCAGAGAGAACGGAGCGCCAAACGCTACGGACCCTGCGTATAATATTTATTTATCTTTTTTTTTTCTTTTTTTTTTTTAGCTTCACGCTGTATCCCGCACACAGCAGGGTAGGCAGAGGGAACCTAGTGTTAAGACACTCCGTTCCCCATTTTCCACCGAATTCGGAGGCTTGCGTGTTAAGTGGCGGAACTTAACGCCGCGCTTTACCTCGACACCAGAGCGAAGAAAATGGAAATATTAAATATTTCCACTCCTCGAGTGGGAATCGAACCCACAACCAGTCGTTTACAGTCACAGCTTGTGCCACTGGGTCACGACTGGCCACAATAATTGTATTGGCTATAATAATTACAGGCATTATAAGTAAATTTTTATTTATTTTTAGTTTTGATAAAAACATAGTTAACAAAAAGAGCAAATCTAGATACCTATATCATTGTATTCCATACAAGTCTAAGATCTATTCAATAAGGCTGACAAAGTGCTACTTACATTGCATTGTAGGAAGCCTAACTCGATGTCCGATGACGGCGTATGCGATATTCTGCAATAAGATATCTTGAGATTTCAAGAAAATTTCAGTTTATTGTATATAGGAATTGCTTTTGGTGATTGTTGTTGCTATTTTATTTTTTCTCTCTTCAGTTAATAAAGGTAAAGTGCAGCGTTGATTTCCGTTACTTGATAAACAATATTCCTAATTCAGGTGAGAAGTGGAGAACAGAGTGTCTTGAGAGGATCTTCAATGAGTTATTGGCTAGATGTCCCTTGAGAAAGTTACTGTTCTTTTTGAGATCTCGTTAGTCGTCATTCTCATAAGAAATGGCTGTGGATTTCCTTTCGTATATATCTCTGTGTTCCAGTATACGTGAAAAATAAAAAACAGTAAGAATAACCCTTTGTACTTATTACCCTTTACCCTTATCACGATGTATTTTTTGGTTAACTTGATAGACACGAAAAGTGAATAAAAATAACAAGTATTACAAGAATATTTTCATTGTTTTCAAATGTAATATACTCATGCCAGTATAATCAATTGTGACTCCACCGAAGTATTTTTAACAATAGTAATTATAACTTATTATATAACTTGAGTTTTTTATACTTATAACAGAATAAAAAGACCTTTCGCACAGGTGAACTAAACATGAAAATCGGAAAGAAACTCAAATTAACTAATGTTTGAAGTGACATTTTCTGCATAGTATTAAACGGAGAGCCGTTTTAAGAGACATTGGCCAAAAAATTAAACAGAAGAAAATTCAAATCAAAAAAGAACCCAACAGCATACGTTTGTATAACTACTTTTCACTCTCTAACTAGATTGTTACATTATATATTCATATTTTTGAGTCAAAAATATACCGAAATAAGTACATGATGGTCATCATACATGTAAATTATGTCCTGACTTGTCCTGAGTTGTCAAATGTGGGCACTTCCACAAAAGAATACAAGAAGGTTTCGTATACGCCAAAATAAGACGCAAAGAGGTATTGAAAACATAGAACAAAACTATAGAATAAAACATATAACGTCAAAATCCCTTAAATATTAGAAAGGCCCTATGCCCATGACTTCATTATGGAAGTTAAATAATTTGGAACAATAAATAAACACCAATTTTCAATACAAATAACATATGTTTAAACTGTGCTTACATGTTAAATATTAAGACTCCACTTGGATGAAACCGCTACGTCCTTATTCTGGTTAGTAAAATATTTAAAATGTATTTTTTAAAGAGAACAATATAAAAGACATTTAAAGAAAATCTCTCTACAGAGATGCTAACAACAAAAATATGTTGTAATAAAGCGTATAAGAATTTCGACGCTGCGTGTAGTAGAACGCATGGCTCAGTGGTGAGAGCGCCTCTGAACGGTTTTCAGGAGGCGTGGGTTCGAATCCCGCTGCGTTCAAATTTTTATTCGTTTTCTTTAAATGTCTTTTTCAATTTTCCTAAGTGTGGACACTTTCATAATATTTAAAAGAACAATAAAAAACAATAAGAAAATCACTCCATTACTGTGCTTTATATTAAAGATATGCCAGGTAGCGGAATTCAAAGCTGCATTTTGTCTAATTTGATCTAGGAATCTCTATGAATTATAGCAGCTGCTTAACACCTTTACCTGCACTAAGTAAACACACAATCTTTCGTTCAGCATTTTTTGCTCAACTTCGAGACAGAGGACTGAACCCCGCACTTTTTCTTAACAGTGTAGGAAAACAACTCTAAGTTAATGACTGACCGTAGTGGTGCAGTGGGATGATCCTCAACTGTAAACGTGATTTTACTGTGTTTGATTTCCACTCTGTTACAAAGCGCAGAAGTTAATTTCGTCACACAATACATAATATTTCGAATTCGGTCAGAAAGTGAAGAACGGAGTATGTTGACACTAGATTCGAAGCGCAACTAACCACTTGTAAGTAAGAAAAATAGACAAAACTCAATGTTTTGTCCAATTCCAGAATAAGTAAGCCAGAAAGGAGCATTTCAAACATCTACATGCATAATGTAGCATCCTGTTCTGATTTCGTAATCCCGAGAGCAAGGCTCCTTCGTTTGTTCCCTTTAATACAGACATGCTTTTCTTTCAGCGATAGAAATATTACAACTGTTACAGTAACTTAGAATATTCAATGTTTGAAAAATCTTATTTTAAAAATCTCACTGGGCCAATCGTGGCCCAGTGGCACAAGCGTGTGACTGTAAACGACTGGTTGTGGGTTCGATTCCCACTCGAGGAGTGGAAATATTTAATATTTCCATTTTCTTCGCTCTTGTGCTGAGGTAAAGCGCGGCGTTAAGTTCCGACACTTAACACGCAATGCCTCCGAATTCGGCGGAAAGTGGGGAACGGAGTGTCTTAACACTAGGTTCCTTCTGCCTACCCTGCTGTGTGCAGGATACAGCGTGAAACTCAAATTAGAGTTATTTATTAAACCGTCTTAGCAAAACTGATTTCCCAGTCTCAAATTCTACCGGAAAAACGGCAAAGAGTGTGTTTTGATACTAGTCTCATTCTGACCACTCTGCCATGAGAAAAAAAAGTATATTTTAAATACTCTACACACATAAATATCTGATTTTCTTGCCTAAGTTAAGGTTTAATTTAAGGATTTGTTCACTGGACTTTTTAATATTAGATACAGAAGAAGCATTCCTCCTTTTTTAATACTAGATACAGGAGAAGCATTCATCCTCAGTATTCCGCTGATTCATTGTGCAGGTGCCGAATTCAACATGTTGTAGGGAGAACCAATGTCAAGACTTAATTTTTTAGAGGTGGGCAGTCTCTGGTCAAGCACGTCTGAATCAGAGATACCTGAATAAAAAAACCTCTCATAACCCTTTTTTTCTCCATTATGGACTACGTCTACTAATGAATGCAAAGGGGAAACTAAACGCTTGCACTTTGTATAAAACGGCAATGTACAAGTATGTAGTACCGAGATACATTGTAAGGTAGCTACGAAATAGCTTCAGACGTTTATGTCCTGAAGTGTAGTAGAAACTTGAGTCGACCAACTATATTTAATTAAACACACTCTATCACTCTAAAAACCGCATGCGGAAGGAAATACACAAGTTTCTTAAGAACTAAGTTTCAGTCAGTCAGTTTGTGTTTAATTGCATTAAGTTTTTAATTCTTCTTATTATTTTTTTTCTTTGTCACAGTGGGATTGTTTGATTGATAACGGGATGGTAGTGGAGTCAATTCTCGTTTGTGGAGATTATAATAAATCCGTTTCTTTTAAGACAAATTACGGCGTTGTGTTACGCGACTAGATTACCTTTGCTTATTCTGTTATATGTAGAAGATGATAATAAGTAAGTTAAACATATCTATCCATAGTTCAAATTGTTCTTCAAAATTATGCATAGTCAAAATTTGTTCATTTTCTCACTCTGATAAGACAGAATGCGGGGTTTAGTTCTTTTGTTAAGCACATAACATTCGCCAATTTTACATTCAAACGCTGCGCATTCTCTGACATGATTATCGCATATTAAATATAAGAAATTAAAAAAAAGCCAGTCACAGTTCGGGCCAGTCGTGGAACACAAAGTGTGACTGTAAACGACTGGTTGTGGGTTCGATTTAAACTCGAGGAGTGGAAATATTTAATATTTCCATTTCCTTCGCTCTGGCTCTGGTATCCGAGGCAACTTAACGCGCAATGCAACGCGGTGGAAAGTGGGGAACGGAGTATCTAAACACTAGGTTACCTATGCCTACCCTGCCCTGTGCGGGATAAAGCGTGAAGCTAAAAAAATATATATATTTTAAAATATTTTTTAGTAAAAAAACCCCCGAATTATAAAAATATATATATTACCTCAATTGCGTCAAAATGACTACGAAATCCTATTTTTAAATCAACTTCTAATATATTATTTGAACAGACTATAAATTGCGGATTGATTTCAAAGGACTTTAATATTTGTTTAGGTCTAATACATATTTATTTATTCGATTCGATTCGCCACTTTTGGTTGGCCGAAGGCAACAGAAGGGTTTTTGAGCTTTATAATATTGTCTATTTTTACCCGCGACGGAACGGCGACTGTATATGTGTTTGGGGTGAGAGGTTGTTTGTTTGTTTGTTTGTTTGTTTGTTTGTTTGTTTGTTTGTTTGTTTGTGTGTTTGTGCAAATTACTATGTCAATTATTTCCAAAACTATAAGTCCGATTTTGATACGGTTTTCTATGATAGGTTAAGGTTCAATTGGCGTATGTTCTTAGATATGTCTTATTGCCTTAACTCACCAGGGGGCGCTGCAGTAAGCATTTTACGTGAAAACAAATGTTTTCAATTATCTCAAAAAATAATAGTCTGATTTCAATAGATTTTCAGTGGTAGATTCAGGTTTAATTGGTGGATGTTCTTGGATATGTTTTATCGTGTCAAACCACCAGGGGGCGCTGCAGTAAGCATTTGTTTGTACTTTTTTGTATTTATTTGTCTAAAACCGAAACTACTGCTCCGATTAAAAAGAGTTTTCATAAAAAGATTTATCTTTGCTTGGTGCATATTTTAAGATTTTTCTTTTTTTGTTACGGGGAAAACTCACCAGGGGGCGCTGCACTAAACATTTGTTTATGCAGAGCAAAAACTACTAGTCCAATTTAGATGAAACTTTCAAGGATGGGTTCAAGCTTAATTGATGCGTCTTTCCATATATGTGTTATGGTGACCACTCATCAGGGGGCGCTGTAATAAGCATTTGTTTGAGTTTTTTTGTGCAAAACCAAAATTTTTCTTATATTTATTTGTCTAAAACCGAAATTACTTATCCGATTGGCTAGAGTTTTCAGAACTAGGTTAAGCTTTACTTTGTACATATTTTAAAATGTTTGTTTTTACGTTACGGTGAAAATTCACCAGGGGGCGCTGCAGTAAACATTTGTTTATGTAGAGTAAAAACTACTAGTCCGATTTAGATGAAACTTTCAACGATAGGTTCAGGTTTAATTGGTGCATCTTTTCATATATGTGTTACGGTGATCACTCACCAGGGGGCGCTGCAGTAAGTACATTTGTTTGTGCAAAACTAAAACTACGAGTCCGATTTGAATGCAGTTTTCAATGATAGATTCAAGTTTACTTAGTGCATATTTTCATATATGTGTCATGTATGTTTACTTAGTGCATATTTTCATGTATGTGTCAACTCTCTAGGGGGCGCTGCAGTAAGTAGCTGCTTCCATTTTTTGTGTATAACAAAAACGACTAGTACGATTGGAAAGAGTTTTCAGTATTAGATTCCGCTTTGTTTAGTACATGTTTTTAAATTTATATTACGGTGACAAGTCACCAGGGGGCGCTGCAGTAAAATATTGTTTGTGCAAAGCTAAAATGACGAATTCGATTTGGATGCAGTTTCAGAGATAAGCTCAAGTTTAATTAGTGCATGTTCTTGGATATGCTTTATCGTGTTAACTCACCAGGGGGCGCTGCAGTAAACATTTGTTTGTAATATTTCATGTAAAACCACAACTACTAGTCCGATTGGACAGAGTTTTCAGTATTAGATTTACCTTTACTTGGTGTATGTTTTTAGTTTTTTTTTACGTTAAAAACTCACCAGGGGGCGCTTCATTAAACATTTGATGGTGCAAAGTTAAAACTACGAGTCTGAATTTGATGCAGTTTTCAACGATAGGATCAGGCTCAATTAGCGCGTGTTCTCGTATATGTGTCGTGGTGACACCTCACCAGGGGGCGCTGTAGTAAGCATTTGCTTGTATTTTTGTGTGAAACCTATTTAGATGCGGTTTTCTGTGATAGGTTCAGGTTTAATTGTTGCGTGTTTTTATATGCCATATCACAAACTACCACGGAGCGCTCCAGTATAAATTAATTTGTTCCAAATCAAAACTACTAGTGGGTTTTGTGATTTTCACTGATTTGGTTAAACTTAAGTTTCCTAAAAATGTTGCGGTGACAATCTGCCAGGCGCTGCAATAGGCATTTGATAACCAGAAAGCATTGGGCTTATAATTTTTTTTGGATTTGCATGAAGATTAATATAAAGTATTTCGAAATTATGTAATAATATATAATGTGTATCTATACACTTTAAAAAGTTTAAAATAAAAAACAAAATTAAAAATTTTGAAAATACCCACGACGGTTTAATTGTAATTGAAAAAGGATAAAATAACTAGAAATCCCCCGCCTAAAAGAATATATGTAACGAGATGATGGGGACAACTTCGTCGGGGGCTGCCAGTTGCAACCTCTATTTTAAATATAGTAGCTAACAGTATAGATTTCGTTCTTAAAGTTTTTAAAAGGAATACCAGTTATCAAAACTGTAAATTCATATTAATATTTTAATTTTTTCCTAAACCTGTTTTAACAGCATGAAAACCTAGGAGAAGTTAGCAAACTTAAAGTAATGGCAGCTCCGACGAAGTCGTCCCCATCATCTCGTTACATATATTCTTTTAGGCGGGGGATTTCTAGTTATTTTATCCTTTTTCAATTACAATTAAACCGTCGTGGGTATTTTCAAAATTTTTAATTGTCTATTTTTTGTAATAAACTTTAGCGTTAAATATATTTTATATAGCTTCACCCTCTTGGCAGAAAACCTAGTGTCGAGATACTCCGTTTTCACTTCCCTTCCGAAATCGATATTTTGTTTGTTGAGTGACAGAACTCAACGCTCTACTTTTCCTTAGTGTGGAGCTCGCAAGCGGGAATCGAACCCACAACCAATCGCCTATAGTAAACGCTGAACGCCCACTGCATTAAGATGATCTCTTATGTAAATGCGAATGTAAACTTAATTAATATTTTCTATTAGCTTCACGCTATATCCCGCACACAGCAGGGTTGGCAGAGGGAACCTAGTGTTAAGACACTCCGTTCCCCACTTTCCGCCGAATTTGCAGGCATTGCGTGTTCTATGTTGTGGATGTCCATGGGCGAAGGTAACCACTTACCATCAGGTGATCCTTCTGCTCGCTTGCCTTCCTTTCATCAATAAAAAAACATTATACTTCCCAAATCATAATCGAAACCCACTCCCAACGTATTTACTGATTAAACATTGTCCACGGGGCCAGAATATATATAATGCTTGTATTTATTATAATATTCATCTTAATACATCTTCCCCATCTTATGTACTTAAAGAGATACTCTAGTGATAAATGATTGTATTCACCATGTTCCGGTCCTCGTTCTTATGCGGAATTTGAATTAATTTACAATTGTTCTATTTGCTTTGTGTTATAGTAATTTGTTATAGCAAACTTTATGGTTTATAGATGTATAAAAAAAACATAGTGGGCCAGTCGTGGCGCAGTGGCACAAGCGTGTGACTGTAAACGACTGGTTGTGGGTTCGATTCCCACTCGAGGAGCGAGTCGATGCACTGCGCCTAGTGTTAGTTTGTGAGCAATGCCTCACGTCCACCATTTGCTATACAAGGTTCGGATGGCAGTATGATGTAAATAAACACTAGCCTGAAAACCGATTACCGTATTCTTGCGGAGAACGACATCACTCCCTATTTTAATTGCAAATAGTATTGTCAGTTAGCTCTCTTCGTAATTCTATATTATATTACATGTATAATATATGCGCTACTTTATTTTATCACCAACGCTAGTACCTATAATAGTCACTATTCTTTGCCATTAAGGCACCGAGTATTGTCTCCAATATACAGAGTGTGATAGTTTGAAATGGTATACATATATGCGTTGCAGACAAAAAAAAGAACAAAGAGGACTTGAATAGTATCTAAATATCTACCTACAGAGCGTAAAACGAAGACTAATTGCTAATAAGTTTTAAAACTTAATCCATACTTATATTATAAATGCGAAAGTTTTGTGTTTGTCTGTCATGCTTTCACTGCTAATTTACTGGACAGATTTGGATGAAATTCGGAATGAAAGTAGTTGATGATACTCTGTCTAACATAGGCTACGTTTTTTTAAAAATATCAACCCCTTAAGGTGATGAAAGTTTGTATGGAAAATCTAAACCGCTTAACCGATTGTAATTATTTTTCTCAGGAAGGTAGTTAACCAAAATCAACCTCTAAAGGGTTGAAATAGAGGAAGAAAGTTTGTATGAAAAATCTACACTGCTTGACCAATTGTAATGAATTTTGGCATAAATATAGTTGGTAATCCAAGGTTAAACATAGGCTACTTTATGTTTCGAAAATCTAATTCCGAGGGTTGCAATTTAAGGAAACAGCTATGTAGTTGACGCGGCAAAGTCGCGAGCGGGCCGCTAGTATATAATAACTCAGTAAAGAAAAGGAGATATGCCTATATTTATCGAGACCTAAATAATCCTATAAAGAGAGACACATACGTATGTGGCGTATGTGTCTCGCGAGCCTCAGGTTAATTTCCCTTGATATGTCGTATTCCTATATTTGTATGTATTATAGCTATAAAATCTCTTAATGTTGTGTAGCCATCTAGCTTCACGCTGTAGTTTCACGCTGTATTCCGCACACAGCAGGGTAGGCAGAGGGAACGTAGTGTTAAGACACTCCGTTCCCCACTTTCCGCCGAATTCGAAGGCATTACCTATTAAGTGGCGAAACTTAACTCTTCGAGTGTGAATCGAACCCACAACCAGTCGTTCACAGTCACACGTACGAGCGCCACGACTGGCATCTAGCAACATCTCTAAAATTAGAACAAAATAAAGAATGGAGAATAAAATCACTATTTTTGCTCTTTTACAAAGGGCAGTGTTGAGTTCCGTCATTCAACACGCAATATCTCGATTTCGGGCGCTGCGTGGAGGACAGAGTGTCTTAACACTAGGTCCTTCTGACCCCTGATCCTGAATCTGACAGCATGAAGCTGATTTTCTCTTCTGTTTCGTAAAATACTTACGATAAAGTATAAAAGATTTGTTCAAAGGAGGCAATTGAACGCATCGTGTACTTAATACTTAGTTGTATTAAAGTTAATGAACTGGCAAATTTCTTTCAAGTTAAAGAGCCAAATCATGTTAAATTTATAAAGATGACAACATTGTAATTTATTATGAAATTATGAAAACTTTTTTGTGTTTACTTCTAACTAAATACTTTATATGTAAATTATGCAGAATTTTCGAAAGCTTTTTGATATTTTCAAGTGTTATTCACACTCTTAGTAAACTGAAAAGATATTATTAAAAAAATATAAAAACAAAAAAAAGATTATGTAAATAAAGGTTCCGATATGCGCGGGTTCGAATCCCGCTGCGCTTAAATATTCGTGTTTTCTGTAAATATCTCATGCGTTGTTCCTTAGTACGTACGTTAAACTGAGTTTTTTAATCGATCTAGGAGGCTTTGCAGGTAAGAAGGTGAAAGTGGCTTAGGAAGACAGCATCTTGTAAACACTATTGGTAGATTCGATCTTCTTAAACCTGGCAGTAAATATATGGGTATTTTAAATTATTTCCACGTTCCTACATTGGTTAGACAAAGCACATTCATTTCCACCATAGATTAAAGGGTATATATAGTCCGGAATTCTAGAGAGAGTAAAAAACACTGTAGAGTGACGTTACAGTAAGTTCCTTACCCTACGATGCCGTATGAAGCGTGAAGCTAAATAAATATAAGAACATACAAATAATTGGGGCCAGTCGTGGCGCAGTGGCACAGACGCGTGACTTCAAACGACTGGTTGTGAGTTCGGTTCCCACTCGAGGAGTGGAAATATTTAATATTTCCAAGTGAGGCAAGATGAGGCAAGATAATAACGCCGCCGTTTACTCACAAAAACCTGACGGTGCTCCTTCTCGACCGCCACTAGCCGGGCCACGGGCACCGAATCAATCGTCCGAGGACACCGGCGGCGGGGGCCTGCAAGGCACGTCGCGGAATCAAGGGTGGTGTAGGTCACCCTCGACGGCCTGCTCGGAGTATCGCACGGGAGCAACCGCGCGCGTAGTGTCTTGACACTGACTCAACTCAACAAAAACTCTCAAATCAACTCAACACAAACTCAACTTCACTCAACAAAGTCCGACTGTCCTAATATATAAAAAACCGTGCACCTTAAAAAATACATCTTGTACACTCAAAATGAATGTAAAGTATTATTTTTACCAGCAACTTAATAATATCAAAATACCAACAAAACAAGAACACAATATAAACAAAAATTTAATCAAAATTTGTTCATCAATTTGTGATATATTGCATTAGTAAATGCACATGCAAACAGGATTTTTCCCATACATAGTAACATTATTTTGGATGTGAGGTATTAGCTGGAAGCTTAGCGGGCGTACACGGTTGTTAAATCCGATTATGTTATAGGGCCCTGTGGATTGACGTTCATTATGATTCATATACAGGATGTTCAAGTTAAAGTACAGATAATTTACGGCCAATATCAATAATCGATGCTAATCAGAAAAATAAGAAAACAACGTTAGATCGACCTAGTAATGTTTTTTTAAGTAAAAGTATTTTTATAAAGATGGTTATTAATAAAAGTCGAAGGATTGCATATTTAACCTTTACTTTACTTAAACAAATAATAAGTTTTTGCGTTATGCTCGATAATTGATATTGGGCGTTAGTGGTTAGCTACTCTGTCCGTGAATTGTTCACTCCTGGTTTTGATATATCAGAATTAGAATAAACAACAACCGCCACTTAACACGCAATGTTTCCAGAATTCGGCGTAAAGTGACGAACGGAGTGTCTTAAATCCCTCGTATATGCAGGATACAGCGTGAAGCTAAAGAAAAAAAAATATTTTTTTACATTTTTATAATTTTAACTAATAGAATACATGTTGTAGTTTTCGTTCAATGTATTAAAGTTATTTTGATAATGTTTTTTACTAACTCACTTCAATTCTAAAAGTGGAAATATAAAACACCAGTTGTGGCGCAGTGGCACGAACGTGTGACTGTAAACGACTGGTTGTGGGTTCAATTCCCAATCGAGGAGTGGAAACATTTAATATTTCCATTTCTTTCGTTCTGGTATCAGAGGTTAAGCGCGGCGTTAAGTTCCGCCACTTAACACGCAATGCCTCCAGAATTCAGTAGAAACTGGGGAACGGAGTGTCTAAACACTAGTTCCCTCTGTCTACCCAGCTGCGTGCAGGATACAGCGTGAAGCTAAAAAAAAAAGAAATATAAAATATTTATTATTAAGAAAAAAGAAAAATACATTTCAATATTCTTGAACACCATGTATGTAGTACATTGACCTTTGAATACAGGAATTATATATTCGCAGTAAACATTTGCATTGCAAATATTATTATATATTGACTACTACATTTTGACACTTGAGAGTTGTTGAATAGTTTGACTTTCACCATACGAGTATATTTTCTGTTGAAACTTAGTTGTGAATGAAGTTAAGCAGCTTTAAGATTAGCTTATTTAATGATGGGTGACCATTTTGTGCTCAAGAAAAATAATTTTAATATTATAACCACTTATAAATATAATTTGAACATAATATTTAAATTAGATCTAATTTCAGTCCAGTCGTGTGGCCAGTCGTGTCCGAGTGGCACAAGCGTGTGACTGTAAACGACTGGTTGTGGGTCCGATTCCCACTCGAGGAGTGGAAATTATATTTCCATTTTCTTCGCTCCGGTGTCGAGGTAAAGCGCGGCGTTAAGTTCCGCCACTTAGAACACAAGCCTCCGAATTTGGAGGAAAGTGGGAAACGGAGTGTCTTAACACTAGGTTCCCTCTGCCTACCCTTCTGTGTGCGGGATATAGCATGAAGCTAAAAAAAAAACTAAATAAAGATTTAATTTCATTGAGTACATTGCGGCCATTGTTGCTCACTGGAACAGAGTTCGACTGCAAAACGGGCTTACACCCGGGTTTGATTCTCACTTCGGGAAAATGAACATATACAACTTGCTTCTATGACACTGCACAGCAGTCAAAGCTTAGATTAAAAAAAGACTCAAAGACTTCGGGCGGAAAGTGGAAAACGGAGTGTCTTAACACCAGTTTCTCTCTGCCTACCGTACTCTATGAATTAAAATAAAAAGATAAAGTTTTTTACACTTACAAGTAACCTGTAAGACATATCACTAAGCCAGTATAGAAGGAAGGTATTTAATATAACCAACCACATTTCGCAAGCGAATTCTTGGCACGTTCAGATGAAGGGAATTTCTCGGACTCTTAAATTCTGTAGGGTCAAAATAGAGGATTATTGGCCTTAAGTTTAGGCCTTATGTCCTACGTGACGTCATTTCGAACGTGTAGACCGAGTTCGGAGCTAGATTGCTACTTCTCATTATAGCATGTTTTATGTAATTGTACCTAGATATTGGAAGATTTTAATGATTGTTAAGTTTGTGGAAGAAATATTGTGCTTAGTTTTTGTTTTTGCCCAAAGAAATAAGTAATTTAAGCTAATATTTTAACAACAAGTAGTAAATCTTGGCGCAGTGGAACAGCGTCTGACTTTAAACGTGATTGGTTATGGGTTCGATTTCCTCGCGGGATACTTTTATTTTAATTAATTTTTAGTTTCCGCCCTAGTAAGACAAAGCACGGTGTTGATTTCTTTTTAACACGTCAGTCTTCAATTCGAGCAGAGAATGGGAAAACGGATTACCTTGACACTAAAGATGAGGGAAAAAGTATAAGTTTGAAAGAAAGTAACAGTAAAAACTCATTATCTATTGAGACCAAAATTGGTAAAACAGTAAACTTCAGAATTCTGCGTATCAAAAATATCACAATATAAGAGACTGAGAACAAAATTACCTTCCAAAAAGCGAAATTTTTACCTTTGTTACCAAGTTTTTACCTTTGTTACCAAGTTTATAAGAAAGTCTTTATAAATGTAAGTAGTTAACTTAACGAGAGTCTTCACGACGACAGAACCAATGGTTAATGGGAAACCAGTGAACAAACTGCTTTCATACTCGAAACCCGAAGATAAAGTATTTTTTCAGATCATTGGCCCGGAAGTATTTATTTTACACTAGATTTGTCTCTACGAAGTGAAGGTTGTAAGGCTTTATGTGCCTATATAAGTATATTTTCTTATTATATTAATGGTAGTTAGAGAGAATGTAGTGTCGAGACACTCTGCTTTTCGCCCGAGAATCTTATCGTTTTAGGTAGTACAATGGAAAAATAAAAATAATTTTAGTACAATCATTCCCCTAAGTGGGAATCGAACCCTAAGCCACCGCGTTTACAATCGTTGTCGTACTACGTTAAGATAGCGCAGTTTATTTAAAAGGTAAATTCTAGTACATTTTGCAAGTTAATATTTAATTGAGAGAAATTATAAATTATATGACTGCGAACTTAACATTTTGATAGAAGCCTTAATAAGAAAGACGGGAACTACCATTTTACACTTGCATAGAGATACTAAATGTGATAGTATATTTTTGATTTTTATATCTCCGGATCTATTAAGACCTCTCTCGACAAAGGGTGAAGATATTTTTTTTCTTATTTCACGCAGCTTCTGCTTGTATGGTAGGCTACCAAGTGTAAGCTAGACTAGGGACCTGCTGCTGGATGAGCGTGATCTTCAACTTTTATCCCTTATTCGAGCCCCTTTATGATTCTCTAAACTTTCTGTTCTACCATAATAAAATATAGGATATAGCACTCCTCAATAATGTAGCTTTCTAATTGTGAAATAATTTTCATGATCGGTTCGGCAGTTCCGAATTTTACGCCTTATAAATAAAGTTACAAACTTTACCTCTTTGTTATATTAGTACAGATTTTAAAGTAGCGGAACTTAACATCGCGCTTTATCGTTCTAGATAGGAAGTATAATTTCTAGATAATCATTCACCACAATAAAGAATTTATTTATTTATTTATTTATTTTATATAAATTTGAACGCAGCGGTATTCTAGCCCGCGCCTCCTGAATACCGTCCAGGCGCCACTGAGCCATGTGTTCTATTATCAGCTGCGTCGAAATTCTTATACGCTTTATTACAACATATTTTCGTTGTTAGCATCTCTGTAGAGAGATTTTTACAAATTTCTGCTACCCAAAGATTATTCTACGAACAATCGTTTGACAAGAGAGAGTACTATTTATTAAATACTTCTAAACATTATTAAAATGTAACGCTTTCTAAATGTCGATTTCAATTTTCCTAAGTGTAGAAAGTGTCTCTTTAAAAGTGTTTAAAACTGTCTCACTATTGTATAGACGCCTGATGAAATTTTATAGTGATCTCACAAGTATCCATTACTTTTTTAAGCTTATCCGTTGCTATTTTGTATAATAATTGATATTTTGTGATCACTAGGAGCAGACGGGTCTTCACCTTCTTTCACTTTTTTAATTATTAATCAGAAAACCTGATAGAGAGAGAATTCTGATACCATATAGTATAATTGTTTAAAGAAATACCAAATTAAATAATGAAATAAATGCTATAAACCCAAGCATCAATTTAATTCTTCTATACATTTTTGTTTTTTTTTTTTTTTTTGAATCAATTGAAACTAAAATAATAAGCAGTGGAGGTATTTTAAAAAGGTATCTTAGGGCTGTACGTATGTAATAAGTCCCAGGCAGTGTTCTGAGCTCCATTCTCTCCGAGCTTCTCTCTCTGCTCTCTTCCTCCCCTATTCACATTCTGGCAAATACATAGAATGCTAAGAATTTATTTTCCTTTAAATTTAAGCCATAAATTTTAGTATATCCAGTAATAAAAGATCCCTCACCAAAGATCGTTTGTGTGAATAAAAAGTTAATATTCATCTTTTACGACCGTCTGAGGTAGTTTTCGTCAACTTCGATCTTGAGACTCGTTTTTAATCAAATTTTTGTTTGAAATATAGTGAAGATGCTAATGTATATGAATATTTTATTATACTTACTATAAAAATATAAAATGTTAAAGTTTTACAAAAAATAATAAATAATTTCACTTTTTCATACAAATTGCAAAGAACTATTCAATTTTTTTCCAGTTTCACGTTTTATCTCACAAATTGAAATAGTTGAAATAGAGAGAACCTAGTATCATATATATCAATAATTTTTAATTTTTAAGTACTGGCATATTGCTTTGAGTTCCATTGCACTAATAAATGCTCCGAGTAATAATTTTCTTAAAAATCCTCCATTTAGCTTCAATTGTTTTTTTGCACGTGAATTATCTTTTTTGTACTGCATTGAAGCGTAAAGAGACCGAGCGAGATAGCGACTGACTGTAATTGTAGTTGTGGGTTCGATTACCATTCAGAGGCAAAAATATATTCAAATGTCTTGGCCCTTGTGATATATGACGAGGCGTGGACTTCCACCTCTATATAATGTCTTGAATTTTGCCAGAGAGTGGAGAAGAAAGTGTCTTGACACTTGGTTTTCTTAGCTAACCTTGTTATGTGAGAAAAAGCATGAAGCTAAACAATTGCTATATTTTTACAGTAGGTATATTTGATACTTAATTACGCTTATACAACTTAACATAAATACTTTACTATAGATTTTCCTTTTTATATTCTCATTGTTATATTTCACTAATAACTATTCCTCGAATTATAAACGTAAAATCTTCTAACTGAGACTTAAAACAGAAGCCAAAAACAAAAATGACGAAAAAAATAGTAGAAAAATGTAAGGCAAAAGAATTTATTTTTAAAATCTGAAAAAATGTCAAATCAAATAGGTTTTAAAAAGTTACAAAAAGCTATATTCAGTTTGTAGCGAAATGCTCACGTATGAGTTGTCGAAAGTGTTTATTTATTTACATTATATAATGTAAATAGCAGTTCAACGTTTTTCCCCCATATTTTTATGTACAAAAGCAAACGAGCAGAAGGACCCCCTTTATGATAAATATATCTTTGCCCATGGACATCTTTTGAGGAGTTATAGATGCGTTGCCGGATTTGGGAGTGAAGGAGGGAAGGAGGGAAAAGGATGGGTGGAAATAAGAGGAGCTAGTTTACATGTCATTGGACCTGAACTCGTCATCAGATATTTGGCGGTTCGTCTTTGACATGATAGTGGTCGCGAGCCAGTCGGAAAACAATCTCCTGTCAACAATTTATTGGGTTACCCACCTTTTACGGAACGCTACCCAGCTGCGGAGCTGTATTCTTAACCCGTCCCCCCACGGATGAAAATTATATTAATGTAATTATTCCCTCGAGTGGTATTTCAACCAACAAACATTTTTTTTTTTAAATCAACCCCCAAGGTAATAGGGGATGAAAATTTATATTTCTTTTTTAGCTTCACGCTGTATCCCGCACACAGCAGGGTAGGCAGAGGGAACCTAGTGTTGAGACACTCCGTTCCCTACTTTCCGCCGAATTCGGAGGCTTGCGTGTTAAGTGGCGGAACTTAACGCCGTGCTTAACCTCGACACCAGAGCGAAGAAACTGGAAATATAATTTCCACTCCTTAAGTGGGAATCGAACTCACAACCAGTCGTTTACAGTCACACGCTTGTGCCACTGAGCCACGACTGGCCACGCCAGAAAATTTATATGAAAATTATAAAACTATTATTATAATTAAACAAGAACGCGGACCGTCGAAAATTCAAAAAAACAATATGTGCAGCACACACGAGCAAAACCGAGCGAATCACTAGTTAAAATATAGAACATAAACTTAAAATAATACTACTTAACTTCTATGTTTCTACTATTCAAGGTTTACATCAAGTCCAGAGAATCAAGCCACCGCTCGGATTGGCCGATCAATTTTCAGGTATGTCGGCTCTCGATTGTAAAATAGGAGAGCCTGGTGGCTCCGACGTCTCATTAGGTTCCAGGTGGTTCTCCATTTGACAAATTAATACTACCGTTATATTACAAACTGGTTTATTTTTAATAATCACAAATAAAAATAACGACAAACAATATCACTATAATAATTAATAAACTTTATAACTATGAGCTGCGAACAGTACGGTTGCCCGTTCCGAAGTGAGTCCTCGACGATGAGTCGCGCGCTTATAAAGAAACAATCCCCTCTCTTCACAACTCGTTCGATTCTTTGTAATGCCGGTGACGTCACAGTTGTTGACAACCATTGACGCCGACACGGCCATTCTGCAAAAAGGTCGTCCTCGACCTATTAAAAAATAAAACTTAAAGTTATGGGTGCTCCTGCCCCCAATAAAATCTATCTTGGCATATGATTTTGGAGGCCCCTGTCCTCAAACAAAATCTATTTTAAAACTGAATTTTGGAGGCCCCTGTCCTCAACAAAACCTATTTCAAGACTAAATTTTGGAGGCCCCTGTCCTCAACAAAATCTTTTCAAAACTAAATTTGGAGGCCCCTGTCCTCAACAAAATCTATTTGAAATTGAATTTTGGAGGCCCCTGTCCTCTACAAAATTTATTACAAAAATAAATAAATGCAATGCTTACCCTTAAACATTTGATGAACTATTAGTATTTTGTGTAAAATTTTGATTAATAGCTTCATTTTGAGTCACACATGATCCGTCACGTGTCACATCTTCGGACGCCGACACGGGATCCTGTACTATAGTGCTTTCATTTGGTTTAGGTGCCAATCGTAATTGCTCGTGCGATGCTTTTTTCGGTCTTCCTCTTCCAATTAACTTTTTTATTTGATAGCGATCATTGGGTAATATTTTTCTGATTTCATATGCATCAGGGTATTTGAGATCTAATCCAATTTGGTTTCGAGGATTTGTTTTAAATAAAACTATATCACCTTTCGCGAATCTTTTTACTTTAGCTTTTCCTTTGTCAAATCTTAATTTATCTTCGGTACTTCTAGCATCAATTTTCTTCTTAATATATTCGTCAAGTAGGCTTCGATTTACTGTTCCTTCTTCTTCGTCAATTAAAGTTAGCTCTACAGGTACTGTACACTGCTTACCGGTCAAAGCTTTTATAGGACTTACATTCGTAGTTTTTTGCTTTGTACAATTTATGGCCAGTTGAAGAGCGTTCAATCCTTTTTTCCAATTGTTATTTTCATAGTTCCGGATAATCGTTAATCCATTTTTGATAACTGCCATCATACGCTCGACTTGTCCATTACTGCGACTTACTCCGGGAGCTATGTAATGCTGATGAATACCGTGATTTCTACAAAATTGTTCAAATTCGGCTTTGAAAGCTGTATCTTGGTCACTAATTATTTGTCGGGGAGGCCCAAATAACGAAACTAAGTGTTCCAGTGCATGAAGCATCGTGCTTGCAGTCTTATTGGTTGCGTATGTTAAAGTTACATATTTTGTGTAAGCGTCGATTATCACAATCACATATTCATGTTTGTTATGTTTCTTTGTGAGGCGTCCTGTCGCATCTATATGAATTGTGTCAAATGGAATAGGTTTCTTTTCAATAGGATACATTTGTACCTGTTTAGCTCCGGATGATCCCTTGCTAGTTTTGCAAATGACACAATTGTCAATAAATCGTCTCACAGTGGTCGACATTTCAGGAAACCAATAGGTTTCTCGAATTTTGGCAAGTGTTTTTTCCCAACCAAAATGCTTAAGAGCAGTATGATAAGCATTAATAATGCTCCATTGATATGATTTTGGTACCACCTTCTTCCATTTTCTTGACCCTGGTTCTTCATCTTCGTATTTCCGCTCCAAAACAAGCTCGTGAAGACGATATTCAATCATTGCTTCGCCACATTCCAAGTTCTTTATTATTTTAGCAAGTTCTGCATCACGTCGCTGCTCGACCTTAAGCCATGAATCAACATTTTGGATGAAGTTTATACACATAATAGGATTTCTGCTGAAAAAATCTGCATGTTTCATACGGTTCCCTTGTCGATATTCAATCTTGAAATGGTAGTGTTGTAAGAATGACCACCACCTGTGAATTCTTGGTAAAAGTTCATGTTTATTAGACGATGATTTTATGGCATTGCAGTCAGTGACAATTGTAAAAAATCTTCCATAAAGGTACTGCCTAAAATGTTTTATGGCACGTACTATTGCAAGAGTTTCCAATTCATAAGAATGGTAGTGACTTTCTGGAATCGTAGTTCTCATAGAAAAATAAGCTACCACATGCTGCTTTCCTTCGTTTATTTGAATTAAAATAGCTCCAAGTCCTGTACTGCTAGCATCCGTATGTAATTCAATTGGCCAATCTTCCTTAAAAATTGTAAGTATTGGTGCTGATGTTAGGCGTCGTATTACGTCAAGCCTAGTGTTTTCACACTCAGGAGTCCATTTAAATGTAGCATCCTTTTTGGTCAAGTTGTAAAGTGGTATCATACGTTCTGAGAAAGATGGTATAAAACGTCTAAAGTATCCTGCTAATCCACAAAACTGACGTACCTGTTTAACATTAGTTGGTACAGGTGACTTTTCAAGTGCTTCAATCTTTCTAGGACTTGGACGTATAGTACCTTTAGATATTAAGTTACCGAGATATTCAATTGTTGTTTTAAAGAATGAACATTTTTTAGTATTTATTGAAAATCCAGCTTCTGTCAAAGCAGCCAAAACCTTGTCTAGAGTCTGTAAACCCTCAGAGAACGTTTTACATTTTATTAAAACATCATCCATATATACTAAGATATTATCCAATAACGGTCGAAGTGCGGTGATGATCGCTCGTTGAAACACTGCTGGAGCATTAGTCAGTCCAAAAGGCATTCTTGTATATTCGTAGAGTCCTTCCGGGGTGATGAAGGCTGTTTTGGGTATGGATGTTTCATTAATCGGTATTTGATAAAATCCTTGCGCCATGTCAAGACTTATAAAATAGGTGGCGTCAGACAGTCTATCGAGCTGATCTGATATTATGGGTAATGGGAACTTGATAGGCACCGTATTTTTATTAAGTTCACGGTAGTCTATACACATCCTGTCTTCGCCATTCTTTTTCTTTACGAGAATTACTGGACTTGCAAAGTCAGAGGTACTTTCTCGGACTATTCCATTGGCCATTAAGTCTTCAATGATAGTTTTAACCTTTTTTCGCTCTATTGGTGCCATCCTATAAGGTCGTCGTGAAACTACCTTTGTTGAATCTTTGAGCTGTATATCTAAACTTCCTGTCGTTACTTTAGTTCTTGGAATTCCGTTGGTAAATGTGTCACTGTATTTAACCAAAAGAGATCTTAATTTGTTAATTTCTATGTCACTAGTTAAATCAGTGTCAAAATTTTCAAAGGGTTTTACATAAGTTGAATTTAATACTGTATTAATAGTACAGTTCCTGATCACAGTCGCGCCTTCTTCAGTAATGAGCACCGTTAGTCCTGTTCCTTTTACAATGTCTGCACCAATTAAAACATCACAAGGAATTTCGTGGTCTTCGATTATGTGAAAAACTATCTCAACAAACACATTATTAATTTTACACATAGTCTTGATTTGTTGGCAAGACAATATTGGAACGCTCTTGCTACCTATTCCTTTCAGCAACAAAAGGCATTCCTCTCGTTTTCCTGGAAAGGAAGAGCTTAGTGATCGTTTTATTAAAGATCGAGAAGCACCGCTGTCGTAGAATGCAACGCATCTAAAATTGCCTACACTAATATTCATTGGAGTCAGTATTTCATTGCCATCATTTAATAAATTGACTTTGTTGGCATCTTCATTCATTTTTTTGAAACATGTAGATTCCACGTGCCCAATTTTACCACAATAATTGCATTTAGTTTTAAGTTTTTCCGATCTGTCCAAATTAGCTTCAAAAGTGGAGGTAGAACTAAATAATGGTTTGGGGTCATTTGACTTATCGGTTGTTTTATTACAGTTGGTTTGAATATGTCCAGGTTTTCCACACTTAAAACAAACCAAAGATTCCTCGCGATTTGTTCTTAACCTGGACCGTTTCATGGGTGGCTCACTTGATCTAAATTCCCGAGGCCTAAAAGTGGATGCGACAGATATTAATTCAGGAACGCTTGTACATTTACTTGATAAAAGGCGAAGTCGCAAATATTCATTGTCCACACAGCCTATTACTGCCTCGACTGCATCCTTATCTTTATCGCCATTTATAACACGTTTCCAAATTTGCCATGCCTTTGTTATAGATTCAACTGGATTCGAGTTGTCAAACCTGAAGTTTCTTAATTTTAATATATCGTTAGAGTATCTCGCTTCGGGCTCAAATGTTTGTATTAGAGCTTCTCGCATATCTTTCCATACTGGTGACTTGACAAGCCATGTATCCCCAAGGGTTTTAGCTCTGCCTTCTAACAATCCAGCAATTTTAGTACATATTTCGTAATCACTCAAATGCCAGTGATTTTTTGCTTGATCGACGTGGTCACACCAGTCCCTTATAGGTACGTCACCGTCGGATTAACAGGAAGCAATATAAATATCCTCAATCTTGGCCTTTGTGGTGCTGATTGTATGCCCAAGTAAACCTGGCAAGAAAACTCGTGATTAGCTTGCTACTAGCCGTTTGTTGCTTTGACAGTTTTTCCCAGAATACTAGCCAGGGCCTGGAGGGTATTGTAATTCCTCTGGTATGTGGTTCTTCTTCTTCAGCTTTGAGAGGATGGGCCAGCCGGATCTATCCCGCTTTCTGATGGTCGGCTCTCGCTTGTAAAATAGGAAGCCCTGGTGGCTCGACGTCTCATTAGGGTTCCAGGTGGTGGTTTCTCATTTGACAAATTAATACACCGTTATTTACAAACGTTTTATTTTTTTAATATCACAAATAAAAATAACGACAAACAATATCCTATAAGAATTAATAACTTATAACTATGAAGCTGCGAACGACGGTTGCCCGTTCCGAAGTGAGTCCCTCGAGATTAGTCGCGGCGCGCTATACAAACAATCCCCTCTCTTCCAACTTCGTTATCGATTCTTTGTAATGCCGGTGACGTCACAGTTGTTGACACCCATTGACGCCGACAGATACGATATATTTTAAATTCGGTTTCCGCTAGTATTTCCAAATGAGAGTATTTGTACACGAATGTTGAATATCTTTTGATCAGAAAGGTATAAGCTTCATTTGATAAATAGTGGTTTCCGTACATTTTTCTTGTATTTTTATATATTTTCCTACTTTGTATGTCTTTTCTGTAGAATATAAATGTAGGTTAGTTTGATACTTTGTTAGTATGAATTTAGTATTTCATATTTTTGGTTTGGAAATTATATAAATTTCTACTATTTATTAGTCATATAGTATAGATAGAAGCCATTGTGGTGCAGTGGAATGATTATATTCAAATTATTTTTATTTCTCCCTTTTGCCAATTAAAACGAAGAGCAGCGTTGAGTTCCGCTCAAGCAACACGCAATGTCAATGTCAATTTGTTTTTTAGCTTCACGCTGTATCCCGCACACAGCAGAGTAGGCAGAGGGAAAATAGTGTTAAGACACTCCGTTCCCCTCGCATCGCCGAATTTAGAGGCGTTGTGTGTTAAGTGACGAAACTTAACGCACATACTTCTAAGCGACTATATTTTTAAGCGATAAAATCATGAAGCTACTTTTGTATATACATTGAAAAACAATGAAAAAACGCATTAAATTATAGTTTCTTCCATTTTTCCTTAAAACATAGTAGTCAGGGATGACCTAGTGTGTCAAGGCACTCTTTTTCCCAATATCTAATATCGCCAAAATACTGAAAGATATGAAGCGGTGAGTGGTAAGAGAGGCAGGGGTGACCTTCAGTTGATTTTCGAAAACACAGCATCGACGATACTAGAGGAAGGTCACGTAAAAAGCATGATGACCCCCCGGAAGGCGTGTATAAAGAGGTTGACGACATTGGACGAGGCGAAAGAAGTAGGCAGCGACGGTAGCGTATAGCGCTCCATTCTTACTGAATACCCCGCAAGATACAGCGTGAAGCTAAAAAAAACTAAATATTGCCCAAGTGAGAATCGAACCCATGACCATCGCGTTTATATTTACACGCTGTTCCTCTGCCCCACGACAGTCTAATCAAGGGTTTAACAAGTATTACAAATACGTATATGAATTTAAAATTTAGTGCAAACAATAAAATTAATATTCAAAGGGCATCCCGTAGTCGTTGTCCTTCCGGTCTCGAGTCCTTTACTCTATTAGGGCGGATAAGGAAAACCCGTTTTGTTCTACATATTACTAACATCGATTAACCGGTACGTGGTTTAAAAAAGTAAGGTTTAATACTAAATAAACGAGAATTTATTGTGATTTTAGAATAAATAAAGTTAATATTTATTATTATTATTTTGAATTTCATTGAATTTCGATTCGTAAGGCCAGTCGTGGTGCAGTGACGCAAAGTGTGACCATAAACGCCACTGGTTGTGGGTTCGATTCCGACTCGATGAATTAAATTACTTATTTTTTTATTTCCTTCGCTCTGATGTTGAGGTAAATCACGGTGTTGAGTTCTGCTGTATAACACGCAATGTATCCAGAATTCGGCAGAAAGGAACGAAGTTTCTTAACATTAGGTTCCCTCTGCTTACCCTGCTGTAATATAGCGTGACGTATTTTATTATTTCATATATTTATTTGTTTTTTTTTCCTTTAAATTACATATTTAGTATAAAGAGAATCTAGATAGTCATGACCAAATACCTACCAGACTCTCTAGTCTAGTCTGAACAAAAAAGCACGCATATTTTTGGTATTTGTAAACACATTTATAGAAAACCTGACATTTCAAACACTATAGTTTTCATAGCTTATGATCACAGGTAGACCTATTGGTTAATCCTGTAAACATTTTTTAGCTTCACGCTGTATCCCAGCGATGCACACAGCAGGGAGGAACTAGTGTTAAGACACTCCTTTCCACACTTTCCACCGAATTCGGAGGTATTGCGTGTTAAGTGGCGGAACTTAACGCCATGTTTTACCTCTGATACCTTAGGGAAGGAAATGGAAATATTAAATATTTCCACTCCTCGAGTGGGAATCGAACCCACAACCAGCCGTTTACAGTCACACGTTCGTGCCACTGCGCCACGACTGGCCCCCTGGTTAAAATAGTTTTATTTCATAATATGTTAAAATGCGATAATAGGAGGCTGATTTTTAATTACTACATATTCATTTAATTAGAAAGAATCTAGCTTAAGATTGGACTTTCTTATTTGTAATTAAAGTAACCCAAATAATCGATCGCCATCGTGGTGTAGTGAGACGGTTATCTGACTGCAGTCGTGGTTGGTCATGGATGCGATATCCATTCGGTAGAAAGATCATAATATAATTATTTTTTTTCTCCGTTTTGTTAAGCAAGACAAAGCGTTTATTTGTTAGCAAAGGAAGCAAGTATCATTATAATACAACATTCCGATCTCCACTTTCCAACCGCATTTTGAACATCGAATATTTTGCACTAAATGGCGAAACTCAACGCCGCCTCAAGCCACTTTCTCTTACTAAAGCATGAAAATGATTTCCTTCACACAGGAATCCAACACACAACCCTCCCATTTACAGTCAGACACTATCCCACAACACCTAAGACCGCTAAATAATAACTATAGAAGTAAAGCTGAGAATACGAATAAAATAGACTTATATTACTTTTAAAATATCCTTGCTCAGGATAAATTGCGTGCTTGGTACTGACAGAGCAGTCATTTCAGGGGAGTTTTATGTCCCACGCTTTATCACTAGTTTAGGTGGAAGTATTGGAATAATGTGTTTATGTACGTATATAGTATATGTGTTGTGTGTTTTTTGGCGTATAATAAGGTAGACAGAGAGAAAACGGAGAGAGAAGACACTCTGTTTTCGTATAATTATGATATTTTATAAGTTATATATTATATGTTATATATTTTTAGTTATATATTATATGTAATTCTGATATATTACACTACTAGAGGCCCCCTCGCCTCGCTTTGCCGAGTGAAGTACACGACTATCGCTTTTTCGTGATATTGCAACTCATTGGGATGATTTTTTATAAAATAAAGTTGTAATTCAGTTAAGATTCTTCATACAAACATTCATGCTCTGTTTCAACACTTAACGGGTCAACTTTTGAAAAAAAATATCTGGATACCGAATTTCATTCAAGGAGCAGTATCGGCCGTGAAAGCGTGACAGATAAACAGATAGACATTCCCATTTATAATATAAGTGTAAATATACGTTCCGGCGTATTATCATAATATAATGGAAAAACCATTATCATGTGAACATCAGTAATTGGTGAGGACTAGAATACACAATTATTACTTATAGAATCACATTTTATATAAATTAAGCTCTCCTCATAGCTCTGCTCTGCATATTGTCTCGAATTCGGGCGAAAAGTGAAAACCGTATTTTGATTTGGTTCTCACACATGTTTGATCGAGTGTACTCACTCGTTAAGATAAATTTAAAAAAATCACAAATAATAAAAGATAAAGATGCAGAAAAGTACACGGAACTTAAGTCTTTGACATTTGAAAAACATAAAGAGAAAAAAGAACCCCTTGATTCTCTCTTCTTTTTTGTTTTGGGACCCGGGACGCGGTTATGTGGGTCTCCGGTTTGGCAAGATGGTACGCCTTTGGATGGTTTACCCACTAAAACCTGACGATGCTCCGCTCCCGCCACTAGCCCAGGTCTCGGGTACTTCCCCAATAGCCCGTGGACCTGGGCGGCTGGTTCTTTTTGCCTACCTATGTGAAAAAAAAACATGAAGATAAAACTAAAATGGAGTAAAAAATATGGTACATTTAAAATGAATACGAAAAAAAGAGCAAAATCCTTACAAAGTGAATAAAAAAGAGCAAAATCCTTACAAAGTGAATAAAAACAAAGAAATATATACAAATCATTTAATTACATATACCTTATATACAAAAATAAATACAATAAAATTTAATATAAAAAAAAATCTCTAATAAGCTATATATTTATGACACTTGGCTGATCCTCAATAGGACCAAATATAATAGGACTATTAAATTAACGGTCATGGGTTCAATTCCCGTTTGAAGTAAATAGCAAAACAATTAACTAACCAGTTCTAAGTGACATTTAACATTTTTTTTAAATGTTATTCTCACACTTAGCAAATTGGAAAAGACTTTTAGACAACGTATAAAAATTTGAACGCAGCGGAATTCGAACCCACGGCTCCTGGAAACCGTCCAGGCGCTCTGACCGCTAAGCCATGCGTTCTACTACCAACTGCGTCGAAATTCTTATACGCTTATTACAGCTTATTTATGTTGCTAGCAGTAATAAATGTTTTTTTTTGGTTCTAAGTGATATAATCTTTGATCCATTTTAAGTATTTTGATACATCAGTGAATACGGCGTAAGCGTTCGGGTCACAGATAGCTGCGTCGGTCCTCGATAAGCTTACAGATACTATGCCCTTGATATACCAAGCTCCGATCAGGTCAGAACCATTTGGTTTCAATAAATCTGGTACGAAAACCATAAAACCACCGCCGCTGTCGCCATTGCATGCTGATGTTTCTGGAAATATAATTATTAATATTTAATTTTTTTTTCTTTTTTTTTTTAGCTTCACGCTGTATCCCGCACACAGCGGGGGTAGGCAGAGGGAACCTAGTGTTAAGACACTCCGTTCCCCACTTTCCGCCGAATTCGGAGGCATTGCGTTAAATGATATTTTCTAATTATAAATTAAATAATATTTTCATTCCAAAAAAATAAGCTTGTAAGAATGATTGTGAAGGTAATAATTGTGGATTCGATTTCCACTAGTATGTTTAATTTATAATGTTTGTTAATAAGCTCTGGTTAAATTTTAAATTATTTGCATTTAAACAAGAGTAAAGGAGGCCGTCGTGGTGCAGTGGTACAGAATCTGGTTTTAAACGCGATCGTTATGGGTTCGATTCTCACAGGGAACGAATCAATATTTATTATTTACATATCTCCGTTGAGATATCTAAGACAGAGAGCGGCGTAATAAAATAGTGTTTCGACACTAGGTTCTCTATGACTATCTTGCTAGGGAGAAAAAGTCTAAAACTGCTGTTTTTCTGGTAAAATATAAGGCGTCCTCGTTTGAGCCAGTTAACTCGCAATGATTCGGATTCGTTCTGTACGTAGAGAACGAAGTGTCTTGACTATTAAATACATTTCAAAAATATGACTACAATATTTAAGCGGCAAAAAAATACATCCATGCTTATATTATAAATGGGAAAGGCTGTGAGTTTGTCTGTCACGCTTTCACGGCTTATCTACCCGGCCAATTTGGATTAAATTTAGAATGAAAGTAGTAAAAGTTACTGAGTCTAACATAGGGTACTCATTTTTTCTAAAATCAATCTCTAAAGGGTTGAAATAGGAGATGAAAGTTTATATGAAAAATCTAAGCCGCTTGACTGATTGTAATGAATTTTGTCATTAGTATAGTTGATAATCCAATTTTAAATATAGGCTACTTTATTTTTTAAAAATCTACCTCCGAGGGTTGCAATACAACGAAACAGTTACGTAGTTCACAGTAGTTCACGTAGTGCCGCGAGCGGGCCGTTAGTATAAAAAATAAAAATGAATACCGTGGTGTAGTGTTACAACGTCTGGCTGTATACTAGATGTGGATTCGATTCCCACTCGATGGTATCATTATATAAAGTATTTCAATTTCTCCGCTTTGGTTAGAATGCAATACGTCTCAGATTTGGGCAGGAAGCAGAGAGTGGAGAGTCGTGACACTAGGCTTTCTCTGACAACCCTTCTAAAGAAAATATTTCAATTAGAATATCAGAACGTAGAATAAGAGAAAAAATACACACTATTCAAATATCCTGCGCAGAATTTCTTGCCATCTCGTATGAAGTTGCCGTAAAACAGTGGATTGCTATATATACATTGTAAATCATCTATTTGGGGCATCGAAGCTTCGTGGAGTGTTGTCGACAGTGAGTCCGAGCTGTCGTAACCCCATCCAACTACCTGGAAAGTGAGGAAAAAAAACCTTTTAAAAAAGTTTTTAGTAATAAGTTTTTTTACCTTTACGCTGTATCCCGCACACAGCAGAGTAGGCAGAGGGAACCTAGTGTTAAGACACTCCGTTCCTCACGGACTGCCGAATTCAGGAGGCATTGCGTGTTAAGTGTCGAAATTCAACGCCGCCCTTTGCCTCGACAGAGCAAAGAAAATGGAATATTGAGTATTTCTACTCCTCGAGTGGGAATTGAACACATAACCAGTCGCGTTTACAGTTACACTTTGAGCCCCCAAGACACGACTGGCCTCATTATAGTTTAAAATCGTATTTACATACCGTTCCAAAAATTTCAGGCTTTGCCAATCTAAAGTACGCCTCGTCGTACCAAAGACATGCAGGCTGCACGTAATTATTGAAAATTACTTGTGTTTTTAATTTTAATAACGATATGTCGTTTTGAAGCTTCTTCGCTGTAAATTCATCGTGGACTATTACTTCTAATACCTGAAATTGGAAAAAATACTACAAATTACCAACATTTTACATAAAATGTACTTTTGTCAATTATTTCACGGTTTTTATTGCGTAGCCTGGTAGTCCGAGAGTACTATGTTTCTAGACACTCCGCTCTCTACATTTTGTCAAAAATCGAGACATTGCATGAAAAGTAGCGGAATATACGTCATGATTTGTCTTATCAACATAGCAGGGGCTTATTAAAAATTTAACTACTTTGTTCGTAGAATTGAATTCAGAACCATTGCGTATACAGTAAGATATGCTTGACTTAAAAAAAAATATATATTAAAAAAAAAATCGTCCCGCTGAGTTTCTTGCGCCGGTTCTTCTCAGGTCTGAAGCATTAACTTTAGTGAACCGGTGGTAAATTGTTTGACGTTCAAAAAATGAAGCATGTAACTTCTTACTTTGAATAAAATTATTTGACTTTGAAATTATTTGACTTTGACTTTGACTTTGATATTGTCACAGTGCGCTACTGAGCCGTATTGGAGTATATTTCTAAGCTACTGAGCCAGTCTTTAGTTACAGTTACAGTCTTTAGTTACCGATTGTGGCACCTCTGATCTAAAGTTCGTTCTCTGGATTTTAAGAGCCGCAAGCTCAAATCTGGCTACTTTTAAATTTGCAGTAATAAAGTGAATATGTTTTTTTAATTTAAAAAACATTTTTGAAAACGTACAAAAATTTGAATGCAACGGGATTTAAATTTGTGCTTTTTGGAAACCGTCTAAGCGCTTGGCAACTGAGCGTGTAATGCCTTCTATGTGTCTACATCGAAATTCTTATACTTTTATTATAACTTATTTTTGTCGTTAGTTTCAGCGGTCATACACTTAGAAATATATTTTAAAAGATGTTTTTTATATTCTAAATGGCTAAATGAATTGAGCTGTTTTTTTTTTGTATCACGCTGTATCCTGCGTACAGCGGGGCAGAAAGATCGTAGTGTTAAGACACTCTGTTCCCCGATTTTCGCCGATTGATATTTATTTTATCTGAATAACACTTGTCAAAAATGATAAAAATATTCTCAAAGCGTTGCAAATTTTTTTCAATATTTTTTAAATTTACTACAACCATTGTAACAGTATTAAGTAAGCGTATATTACCTGTTTCTCTTGTAAAGATATATCGCTGCCATACAAATTATATTTTCCTAAAATGACTCCCAGAACATCTGGATGTACCGGTATTCCGTTAGTCGTCGTGCAATGGGCAGCTGGAACAGAAAATTTTAAGTGTTAAGACACTCTGTTCTCTTCATTTTGAATTTTAGAGAAAATTTGTGCTTAAAAACATCTTTTGAAAATGGATAGAAAAGCGTCGAGGCGCAGTGGCACGAACGTGTGACTGTAAACGACTGGTTATGGGTTCGATTCCCACTCGAGGAGTGGAAATGTTTAATGTTTCCTTTTCCTTCGCTCTTTTATCATGCGTGGCGTTAAGTTCCGCCACTTAACACGCAAGTCTCTGAATTCGGCGGTGCGTGGGGAACGGAGTGTCTTAACACTAGGTTCCCTCTGTCTACCCTGCTTTGTGCGGGGTATAGCGTGAAGCTAAAAAAGCATTATGCTTGTGTGGTTTAGTTTGTTTAGTGGCGGAACTCAACGGCGCGATTTTTCTCATTAGATCAAAAAATCAAAAAAAGGTTAAATATACTATCACCTGTTGTAGGTTCCATTCTCACTCAGAGGAATGATTACTTTTAAATTATTTTCATTATACGCATCTGGTATTTTAAACCACCACTATAACTAACATACGTTATTGCGATTTTGGGTAAGAAAGTTCAGAAAGGACTGTCTTGATAGTAGGTTCTCCCTTACTTAGTTAATGTATTTTGCGGGAAGAAGCCTCACGAAAACGAGAATCGAACTCAAACTCCCGCTTTTTTATAGCTAAGTACTGCACTATATGGAAAAATTGTTAAATTATAAAAAAAATACTATAAAAAAAATCTAATATTAGAACAGAAACCCGCAAAATGTAGATACCATGTGGCACGCTGAATTGAATTTGTAATATTGCTAGTCTTTTTGCGGCGTCAAATTTTTGTACCAAGAATTTTACAGTGGCAAACGTTTGCATACTGTTGTTTCAAATTCTGTAGTTGAGTAAACAGTAAGTCTGTTCCTCACTTCATATATACAGTTTCACGCTTTTTCCCGCAGGGGGTAATTAGAGAGACCTTAGTGTCATGACATTCCGTCCTTCCGTCGTCTTTCCGCCTGAATTCGAGACATTAAATGTTGAGTGACTAAGCTCAATGACACGCTTTGTCTTGTTCACTTGTGTTAAGATGGAACGGGGAACGGTCATAATTGTTTAATAACGATGTTGAAGTAATTATGAAATTATTATGATGTGCCATGATTATTATTTAGTTAATAATGATCATCATTTGGTTGGATAGTATTGGATTGGGAATTGAACTAGCCCGCAAGTTGTGGGTTCGATTCCCAATAGTGGGGATTTTGTAGGCGTGTGGATCCTAGGAATATGTTAATCTTAATACAATAAAAGTTATGAATTTAATTATAACTAAAGCTGTCCTGAAGCATTGGAACAGCAAACTCAACGGATTTGACTTCCACTCGAGGGAATAAATATCCATTATTTTCATTAGATCAGAATCTAAGACGAAGAGCGATGTCGAGTTCCGCCACTTAACACGTAAAGTCATTTTCAAGCAAAAAGTGGAGAACGCAGTGTTTTGAAAAACTGAAGCTGCTTTTTGTCTATAATGTGCTAAAGTTTCGAATATTATAAAAACTAGAAAACCTGAAATATTATCTAAATAATAACAACTCACCAGTCAAAATATAATATTTATTTATCAAAGTCCCACCACACACGTATCTTAGCCCAGCCTTCTCATAACGGTATATAGCAGTATGCCACGGCCAGTTCCCCGGTTTCGTCTTCTGCCCGTTTACTATCAGTTCTGTATGCCATATCTTGCGTCTTCCACAGTATCTATCTGGTACTTGGGCCCGGCTTAGTACACCCACTCCTGGTATATCTTCGAAATAAGTCTGAAAATTGAAATTATTGTTGTTTTATTTATGTTTTGAGTATTATTTTTAATATTTTTCAAGTAGTGGCCAGTCGTGGCCCAGTGGCACAAGCGTGTGACTGTAAACGACTGGTTGTGGGTTCGATTCCCACTCGAGGGGTGGAAATTATATTTCCATTTTCTTCGCTCTGGTGTCGAGGTAAAGCGCGGCGTTAAGTTCCGCCACTTAACACGCAAGCCTCAGAATTCGGCGGAAAGTGAGGAACGGAGTGTCTTAACACTAGGTTCCCTCGGCTTACCCTGCTGTGTGCGGGATACAGCGTGAAGCTAAAAAAAAAAAAAAATTCAGGTATTATTTTTAATATTTTTTAAGTATTATTTTTTATAATTTTTAATTGAGGCAGGATTTTAATTGAGGAGGAGTCATAGTTTACTGGGTCAGCGTCTGGTTGTAAACACGATGAATTGATTCATATTTTCATTTCTTTTCTCTGGTTAGAGAAAAAGGCAGCGTTGAGTGTCTCGACTCGCAATGTCTCGATTTCGATTGGATAATGGAGAAAAAAAGGGTTTGACACTAAGTAAGTAGCTGGCAAGAAATTAATGGCTTTTATTAATTTTATTCTTTTTTTTAAATATATATGCATTAGGCTATATATTTCAATGTGAAAGTGTCGGAATGTAAACAGGATTGGTTGCTGGCTTGTACCCCATTTGGCAAATGGTTATATTAAAATTGTTTTTATTTCTCGTCTCTGGTGAAGACACGCCAATAATTACCGTCACGTAAAACTGAATGTCTTGACTTCTAGTAAAAAGGAGAGAGTGAAGTGTATTATCACTAAGTCCTTGTAACGAATATATGCTATGAATATATATGTATATATTAATTATTGCTTCACGCTGTGTGCGGGACACAGCAGGGTGGGCAGAGGGAATCTAGTGTTTCACTTTCCGCCGAATTCGGAGGTATTGCGTAGTAATTTAAATGGCGGAACTTAACGCCGCGCTTTTTCTCGCACCAGAGCGAAGAAAATGGGAATATTAAATATTTCCACTCCTCAAGTGGGAATCGAACCCACAACCAGTCGTTTACAGTCACACGCTAGTGCCACTGCGCCACGACTGGTCCTATAAGCATTGCATATTTTTTTCTTATAACATTAGAATTATAATTACCAAATTGTGATTTCTGCAGTACTCTTCCCCGTTTATCTTCAAACTGGTCAAATAAGGTGGAGAATATGGAGCCGGTTGTCCTTTGACAGTGAATGTGAAATTGTCACTATTTTGTATCACAAATAAATTAAATATGTTAAACACGCTGTCTTGAACACTTGAAAACTTTGCCTCTTTGTTCTGAAATAAACAAAAATACATCTAAATATTTTTTAAACATATGAATTAGGTTGTTCTGGTGGTGGGGGCCAGTCGTGGCGCAGTGGCACAAGCGTGTGACTGTAAACGTCTGCTTAAGGCTTCGATTCTCGACACTCGAGGAGTGGAAGTATTTAATATTTCTATTTTGTTCGCTCTGGTGTCGAGGCAAACGTGACGTTAATTTCCGCCACTTAACACGCAATGTTTCCGAATTCGGCGGAAAGTGGCGAAGGGATTGGTCTTAACACTAGGTTCCCTCTGCCTATCCTACTGTGTGTGAGGGATACAGCGTTAAGGTTAAAAAAAGTAATTTTAATTACTTTAAAGTTAAGTGGCCAGTCGTGGCCCAGTGGCACAAGAGTGTGACTGTAAACGACTGGTTGTGGGTTCGATTCCCACTCGAGGAGTGAAAATTATATTTCCATTTTCTTCGCTCTGGTGTCAAGATAAAGCGCGGCGTTAAGTTCCGCCACTTAATACGCAAGCCTCCGAATTCGGCGGTGCGTGGGGAACGGAGTGTCTTAACACTAGGTTCCCTCTGCCTACCCTGCTGTGTGCGGGATATAGCGTGAAGCTATTTAATTTAATTACTTTAAAGTTAAGACAAATTTTATTTTAGACATCAAAAACATCAAGATTATTTATTCCAGTACCTTTAGACACGTGTGCAAATAAAAAAAAATAGACAGAAAGAAGTGGGTAGTACTAACGTTGTTTTTTTTTATTTTATTGATATTTTTTATTTAATTTTCATTTTAATAACATACAGTAAACATATAATACATGTAAAATTAAAAAAAATAATTAGTGCATAAACTAATAAATGATTAAAAATCAAACATGATTAGAGAAGTACAAGCATATAACTTTTTTTATATCCCCACTCGAGGAGTGGAAATATTTAATATTTCCATTTCCTTCGCTCTGGTATCGGAGGCAAAGCGCGGCGTTAAGTTCCGCTACTTAGCACGCAATACCTCCGAATTCGGCGGAAAGTGTGAAACGGAGTGTTTTAACACTAGGTTCCCTCCGCTTACCCTGCTGTGCGCGGGATAAAAAAATATATATTAAGACAAAAAATATTTAATTGTAGTAGACGAAAGACGACCTTATCTACACTAGATCTCAACGTTGAATTATAATTGTAATGTAATAATTGTAAGAAGCCAGATTTAATATAGGTATAAATATGTATTCTCAAATCGAGATATATTTAAGGTTAAGAAAGGTTATTTACAAATGATAACAATAAGAACTATCATATTTCAAACATATTAATATTATATGTTTATTTGCAAATACTGAATGTGTATAACGAGGCATTCGTGGCGTAGTGGGACGTCTGACTGTAAATTCGATTGGTTGTGGGTTTGATTCCCATTCGGGGGAGTGATTATTTTAAAATTGTTTTCATTTTTCCACTCTGGTAAGGAAACGTAACGCGGGGTTGAATTCCGCCAGTTAACCTGCAATGTCTCTGTTTTAGTGAAAAAGAACAGAACGGATATTCTTGACATTAGGCTCTTTCTGTTTAACCTCATATGGGCGAAAACGCGTGAAGCTTTTTTTACATATACATATATAGTACGTAAATTAAAATAACGAGGGCGAGGATAATTTAAATATAATCAAGAGCAAAGATTAGAACCCTCAACCTTGACGTTTACAATCATAAAATCTCTGGATTTTTATGTATAAGTATGTTAAACACTTAGCGTGCTTAACAAACTTTCGTATAAAATAATACACACGTTACTATTATTTTTTACTAAATACTCAAACACAACAGACACCCGGTTTCGTATCCTTTTTTCCTTAATTCTTTGATAACAATTCTTAAATTACATTGTGGCCAGTCGTGGCCCAGTGGCACAAGAGTGTGACTGTAAACGACTGGTTGTGGGTTCGATTCCCACTCGAGGAGTGGAAATTATATTTCCATTTTCTTCGCTCTGGTGTCGAGGTAAAGCGCGGCGTTAAGTTCCGCCACTTAACACGCAAGCCTCCGAATTCGGCGGAAAGTAGGGAACGGAGTGTCTTAACACTAGGTTCCCTCTGCCTACCCTGCAGTGTGCGGGATAGAGCGTGAAGCTATTTAATTTAATTTAATTTGACATGTAATGCTACTCAAAACTAAAATGAAGTTTTAAATTATTAATTGAGTTAAAACTTTGTTGTTTCAAATTATTTATTAATTAAGTATTACATTTACTATACTTATTTCTACATTTAATTTAACTCTTAATTAAGACATTATAAAACTTTAAACGTTACTATGGCAACGGTTATTTACGCGTCAACGCTCTAAAATGTATGTAACGGAACTTCTTGTACCTTATATATCGTATAAACGTAACGGGTTTGATCAACAGTTATAATTTTATTTTGCACTTAAGTAAGAGAGAAAATATGTATGAAGAGCTCAAAAGTAATTGACTATTAAAACAAATTAATATAAATTTATTTATTTACATACTTTATTACCCCAACAGGATTAAAATAATAATTATAAAAAGAACAAAATGAGGCAAAACGCGGTGTTGAGTTCCGCCACTTAACACGCAATGCCTTAAGAATTTAGCGGAAAGTGGGGAACGGATTGTCTTAACATTAGATTCCACCTGCTTTTCCTGCTGTGTGCGGGATACAGCGTGAACCTTTAAAAAAAACATCATCATTATCACCATAGGTGATCTCTTCCAGGCAACCTTTACCAGAAAAAAATCATATTAGAACACCCAAGAATTTTGGTTGATGACTTAAATTGCAAAAAATATAATTTCTTAATATAATAAGCATACTTAAATATATACATTCCATATATTACATACCAGCTTACATAAATAAACCTTGTGTTTCGTTTTCATCCGTTCTCTTAGGAATTTCAAGAAATACTTTCCTAGTGCTCTCCTTAACGTAAACAATCACAACAAGACCTACAGCTAAATTTAAGATTTTTTGTGGCCAGTCGTGGCCCAGTGGCACAAGCGTGTGACTGTAAACGACTGGTTGTGGGTTCGATTCCCACTCGAGGAGTGGAAATATTTAAAATTTCCATTTCCTTCGCTCTGGTGTCGAAGCAAAGCGCGGCGTTAAGTTCCGCCACTTAACACGCCATGCCTCCGAATTCGGCGGAAAGTGGGGAACGGAGTGTCTTAACACTAGGTTCCCTCTGCCTACCCTGCTGTGTGCGGGATATAGCGTGAAGCTATTTAATTTTAATTTAATTTAATTTAACGCCTTGTTTTCTAAGTGAGGGAATAACACTTTAAAAGTGTTAAATATGTTTAATATAGCATTGTATTTTGCCAAACGATTGTTAGTTGAATAATCTTTGGGTAGCAGAAAGTTGTAAAAATTTTTCTACAGAGATGCTAACAATAAGTTAGTAAGCTAATAAGTTGTAATAAAGCGTATAAGAATTACGACACAGCTGGTAGTAGAACGCATGGCTCAGTGGACGGACGTTCGGATCAGAGCGCTAGGACAGCTTCTAAAAGGGGAGAGTTCGAATTCCGCTAAGTTTCAAGATTTATACGTTTTATAAAAATATTTTTATGTATCACATAAGTAATTTTGCCTACAACTTTTTTAAACATTGTTTTAAGTGTTATTCAGATACTTAGGAAATTGACAATTAAAGGCGGGACGAGTGAAATTTTGGGCGGATTTCAAGAGGCGCGGGTTCGATTTCCGTTGCGTTCAAATTTTTATACGTTTTCTAAAAATGTAACTTTTAAACATATATATTGAAAGGTTAATGTTCCGTGACTTACACACAAATTACACAAGACCGAGGTTACGAATAACCTATGTTTTTTATAGGAAATCCAAATATCCATTTTCCTTATAGGTCAGAAGTGACGTTGCAGCATAATTCTTAGACATGACCGTGCTATCCTTATAAATTTAATTCCCGCTAGGAAAACGTATTTATAATGTAGGAGTTTCCCGGATCTAATTTCAAAAAGCAGTATGTGGCGTTGAGTTACGCCGAATGTAGTAATTTACTTTGACAGTGGTACAGTGGTACAGTGGAACAAGTCTCAATGTAAACGGGATGAATGTAAGTTCAGGTTTAACTAGTAGGGTAGAAAATAGCACATAGATAAAAAAAAACGCTATTTAAAAATATTTATAGATTTCCATTCCGTAAAGATTCAGGCGAAAAGTGGAGAACGGAGTGATTTACAGTAGGCTTTCTCTGCCTGGTGTTTTTTATTTTACAGATAATTTTACTAATTTTGATACATAATTTATGTTTTTGTAACTACTTTGTGTTAAAGTAATTTAATTTTTCATTGCTATTAAGAATAAAATTAAAACTATATTAGTGGAGCAAAACAAGAAAAAACTAAACAAAACATATGACAAAAAAATATATACCAAAAAGACAGCAGCTTCTGAATCGAAAACCAGTCTCACATCAGTGGCGACGTCCAACGACTTCTGAATGGTTACATTGTAACCGTTTTCTAAACCACTAAAGAATTGTGATATTATATCTTCAGTAGTACACGGATATGCCTTAAACAATGGCAGGGGACGAGTACTTTTGAAGAATTTTATACTATTAACCTCACAAGTTAGAAATAAAAGTAACACTACTTTGATCACTTTCATCACTTTGGGCGGAGAGTGGTAACACTAATCACTACTTAAATCACATTTGTGTCACTATTTTTAATTTAAATATACTTATTTTAATGTAATTTTTAGGTTATATCAAGTTATTGAGTTCGCGAGATGACGACGCGCTCGTAACTGTTTTGTACCATCACCACACTTGTTGCTGCAAATTGTGTGGAAACAGGTTTTTTAGAAAAAAACTGTTTTTTTATGTATAATATATATTATATTGGTGATTTTCGTATTTTTTTGTTGGACTAATTTAATTTTTCTTTGTTATAAAGATTTGCTTGGAAATTTTGTAAAATAAATTGAATTAATAAATTAGATTGTATAGTTGTCCTTGTAAGATTAAAGTCATGAGGATTTAAATTAGATATATATTTTTTTCTCCGCGTTAAAGGTAATTTATCGGGGTAGGAGATAAAAATAGCGAAGATTCACTCTGTTCTCTAGTTTTTTTTATTTTTTTATGTGCACCTTTTATATTCTTGGTAGAATTTAACGCTGCGCTAGGTCTAGTAATCAGACAAGAGAATGAGCCTAACTGTGATTATGACCTAAAATATTTTAAAAATGTATTTTCAAATACCAAAAATACATATAAATAATTAGATTAAATAGTTTTATTTTAAAAAGTATAAAAATTGCAAAAAACTAATTGCATGTAATTAAAAGATCCTATTAAAAGTAGGGTTTGCCAACCAATAACTTATTGTAATGACATTCATGTGTAACATTCAATTAATACTATAAACATAGTTGCTAATTAATTACCGATGGCATCCGCATCCGGTATACAAATATACTAATCTAACTAAAATGTAAACACATGCATTTTGAGTGTAGTAGTAACGTGGATAACGTCTGACTTTAAACACTATAGTTGTGGATTTAATTCCAAATTTGGGGAAAGATTTATTTTAAAATTATTTTCTTTACCCCAATCTAACAAAAAGCTTAAATTTTGCCATTCCACGCGCAATGTCTCGTATTGGGGCAAAATCGTAACGCTAATATATCTCCAAAGACATTTTTTCCCATTTTTTTACCATTTTCTACATAAGCTCTTAAACAAGGTATAAGTCGTAGGCTTAGCCAAACAAGAAACATAAAAATATAATTACCTTGAAAGTTCAACAGAGATTCAGACTGTAGGCAGCACTTTAAGCTTCCATCTATGTTAAAAAATAAGACATAATCTTTATCGAGAGAGGAAATCGAACGTTGAACCATCGTATTTACTGTAAGGCACGATCCCCATTCACCATGGCGACCTCAGAAATTGTCATTTTATTATATATTTTTTTATTTAAGATACATTTAAATATATACGTATCTAGTTTATCAATGTTTGCATTTTAACTGCAACATAAACAAGAATTACACGTTTTGATTCGAAGTAATGTTAAGGAAAATATTCATTTATTTTTAACTTTAGTTCTTATGTCAATTCAATACGATATATTTTTAATTGAATGTATAGTATCAGTGTAAATAATCATTGAATATTTATTTTAAATATTTCACTAATGATGATGTGGGTAAGACAATAAAGGATAAAAATTGAAATAATAGACTTTTTCTAAAATGCGTTACTTCTAGTATGTCACATCAAACTAAAACGTAGTAATTTGTCTTTCTTTTCTCTACACTAGGGGTAAGCAACCTTT